>JASAUF010000462.1:0-1200000 GCA_030180095.1 Magnolia changhungtana | reverse complement strand
AAAAGTATAAACAGGTTCACAATAGAGAAGCATGCATAGATATGTTAAGTAATAACTAGCATCATTCTCCCATAACTACCCCTGAGAAGCTTAACTCCCCCTGAGTAATAGCCTGAGTAATAGGAGCACATCATAAATAAATCATCAAAGACCAAAACTTCTCCCCCTTTTTGACACAAAATGACAAAGGAAGAAGAGCATCAATAATAAAGAAAATAGGAGTTGATTCAAGAAAACATAGTGCATAATCCAAAAAGTCAGTAAGCATGTAAAGTTAAAAAAAAATATTACAGACCCATTAAAAATTCAGTCAGAACCAGAAGAGCGTGCAGGATTAGATGGATCAATTTTATGTAAACCCTTAGCAATCCGCCTCATATATTTGCGTAAATATGAAAATTGTGTGTCTTGGGTAATACGAATTTGAGCCACACCAGCTCTTGAAGGAATTCAATCTTTCATCAAAATCGGAAAGGTGAAAATCGGGATCATCACCGAGTCGATTCAAGTTCTTCAAATAAATCATCCATATTCACGTCTTCGGGAAGATCACTAGCTTCGGCATTTCTGCCTTCAACCTGCTTACTACCGGCATCCACTTGGCCTTGACCAATTCTAAATTCATCTTGTTAAGATTGGAATTATAAAAAGGAGATTATGGATGGGTTTTCTCTAGTAGGCATAGCCACGAGCATATGATTTGCCAAAGCATAGTCAATAAATAACCAAAGGGTATATCACTATGTCCGAGGATGGTGACGAGACAGAATAATGGAATGACAAATTAAAGACGGTAGACATATTTTTGCACCGGAGACTACGAGATGTAAAACACGAACCATGAAAGCGGTGAGTTCGGTTTTATTACCGGATCGTGGATAAAGATTTGAGATGAATATCCTATGAAGTACTGCGTAATGCGGGTAACAAATACCTTGAGGGAAGTACATGACCTTTATGAGTCAATGAACATCCAAATTACATAAATCTCTAGTAAGCATTTTTCGTTCGGATTCGAGAGAGCGTCATGTAAAATATTAATTGGAATGCTCTCATCATTGACGGTATTTCCATAATGTCGGCAATCAAATGTCGATCCACTAAAAACAATCCTTCTTGAGTATCAACTTTAAAAGTAAAATCCTCGAGAAAAATCACGAGATACATGCAAACATGGATTGGGCAATGGACTGGTATGCAGCTCCACCCCAATGTAAGATGTTCTCCCATCCCACAGATTCCAACAGAGGAAGGATACCAAATGAAGCAATGTGATTAATATTAACATGACGCTCACCAATAACATTGCGCATACGCAAGTCCCGAGTATCAGAAGGATCATTTTCGGGAGAGCGAAGATGACGTTGTACAATAGAAGCTGATCTAAATGAAGAGGGACCTCGAGTAGTTTTCTTTTTACCTCTAGCATCCATTTTCAAAGAAGGATTTCAAGGAAACAACAAGATGCAAGAAAGAAGAAATGAGGTTTAGATAGAACAGATTTTTCAAGATAAAACCCCAAACTTGCAATGAACGACCAAATAGATTCCACAAGAATGAGATTTGAAACACTAATAGCAAGAATCTACAAAGAAAATGCAAAAGAACCACTAACCTTGAAGTACTATGAAGGTGGGTTCGACCGGTCGTAGCTAGAACCGTTGAAGGGTAAAAAGAAATGAAGAAGAAGAGTCAAAATCCCCAAATTAAAGTGAAATCCCGAGTTTCACAACTAGTCGTGTAAGTGCTTTCGGCCGGTCATGGTAACCACGACCGTCGTGTACACTCACGACCCATTGGTGTCGAGTCTACGACATAAAATTTGTAATTTTTAAATAATTTTCAAATTTAAGCAAATAAAACATCAAATTTATATACATTATGATACACCAAATCATGCAAATTCAATTTAAATTGCACATACCGAGATCAAACTTTAATTTATTAAACTGCTTTTGTCGAGCGGTTTAGTGAAAATGTCATAAAGTTGAGTCTCGGTTGAAATGTAATCCAAATATATTAATTCTTCCACTAATTCACGAATGTAATGAAATCTAATGTCAATATGCTTAGTACGTGAATCTTTGAATGGATTTTTAGAGATATTTATTGCCTTTGGAATTATCACAAAATAAAATCATAGAATCTGAGTAATTCCATAATCGCTTAACATTCGTTTCATCCAAACAAGTTGAGTACATGCATTTCAATGACAATGTATTCGACCTCACCATTGTTGATAGCGATATAGAACTTTGCTTCTTGCTAAACCAAGAAACAAGACAATTTCCAATGTAGAAACAACCACCACTTTGGTTGATTTCCTATCATCAATGTTTCCGGCCCGGTCGATCATCTGCATGCCTTGGCTAATTGAACATTAGTCTCATGTGGACACCAGAGACCCAGTTTAGTAGAACTTGCGACATATCGCATAATCCATTAACAACGAGTTAAGTGAGATTCTTTAGGATTTGATTGATAACGAGCACAAATACCAACACTCAAAGCAATATCTGGTCTACTAGCAGTCAGATAAAGCAAACTACCAATCAAACTACGATACAATTTAGGATCCACATCATTACATGTAGAGTCTTTTGAGAGTCTCAAAGTTGTACTCATAGGAGTATCATAATTTTTACCTTTCTCAAATCCAAATTTCTTAATTAAACTCTGAGCATATTTGGTTTGTGAGATAAAAATTCCATCAGGTTGTTGTTTTACTTGCAACCCTAGAAAATAGTTTAATTCTCCAACCATGCTCATTTCGAATTTAGACTTCATTAAATCTGCAAACTCAACAGTCATGTTAGTACAGGTTGATCCATAAATAATATCGTCAACATATATTTGAACCATTAGAATATCATCGATATGTTTCTTAATAAAGAGCGTCTTATCAACACACCCCATCTGAAAATTATGACTCAGTAAAAACTTAGTCAGTTTTTCGATTGTACCATGCTACGGGAGCTTGTTTGAACCATAGAGAGCCTTCTTAAGACGATACACATGATCGGTAAATTTAGGATCTTCAAACCACATGGGTTGTTCAACATATACCTCTTCATGTAAATCACCATTCGAAAGGCACTCTTTACATCCATTTGGTAAATTTTAATCTTCCTAAAACATGCAATGGAGATAAAAAGTCTGATTGATTCAAGACGAGCTACAGGAGCAAATGTTTCATTATAGTCAATACCTTCAATTTATGTATACCCCTGTACAACTAGTCTTGCTTTATTTCGAATAATATTTCCAAGTTCATCAGATTTGTTTTTGAAAATCCATTTTGTTCCAATAATATGTTTATCTTTAGGTCTAGGAACAAGGTGTCAGACATCATTTCTGATAAACTGATTAAGTTCTTCTTGCATCGCAAGAATCCAGTTTTCATCCGAAAGTGCTTCTTTTACATTAACCGGTTCAATCTGGGATCTAAAGCATACGTAGTTACATATGTCCTCTAATTGTCTACGAGTGCGCACACCAGTGAGAGGGTTTCCAAGTATTTGAGAAGTTGGATGATATTTAACAGTCCTTAATTCTGGATTAGTTTCACTTGATGAAATTTCTTATTTTTCAAGTATAAGAACTTCATCATTATCTGAACTAGGGACAGGTGTATTCAAAAGATCGTCAATCACAACATTTATTGACTCTTGAATCACACCGTCTGTTGTTCAAAACCCGATATGCACTGATTGTTTAAAGAATATCCTAAAAGATCCCTTCATCACTTTTAGTGTCGAACTTTCCCAAATTTTCACGGTCCACGCAAAATATAGCACTTCTTTGCCAAAAACTTCGAAAGTATTTGAGAGAAGGCTTTTCTCAAACCACATTTCATAAGCCGTTTTATTATTAGATTTACAAATATAAACACGGTTAATAATGTAGCAGGTTGTATTCACTGCTTCAGCCGAGAGGTTCCTAGGGAGCTTCATGCTATTTAACATAACATTTCCCATTTCTTGAAGCACTCTATTCTTCCTCTCGACAATTCCATTTTGTTGAGGAGTTTTAGGTGCAGAGAATTCATGCGATATTCCCTGATCGCTACAAAATTTCTCAAAACCGCTATTTTCGAACTCGGATCCATGATCACTACGGATCTTGCTGATTTGAGAACATTTTTCGGTTTGAATCCATTTTATAATCTTTTTCACTTCATCAAGGGTTTTTGATTTATCTCTCAAGAATGAAACCCAAGTGTATCTTGTGTAATCATCTACAATAACTAAGATGTACTTTTTGCCACCTCGACTTTCCGTTTTTGTTGGTCCTATAAGATCCATGTGGAGAAGCTCGAGTGGTCTTGTGGTGATATTGGAGTTCACTTTTTTGTGAGAGCTCCTAGTTTGTTTACCATACTGGCATTCACCACAAATCTTGTCTACTTTTTGCATCTTAGGTAGTCCTCTAATTAGTTCACTTTTGCTCAATCTGTATAAATTTTGGTAGTGTACATGTCCAAAGCGTTTATGCCATAATTCTGTCTCATCGGTATGGACCATGTAGCACGTTTGTTCAGATGAGCTACCATTGCTTACTATATAGCAGTTTTCAGAAGTTCTGCGACCAGTTAATATTACAGAACCTTTTTCATTTATAATTTCACAACCTTGATTAGAAAATTTAATATTATGGTTGTTATCGCATATTTGAGATATGCTCAACAGGTTGTGTTTTAAACCCTCAACATATAAAACATTTTTAAATAAGGGAAGGTTATAGAGTTGAACCGTACCTTTGCCAATTATCTTGCAGTTGCTACCATCACCAAATGTGACTGACCCATCAGTCATATCTTTAAGATCGGTGAATAGAGCTTTGTCGCCTATCATATGTCTGGAGCATCCACTGTCTAGGTACCATTTTGAATGGCTTGTAGCTTTGAAAGCAGTGTGAGCAACCAAACAGGCAACCTTAGGAACCCATTTCAGTACTGTTTTGGGTTTAGGAGAATAATTGGTCTTCTTTTGTTTATAGTTATAAGAATGACCTACTGAGTTAGATTTTAATAGCTCCTTAAGTAAATCAACAATTTTTTCAGCTAGTGGGTTTCGAATCTGATTTTTGAAATTTATATAGCTGCTTTTGTGTTTTTGAAAATTTTTTGTATTTTTAGAAAAAACTTGACTAGTACCTTTTCCTTTTGAGTTAGAAGTCTCTCCTTTCACAAAATTGGAAGGAGTATTCTTCTGTTTAGGAGATGTGTTTTTATCAAAGCCCAACCCGGATTGATCGCCATATTTTCTTGATCCGGATAATAATTTTTCTAATTTTGGATCACCTTGGGCATATCTCCATGTGTCCTTCAAACTCAGAAGAGAAGATACTTCATTTTTAAGTTTCTCATTTTCAGATTTCAAATTTTCAATTAGGGAGGTTTTGAATTCTAGATCACACTTTGATTTTTCAAAACAATCTGAAATTTGAGATTTTTCTAAAACAAGGGTTTCAAAACATTCTTTAAGTTTAAAAAACTTTTCTTTTTGAAGTTTAAGTTTGACAGCAATTTTACAACTTTCCTTATATAAGGCATTGTAAGCATCTTGAAGATCTTCATCATTTTCATGATCACTATCCAAATTTTCTTCACTTGTTGAATCATCGTGATCGGAAAAGGTAAACTTGGCTAGAGTCATAAGGGCCTTAAGTTCATCTTTGCCCAGACTCGGTTTCTGAATTTTCGATTCGAAGAGGCTTGAAATCGAGACGATTCATCCCAAGTAGCCAACATACCCTTCCTTTTGGATCTGTCCTTTTAGGACATTTGTTTGCTAAATGCCCATATTCTTGACGTTGTAGCATTGACTATCTTTCAATGATTTCCAAGTTTTAGACTTAGGTTTAGTACGTTTCTTTTCATTTGCCTTTTGAAAGTCGACTCTTTTCTTACTTTTGAAAATCTTATAAAACTTTTTTAGCCAAAGGGCCATATCATCTTGAGACTTTTCTGAATCTGAATTTTTTTGAGTAATACTTTTAGATGACTTCAAAGCAATAGATTTACCTTTAGGAGCTTTAAACTTAATTCATAGGTTTGCAAAGAACCAACAAATTCTTCTACCTTCATATTGTCCGTATCACGAAGTTCCTGGATTGCGGTTACCTTAGAATTGAACCATTCAGGAAGAGAGCGTAGTATTTTTGCACACACTTTACTTTCTGGGATCTTATCGCCAAGACCCCACATTGAGTTAACAATGTCATTCAATCTAGTGAAAAAGTTCATAAACATTTCATTTTCCTCCATATGAATTTCTTCAAATTTAGTTGTGAGGAGTTGGACTTTAGATTTCTTGACAATTGATGTACCTTCGTGTGTCATTTCTAAAATATCCCAGGCTTGCTTTGCAGTATCACAGGATATGATTCTTTTGAACTCATCCGGTGATAGTGCGCAAGTGATTGCATTTAGTGCTTTAGCATTAGCACTACTCTCATTTTTCTGAAGTGTGGTCCATTGGTAATACGGTGTAATTTTCATAGATTTTGAACCATCAACACCAGTTACTTCCATGGTAAGAGGATTCCATTCAGTCACTGTGGCTTGCCACACACTTTCATCCATTGATTTGAGGAAGATCCTCATTCTGGCTTTCCAATAGGCATAGTTGGATCCATCAAAAGGTGGAGGCTTAGTAACTGAAAGGCTATCAAAATTTGACATCTTTTTATATAGCTTAGAACGTTAGCTCAGGAAATAAATCCAAATAAAAAGCAACAAAAATGAGCTATTAGGCTCTGATACCACTTGAAAAGGCCAAGCTATATGTCCTAGAGGGGGGGTGAATAGGACTATGCCAAATTTAAAATAAAATCAGCGGAAATAAAGTAAACCAATAGCCTTACAATATAAATCAATTCACAATGCTAAATTTTAAATCACCTTGATAAATAAGTATTAAGAGATTGATACAAATTTAGTTCTAAGGACAACCTTACACCATAATAAACAAGGGCTTATGGTAGGACAACCTTATTTCTAGAACCTCTTTTGGATCAAGGACTCAAATTTAATATAAGTAAATGAAATAGCAAGGAATTGAAATTAAATGCAGAAGTATGGATCTAAATTATTACAACAATCCCCACACTTGCTTGAAATGTAAATAATTACAACATTCACATCCACTTATACATTCCACACAATCGAATGATAAAAGATATGAAAATTAAGCAAGCATTCAATCCACAAGACAAAGAGTTATAGTGGTTCGCCTGTGTGTACACCAACTGTTTTCCATGACCACACACAGAATGCTACTCCACTCCTAATATCCTCACACAGGGGATATTAGTATTCACTATCAAATAGGTTTTCACAGGTTCACCAAAAACCTTTACAATTGTGTCTTTTTCACTTGGGCTTACACAATTAAAAAAACCCCTCTTTTCTGAGTTTTCTGGTTTTCCTCAGACAACCAAAACAATGAGATTTTTCTGGCTCAACCTCAAACAAAACCAGTACAATGAGATTTTTCTGGCTTAACCTCAAACAAAACCAAAAGTAAATAAATTTTCTAGAATTGTAAAATACATGGATTTCTCCTTTTCTTAGCAGCCCGGTAGAACCAATCGGAGTAGATGATTGAATGTCAAAGTTCAATTTCCAATACTCACATTCATAAGGTTCTAAATTCTAATAGATTTTAGATTTAACTCGTTGGGCGTAGCTATATTTGATTTTGATTCCAAGAAGAAGGAATAAGATAATTCCTCTTTTCAAATAAGATTGGAATATAGAAACAAAATCAAATTAAATAAGCTAGCAAAAAGGAATATTAAATAAGCACAATGTAGCTTAAAATAAACACAGACTTATCTCAGAGTGATCACTTGAAAATTCTTGAATAGAATAGAGTTGAAGTGTGAAAACTCTGAATTTCGTGTTCAATTTATAGAAGCAAAAATCGTTCCTACGACTGGTCTTAGAAACCTTGGACTGGTCGTAGCTCTAACAGATTTTTGAAATATTGAGCGCGATCTTTGAAAGTCGTTCCACGACTGGTCGTGAGTACCCTACGACTGGTCGTGGGTCACCTACGACTGGTCGTAGATCCCTACGACTGGTCGTAGGACCATAGATAAAGTTCTTGGATTTTGAGTCGTAGATCCACGGTACCGGTCGTGGACAGTCGAAGCCACACCTACGACCGGTCGAAGGACCTCCAGGACTGGTCGTGGGCGTACCAAAAATTCTGAAAAATCTTCAACAACTTAGGACTGGTCGTGGAATTTCTTGGACTAGTCGAACCAATGCCAGGACTAGTCGAACAAGAGCTAGGATAGTCGTAGAATAGACCAAGCTTATGTAAAATAAATATTTGATTTATGTATCCAAAGTGACCTACTTAAAGGGTCAACCTAAGGTCATTCAAACCTGAATCATGTCGTATGGACATTGAACTTCAACCATTCAACAAATGTAGTTTGTTTGAACCAAATCAGGCTTGAGATCTTGAACTTGTTGTAGCTTCAAACTTGAGATCTTCATCAGCATAACAACTACTTCATGCATTGCTTATTAGTCTTGAAGTCATGAGACTTGAACATCAACATTGTAGCTTCTTGAGACTTCAACATGTAGCTTCTTGAACTTCAATATGTAGATTCTTGAAAAGTTCAACTTGTAGCTTCTTGAAGTATTTATGCAGTATCTTGAATTCATATAAATCATCATACAAGCACAGGACATAGATAGATGTTTTGACACATCACAAATTTGACAACCAAAGAAGCATGAGACCATAACACTTACAAGACCCTATTCTGGAAAAATATATTGGAGGACAGTTAGGGCATGAATGCAAAGTTGATAGGGATTGCCTCAAACCCTATAACTTGGAACCTTTGTTGGCTGTAATAGATTGGCTGCCTATGCTCGATTTTAGTGGCCCATGTCATAATGAAAGGACCTATAGATTCTTTGCTTCTAGCCATTCTCCTGTCGTAGAACCTCCTTCCATAACTGTCTCTGTTGGGGATACCGATGTCGAAATTACCTCAAAATCTATTGCAACTATTTTTGGTCTCACTCTGTCTCCAATTGGTCTCTCTGATCTGGATCTTGAAAATTCAGTGACTCGATTTAAGATCACGACATCTCTATGCCAGCGAGATATTCCTTAGCACCAGGGTCATGCATTAAAAGAAAAATATATGGCTCCCAAGTACCGAGTTTTTCATGGCATATTCACCACAAACGTGTACCCTGGAGGAACAAACCGATCTGACCTTATAGGATTTATGGTCATGATCATGTATTGTGTGGCAACTGGGATCAAGCTATGTCTTCTCACTCTGATTATTCACCAGCTGGTATCTGTCTTTCACACTTTTAGAGACATTCATCTACCCTTTCCTCGGATTGTTCATGTGTTACGTGATAAGATCGGTCTTCCATTAACAACTGATCGAGAGCTACCTCTCCAACATTTCAACAAAGTCAATATCAGGAAGATGGATTTGAAGTTTCATCAATATACAGAAGATCAACCCAAGGAGGAGATTCATGAAGAAGGTGAAATGGGTGAAGGACCAGCATAGACCGAAGGAGACCCACTCGAATCGTAGCAAGCTCCGCCTCCAACCGACCCTGTGCAGACCAAAAGATTCAAATTACATCGAGATCAGATTGGGACGACATTACGAGAAGTAACTCAGATCAAGGAAATGATGAATGAACGATTCACTATCTCTGAAAAAGACCGTGGGCGGGGTGCGATGGCATCACAAGCAATGGTTGATCTGATGACATGCCGACGAGACGATACTGCATCGTCTTCATCAGCCCCTCCACCATAGTGTCGATAGCCTTTATGCCATCACATACACCAGCTACTCATCTCTGCGTACAAGCATGGATATCTTTTTGAATGCCCTGCGATCTTTTGAGTGTATGTGATAGCCAGCTAACTGTGGACTTGTTAGGACAGTCTAACAAGTTTCTTTTGTTGTGATAGTTGTCCTCTAAAGGAGGAAAATACGGTGGTTCCTATATGCCCATGGATGGGCTGAATGTGTGTTTGTGGATTGTTAATTCTAAGCTTGGGCAGCGTATTTTAGATGGTTGGATACTGCCAAACTTGGGCAGTGTGTTTTATTTTGAATATTTTATTTGGCTTGCATGATTATATATATATATATATATATATATATATATATATATATATATATATATATATATATATATATATATATTTTTATCTTTGATGTCTTTTCTCTGTCGTCTTTATCTGCTCAGGATGTTCATGAATTATCTTATTTGAATTTATATTGCATATCTATGGAATGATGAATGCAACTGGTATCTATTATTCTGACTACTATTGTGAGCTATCTTATGGTTTCTACATAGTTAAAATTGTTTTGTTATTCTTGAGAACTCACAGCTCTCCTTTAGCTTTGATTCTCCCATGTCTGTATGCTCCAACTTCAGTCATTCCTGTTATTTTGGTTTAGATTGCCTTAGTCAATAACTGACAAAAAGGGGGAGAACAAATCCCACCATGGAGAATATCTATGTATGTATGGTGGTGCAGGTGTTAGGGGGAGCAGCTGTAAGAAGATAGGGGGAGCAGCTACATCTATGTGTTTAAACTTGCAGTAGCTTTGTAAAATTGTATAACGAACACAATTTAGGGTGTTGGTCTAGATGTTGTTATAGGATTTCAGGTGTTTTGTCACGTAATTGACAAAGGGGGAGATTGAAAGTGCCTTAGTTTATCAATTAGAGTGCGTGTTGAGTCAGCAAGACAAGTGAGCCCCATAGGAAGATCATTCAAGTGTCTGCCTCAACTGGATATGACTTCAGATCTCTACAAAGGTAAACTTAGTCTCACATCCCATGTCCCAAAACATTAAGTATATAAAACCCTTAAAAATAGTTAGAACAACATAGGGTTTTAGGTGTGAAAGCTGTTTTGCAAAATCAGGAAAATTTCTAAGTTTTCACCGATTTATCGATAGTACTTTGATGAAATCGGACTCTGTTATCGATGTCCTCGAAACTCACTCGATGTTATCGAAATGAGGACTTCAGATGTCCAGCAACTAAAATGAATCTTTGACGGAATTCTCGATGAATAGATGACAAGATCGATATCATCGACTTTTGAGTCTCGAGTTCAACGAAACGGCTTGATTAAATCGACATCTGGTTAGTTTGTATCCAGTAAACAGTTAAGGAAAATGATATTTTATTTAAACCAACATGATTTAAATGATTTTTAAACTCGCAAGTATACGAATCAGATGCAGATACGGTACGTATTACGAGATCGTTCCCACGAGGACTGGTCGTCACAATTCAAATCTATGATTCTCCTTAACTAATCCAATGAATAATGGAATGAATTACTAAGCACAATTCTATGAAAAAAATAAAACAATTAAGAACAGGGAAGAAAATTCAATCAGAGAGAGAGCACTAGGACTTTCGAATCCACCCCTGATTATCCTAACCCTTGTTTTGTCTGTTGATTCACCTTGATCTAGATTGATACCACTTATACAGAGAAAGCACAATCTGTGTCCTGACTCGGGCATACAGAATGTCTAATTCCTTTAAGCAATGCCATGAATAACATATTCCATGTCCTTGGTCGGGTACATGGAATGTACATTCATTAAAGCATCCTGTTTCTTCCTCTATTGGAAACCTGTTCTTGATCAGACCCAAGCACCTGTAATAAGCATCCAAACAACATCCATATATATACTTTGATCAAGTTCATAGATGGAGAAGTATGGAATTTAAACCAATCACGCCCACTTAGAGAAAGAAACAAATTAATTAATATTCAAAGTAAATCAACCAAAACAAGAGCTAATCAAATTAGGGGCTTCATCTCAGCCCTAGCTGAGAGATTAGTGACCCATAAAATCCATAAAAAAAAATATTAAACAAAATTCATAAAAATTAAACACCAAACCAATCGATCTCTCTCCCTTCCTCCTTCTCTTTCTTCTCTTTCTTCTCTCCCTGGCTCTGGATTTCGAATTCTCTGGTTTTTTTTAATGCCTTTCCCACGTTCAAAACTTTCCTTTTATAGCTGCTGGATGGCTGGGGTCGGTGGCAGAGTCGTAGAAGGACTCGGAGCACCAATTTTCGCAACCATGATCGGTGGGCCTCACAGAGGTGTTTTCTGGAAAATCCACCCCATCCATTGGACTCAGGACGAAATTTTAGTCAAGAATGGGTGGTTTTGAAGGTCCATTAACGCAGCCCACAGAAGAAAATACGAAAAGATCAGTTTTGAACGTCGCCGGGCATCCCTTTTGTGGTCTCTGTATAACGCACGTGTGTACGCATGGGAGTGAACTATCAGCATTGTTTTGTAGTATTCGTGGCCCTCTACACGATGGACGGATCGGATTGACCGTACAGTTGACGGGTGGGGCCCACTGTCTTCCGCAAAACGGCCAGCGGCCGGACGTCGTTACGCGGACTTGCGTAAAACCTCTACCGCTGATCTAATGGTGTGGTCCACTTTACAATTGCTTTGAGAAATCCACTCCGTACATTAGATTCAGCTCAAAAAATCAGTAGGAATTGACTGGTTTTGGGGTGGATTCGGTGTAGCCCACACGTTATCTCTCTCTGCCGTTCAACCTGCGTTTGAAAGGTTAGATTTCCACAATCGCTCCCATTTGAAATTCGGCCACTTACACGTTGATGATATCGATGCTAGAATTCTAGTGGACGGTTCCGATTATCAATTGTGACAATAGATGGGGCCCACAAGTGCCGACCGACCCACGGTGCGAAACTCACTGTAACGGCAGTGCCGTTTTTTTTTAAATTAAGAAGAAGAATCGGTCAAAAGACCGTTTGACCATATCTTTTTAACTCGTGCATGGCTGGTGCACTCAAGTCTTGTACACACCTAACTCAGGTGGGGTCCTCTGTGATGTTTACGAACAATCCAATCCATCCATCTTTTTATCTCCCCGATTAATGGGTTGGGACCAAAGTTGAGGCATATCCTATTATCAGGTGGGCCTGAAATCAGCGATTCGTGGGCTGATTTGTCAGTTGGAGCACTTCCCGAGATCATCAATAGCTGAAATTTAATGTGTACGGTTGATTTACGGCCCTCATCACATGTATGAAGTTTTGAGTTAATCGGATGGCGAGAAATACGTGATCTTACATTCTGGACCCTTTTCGAGCCCCTTTGGCTTGCTTTCCTCAAATCCCAAACGTGTAAAATCTTCATTATTGGTTTTCTGGAGTCCATCCTGTGCTCTGGTAATTTCGGAGCATCCAATCCATACTTTTAACATCATTTTCCAATTAACGCTCCTGATTTCCTCCTGTAACAAAAACACGAGTAATATACTCCATTAAACCTTATCATGTACGTAAAATCAAGTAATTACTGGGGTCTGATATGCAATATTCGACCCTGATCAAAAAATTATGTGATTTTCGATGTCTCGAAAAAATCCTTGATATCCTTGAATTTCAAATCTCGATGATATCGATGGACCTTTGATGATATCGGATTGAGACATAAATCTGTCTAGCAAGCTTTCAGGTAAATTCTTTTAAATATTCGAAATATCAAGAAGTACTCGATGATATCGATATTCAAAGATTGATCATATCGAGACCAGGTCAATGTCATCGAATTATGACACAAAACTGTTCAGCAAGTTTATAAGAAAATTACTCGAAAAGATCAATGAATCAAAACTGGTATCGATATCATCGATATTCAAAACCAAATGATATCGAGGAATGCTCGATCATATCGATGCCTGTTCAATTCCAAAGGCAAGTCTACTCTCAAGTTTTTAAATGTCGAGGAATCGGACCATGGGTCGATGACATCGGAGTTCGAAATCCGATAACATCGAAGCATATTCAATATCCTCGATCAGTTGGCAAAAAGGTTCAAAAGCATTTGACAGATTGAGTTTGTGTCATCAAGCCTCCATTCGACATTATTGAGAGTATATGCTCGATGATATCGAAGCATGCTCGATGATATCGAACTCTGTCAAAAAAATATGACTGTTTTATTTCTGTTGGAACTTTTTACCTATTTAATGAGAGCTTGCCTTAGGTTGTTTGTAGAGAAAATAGATAGAGCTTTTGAGTGTTTAATTCAGATCACCTACCCTAAGCCATTTTCTCTCATGGGAGTTCATTCCTCAATCCACCCTCATCATTGATATTTAATAGAGTGGATTGGTGAATGAACTTTCGTATTCAAGGATCCTTCAGCTACCACCTTAATGGGAAATCATTTAGCTGAGATTCCTTGAATGCATAGATCGTGGTATTACTTTGTCACTCCAATGATTAATCATTTAACAAAGTAATTGTTAACATAACCTTGACCCAACCCGCCGCCTTATATTGGAGCATCATAAGTGTTTTGGATCAAGGGAGCTGAAGATTCTTCATCAACAAAGGAGGAGATCTTTATCGACATGCTAAATGGGGCTCATCTACTTATTTGTAAGTCATTAGAGTCCATAGACCCTGTTGATCATTCCTTTGTGTAGAATTGGGTCACAGGTGATTCTCACCCCTTTCATTTCCTCATAGGAGGCCTCCGACGGGAGAATACGTGTGGGTACTGTGTGTTGACCCTTACTCTTGGTGAGCATAAACTTAGGCCCTTAGTGTAGGTCATTGGCCTGTTTGGCCTAAAACCCTAGGTGTTGTGTGTTGACCTTTGCTCTTGTGTAACGCATAAACTTGAGGTTCCTTGTGTGGATCATTGGCCTATGTGGCCTAAAACCTGTGTGTTATGTGTTAACCCTTGCTCCTGTGTGGGGCATAAACTTGTGTCTCGTGGAGACACGTTTAGGTTCTTTGTGTAGGTCCTAGAGTTGACCGTGTGTAGGTTGTGAAGGTTAGAGGTGAACCTGATTTAAAACCTCCGTTAGTGAGATTTGATACACTCAAGGGTTGAGTGTGTCCACCGGAAGTGGAGTAGACATATAGTCGAACTACTTTAAAAATGACTGTGTTTGGGATTACTATTTACTTTTTATACTTGTGTGATTTCTCTTAATGTTCTCATAATGCATGCTTACATGATTACCTAGAACTAATTAGAATCACATCTCACACACAGTCACATCCATCATTAACTATGTTCCTCATCTTGTTTATGTTAAATAGTCTTATGATTGGATCCTCTATTTAGCTTGGAAACCATTAGAGTTACATTGAAGAAACCTTGATATTTGCATATTAATTCACGATAGGGTTGATAAGCTTTAAATCATCATAAAATTTTTAAAAAGTCCTATTCACCCCCCTCTAAGACACCTTGGCATATTCTCACTTCTACTAAAGCGGTCATTACCACAATTTCATAACTGTTTGCCCATATTGAAAAAGATATTTAACTCCAATGTCATATTTCCAAAAGACAAACTCATGACTCCATTCCTGCAATTAATGATTGCATTTGATGTGGCAAGGAATGGGCAACCAAGAATGACAAGAATTTAAGTGTTCATGTCTACGATGGGTTGAGTATCCAGGATGATAAAATCTATTGGATAGTAGAATTTGTCAACCTAGACCAATACATCCTCTATTATCCCTCTTGGTACTCAAATTGAGTGATCGGCAAGTTGTAACATGGTCCGAGTGGGTTTTAATTCTCCTAGACCCAGTTGTTCATAGACCGAGTAAGGAATCAAATTTACGATCGCTCCTATGTCAAGAACTACGTGCTCAATCCGGTAATTCCCAATTATACAAGCAATAGTTGGACTACCGGAATCTTTGTATTTCTGTGGCACATCTTGATTTAGGATGGCACTCACTTTTTCTGTTAGAAAGATTTTCCTTTGAATATTTTGTCGTCTTTTGGTCATACATAAGTCTTTTAAAATTTTGGCATATGAAGGTATTTGTTTTACGGCATCCAGAGAGGATTGTTGACCTTCACTTGTTTCAGCACTTCTAGAATGTCCTGAGAGTTAGAAAGAGGTTTTGATGCAATTAACCGTTAAGAAAATGGAGTAATTGGCTTTGACTTGAAGTTCCGGTTCTAACTCTTGTGAAGTGTTGCTAGGTCTATTAGTTTCATCTACTTCTAGGTTCTTAGACTTTTTAGCCCTTACCGGAATAGATTTGTCAATTATCTTCCCATTCCTGAAAGTGGTGATAGACTTAGCTTGCTCCATTTGATTTTAAGAGCTTGGATCACTTATTTCATATTGCAGTTTACAATTGGGGAAAGGTTGAGCAGGAAGCATCCCCTTCTCTATAACCGTAACACGTGAATCCATCTTTTGTAAAAATTTTGTAAGTTCTCGTATTGCTTGGGTAAGCTCCTGAGTTTGTGTGAAATTTTAAACCGGTTCCTCTTGAGGTTTCCCTTGATTTGGAATTTGATTAGGTAATCCTTGAGGAGTAGCAGTTTGTACATTCCTCTAACTAAATTTTGGATGATGTCTCCAACTAGGATTGTATGTATTGGAGGTGGGTCCATTGAAAGCCCTTTGGTAATTGTTCACGACATTAGATTGCTCATTCAGTACCTCTTGAAAAGCAAGTATTGTTGGGCAAGTTTCAGTTGCGTCAATATTGCAAGCGCAAATGCCGCAAAATGGTTTCCTTAGCCATATCCTTCTTTTGTGCCATTGCCTCAAGTTTCCTTATGAGATTAGTCACTTTAGCATTGATATCATCATCCTCTTTCAGAAGGTATATTCTGCCCCTCTCCTTTGATTGAGTGGGCCTAGAGATGGTGCTTGATTTTGGGGAGACGTCCCATGATTGTGCGTTTTCAGCAAGTCTGTCCAATTAATCCCACACATCATCAACGTTTTTATTCATGAATTCTCCATTGCACATTGTCTTGACCAATTGGCACATGGAAGATGTCACTCTATCATAGAAAAAGTGTGTAATGTGTCACATTTCAAAACTGTGTTACGGGCATGAACTGACAAGATCCTTGAACCGCTCCCAACATTGGAAGAATATTTCATCTTCCTTTTGGGCAAAGTTCATGATTGACTTTCTGAGGGTGTTCATTTTATGGTGTGGGAAAATTTTCTTTATGAACTCCCTTGTCATATCGTTCTATCTACCAATAAATCAAGGACATAGCGAATGCAACCACGTCTTAGCTTTCCCTTTCAAAGAAAAGGGAAAGAGTTTCAGCCTGCACATGTCATCAGACACATTAGGAAAATATAAAGTGGCTATGATTTCATCAAACTCTTTCAAGTGTAAATATGAGTTTTCATATTCAAGCCCATGAAATTTTGGAAGGAGTTGGATCACCCCTGGCTTGATGTTCATATGTCCCATATTTTCTAGAAAAACCATGCATGAGGGCATGCTCACCTCCACCGGTTGTAAATAGTCTCGTAAAGTACGACGCGGGGGTGCTTGATGCACCTCATTCTCATCCTGGATTTCCTTAGCTCGAGGTTGAGGTTGGATCACAGGTTGATTCGCCGATTGATTCGCAGCCATTACTTCAATTAACTCTGAGGATTTCAAGTAGTGTCTGATCCTATGGCGGATAGATAAACCCTCAACTAATCCTCCTTCACTCAAAAGACGTCGAGTGTTGTCACGAACCCACTTGGGCATGAAACACTCTCAACCCTCAATTACATAATCTAACCTAAACCTAAAAAGAAAAAGGGAAATAGAAATCTAGAAATAGAAAGAGAGAGAAATAGAAAGAAGTTACCAAATTAGAAGCTTCTATGTTATGATCCTGCAAACCAAAAGAAAAGTGAATTAGTTTCTAAAAAGAAATAAGAAAGTTTCTAAAAATAGGAAGATGAGTTAGTTTCTAAAACTTAAAAGGAAAATTTCTAAAAAAAAAAAAAAAAGCAACCTAGTTTCTAAGAACGAAAAAGGAAAGTTTCTAAAACAAATTAGGAAAGTTCTAAACCTAGAATTAGAATAAGTTAGTTTCTAAAAATAATTCAGAAAAACCATACCCTAAAAAATAGAAAGTAAACAAATCATAATCTTAACCTAATTCCAAAACTAGTCAATCTAAGAAAAACACAACCGTTAATCTCCGGCAACGGCACTAAAAACTTGTTCACAACCCCAAGTGTAGGGTTGCGATGTAGTAATAATCTCGGTGAGACCGAGGTCGAATCCACACTAATCTCGTATGTTTTCTAAAAGAGACTAGAATCAAAACTAGGAGAAGAGAAATTTAGAGTAAGGAAAATAATTATGAATAAGGTGAAACTATCAATTAAAAGGGATTAGGGTGTCAAGGATCCACTTGTAAGTTCTCAGGATGTTACCTTGCTTGATTCAAGGACACAACTGGAATTAGAATCCTATCTTATCCAATTGGTAAGAAGAGATTTGTCAGATATCTAAACTTCTCATGGATTTAATCATCAATGGATGAGAGTTGTGTGGATTTGGATATGATTCCATCACCTAACCATGCCCAGGAGATAAGGCAAACAACAAGATTTACCAATCTCACAACTAATCATAAGAGAATTAGGAAGATTAGGAAGGATTCCATCACTCAACTATGCCCATGAGACAATGGTGAACAACAACATTTCCTAACTTCTCAATCTCAAAACAAGAAAAGAAGATACTCAGAGATATCGCATATCTATTGTAATTTAAGTCACAACAAACCATTAAAAACTAAAAGTATTCCTTAAATAAGAACAATAATCCAAGAGAGTTCAATAAAACATGAATCAAAACAAAGCAAACATCCCAATTACGCTACAAGCTTCACCTCTTAGCCCTAGCTAAGAGGTTTAGCCAAGTATAGACATGATTGAACTAAAGACTCTTAAGAAAAACATAAAAATAAACTAAGGAAGAAGAAAAAAGCTTCTCAGCGGCGGCTCCGCCCTTTGGCTCCACTCCTCAAACCCTAGATGATGCCTAGAAACATCTTAGGGACTCCTACTTATAGTTATGCATCCCCCTCTTATACACCGACTTGAAATTTCTGAAAACCACTTGCAAAAGGCCTCAATTTACACAATCTGCGTCAGCCGCGCGCAACAACTCTGGGCGATTTTGGTAGCACCGAAGTCGTATATGAAATTTTTTGCATTTGAAATTGCATGTATAGAGTGCTTAGGTAGTAAAATGTGCTACCGAAATTGACTTCGGTGGTACCGAATTAAGCTTAAGTAGCACCGAATTAAGTTGTTTTCTTGTTGGACTGTTTTGTGCACTTTAGGTAGCTACTGAAGTTGGCTTAGGTAGCACCGAAATTGGCTATTTTTTTTGTTATTTTACTTGTGCTCTTGCCAATCTTTTCAATATCCTTTGTACTTAGTTTCCTTTAATCTTTGGCATGAGAATTCTTCATTCTTGGTCTCCTAAGATCCCTCCTTTGCCTTGGTAATTCTTGAGCATTAAATTCATGCTTTTAGTATCCTTTTTAATCCAAGCTCTTAAATTCACCTTGCAACACAAACATGATTAAAAAAGAACATTAAGCATTATTATGTTCCTAAAATCAAGTAATAATGGGGGATAATATGCAATATTTGACCCTCAACAATTATTGCTCTGATGTCACATGAGGAAGAGAAATGATTCCAGCCGTGTTTCTTTTGGTGGACACCGGGTCCATTATTTCTTTTATATCGTGCTCTACGGTCAAACGTATAGGTTGGACACCACCCCTACGCTTGGGGTGAGGGTTATTGCTGCGGTGGTACCTTCTCGGATGCCACCAAACTCTGTTATGTTGCCCTATAGATTTAGGGAGCAAGGTGGTATGCATTGACCAAGATTTACTACTACAATGTCATCCTCGGCATGAATTGGCTCACTAAGATAAAGGCAAAGATCGACTATGAGACTTGGTTGGTGACTACCCGAGGGGCCGAGGGCGCATCCTTCACCTTCCCAGTTCAAGTCAACCACCCCTTCTGGATCCACTGTTATGCTTCCCTATTAGAAGATTATGATGATCCATCACTCGTGGCCACGCCAGTAGTCCGAGATTTCATGAATGTATTCAAGATGATTCCTAGACTACCTCATCAACGCGAGATCGACTTTACTATCGACCTCGTACCAGGCGCAATGCCCATCTCCTTGTCGACCTATCACATGCCTCCATGCGAGATGGAGGAGTTAAGGACCCAGATTGATTATTTGTTAGTGTTTGGCTTCATCCAACCGAATGTATCACCATGGGGAGCTCCAGTATTATTTGTAAAGAAGAAATATGGATCGTTGCGGTTGTGCATCTATTATCGTAAACTAAACCACATTACTGTGAAGAACAAATGCCCTCTACCTAGAATAGATGACCTGTTTGACAAACCGAAGGGAGCCCAGTACTTCTCCAAGATAGACCTGCAGTCCAAGTACCACCAGTTGCGTGTTAGGAAAGAAGACATGCAGAAAACAACTTTTAGGACTAGCTTCAGGCACTACGAGTTCCTCATGATGCCGTCCGGACTCATCAACGCACCAGCTGTATTCATCGATCTCATGAACAGGGTGTTTCTGTCGTACCTCTACCGGTTCATCATCGTGTTCATAAAAGATATTCCAATATATTTAAGAAGCTGAGAAGATCACGAGGAGCACCTATGGGTAGTCTTTGATATTTTACGGTAAAACCAAATGTTTGTGCAATTCTGAAAATGCGACTTCTGAAATGAAGAAGTCAAGTTTCTAAGGTATGTGGTTTTCAAAGAAGGGATCGCCATAGACTTGGCCAAGGTGACAGCAGTGCAAGACTGGGACCATCCTAGTTCGATTATAGAAGTAAGAAGTTTCCTCGGACTCGCGACCTACTACCACTGAATTATCAAGGATTTCTGCAGAATAGCCCGACCGTTATCCCGGCATACTTGGAAGGACATTAAGTTCGCTTGGAATGAGAAAGTAGAGGTGGCCTTCCAAGAGTGGAAGGACAAGCTGACGTCCACTGTCACGCCCCGAACTCAGAATCCGGGCTCAGAAAATTCCCGATCGCTGAATTCGGCACCGACAGCCTTCGTAGTACCCCATTTTCGGCTCCCGGCACCCATATATCAGGTTCCGATTCTGGGATGCTACAATGAGGATTTCTAATAATCAATTTGATTCATAATGAGCATAACCACAAGCATAACCCACGAACAATAATCATAAGAACACCATCACAAAATCCACTATGATCAAAAACTTTGAGTACAAGGCGTATGAAGGAAAATACAAGATAGTGATAATAACAAAAACTCTAGAAGCTCGGCTACACACTCCAACTGCGGCGAGACTACGGCTGTGTCCTAGCGTCACCTGCACACATCAATCGTGCATAAGCTTATAGAAAGTTTAGAGGGCAGTGTAAGTGTGTGCGTAATATGAGCATGCTCAGAATGCAAGGTCAGAGTAATGCGGAATCATGCTGATGAGTACATGAATGCAATCAGCCGTACCAAGGCTATGTGGTGTAAGATATGAATGCTATCGGTCATGTCAAGACCATGCAATATAAGATACAGCTCAAGCATACCAATCCTCCTCATATATTAGTATAGCTCTCATTTAGGATAATCAGCGGGGTTTAGTACACTCCAAATGGCACTGCCGCTCTCCTAGCGGCACAGTCCAAGTGAGTGTAAGAAACCTCACTATCCACCTGGCCAATAGTCTGTCAATACCTATTCGACACGTCGATAGCGGATCCATTCACAAGCTGGTCAAACTCAGCCTAGTATTGTCCCTTACCCTCGAGCGAGTAAGGCCACACCCCTTTCCAACCGACCATGACATAGTGGGAGACGCGGCCTCCTGGTATTCGGCCCTCGTGCACTCATATATACACTCGGTCGAGTCATCCTCTGGTACCATCGGGTTTAGAAATTTTCACCCAGGGACATCTATAGCGCCGGTATGCTAGAACTAAATATTTTTTATATCCAATCCAGCCACCCACGATGTGTCTGTGGAGGCTATGGCCCTGATGTCGCTAGGGCATACAATAGTTATGATCACACAAATGCAAGTGTATGAATCACCCTACTAAATATGCAACCATCCTGCGCATACCGAGCGCTCATGTAGGGCAACTCCATCTATCAGGGAGCCCATAAACAATCCACCCAAAGGCATATGCAATAATCAGTCACTCCTCATACCAAGCATACGTATGATGCGTATGATCATGAATCATGTATCTATACTAAACATGTTATTTAGTGAAGGGCTCTAAGCAAAGCGAAGATGGGCCTAGACAGCCTACCCACTACAAGTATAGGCCTATTAGTGGGCCTTAGGGAGAGTGACAATGCGAACATTTAACCGACATCATCCTTATAATGTGAGCATCTAACCATCATTGTTCCCAAGACACTACCCGTTATTATATACACCACGGAGGAATCACACATTGCAATGGACCTAATTGCACCCATTGGGCCTTAAGTATATCAATTGGCCGTATCATATGGGCCTTATATTCATCAGGTGGGCTGCATCCATGGGCCGCACCAATGGGCCTTACGTACATTGCAACGGGTCATAACCCATGGGCCTTGCATACATCACAATGGCCTCACAACATGGGCCTTATATATGTCAAAGTAGGCCTCAGCAACGAGCCACCAATACATCAAGATGGACCTCAACAATGGGCCTTATACAAATTAAGGTGGGCCTCAATGGATGGCCCATAAATACACCAAGATGGGCCTCATCACATGGCCTTGAAATAATCTCCAAAATGGTTAGACGGTTTGGATGAAACTCAAGCATCATGGTAGGTCCCATAAGGATGGAAGGCATAAATAAATCACATACTCCATGGTGGAGGTCCACACTGATGAAAGTTGTGGACACAATACATATATAAGTGGGTCCTAAGTAGGACCCACCATAATGTTTATTTTCCACCCAACCTAGGGCCCAACATAATGTTTATTTTCCATCCAAACTGTTCTTAGGGTCACATG
Source organism: Magnolia changhungtana (assembly GCA_030180095.1). NCBI lineage: Eukaryota > Viridiplantae > Streptophyta > Magnoliopsida > Magnoliales > Magnoliaceae > Magnolia > Magnolia changhungtana. The sequence continues at coordinate 1,177,080 of JASAUF010000462.1, read as the reverse complement.
GGCCTAGGCCCCACTTTAATGTTTATTTGCAATCCAACTATTCATAAGGTCACGTGGACCAGGGTAGGGCCCACTGTAATGTTCATTTGCAATCTAATATATTCATAAGGTCACATGGACCTTGGGCCCACCGTGATATTTATTTTCATCCAATCTGTTCATAAGGTCACGTGGACCATGGGGTGGGTCTGGGGCCCACCGGAATGTGGTTCACAAATCTAGTCCACCCATTATGTGTGTCCCACTTGGCTGAGGGTTCAGACCAAGTTTCAGCAGCATGCAAATTTTAGGTAGGCCCCACCAAGTGATTTTATATGTTTTAGGCATGTCCTCACATGATTTTAGATGGTGTGGTCTACCTAAGTTCCGTATACAGCTGATTTTTGGGTGGCCCGTGGCCAGGGGAGGCCCACCCAATGCATGGTGTTGATGTTCGAAACACATCATGGTGGGGGCCCACAGCTGGGGCCGTGAGGCACAGCCGTCCGTCCGCCCGCCCATGCAGTGTAGTCGATGTCTGCGTCTTCTGTCAGCAGAAGCAGCAACGTTGTTGTTGCTTCTTTTTTTTGTTACGGAATTTCCTGGGTGGGGCCCACATCCATTGAATCTGACCTAGCCACTGCATTCTATGACTCAAGATCAACGAAACAAGCCCAATATTGGGTATGTTTCGGTGTGTAGAATCATCAGGTGGGTTTTAACGGTAGCAAACACTAATTTTTATGCTATGGCCCACCTGATCATCGGATTGGGTTCATATTTTGGTCCAACGCCTAAAATGATCTGAGGAGAAGGGTGGATGGCTTGGATTAAATACATACATCAAGGTGGGGCCTGCATGAGTGGCCCACCCCAAAAGGCTAAAACTCCCTTTTTTTGTTAGCCGTTAGTACACACCCATGTCAGTACACACACTCCATGTTAGTCCACGCACTCCATGCTGGCCACCCATATGTCCAGCGACGCTGGACGGCGTGGATGGTCACAGGCATCTTGGTGGGTCCCACATGTACGTGGCCCACCATGCATGCATATATATAGATACTAATATAATATAAATATATTACATATGTTTGTCTTGGAGGTGGGATCTCCCTGAAATGTGGTGGGCCACTCCGTCTGATGGATGGAGCAAATTTTACATAATTCGGTGGGGCCCACTACATTCTAAGGAAGGGAAAAGGAGAGAGAGAGAGAGAGAGAGAGAGAGAGAGAGAGAGATATACACGGTGAGATAGAGGGACCCCGCCATTATGGGCCCCTCTTGGTTAAATCTCATACATCAAAATGGGTCCCACCAACAAGTGCGCCCTAAAGAAAAGATTTCAACGGTGGATCACCCACCTCTCTTCCTTCTTCTTGGTCCCTTAGCCTCCTTAGCTCCTTGCCTTCTCTTTTGATGGAGGTTGATGAGGCTTTGATGGTGGGGATGAGAGATGAGAGGGTGGGCCACACTTGATATTTGGGAAAGCTTAGGAAATGCTTGGACGTGTGGTGCTTGGGAGGTTTGAGAATGAGAGAGAGAGAGAGAGAGAGATGGGATAAGATGATATGGATGGGTGGAGTGGTTGTTGTAAGGAAGGGTGATGGGGAGGCATGGGCTTAGTTTGAAATTTTTGTAAAGAGGGATGGGTTTGTTTGAAAACTTGTAAAAGAGGGATGGTGAGAGGAGAGAGAGAGTTGACTTTTGAAAAGGGAGGGATGGGTTGCATGTACTTGGGTAAGGCTTGTACTTGGCATTGATTAATGGGACATCTCGTAGAGATTCCCTCGTAATTCGCAACGCTCGGTGTTTTCTTCAAATTGAATGCGGGCCTACATCTTCTACCCTGGGTATTGGGTCGGTGCGCGAGTCCCTTGTACTTGACATTGATTGATGGGACATCTCGTAGAGATTCCCTCATAATTCATAATGAGCGATATTTTCTTCGAATTGAACGCGGGCCTACATCTTCTACCCTAGGTATCAGGTCGGTACGGGAGTTGCGGCGTTAGAACTGCGGCGATGGTGCGGTCATTAAGGTACAGGTTTTGATTCGAGCTCACTTCGGTATGCGCGACTCGGCTTAGGATCACGTGCAAATGTCAGTGACGGGTCGAGGGTTACCAGAATTCGACCGGTAGGATCGCGGTAGCCTACGGAACGATACAGACTAGGGTACAGTACAGGTCTTACATCCACATCCATACTCGTGCTGTCAGAGCAAGGAGTCAAATACACCATCTATACTGAAGCCTCTTAAGTTGGTTTGGGATGTGTACTCATGTAAAAAGAGAAGGCGATTTCCTATGCCTCTCGACAGTTGAGGAAGCACGAAGAAAACTACCCCACTCATGATCTGGAGTTGGCGGTGGTCATCTTTACATTGAAACTTTGAAGGCACTACCTCTAGGGAGAAGTGTTCGAGCTCTTTTGTTACCATAAAATCCTCAAGTATATCTTTACGCAAAGGGACCTAAACATGAGACAGCGCCATTGGATGGAAACACTAAAGAACTTCAAGTTTAAAGTCTCCTACCATCCCGGTAAAGACAACCTAGTGGCTGACGCATTGAGCCGTAAGAAGGTCATGGAATTTGCAGCCCCGCTAATGATAAAAGAGTGGAATATGGTGGAATTCGTACGGGACTTCGAACAAAGACTGACAGTGGAAGAGCCATTTGAGAGTGTTGCCCACCTTCATGTACAACCACTGATCGATAGTAGAATCATTGAGGCACAAAAAGAGACGAGCTACTATTGAGGATAAAAAAAGGGCGGGTGATGGCAAAAAATTAGATTAGAGGATCAACTTGGACAGAGGTTTACGATATCGTCATCGCCTATGCGTTTCGAACCTCCATGATTTGAGGAAAGAGGTTCTAGATGCCGCTCATTGTTCCAAGTTAGCAATGCACCCGGGTAGCACAAAGATGTATCGGGACGTGAAGCAATCATACTAGTGGGACGACATAAAAGCTCAAATAGCAGATTACATGTCCTAATGCCTTACTTGTCAGCAAGTCAATGACGAACATTTTCGACCCCTGGGTCTTCTTCAACCTATGCCCATAGCCGAGTGGAAGTAGGATTTCATATCTATGGACTTCATTTCCAGATTGCCAAAGAAAAGGAAGGGGCATGACTCTATTTGGGTGATCATCGATCGGTTGACGAAATCGACCCACTTTCTCCCAATTCGGGTTTTTAATTACGCAAATGACTTGGCCAAGCTATACATCAAAGAAATAGTACGACTGCACGAGGTCCATTTAGAGATTGTGTCAGATCAAGATACATAGTTCACATATATTTTCTGGACCCAAATCCAAGAAGCGATGGGTGTAAAAATAAAGTTCAGTACTGCTTTCCACCCTCAGACCGACGGGCAGACGGAACGGATGAATCAATTGCTCGAGGACATATTACGAGCGTGCATACTCGACTTCAAGGACAACCGGGATGATTGTCTCCCCTATGCTGAATTTTCCTATAATAATAGCTTCCAAGCAAGTATTGGCATGGCTCCTTACGAGGTCTTGTGTGGATGCCCATGTCGAGCCCCACATTGTTTGGCGGAGGTTAGCGAGAAAAGCTTAATTGGTCCAGACTTGGTTCAGGCGACCTCAAAAAAGATACATGTTATCAGGCGTCGACTCCTAGCCCATAGTAGGCAAAAGAGTTACGCCGATAGTACCACATATCCGACTAGCTAGTAATGGCGAAGTATATGGTGGTAACTAAAGTTAGAGTAATTAAAGTCAAGAAAACATTCATACGAACAATGAGTGGCTAGGATCGCAAGTGCGACTAGCCCGACCCAAAGCCAACTGAGACTTGAGAGAAATTCTAAGGGTCCGCCCCTCTCAAGAGTTCCCCGAAACTCCATAAGGGACCTAGACTACTATAGAACAATCCCCGTCTTACTGGGCTCGACGTCCATCGCAGGAGTCAAACCTGAATTGTCTTTAGAATCGTTCAACTTGAGTCGAAGGACGGGTGCATGAGAAGTGCAAATACCCTAGAGAAGAACTTAAAACTTAAGTGAATTAAGTTGTACACTCTTTCGCAAAGTTGAGAGTTTCAAATCGTCGGTTTATGGCCAAACTTCACCCGTAGGGAAAAGATAATTCCCCGCACACATTCGTATAACAGTGACCTCGATCGAGCATTGATGACCGTTGATCTGACATAGGCTCCCAACGGCCATTTTACGTGTCTGATCATGCCAAGGTTGTATCCTAACATAGATTCATTGCTAGGGTACCTACCCCATGGTGTAGATGAGCCAGCGGGCCCCGTAGAGGCCTCATTAGTTAGAAATGACCTCCCATAGGGCATAAATGACAAATGAAGTGGCCCTCAGGCCATTTGTGCACCATTTGGAGCTATAAATAGCTCCCAAATTGCACCTCTTTCTCCCCATCCGAATTTAGCAACCCTAAATTGGGAGAAATAAAGGGGAGAAGAGAGAAAAGGAGGAGAGAGATTGTAGGTGTGGTTATTAGAAGAGATTTGCCCCTCTTCTCGTCGACTCACGAACCTAACTGCTATCATTCCCACTGCAGGAACTCCTCCCTCGACGACTTGGGGTAAACCTACAAACCTTCCTTGTAGATGTAGATCTTCAAATAGGGTTTTCCCAACCCTAACAAACATGCGTACTCGTGTAGGTGGCCGACGATCCTTCCTTAGAAACATAACCCTAGGAATGAGTTCGAGTCGAATGTACTAGCAATAAGTACAGACCATAAGTGCTTAGGTTGCGGTTTATCAATGTTACTGTTTTAGCTAATGATTTATAATTATTAATTTACATGATAACTTAGGTGTATTTCAATATCTCTCCAATGAATTACAAATTGTAGTATAGCTGATACCTACGTGCTCAATAAAATGCCTGAATGAGTATGCTACTGAATTTAGTTATTAAATGTAAATCATTTTATTTGTAAATGCTAGCTGATTTGATTAGAATGAAAAATAGGACTAAAAGAGTAGTCTGATTAGTTGGAAAATTTTCAGATATGGGTTGACCGAATTAGGCTGGCCACCCCGAACAAAATCGATTGATTCAGGCTAAACACGAATGACCGAGAGTGGCCGGGCCATGAGGGGTGCTTACACACTCTATACCGGTTGCACCAATGTTTGCCCGCTTCAAGCGAAATTGTCCAATGAACCGGCTAACCCTATATATGTTCACCATGTATGATCACAACTGCTTGAATCTAGGACACCCCCTTACCATTCGCAAAGGTCTATTATTTACTATTAGCATCGTAATCCTCGAGACTCGTGAGCTGGGCATGGTGGTATGGGACACCGTGTCCGTACTATTGGCCTACACTGGGGTGGCGAGCCTCCCCGTAGTGACCGCAAGCATTACCTTTACAACTTACATTTCGTATATATTTCAGCTGGGAGTGACGAACCTAGACAGATCAAGAATACGGGCATAGGACCGATGTGGTCATCCTGCGCCTAGTGATTCAGTTGAGACCGATAACTAAAAAGGCGGTGCCCTAACTTCCCCAAATTAATGGATGAATAGGCTTAATTAATCACTCATCTAACATACCATTCAATGCATTGCACTATAATAGGATATGGCGAATCGGGAGTTAAAGTTGCATGTTAAGGGAGTGTTGTCATTTGCGAACCGGGTGGTCGGAGTCGTATATTAAGTGAGTGTTCGATTGTAAGTGCATGCATCATTTCATAAACCTCATTACGCGCATTAATAAGAGTAGTTAGGAAGTGATTGTTTACATTGGTTTATCATTTTTGTACTGTTAGACTTGATAATGTGTGTAACTCATGCTTTACGGAACCACTGAATTGATCACTCACTCACACTCTGGGATGGTGTTTTAAAACATCAATCAGATGTTGATGTAGATGTGGGGATTACGGAGTCCAATGCATTGGATCAGGCTTGCATAGACGAGGAGTTCTCCTACTTTCTGCTCTTAAAAGGGTCGACGTAGATGTTTTACTATGCGGCAAGAGACACTAAGTGTTTGGGTATAGTTAGATACTACTATACCACATTTTGTGGACCGTATTCTGGATGATCATACTATATGTAAAATTTGATTCAATCACTTGCTTTATTTATGTTTATCCTAGATTATGATACACTATATAGTATATTTTTATACATGCTCAAGTACTGAATGTGTAAGTAATTAGAACCGGCTTCTGTAAAGCATAAGTGATGCCTGGAAACTCGGGAGTCGAGCATTTTCTCGACCCTCAAAATTTAGGGCATTACAATAAAACATCAAAAAATCCAACTACAACATATGGAGATCACAATAATAGTAGATCAAGGCAGCAAAAAAATGCAACGTTGAATCGCTGGACATCATGTAAACGGGTCCCACCAAATGATTATCATATAGCCAAATAAAATAAAGGGTGGATCCATCTAATCCAATATTCTAGAGACTCTTCAATGTCAAGCCTCTACACCATGGTTGTTACAGGGAAACCCAACCAGTTTCTGTTGCCAAAGAAGCATAGGAAAAAAAAAAAAAAACCTTCAGCCAATCAGAGCTATTTGCGTGATCAAAGATAAGAGAAGGCTAGAAGAAACAAAGTGTTGATCAGTTGGTGAAGGTAATCAGTTTAATAACTCTGATACCATGATAACTCAAGAATTTGGATAAATTTATTCAAGTTCTTTTATATTTCTTCAACTCAAATTTGAGTTCAATTAACCACTCTACAAGTCTATACAAGGAAGAGCTTCTCTATATATAATATATTCCAACTAATAATAACCCATGACAGCACATATCCTAAGTATTCTCGTACACGACACAATCCACGTCGTCTTGGTTCGGGGATCAGTCCCCAATGCACGTCTCTTTGTTATTACTTTACTTCGATACTCTGGCGGACTGTGATGCACCATACACGTGCATACAGTTGTATAGTTGCATATATGTAATTAAAAACAATCGTTTGGATAATGGAATAAATAATCGATGGGTATGGCTGTGAAATCAATTTGATTGGATGATTATGAGCTCTGACGATGGACATCTATTTCGTTAAATCTTGTCCATTGAATATTTTCTGCTCTAACAGTCCATTTTCTAACAACGAAAGATCATTTTGGTCCCTTTTAGATTGTGGTGCAGCGTATACGGTACATCCACATATCAAATGGTTCGATTTGAGGTACTTGCATGTAACATATACGATTTTTGTGCATGCTTGCAGCCACACATGCATGTTACATCAGATCAGCGGTCATCCTTCAATTTTAATTAAGTGGTCCACCTGATGAATGGATCAGCCTAATTTGTGCCAGCTGAGCCTTCGTTTACATGTATCAGATGTCCTATGCATGTCAAATGCTAACGGAAAAAGGTGGGTTGCAATCTAACTTGGCATACAGCCGCGAGTAGGTAGTTAATTAGGTCACACATTTTTCTCTAGGAAAATTATAGTCAGACACCTACATTTATAATGTAATTAGAGTTATCCACCTATTGATCATTGAATTATATTTATGCGCCATAAATTTTAATATACTTTTTTATAAAAAATTTATAAAAACCACCTAATTAATATGAAATTTATATTCCTATTCCAAAATGGCTTCCAATAAGCTACATCATTAATCTAAGTAATTATTTCTGCACTATCTTCCAAGGCTTCAATTATGTTTCTTAATGCATATCATGCACCGAAATGGCTTTAGAATAGGGTAGGCCCCACCATAATGTTTATGTAAATTTCACCTTGACCATTAAGTGCTTCACTTCATGTTAGGCCCAAGGCACAAAAATCAGGCCAACCAAATTTGGTTGCTCATGTGGTGTGTATATGCTTCACCCTATTTAGTCCCATGGCCCAAAAATCAGCCCATTTGTATGTTTGGCTCAAATTTGGTCACTAGTGCACTGTGTATGTGCCGAGTGTGCCAAAGCCAAAATACATATTGAATTAAACCGTAGGTACCAAATAGATTGAGAGACCAATTTTGGTATGGATCAATTGTCTACCCAGCGATTGATTACGATGAATCAGGTAATTTGTGAAAGATATGATTCATCCTTCTGATGAGTTCTTTTTGCCTTCTGAAAGAAAATGACTTATAATTAGAGGTGGGCATCGAGCCGAGTCGAGTCAAGATGGGCCAAGCTTGGCTTGGCTTGTCCATGATGTACTCGAGTTTGAGTTTGAGCTCGAGCTTGGCCTCGAGCTCAACATTGAAGCTAGGCTTATTTGCCAAAGCTGTCGAGTCAAGTTCGAGTCGAGCTAATGGTTCGAGTCGAGTCAAGTTTACCTTGAGTCGAGCTCGAGCTTGTTAGGTGAGAGAGTAATGGATTCTGTTCTTGGTCCTCCTCCATTGATGAAAATTCAAAAATCTTAAGAGAATCAAACCAAAACCTGATGAAAAAACCAAATAAAGCTTCAAATCGGATGAGGAAACTTGTAAGAACCGATCTGTTCTTGATCTTCTTCCACCAGCAAAAATCCAAATACTAGAAAAGAAACAAAGCAGAACACAAATCAGAAATCCAAGTAAAGAACTCTAACCAATCAGATCATTGGATTTCCTTGAAGCTCTAACAAATCTGAGAAGAACCCATCTCGAATTTCTTGGGTTTCTCGCCTAAGAAGTAGATCTCAAGATATTGAAATTATACTATTGCAGAGCTGAAATGAAAACTAGTGGTGGTGGTTGGGGCGGGCGTGCGGCTGGCAATGGGCAGAGAAAGAGAAGAAAGAGAAAGGGAAGGGGGTGCGTGCTGTCGGGTAGAGACTCTAGGGTTTATTTTTTATTTTTTTTTATTTTTAAGTTTAAACTTAAAACTTATATTAATATAATATATATATATAATATTTGTCATATTTATTAATCGAGCCGAGTCGAGCTCGAGTTCGAGTCGAGTCGAGTTGAAATTCCCCCTGGTCGAACTTGGCTTGAACTCAACTCGAGGTTCAAATAATTAGCTTGGCTTTGGTTGAATTGGTCATTCAAGCCGAGTCAATCCGAGCTGACTCGAGCCGAGTTGAGCGAGTTTTTCAAGCTAGCTTGACTCGTGAACAACCCTACTTATAATTAAGCACTTGATAACCTATACAATTTAACAGTAAAGAAATATTAATAAAAGAGAAATATACTTAAAATTCAAATTATTCTTTTAATATTTAATAAATGCTTAAAATCAACAAAAAAATAAATAAAAAGGAAAGAAAAAGCACAACTAACAATACTTTGTTCATCGATCGGCAAGATACCACGCTTCATGGGCAAGATAATCATCACGAACAATAGTTTGTTCGTCATTTAGTTAAGCTTTGTAGGCAAGATGATTGTTGATAATGACAATTTATTTATTAGTCAACTAAACTTTGTAGGCAAGACAAGCGTGATTTGTGAGATGGTCGTATGTTCATCACTCAATGTGAACTAGGATTCGCAGGCAAGACTGTTGATGGCAGGTGAATCTTTGACAATCTGTTCATCGCGTGCGTGGGCTTCGTAGGCAAAATGGTTACTATTAAACAAGAATCTATTATTTCCTTAGAATTGCACTTCGTAGGTGAGAAAGTTCGTGGGGTGACTGTCAGTTCATCGCTTGGAACCAGCCTTTATAGGCTAACAACTATTTGTTTGCTTCTTGGAACCTCACTTCGCAGGAAAGATTGTCATGATTAAACTATCTATTTGTTGCTTAACTAAGAAAGATTGTCATGATTAAACTATCTTTGCAAGAACCACTTTGGTGAGCATGTCCGGCAGATTCACACTCGATCTTCTCCAGAGTTACGCCTCATTCCTCAAACACCTGTCGGATAAAATGGTGATGAACATTAATGTGTTTAATACAGGAGTGATAAACAGAATTCTTAGCTAGATTGATAGTGTTTTCGCTGTCACAGTTAACCGGCATGACCTCCTACTAAAGCCCCAACTGATTTATTATACCTCTCAACTAAAGACCTTCCTTGAATGCTTCCATCACTGTATATATTCAACTTCAGTTGTGGAAAGAGCCACCACTAACTGAAGCTTGACATCCAACTAAGTGCTCCACCCGTTAGCACAACCGAGTAACCTGAAATCGACTTTCTGAAATTCATACTACCTGCGTAATATGAATCCACATACCCAACTAACTTAGCCCTCGTTTTCTCAAAATTTAAGACCTAGCCTTTTATATCTTGAATTTATTGAAGTAGCTATTTCACTGCTTCCCAATGTTGTTTGTCGGGGTTTGACATGTATCTGTTCACAACACTAACTGCTTATGAAATATCCAGTCTCGTATAGACCATGGTATACATTAAACTATCTACATCATTTGAATAAGGCATATGAGACGTATCATGTTTTTCCTAATTTGATTTAGAACATTGTTCTAAGGAAAGCTTGAAATGAGTCGTGTGGAAAATGCTAACTGGCTTTGCCTTGTCCATCCCATACTTGATCAACACCTTCTCAAAGTATTCTGCCTGAGATAACCAAAGTCTATTCTTTTTTCCGTCTCTGTGAATATATATGCCGAGAACCCTTTTTTTAGCCCCTAAATATTTCATCTCGAATATCCCTGATAACTGAGTTTTCAGTACATCGATTTCAGATATGTTATGACTGACGATCAACATGTCATCAACATAAAATACAAGAATGATGAAATTGCCATCACTCAGTGTCTTGTAATCGACACAATGATCATATTCACTTCTAGTAAATTTTTGACTGAACATGAAATATTCAAATTTTTTATACCATTTCCTAGGTAACTATTTCAAGCCATACAACTACCTCTTTATCGTACAAACCTTGTTCTATACCCCTTTAACTTCGTAACACTCTGGTTGCTTTATGTAAATTCGTTCTTCCAATTCCCCGTGCAGGAATACAGTATTCATATCAACCAATGCTAACACGAATTTAATAAATACTTGCTTTATAATCGGCGGAAATATCTCTGTAAAGTCGTTCCTTCTCTCTAAGCGTAACCCTTCGCTCCAATATTTCTTTGTATCAATCATGTTTCTCCTTGAAGATCCACTTACACCTGATCGTTTTTCGGCCCACTGGAAGCTCCACCAACTCCCATGTCTCATTCTTGTACAATGAGTCCATCTCATTGTTCATTACCGCCTTTCACTTTTCTGCATCGGGTTCATCAAGAACCTCTTAAATAGTAGATGGTTCCCCTCATCTATAATAAGGGCATATGCGATATTAGAGTCGTCCATGTATCTTGCCAGTAACATACAATCTCGCGGTGGATTCCTTCTCAGAGGTGGCTGCTCCACCTCTTCTTGTACGTCTATCTGAGCATCTGTCTCAGCTTTAGTATCATCTGTGTTAACCTAAACGTCCACGACCAACATTTCCAGTTCCTTTTGCTTCTCTTGATTATTCTTACGGAATAGGGAGCCTTCATCGAAATTGACATCACAGCTAGTGATGATTTTTCGTGTGATCTTGTCATATAATCTGTAATATTTCACACCAACAACATAGCCAACAAAGATGTACTTTTTGGCTCTTCGGTCTATCTTAGCTTATCTCTCTCAACCGACAGTACATGAGAGTAAGCTTCATAACTAAATATAAACAAATCTAAGTAATCAACCTTATGGTCACTCCATACTTCATCTATAATATTTTAATTAATTACCATAGAAGGGGACCAATTCACCAAATAGCAAATCATATTAACGGCCTCAGTCCATAGGTCTTTTCCCAACCCAGCATTACTAATCATGTATTTGACCCTCTCTGAGAGAGTCTAATTCATCCACTGAGCCACACCATTTTGCTTAGGTCTGTGGCGCACTGTGTTGTGCCTAATAATCCCTTCATCCTTACAAAATTGATTAAATTCAATGGAGGTAAATTCACCACTGTTATCAGTTCTTAAAACTTTCACCTTCGCCCTATCTGTTTTTCCACCATGGCCTTCCATTGTTTGAAATTGGTGAAAACCTCGGATTTGTGTTTCATGAAATAAACTCACATTTTTCGAGAGTAGTCGTCGATGAATGTGAAGAACCATGATCACCCTCCAGCAGAAACCACGGGCGACAACCCCCAAACGTCAAAATGCACATAATCAAGTACTCATTTACATACATGTTTACCAAACTTAAAAGATAACCTTGAATGTTTATCATATATACAATGTTCGCATATATTAAAATCAATGCTTTTAAAAACTAGAATTAAACATCGATTAGAAAGTACCTTCATGCCCGCTTGCTCATGTGGCCCAGACGTGCATACCACATACGTGTATACATGGAATCCACTGCAACTGTTGCAACTCCACTTATTGAAGTGCTCCCGATTAACCTGTAAAGATTACCGTACCTCTGTGCTCTCATAACTGCGAGCGCCTCTTTTGAAACTTTAAGGACACCATTCAAATCGGTGAACTTGCACCCAATTGTCTCGAGTGCACCAAGAGATATCAAATTCTTCTTCATGTCAGGAACGTGCTTCACCTCGTTTGTGCTAGCAGGTGGAGCAATTAGATGGATATCAAAGCTTCAGTCCATGGTGGGTCTTTCCACAACCGAAGCTGAGTATATGGCAATAATGGACCCATTTAAGGAAGGTATTTGAGGTGAATGATAAATTAGTTGGGGCTTCAGTAGTAGGTCATGCCGGTTAATTGTGACAGTGAAAGCGCGGTCGATTTAGCTAAGAATTTTATTTATCATTCATGTACTAAACACATTAATGTTCATCACCATTTTGTCTGACAAGTGCTTGAGGAAGGGGGCGTGACTCTGTAAAAGATTCACACGAGTATGAATCTAATAGACATGCTCACTAAGGTAGTTCCCACAGAGAAGTTCAAGTTCTGTGCAACTTCTTTGGGCTTGGCGAACACATAAATGAAAGACGAAGTGTGCATGAAAAGCGATGGTGGAATTATGATGCAAAGCGGAATTAGAAATGAGGACAAGAAGCTTTGAGGAATGAAGATTGAAGACATGGTAGAGATTGTTATTGATCTCTCAAATTTTCAGCAACAAGGTCTGTCGATGCCATCAACAGACCATTCGATGTCATTGGGAAAATCCAAAAATCCCATGTTGGTTATTGGATACTTTGTAGTGTCCTGCTCGATGCCATCGAGAAAATCCAAAAATCCCATGTTGGTTGTTGGATACTTGTGGTGTCCTATTCGATGTCATCGAAAGGAGTTCGATGCCATCGAAGTCTGATCTAAGCGTCGTCGAAAAAATCTAAAAAATCCATGTCTAGTCGCTGGGACGTTTTGGTGTTGTGCTCGATGACATTGAAGGCCTTCGATGCCATTGACGATATGTCGATGCCATCAAAGGTGTCATCGAACGTGCATACAGAGTTACGAAGAATTGCGTAAGTGCTAGATTTGTTTCCTATTTTGATTGTGATTCTTATAGAGGTTATATATATGGGTGTAATCGGGAATAGGAATGATCTCAAGCACTTTCTAATTTGTTACTAAAAGTTTCAAGGGCTTGTAAGGGAGATTTGAGGCTTGTTCCAATTGGGTAATATCTATCTTTTGTAATTTTCTACTCTCATTGTCCATTCCTGTCGCTTTGTGTTGTGGTTTTTTCCTATAAGTGTTTTTTCCATATTAAATATGATTTGTTTGTGGTGGAACTTGATTGTGAAATTGGAGTACTTTGCCTGATTCATCTCCATGTGCTTCCGCAATTCCCGAACAAATCAAACCAACATGGACCACCAAATGGATGAACAGGACAATTGTGTCCAGCTTTAACAAGAATGATCACAGTATTTAACATTTTCGGATTTCTCCAATTCAATGGCCTAGATTGACACTCACTAACCTTTTTAATTTTATTTATTTTTATTTTTCGCCTGGATGAAACAAGCCACTATGCCATTCCCAACATGTAGCTGCATTAACCTGACTTGACATTTGGACCCAGTTTGATAAACTTCTTGCATTTCCCTCTCAATTTGGATTATGATTTCCACGTTTTCCAAACAAAACCAATTGCAATCTCTCATTTTACAAACAGACAAAGTAGGCTACGTTTCCCACATGGCTTTTCGGTACCGGAAAAGGATGGAGAAAAACTCTTCTGCATGGCCCACTTTTACAAAGGCATAAAAATAGAGCTATCTTTTATTGCATTGGAAAGAAATAACTCTTTCACGTCCGCACAAATAGCCTTTTCACGTTTTTTAAACTCCAGTCCTAAAAATCAAAATCGTGAATTATTTTTCTCCACAGTTGTGCCAAACACAGCATTAGATATGTCACCAATGGCTATAGATTATAGCCATTGATTTCTTTTTTTTAGTACCTCAATTTTGCAACGGTCTATTTGAATTTGTAGGTTAAAAGAGAAGGGTTTGATAGAACCATTTAAGCCGTTCATTAGGTGCAATTAAATAATCTATCTGGCAGCTGTAAATTCACCAGCAGAAGTGAATTGACTCATCTCACGTTTTCCTCAGCACCCAAAAATCATGGCCATCTAATTAAACTTAGGTTAAAGTTATGCTTAAAACCTCTAAAATCATATGGTGTGGTCCACATGACTTTTGGAATGAAAGGGATTTTTAGATTATCTATTCATTGTTGTAAGGTGCATCTTTTAAATGGATTCTATGGCATATACAAAATTATGGTAGGATCCACTCACAGGTAGGAAGATGTTTATTAGTAGTCGAGACCATTGTGATTGTTTCTTGCGGTGTAGCCTATTTGAGTTAAGTTTTCGATCAGCCTAATTTTTTTAGTTGAATAATATTTTTGGTGGGGCCACTTTTCCGAGGTCTTAATGTACCATCTATTTAGGTACATTTTCATCACTACGGACGTGGATTAGCTATGACAGGTTGGGTAGGGAGACTCACAACTGAAGTGACATCACCAAGTTTTGTGGGCTCCACCATGGTGTATGTTTCGTATCCATGCCCCATCTATTTGGAGAGATCATTTTAGGGAAAAATCCAAAGAATAAGTCAAATCCAAAGCTCTAGTGGACCCCACCACAGAAAACAGTGGGGAGAGTGACGCCACCATTGAAAACTTCTAAAGGCCACAAATTAAAGTTTTGATCAATCTAACATTTATTTTTTCCCTTCTTTCATGTCTGTGTTAACTTGTGAAAAGGTTGGATTTCAAATGAACGTGATGGTGGGCTTTAGGAAGGTTTCAAAGGTGGGCATCACTCTCCCCACTGTTTTATGTTGTGGGGCCCACTACAGCTTTGGATCTGCCTCATTCTTTGGCTCATTCCTTAAAATGATATCTCTGAATGGATGGACGGTATGGATACAACACATATCATTGTGGGGCTCACAAAACTTGGTGACATCACTTCAATAGCGAGTCTTGTTACTCAACCTGTCAGTAGTTAATCCGCGCCCCATCACTATTAAGTTCGTTAGGGGTTGTTTGGAAGTGTAGAAAAATATGAATGGGTGGTAATTGGAATGTATGAGAGGGTTGTATAAATGTGAACAGGTGATTTCATTTCACATGAATTGCTATTATCATTGATTTACAAGTCATGGGTGTACTAACAAGCTAACAAAGAAAAAAAGTCATGGTCCTTTTTCTCACTCTCTCTCTCTTTCAAATATGGGCTACTGACTCTTATCCAAAACTTTAGTGGCCCACAAAAGAGTTTTAACAGTAAATAACCATTATTTCCTGTCGTGTGGTCCTTCTAAAATTTATATCTACTTTTTTGAGACCACGACCTAAAAGAAACGGGTAAGACACATGGACCACGTGGATATACAATAATATAAAAGTATCATTAGTAGAAGTTTATCACACCAATCCAATCCAAACTCAAGAATTATTAGTCGAATGTTCTGATTTTCATTCAACAGGTACTGCTGTGAATCCAAACTTGGGATGGTTGGATTGCTTGATAAAAACTGATTCTTTTGAAACATCGGCCGTCCATGATGATATGCAAAAATTGCGTGGACTTAAATTGTTGATTGGATCTATTTTTATAAATGATCCTAACTGTCCAATGTCTATGGTGATTGATCAGATGGCTGAAATAACCTTGTTGGTGTGTTTTCAGCATGGTTGAGTGGAAAGTGGGATTGATGGATTGAATTGTATATTTATATGATACAACTAAGATCACTGCAGTGCTCTGTGGTACTTAGTGCTGAGAGTTGGGCAGGTTGGGTCAGGTTGGTGCTTAACCCTAGCCCAATCCAAGGTTCCTATGCCTTAATCCTAACCCAACTCAACCTCAGGTTGGGAATTCTCAACCCAAGCCCAACTCAAGTGGATCAGCCGGGTTGGCCGGGTGGATATATGCTAATATTTTCAATACTTGTTTTGTTTTTTGTGCCTATGATTTAATAAATTATATACATGATAAAGACATTCAAATTTTTTAAACAAACAAGCTGAGGACAGCTACTCCTTTAAAAGTTGTGTTGTGTGGCACACAATCTATTTTAGAGAGAAATCTGATGTATCTTGTTAGCTTGAGTCACCGGAAATGACGTGGAACAATGAAACCCAACGGCATTAGAATTTCTTGTGCCTTCAACGAAGATGATCCACACTCAATTATAATTTATAAGGAACTTATATATCAATTTTTATTTATTTATTTTTTTTTTTACTTTTTTTTTCACACACACACACACCCCGCTAGTGGAATTTCACCACCTATGGGCACTCGAACCCTTGACCGAGAGTTGAAACTCTTGAGAGTCTACCACCCGAGCAAGAGTAAGGAACTTATATATCAATTGAGTTCAGGTCAGGTCAGGCAACCCAAGACCTTTTTTTTTTTTTTTTTTTATAACACACGCACACACCTCCCGGAATTTCACCACCTATGGGTACTCGAACCCTTGACCCGGTGTTGAAACTCCTGAGAGTCTACCACCCAAGCAAGAGTAAGGACGGGAGACCTCCACCCAAGCCCTACCCATGTTTTAACGGGTTGGTGTTTGTATAGCCCAAGCCTGACACCGAACCCGATGCATCTTGCATAAGCCCAGCTTAATGTCGGGTCGTTACAGGTCCGTCAGGTTGAACCCGTCCGACTTTCAGCCCTATTACTGTAAGTTATAGTGCTCCAACTAAGAGAAGCTCCAAGAGAACATCATTTCTTATGGTGCTCCTAGCTGCATTGAGAGACTTGTACAATTCAATTAATTGATCCAAGCTTTCAATTTGGTCCAACACACATTTCATGGATCAGATGTAAAAAATCACAGTGATCGGAGGACCTAATACCTAAGTAAGTTGCCCTTATTTTTGACAGCCATCCATTTCCAAGCCATGGATGGGATGGTTAGGATTGTCTACCAGAAGTAATGCTTTAGAAACATAATCAATCCAAGATGAAGTCCAACGAAAAAGACACATAACTTCTTGACTGGAACTCTTTTTCGAAAAAAAATGATCTTGGTCGTTCATTTCTATGGTACTGATCATTTTTTGCTTGTAGCATAAGCAATTCCTTGTCACCTTATGGATGGTCCAGATTCAATTGATCAGTCTGTATATGTGTCCAGATGTGACTAGAGCACTGAAACTCTCTGCACCCTCAGAGCACTTGTTCAATCGATGTTCTCTCTTTGTATACAGTTAGGGCTGTCAATGGGCCGGGCTGGCCCATCAGGCTTTCTGGCCTGGACCACCTCAGATTCGGGCTTGGGCTATGGTATCTTAGGCTTAAATATCAAATCCGTTTGTTAATCAGGCCTGGTTTGAACTGTGTATAATAGCCCGTCAGAGCAAAGGCAACTTTGGGCTGATCTATTTGGGTTTATCATGGGCCCAGATAGGGCTCGGGCCTATGTTTAACAATGCAGGCTTGGCTTGGATAGAGCTTAGTCCAGCCCTAACACTGTTGATACCCTATTTGTATTAGCCATGAGAATCAGCCAAGCCCAAGCCCAAAATATGGGTTAGGTCTCGGACATGGCCGAATATCCTGGTCCTTATTTCCACAGTGAGTATTTGTAATCCATCCATTTGACTAGGTGGGCCACACATGTACACAGATAGACATTTAGGACAAGAGTAGAACTAGGCGTTGAGCCGAGTCGGCCCGAATTAGGGCAACCCGACTTGACTCGGTTTTGAAATAGACCTGACCCGAACTCAACCTGACTCGGTACTAAGTCCAACATGCCTGACCTGATCCGAGTCTAGGACCGAGTCCAACCTAGTCAACATTGAGTTGGGTCGAGTGCGGCGGGTATCCGTGGGCTAAAATCAAAGCTAATAACTTAGTCACACCTGTCAGAATTGCAGCTTCTCCATCAGCTACACGGCATCTTAGATTTGTAATGTCAAATTCGAGTTTTTTTTTTTTTTTTTTTTTTTTTAAACATATGAGTTGGGTTTCGAATCAAGTCGAGTCAACACTAAGTTGGATTTTGGGTCGGGTCGAGTCGAGTCGATTTTATGGGTGATCCAAATTCTGACTTGGTTTGAGTTCAGATTGGACGAAATCTACTCGATTCAGATCAACTCACCCACTCGGTTCGAGTGGAGTCGGGTCTAAAAAAGTCGGATGAATCGAGTCATATCGTACCCAACTCTAGACTGGAGTCAATAAGATACATGACCGATGACGGTATCGCCTCACGTGTCAGAAGTTAAGAACACAATTACACATGAACTTAGGTGGGTTGGGCTAAAATGAATTGAGCCCAGGACCGGCTTGACGATTGATTGGGCCCCGCTTACGAGACCCTGTGGGCCAAGCTAATAGATCGAAGCCCAATCTAAAGACGAGCTGGGCTGGTCGACACCCAGCCCATTCCCTCGCCTAATCGCGTGACATACAGTACCTTCAAGGCTGAACGTCCAAATTGTGGGCATGGCCCAGAAATTCAAAAGATCGGATGATCTCAACCGTCCGATTATCCTACTCTTGCGTAGACTTCTTTGAGTCCATTTCATGGCTGGATGAATGGGATGGAAGCCTTGCCATGCACATAGTTGCAATCGGACTTTTCATCATCCACATCACATATCTGATCCGTCTATTAGTTCTAATCTAATCTTCGTTCATACTGTACAATCCTATGTTTAATGAACAATCCTTTCCATCAATTTGTGCAAGTCAATGATCAGACGGTTTGGATCATCCAACCAGAATATTTTTGCATGGCTTCTTATGAAGAGCAAAATGGACCTAATGGACGGTCCTGATCGGTTATATGGACACAAACTCTCCAAATGCAACTATGTGCACGGTAAGGTTCCGATATATAGCCTATCCCCCGTTTTCACCGTAAGCTACTGTAGTACCGGACAGAAGTGGGCCCACGTGATGTATTGAGGGCATCTGATCCGTCCATCAGATGCACCTCCTGCCTCCAAAAATCAACCCCATCCAATACTTAGGTTAAGAGTGGACAACCGTTGATTTGAATAGGGGGCCACTGTGTGGTGTATATGAAATCTAGGCCATTAATACCCTTCATCTGGAATAGAAGAAGGTTAAGGACGAAAAGCAGGCTGTTTTGCAACTTAGGTGGGCCTAGTGAAAATCAAGGGTGGGCACTCCCTTGCACCTTCTTCCCTGTGCTGTGGCCCTATTTTTCCCCAAACGGTAACATGTGTTTCATCTATGCCGTCCATCTATTCTGATAGATCATTTTAAGGTATGAGACAAAAAATGAGGTATATCCGAATCTGAAGTGGACCACATTACAGGAAACAGTGTTGAATGACGTTGACCATTAAAAGATTTTTGAGGCCAATAAAAGTTTTGGATCAAGCTGATATTTGTTTTTTTCCTTTCATCTAGGTTTGTATGACCTAATCAACAGATTGGATGTTAAATAAACAGTACAGTGGGCCTTACGAGGATTTTAATGGTGGATATCCAATCACTATTGTTTTCCTGTGGTGTGGTCCACCTGAGATTTATATATCTTTCATTTTTGGAATCAAGACCTAAAATGATAGGTAAAAATGGATGGTGGAATGGATGAAACACATACATTATGGTGGGTCCCACAGAGCACCGACCATCAACCGACCGGGCTAGTTGCAGGGGGAGTAGCCAATCCGTTTCCCGCTGTCAAAAAAAAAAAAAAATCCAGAAATCGGCGTGGAACATCTGAGCTGTCCATCAGATGTCTGGCCGAAAAACAAGCTGGGTCCACTCATCAGAGTCGCTACAGCCATGGATGCAAATAGGTTGGGGGATTTTAGCCGTCTATTTTCCATGTACGTTCTGGATCACCTGGATTAGTGTCCTTCCCAGGCCTGATGAACCGTTTGGGTCTCACGTGCGTTTCCTTGTTCCCCAAGTGTCCTATGCAAGGGCATCACGTACCCACATCCAGCACGTGCAGCTGACGGGCCTGAGGCCTTGAAACAGACCGGCAGAACGGCATCTTTAGGTTCCAGAGATGACAGATGGTCGGATTGACACGTGTGGCGGAGATGCCTCTTCCTCGAGGAGCGTTAACGAGCGCTGGCGGTTCTTAAATGCGCCTCGGGGGGACATGTTAGTAAATGGCGCCGCGTAGAAAGGCCGGCATTCCTGGTTTTGGCGGCTTAATCCCTGCACAAGTTCAAGAGCGACATTTACCTCCGGTCCTAATTCCATAATAAAATTACGATTCCGCCCTTATTTTATGAAATTCCACCAACCGCCCTTTTCACAACTTGAAACTGGATTATCGAGTGAAAAGACCAAAATACCCTACTAATAGCCAAATTGCACAAGACTGCTATTCTCATCTAGCTCGTTTAGATCCGACTCGATACAAACCGAGTAGGTGAGTCCATCTTAACCGAGTTGACTTCGTTCAATTCGATCTCAAATCGAGACGGGTTCGAGTCACCCGGTAACTCAACTCAACTTGACCCAAAAACTAACTCAGTACTGACTTGAATCAATCTAAAACTTGACTTGAACAGATATATTAAACAAAAACTCAAATTTTACATTTCATATCTAAGATGCCCTAAAGGATACAATTCTAGCAAGTGCATTTAGGTTTTGAGTCGTGATTTTAGCAAGTGAATATCCACTCCACCTGACCTTTTTTTCTTCTTCTTCTTCTTTTTTTATTTTTTTTTATTTTTTATTTTTTTACACACACAACCACGCACGCCATAGTGGGATTTCACCATCTATGGGTATCGAACCCTAGACCTCGTGTTGAAACTCCTCGGAGTCTACCACTATGGTAAGGACTCGAACCCCCCACTGCACCTGACCAAACTCAATGACGACTCATTACTTGTGATCGGGTTAGACGTGATCCAGATTAGTGGGTTAGACGTGATCCAGATTAGTCCAAGCTAGGCTGGACTTGGATCGGGTCAGACATGCTAGACTCGGTACCAAGTTGGGTCAGGTCATGCCTACTCCAAATTTGGATTAAGTTGGCTTAGCCCTAACTCAATTTGACTTGAGGCTAATTTCCAAAAGCATCATCATTGGAATTTAGCCATGAAAGAGATAAAACTTTCATACTCTAGCGAACCGCCATAGATGATATGCGGGTGTCTTGAAAATCACTCGCTCCCAAGTCTGAAACAACACCGGTGTTTACAACTAGAAAATCAAGACATAGTAGTGAGCAAGAAGGTTGCTTTTATCAAGAATAGGGTGAGAAGAGATGTTTTTTTCTTTACTAGGTCTAGATTTTAACAATAAATAGAAAAGTATCCAATGACCCACTTTCAACAAACAATTGACCATGAAAAAGAGGTTAGGATTGTTCAAATAATCTAATTTTAGGACCATGATATTGTGTCCCACAACTTAGCTAGTATTCAATGACCCCCTTTCAACAAATCAAACAACTGACTATGAATGAAAGGTTAAGATTGTTCAAATAATCTAATTTTAGGACCATGATAGTTTGTCCACCACAATTTAGCCAGATAACCTTGAGTCAATGTATTCCAAGTACACAATTTTTTTACACACAATTTGTGCACTTGGAAGAGGTCGACTCAAATTAATCCAGCTAAATTCAACTTGGCCCGTTATGATTAATTTTTGTTAGGTGATGAGATGTGTGATGCATGCTCCCCACAAAAGTCTAGAGCTCAACTGAAATTCAAGTATGAAATGATTTTAGTGGATATCCTTACTTTAGATGACCCAATCACCAAAAACCATAGGGTTGAAAGATCTTCAACATAAAAAATTATGGTGCATTTGTTTTTCCAATTACCTTGAGTGCTTATTTGATTTTTCTAATTTCACTATAAATGTTGGTAAATGAGCATAATTACTTTTCACGTTGATTATTTGAGAGAAGGTTTGTTGTCTTGAAAACCATATAAATCTAATGTGAATCCTGTGTTTTTATACATGCAAAATTTATGGGGCCCACTATGATGAATATGTCATATCTATCCTAACTATTCATTTTGTCGCAAGCTTTTTTTAAAATGCAGATACCCTCACACCCACACACACTACATGGGTACTTCAATACATGACCTTAGTGTTAAAACTCCTGTGAGTCTACCACTAAGCCATGAGTAAGGACTCATCCGAACCACAAGCTCATCTCAGTGCATGATTTAAAAATGAAGCAAATCAAAAGGTTAGGTAGACTACACTACATGAAATAGTGGTCCTAACGAACCTTAACCATTGAAAACTTAAACCTTCCTAGTGACCACATTAATGTTTATTTATCATCCAACCTCTTCAAAGATCATACGGACAATGGATAAACGGAAAAAATAAAAACCAACTTGATCCAGATCTTTTTTGGCCCTCAAGAAGTTATCAATAGTAGACATTTAATTGTCACTATTTACTATGATATGGTTTACCTGGGCTTTAGATTAGCCTTATTTTTGAGTTCATACCCTAAAATGAACTAATGAAACGGATGAACGTTGTGGATATGAAATATACATCACTATGGATTCCAGAGTTTTTGCACCTAAAATCTTTTTTTATTATTCTGTGTTAAACACCTAACTTGTCAACATTAGCTTTAAGACAAGAGTAGCAATTACTAGTGTAAATAATACTAACTTATTTACAATGTATGTTGCAATGTAATTTGAAAATTAAACAAGCCTCAAAAGGAAATAAGCAATGATTATAATTTGATTTATTTATCTGGTGGTGCTAATTATATTTTATCATAATAATTATATGCTTTTATTATTTATTTTAACCATATAAAACTACAGCTATTGAGATTTTATAATGTAAAATTATAATTATAATAAATGAATTTACTTATTCTATTACACATATATTTGACATTTGTTTTATGTGCACTAATACTTATTTAAATAAACATTGAAAAATAATAATTATGACCAACTTACATTACTTTATCATGAAATTCAGTTAGAAAAATTATTATGATTAATCTTTGTTAGGTATTAAGATATGTGATGCATGCTCCACACTAGAGTCAAGAGTTCAATAAACTAACGGTTTAATATGAAATGATTTTAGTGATTATCTTTACTTTTGGATGGTTCAAGCACCAAAACTCCTATGGTTGGAAGATCTTCAATATCAAGAATTAAGGTGTGTTTTTTTTTTCAATTACCTTGAAAGAAAATAGGTAACGATTATAATTTACTTTATTTGTACAATGATGCTAGTTATATTTGATCATAATGATGTCATACTTTTATTATTTATTTTAACCATATAAAATTATACCTATTGAGATTTTATAATGAAAAATTGTAATTATAATAAATGCATTACCACTCCTAACATATACACTCCTAGGCGATATTTGTGTTAGGGAACCACGAAAATACTCAAAGACAAATCAAGCAAAGTACACGCAATCACGCGGAAAAAATCCGAATTTTACATGGAAAAACACTTGCAGGAAAAAAACCATAGTACGAAGTGACGAGTAATGCACTATTAAAATAAAAATTACAAGATATAAAGTCTTTTCGATTCGAACAAACCTCAAATCTACTTCATAAGCCCTAACTATGCCCTTGAACCAGTATGAATGATTTAGAAAGCCCCAATACACCCCTCTCTCTCCCAAATACCGATTACGCATAATATATATAGTGTGAAAATCGAAATAGGAAACAACTTACGCACATGCGCAATTCTATGCACATCTTCGACGGGACTTTTGATGGCATCGACAACCCATCAAGGATGCGTCGATGGTTCGAACTCCTTCGATGTCATCGAGTAGTAACACTAAAAGGTACTCAATGGCATCGAGTGGATGACATCGAGTGGTCTATCGATGGCATAAATAGACCATATTACTAATAGATTTAAGAAATTAACAACAATCTCCACCACGTATTCAATATCCATTCATCATAACTCCTTATCAATCCTCATCTCTAATTTCTCCTTTCATTATAACTCCATCATCGCTTCTCGTGCACACTTTGTTTTTCATTTACGCCTTCGCGAAGCCTAAAGAAGTTGTACAAAACTTGAACTTTTCTATGGAGACCACCTTAATAAGCATGTTAGTCGGATTCACACTTATGTGAATCTTTTCTAAAATCACACCTCCTTCCTCAAGCACCTATAAGATAAAATGAAGACACACATAAATATATTTAGTACATAAGATAAATAGAATTTTTAGCCAAATTAATTACGCTTTCGCTATCACAATTAACTGGCATGACCTCTTGCTAAAGCCCCCAATGATTTATCACTCCCCTCAACCAAAACCTTCTTTAAATGCTTTTGTCACCGCCATATACTCAGCTTCAATCGTGAAAAAAGCTACCA
This sequence comes from Magnolia changhungtana, assembly GCA_030180095.1. Classification (NCBI taxonomy): domain Eukaryota; kingdom Viridiplantae; phylum Streptophyta; class Magnoliopsida; order Magnoliales; family Magnoliaceae; genus Magnolia; species Magnolia changhungtana. The sequence goes on along the minus strand of JASAUF010000462.1, from coordinate 1,152,389 downwards.
CATATTGAAGCTTCGACATCCAACTGATTATTTCACCTATTAGAACAAACAAGTAACCAGAAATTGGCATTCTATTATCCACATTTTCCGTGTAATCTGAATCCACATAGCCTATTAACTTGTCCCATAATTTTTCAAATGATAAAACACAGTCCTGCATACCTTGAATATATTGAATTAATCATTTCACTGCCTCTCAATGTTGCTTTCCAGGGTTAAACATATATCTACTAACAATACCTACCACATGTAAAATATTTGATCTTGTACAAACCATGGCATACATCAAGCTGTCAACTACACTTAAATAAGGCACACGAGACATATATTGCTTTTTTTCATCTATTTTAAAACACTATTTAGAAGAAAGCTTTAAATGAGCCACATAAGGAATGCTAACCGACTTTACCTTGTCCATCTCATACTTCATCAATACATTCTCAAGGTATTCCGCATGATATAACTATAGCATGCTCCTCTTCCTGTATCTGTGTATGTCAATATTAAGAATGATCTTTACAGCCCCTAGATTTTTCATGTCGAATGTCCCTGATAACTGAGTCTTCAGTATATCAATCTGAGACATGTTATGACAGGTGATAAGCATGTTATCAGCATACAATATCAAGATAATAAACTTCTCATCACTCAGTATCTTAAAATAACACAATGATCATATTCACTCATAGTAAACTTCTAATTCATTATGGAAGAATCAAATTTCTTGTACAATGACCTAGACGACTGTTTCAGACTGTATAATGACCTCTTCAACCTATAAACATTATATCTATGCCCATTGTAATTCGAAACCTTCTGGTTGCTTCATGTAAATCTGCTCTTTCATTTTCCCATGCAGAAAGACAATCTTCACATCCATCTGATCCAGTTCAAAATTGTATTGGGCAACCAACACCAATATGAATTTGATAAATATTTTTTTTTACTACCAACACGAATATCTCAGTGAAGTCCACGGATTCTCTATGATAATATCCTTTCACTACCAACATTTCCTTATACCTATCATATTTCTTCTTGAAGATCCACTTCGACCTGATCGCTTTTCGGACAATGGAAAACTCCACTAGCTCACATGTCTCGGTCTAATACAAAGAGTTCATTTCATCATTCATTGTTGCTTTCCACTTTTCGGTATCCACATCATCAAGAGACTCTTGAAAAGTAGATAAATCTCATTCATTAGTAATAAGGGCAAATGTGACATTTAAGTCATCCTTATATCTCGTCGTTAACTTACGATCCCTTGGTGGATTCTTTCATAAAGGTGTCTGCTACACCTACTCATATACTTCTATAGGTGTCTTTGTATCAGCTTATGTTTCATATCTGTCCATGTGAACGTCCACAACTGACTTTTCCACTTCCTTATGCTCATCTTTACAGAACAAGGATCCCTTGTCGAATTTTATATCATACGTAAGGATGATTTTCCATGTGACCCGATAATATAACATGTACCCCTTCACACCATTACCACAACGGACAAAATTGTACTGTTTAGTCATTTCGTCCAGCTTATCTCTCTCAACTGATGATACATGAGAGTAAGCATCGCAACCAAATACATGCAGTCTTAAGTAGTCTACCTGCTAACCACTCCACACATCTTTTAGGGTTTTACAATCTATAGCCATAAAAGGGATCAATTCGCCAAGTAACAAAACCATGTTAACGGCTTCAGTCCATAATTCCTTACCCAACTCAGCATTATTAATCATACATCGGGCCCTCCAGGAGAGTCATACGTTGTTGGAAGAGAATTTAACAATATACATACCTTATTTTGATCTTTCATCATTTCCTCCACATACAATAACTTGTAAACAAGCCTATTAAAGTTACTAATATGAGCTTCAATGTCATCCCCCTTCGTCATCTTCATATTGAACAATTATAGCTTTATATACAAATGATTTTCAAGAGACTTCTTTACAGAGATGTTCTCTAACTTCGCCCATGTATCCGTTGCAGTCTTCTCTCTCATAACATTATAGAGAATCTCATCTATTAGACACAACGGGATAAATATATTAGCTTTCTTATCTAACTTATTCCATTCTTTTTCTGGCATAGTTTCTGATCACTTTTCAAGAAGAGCTTCGTCCAATTCTTTCTAAACTAGGATATTACCGTTCATCTTAACTTTTCATAGTTTAAAATTGATTTTACCAGAATATTTTTCTATATCAAACTTCATGTTAGATGCTATTAATACCTTACTTTCATATTCGATGTGCTTTCTAACGTTATCTTTGATACCGCTTGTTGGGAAATCGGGGAAACACTCAGAGATGAATTAAGCAAAGTACATGCAATCACATAACTAAGGCCAAATAAGAACAATCTGAAATTTATGTGAAAAACGCCTTACGGAAAAAAAAAACATGGCAAAAGGAAACGAGTAATGTACTATGAAAACAGAAATTACAAGAGAAAGTCTTACCGATTCGAACAAGCCTCGAATGTACGTCACAAGCCCTAACTATACTCTTGAATCCCTCAAAATGATTTAAAAATCCTTAATACACCTCTTTTTCTCTTCTAAATCCCGATTGCACTTTATATATATATAGTATTACTACCGAAATAAGAAACAACTTACACACTTGCGCAATTCTGTGCACATCTTCGATGGCATCAACATCCCATCAAGGATCTATCAATGTATCGAATTCCTTCAATGTCGATGTCATCAAGTAGTAACACTAAAACTTTCTTGTAACCAACATGAATTTTCTGAATTTTTTCAATGGGATCAAGCATTTATCGATAACAACAAGTGGTCTATTGATGGCGTCAACAAACCCTGTTATTGACATATTTAAGACATCAACAACAGTTCGAATTATTGAACAATTATTTACATAGTTATTATGCAAACAAGTATTCTATTTTTACGAATTTGGTATAGAAATTATGTTAAAATTATATGAAAAGCATAAGATTGTATAATATAGCTTCCTTGCTTGGAAATCATTTATACATTAAATGACTGAACTCTTTGGAGAAAATTTTCATAATTTAATATCATCTAATTATACTATCATTTCACATTAAGTAAATTCAATTTCATTTACATTGAATTATATAAGAATAGAATTATTATAACATGTCTTAAAATCAATTTTGAGGAAAAAGAAACTGGACTAATTAAATAATTTAATCCCAATAAACATTATCTTTTATAAAGTTAAAATATAATTACTCGATTAAATTAAATTAAAATTTGTGTCTACTTAAATTATTATGCATGTGGGTAATTAAGAAGCACGTTAATCTTCGTACTGGATTCCCTTAAAGATGTCCACACGCAGTACCCGTGTCCATATAGTAGGCTTGGATGGTTTAGATCACAAGCATGAGTATTAATGGGGCTGCATCAAAGTGGTTATATACATAATAATTGAGTACCATGTACCATACTCTATAATTAAAGAGGTAAAACATATGTGAAACTTTTTTTTGCAATTAAGAGATATAAATATTGAAGAGATTTTTTCTTTTATATATATATATATATATATATATATATATATATATATAAAGTTTCATATATATATATATATATATATATATATTAAGAATATATTACAAAAGTATGAAAGTGTTATATTTATAAATACTCTTTGTCCCTAAATCAATACATAATTTTGCGTAAACTCAATGTTATTGTGATGTGGATCATGGTGTATGCGAGAAGAAAGATCTGAGTACACAATTATGTTTCTTATCAAGCTTCTTCAATGACAGATCGAATAGGTATGCATAGTTTCTTCTTTCCCTATGATTGTTGTATAAGAAACCTTGCGATTGAAGTCTAATAGTTTTTATCAAATTCAATTGTGCCATCAATCATGGAAGATAGTAACTTGTGTGAAGATTTTTTATTTTCTTTATTTCATATTTATTATGATTTCACGTCATAAACCTCATGTTTCATAATATGTTAATGACAATGTTTGTGACCATCGTCTCTATTTTATTTTCAACAATCACATATTACAGTTTTTTTAGGTGTTGGGACGATTCTGATCACCATCAATTTGACCACTACCACATGCTGTTGATTAAATGTAGCCTATAATACATCCATTAACCTAATTCTATATCCATGATATATTAATACTCATAGATCTTTATAACATATATGATGGATATAAATGCTTTAATTCTTAATTTAGCTTTTTAGTATATTGAATTTCAATATATATGATAAAAAGTCACTATTATGCTATTTCGATATGTAATAATACCATGCTAATGCGTATCTTTAGTTTTCTATTTTATCTCTTGTCAAAACCATCATCCTCATCTTTTCTCATGTTCTCAAAAGTGATGACCACCGCAACCAATGAGGTAAAAGCAAGTGACTTATTGCTATGATCGCTCAAATAAAAACATATATGATGGTCCATCCATTAGATAATATCAAATTTTAAGGAGTGGTTATTGCAAATTAAAGATTGGTTTCCTATGGGTATTGAGGTGTTCAGATAAAGTTAGGTTTCATAAGGATGAGGAAGTTAAGAGAAGACTTAAATGATTAAATTAATTGTCTTTAGGACCTACTTATTGAGTCCAAATGTAGGCCAAATATTTTGACTTACTTTTTTGGCTAAAAAATTTCTTTAATAAGTTTGATCATTGGATCTGGCCTTTGGACATCACTAATCAATAATTCCCTTGTGTCATTATAGTGATGCGCTAAGATTCGATGTCATGTCTACTTTATATATATGAGGCCTATTAGCTTATTTACTTGTACTGATTTTTTGTTTAAAGCTTAGATGTTGTTGTAGACATCTCATCCTAGCAAATATAAACTTATCTTAAATTAGAACATATGACTTGTGAGTAGAGCTGGGCATCGGACCGAGTCGGATCAGATTGGGTCCAAATTAATTCGGTCTGAAATCTACATTGGCTGACCCGAACACTATCTGATCCAGGACCGAGTCCGGGACATTTGACTCGAACCGATTTGATGCACAGTTGGCCTGACTCGAACCGAGTCCGACTCGGTCAGGAAAACCGAGTCGGATCGGGTTGGGTACGATTTGGATCGGGTTGGGTTTGTGGGTCAAACTATGAGGTATGTGTTAGATCCAAACCGTCCATCCATTTGGAGAGTTCGTCTTTAAGCTTGAGCCGAAAAATAAGACAGATCTAAATATCAATTGGACCACACTATAAAAAGCAGTGTGGGATTGAACGTTTACCATTGAAAGCCTTTTGGAGATCACGGAAGTTTCAGATTAATATGAAATTTGTTTTTTTCCTCTTCATCCATGTATTTTTAACCTTATTAACAGATTAGATGGAAAATAAACGTTATGGTGGGCCCTACGAATTTTTTAACGGTGAAAATCATTATCCTTGTTGCTATTTTCAGTGTGGTCCATTTGAGCTTTAGATATGATTCATTTTTTTTTTTGAAATTTTCTAAAATAATCATGAAAAATGGATAAACGGTATGGATATAATAAATACATCATTGTGGGGCCCATGTAACTTTGATCTCATGTGAGCCTTTAGTACAACTTGGAGCTCGAGGCGCGTCTATGCTCATCTTTGCACGACATGTATCTACACCAGCTGTAACAGCTGGTGTGTTTCACTTTCACACGAACTCAAGTACACTCTTATCGGACGCGGACTACATATTGACAGGTTAAGTAACTAGTCCTCCATTGAAGTGATGTGACCAAGTTTTGTAGGCCTAACTATGATGTATGTGTTATATCCACACCGTTCATCCATTTTGAGATGTCATTTTAAGGCATGAGCTAAAGAATGAGGTAGATAAAAATCTGTAGTAGACCTCACCATAGAAAACAGTGGGGAGAGTGATTACCATAGTTGAAACTATCCTAAGGCCCACCATAATGTTTATTTGAAATCCAACCTATTCAAAAGTTAAAAAAAGATATGAAAGAAGCGAAAACACAAATATCAACTTGATCTAAAACTTTTGTGGCATTTAGAAGTTTTTAATGGTGGGCGTCACTGTCCCACTGCTTTTTGCGTTGGGGTCCACTGGAGCTTTGGAATTAACTCGTTCTTTGGATATTGCCTTAAAATGATATTTTCCAAGTGGATGGAAGGCATGGATACAAAACACACATCATAGTGGGGCCCACGGAACTTGGTGACGTCACTTCAGTAGCGAGTCTCGCTACTCGACCTGTCAATATCCAATCCGCGCCCGCTCTTATCTATTGAGTAAACTCTATTGGGCCCACCGTGAACGCATGTGGTTTATCCACGCCGTCCATTCGTTTTTCCATATCATTTTAGGGGTTGAACCCAAAATTGATGCATATCCAAAGCTCAAGTGAACCATACCACATGAAAAAGTAAAAGTATTGATTTCCACCGTATATCGGATCGAATCCAATCAGATCAAATTTCGGATTGACCACTGATCCGAACTCGATCTGATGTACAGTCGGATCTGAGTGGGCCTACTCGATCCAACCCGATCCCAGCCTTCGGTTCAGATCGGATCGGGTCAGATCCGCCAAATCAGGTCGAATTTTGCCCAGCTCTACTTGTGAGCTTGGAATCCTTAAGAAGCCTACTCATTCAACTCAAAAAATTAAATCTATAATAAGGCCTACGGTCCCATATGACATTGAATATCATAGGCAAATTTGGAGGGCAATATAGCAACGAAATGTAAGTGCGAGTGGATAAGGATGTCTAACCCATTCCTTCTCCATCATGGGGCCCTTAACTAGAATCTTCAGTCATAAATTTTGTCCAAGAGTCATCTTAAGTTAAGTTAGACTCCCTAACCCAATGTAATTTATGAGTCAAGTCGACCATAGATTTTAACTCTTTATTAACTAGTGGTGACTCTAAGTGTTTTAAACATACAATTTCGAGTCCATACCATACTCATCCAAAACCAAGTCATAACATGAGATGGTTTTTTTTTTTTTTTTTTTTTTTTTTTTGCAGCCACCCACCTATTAACAGAATTCACAATTGTGTACCTTTATATAGCTATTTCTACCAACATAACCAATCATCTTTAGCGTACATTTTATTGCATTAGATCAATACGATAATCTTATAATTTGAAATAACTTTTATATGGTCAATGCACACCAACCACTTATTATAATTGGCTTATGAACTACATTAATTAGCTTATATTAAATCGAATTAAAGATAATTTATATGCTAGAAATTTTTATAAAGTAAATTAATGTATAGAATTAGTCACTTAAGCCTAAATAACATATTCTAGTCTTAGATATTGTACAAAACTTAGCTTCATGCTTCTCCAAACTTTAAGGGTTCATGGCTGTCAATGCACATGTGTCGCTTGATCTCCTGGTAATATATGAAAATTTGATGTGGGTTTCTTATGAGATTTGGAGTCGCCACTAGATAAATACACTCAAAACATGCGGCTAGCTAAATACTGTAAAATCACAATAAATTAGGAAATTAAAGAGTCATTAACTTGAATAACTCATGGGTTTGATTTTCTTCTAGAGATCCTAAGGGCTTCAATGACAGAAAAGGAATAGGTTAAATACCATTCTTCATCATCATTAACGCACGATCTTACTTTATAAGATTTGAAAATTTTCTACGATTATTGAGTTGTAGAGGTTATTACTTGACTGCAAACGTAACCTTGGAGATGATATGTTTTACATCAATCATGATTGAGGAATCAATCACGTACATCTATATGTTGATGAGTCAGTTGAGCCTTTAGAAGTTAAAGACTAAATACACATGAAGCCTTGGAGCATTAAAGAAGTGAAAAATAAATAAATTGAAGTGTCTTGATTATCTTAACTTTAGATTTAAAATAATATAACATTTACATTATCATATCCTTAAATAGATAAACTTTATTTGATAATCTCATAGCCTTAGGAGCTTAATTAAAATATAATAAGAAATGCTTAAAAAAGTGCAAAGCTGTTGTAAACCAAATTGCCCAAAATAATTCACATTCGAGCAAAGCTCGATCGAACTCGATCTACCGAGTCGATTGATCGTCGATTGATCGAACACTGCTAAAACTATTGATCGAACCCTAAGGTCGATAACCCCAAGTGCAGGGCTACAATATAGTAATAACTCATTGAGACTAAGGTCGATGCACAAGAAAATTGGTGAGAACATACTTAGAACGAATTGGGTTACTTGGATTTTTAATTCAACGAAGTAAGAGTTAAAACAATCAATAGAAAATGAGTAAAGATCCACGAATCCCCAATCAATGGCATTTAAACTTAATTCAAGTTCTCGAGTTGATAACTCAACTAGAATTGGATTTCAATCCATTTTAATTAGAATATAACACAATAATATTGAACATAAAGGTCCAACATAAACTAGAATCTCTCATGAAGATTTAGGTACTCACATTGCGGAGAATTGAAAGCATCCAATGTGTCACGTCTCAAACCCGGAAATCGGATTCACAGGAATCCCGATCTCCGAATCCAATGCTGACAGCCTCCGTAGTACCCCATTCTCGGCTCCCAGCACCCATATGCCAGGTTCCGATCCTGGGATCCTATATGGAGGATTCTCCAACATACATTTATCTCGTAAGAAGCATAACTACAAGTTTACTCAAATCACAAAAACAACATCATCATCACATATCCACTAATATAAACTTTTGAATATAATGCTGAAAGGAAATACATATATTAAAATCAAAGCTCCAGAAGACGCTGAGTGCTCCAAGCTTCACTCTGCTACAACCTAACGCCACCTGCACGCATCTATCGTACATAACCTTATAGAAAGCTTAGTAGGTGGTGAAAAAGTGTGCACAAGATAAGTGCCAAGTAAGTAATATCAGAGTAATCAAAGTAAGCAAAAATACTGACAAGCCCATAAATCATACAATATCAGATAATGCGAAAACATGCTGATAGACCCATAAATACCATTAGCCTTATTCAGACTATGCGACGTAAAAATATAATAAACCAATATCATATATTGAGGAAGTAATATAGATTAGCTATGTAATGTGGAGATAGTAAGCCAAATACTATGTGCTAAGGATGAATGCAATATGCAATGCGAATGAAATAACCAAACTGGAGCGTGAAGTCGGGATGATAGTACGTAATATCACAGGCTATGGGGTCCACCACAAAGGACTTCTATCCAAATCAGTCTCATACCTAAATTTGGATAGTCAGATTCAATGTGGTAAACTCCTGATCTTAGGTTAGTCACGCATCCCAACCGAAATCATTGTCATTGCAAAGGTACACGTAACAAATAGTTGCGCATCACCAGCCCGAGTGGATAGTGAATGAATGAACGAATGAGTATGCAATTCCTGCTCAATAAGTCCACATATCAGTACTGTTCATCTCTGAGATCATCACCGAGGTATAGTACATTCTACATCAACTTGCCGCCCCATCAAGCGCACAATTGGATAAGTGGAAGAGACCTCACTATCCGTCTGGCCAGTAGTCAGTCAATATCTACCCGGCACGTCGATAGTGGACCCATTTACAAGCTGGTCAAACTCAGCCTAGCTATATGCCTACTCCCTCAGGTGGGTAAGGTCACACCCCCTCCCAATCGACCACGACACAGTGGAAGACGCGACCTACTGGAATATGACCCTCATGCACTCATATGTATCCACTCGGTCTCGATGTTAGGGCGTCCTCTGGTACCAAGGGGGTTTAGGAATTTTCACTTAGGGCTATCTATGGCAGCCCGATGCTAATAACATATTTCCAGTGTCACATCTGGTCATCCATTATATGCCTTTGGAGGCTATGCACCAATGTCACTAGGGCGTACGGTAATCACAACACACAATGCAAGATGCATGAGTCATACAATACAGTCATGCATCAATCCTACGCATACCGTACTCTCATGAGATATAACCTCCGCCTATTAGGGAGTCTCATAACAACCTGCCCAATGACATATGCAATGGTCAACCACATCTCATAACAAATATACAAATGATGCGTATGGGAATGTATCATGATGTTATGCCGTCACATACTCATAATCAGTATCAATAACTGGCATCAACAATCGACCTCAATAATGTGGACATTTAACCAACATTGCCCCCAAGGAATGGCCCACCTAGAGCCTAACATATAGTGGACCCATGGCCTCACACAAGGACCTAATATACAATACCATGGGCCTCATATGAAAGCTTAATACACATCACGATGGGCCTCTCACATGTGCCTAATATACCTCACAATGGACTCCATTACCTAGCCCTCAAATGCATCACAGTGGGCCTCATCACATAGACTTCATATTCATCACTTTAGGCCTTAAACACGGGCTGCATATACATTATATAGGTCTCGACAATTGGCCTTGACAATCAAAATCGGCCTCGACAATCGAAATCAGCCTCAACAATCGAAATCGACACTCAGAATTGGCCTTGATACTCGACCACGACAATCGGAATCAGCCTATACAATTGACCTCGACAGATAAGAATCGGCCTTGATACTCGGCCTCGACAATTGGAATCGGCCTATACAATCGGAGTCAATAATCGGAATCGGCGTCGATACTCGGCCTCGACAATCGGAATCAGCTTATACAATCGATCTCGACGAATCGGAATCGGCCTCGGCAAATCGAAATCGGCCTATACAGTCGGCCTCGACAAATCAGAATCAGCTTCGACAATCGAAATCGGCTTATACAATCGGCCTTGAAAAATCAAAATCGGCCTCGATACTCGGCTTCGACAATCGAAATCGGCCTATACAATTGGCCTCGACAAATCGGAATCGACCTCGATACTCGGCCTCGACAATCGAGATCGGCCTATACAATCGGCCTCGACAAATCGGAATCGGCCTCGACAATCGGAATCGGCCTCGACAATTAGAATCGGCATATAAATAAGGCAGGTTTCATAGATAGACGATCGATCAATAATAATATAAAGATCGGCCCACGGCCGTGGTTATATCAAATCTGATGGCACGGAGCCATCTGTCTATGGTAAATAGGGCCCACTTATTTGGGCTAAGCACTTAGAGAATGGTGCGAATGGGCCTAACAAGGCCTACAGGAAGGTCACAATGAAGACATTTAACCATCATTGCCTATCAATGTAGACATCTAACCAACATTGCTCCCAAGGAGTGGCTTATATAAGGGATTCATACATAAGGTAACTGTCACACATACATCACATTGGGCCTCATTCAAAGGCCTCTCATATATCACGTTAGGCTTCATACAAGGGCCTCGAATGTATCACAATGAGCCATGCCCATGGGCCTCAAATACATCTCAATGGGCCGCGCCCATGGGCCTCGGATATATCACAATGGGCCATGTCCCATGGGCCTCAACTATGGGACACAAATACACCACGAGTGGGCCCTGCACTTGGGCATCAATTACATCAAGTGGGCCGCATCAATGGGCCGCACCAATGGGCCTCATATACATCAAGTGGGCCGCATCAATGGGCTGCACCAATGGGCCTCATATACAACGAGTGGGCCGCATTAGTGGGTCGGCATAGATATACAATACATGTATCACGGCGGACCGCACAAATAGACGACATAAATATACAATACATACACCACGGCGATGATAAAACAAATATACCATGGACGGATAGCAGGGATAAGACATACATCATGGTGGTCCCCACCACTGTCAAAGGCATGGATGGTCTGAATATACATATGCCATCAAGGTGGGCCCTACTAAGCACCATCCAAATGAATGGTGGGGATACAAGACACATCAATGTGGGCCCCACCCATCTAGGATTGACGAACTGCTTGAATAAAACACATATAATGGTGGGGGTCCCACAACACGTCCATGTACGGACAGTGTGGATATAAAATAAATACATCAAGGTGGGTCCCACCTCGACACGTGCCACACGTGTGGGGTGGGCCACGCCCTAAACAGATGGACGGGGGTGGATATAGAACACATACATTAAGGTGGGTCCCACCCCCACACGTACCAACATGTGGGGTGGGCCCTACACCATCAAAATGGATGGACAGTGTATAAAATACATAGATCATGGTAGACCTCTCTCCACACCGTCCAGATATATGGACGGTGTGGATATTAGAATACACACAGTAAGGTGGGTCCCACCGTTTGTTGACATCAAGGTGGCCCCATCTGCCTGATGAAACTGAAGGGATGGATGAAATTGAAGGGACGGTATGGATATAGAATACATACAGACAAGGTTGCCCCATCTGTTGCCAAAATAAACGGATGATGTTGATGCAACAAATACATCAGGGGGCCCACGTCCTTGGAAAATAGACGGCGTGGAGAAACCGGTACATCAAGGTGGCCCACCTATCTAACTGACGTCAGTCGGCACCTAAATGGCTGGTGCCCACCATCTAATAGGTTGGACAGTGTAGATAAACATATACATCTGGTGGTGTCCACCGTCCAGACAATGGACGGTGGAGATATCACATATATCATGGTGGTCCCTACACACGTGGCAGGTGGATGCCACAGATACATCTCAGCGGGCCTCACCGTCCAGCTTATCTGGATGGTAAGGATAAAACACATACCTCATGCTTGGACCCCACAGTCCTACTGACATCAATAGAGCGGTGGGTCTCACCGTTTGGACGGTTAGGATGAACACATACTTTGAGATGTGCCCCACACATGTGTTAGGTGAGTGCCACACGTGCATACAGTGGGGCCCACATGCATGCACAATCTGGACATCCATTAAGGTGGGTCCCACCATTTGCTGATGTCAAGCACTGCAGCACGCTGCTGCTGGTGCAGGGCCGTCCATCAGAGGGGCGGCTGGGATATATCACATCCCACATGATCTGGACGGTGTGCAGATCACACGTGGCAGTGGGCTCCACCGTCCAAAAAATGTTGGACGATGTGGATCTCACATGCATCATGCTAGCCCACACAGCACGTGGGGTCCATGCAAATGGACGGTGTGGATCAAATATACATGCCAAGGTGGGTCCACGTGTGGGCCACACACCTCATCCTTACCATAAAAGAAAGAGAGAGAGAGAAAAAGAGAGAGAGGAACGTGATGAAGGTCGGAGTAACGAAGGGATCCTGCCACTATGGGTCCCTCTTGATACAACACATACATCAAGATGGGTCCCACATATGTGGGCCCTTAAATCACAAATCAAATAATTAAAATCACCCACTGTTTGCTTCATCTTGAACTTCTCCTCACCTTTAGCTCCAATGGAACATGCATGATTCAATGGTTGAGATTGATCATAAAGGGTAGGATTGGATGGTAGGAAGGTGGCCCACACTAGCACTTCTCATGGTGAGCTCGGACATTGGATCTCTCCTTGGGTTGCTTGGAATGAGAGAGAAATGAGAGAGAGGGGTGATGTAAGGAGAGAGGGATGAGTGTGTAAGAAGAGGGATGGGTTGGGTTGAATTTTGGGTGAGAGAGGGGTGGAGAGAGAGAGAGAGAGAGAGAGAGAGAGTTGACTTTGCGTAAAGTGGTGTAAGAGGGGGATGAGTTGGGTTGCTTGTACTTGATTAATGGATTGATGTGATGTGTCGTAGAGATTCCCTTGTTATTTGTAATGCGCGGTGTTTTTCCTCGAACTGAACGCGGGCCCACATCTCTTGACCAGGGCATCGCCTCAGCCCGCGAGATGCGGCGTCGAAAACCCGACAATGGCGCGGTTGCAAGGGTACAAGTCTCAAGTCGAGCCGACTCTAATATACGGGACGTGACTTAGGATTGTGTGTAAACACCGCTAACAGATCACGGATCACCGGAATTCGACTGGGAGGATTGTGGAAGCCTACAGAACGGTACGAGCTAGGATACGAGCCTTACACAATGTACTCAGAGGCGATTATAAATCAATCAATTTTATATATTGATTCCTTCCCCAATATAAGAATTTAATCACGTCCAAACGTAATTTAACATAAATAACTTAAAACTTTCATTGAAAATTAACGAACTATCAAATATTCACCAAAAGGTTTATCCATAGCCTTAGCTAAGAGATTAGGAACGCATAACTAAAATCTTAAACAAAAATAAAAGAAAAACTTGAAAAACAAACTAGAACTAAAAGACTGAGGAGGAAGGATGATTCCGTATAAACTCCAATACCCCTTGGTCTCTCTATTAAGCCCTAATTCTTATCTAAAATAACTTAAAACACCTCTTTAAATAGAGAAAACTCACACCCACTTTAAAATTTCATACTTTTCTCACGCTTCAATTACATCGAAGTAAAGTTGAGTCTAGCCGAATATTCCTTTGATTACAGTTAGATTTCATCAAAATACATCTAAAGTCCCTATATCCTTTCGGTCGCATTAAACCCTCATTTGATGGCACTAAATAGTCTAATCGAATTAGGTTTCAGTTACAGCCGAATTAAGTCTGAAATCACTTTTCTTACTGGACTATTCTTGGCACTTTCAGTCAAATTGAATCAACCTTAGGTAGGACTAAACAGATTGTTATTTTTATTATTAAACTGTGTGATTTTTTAGTCTTTTTTTATCTTTTGTACTTGATTTTTTTAGATCTTTAATACTTGAAATCTTCAATAGTGTCTTCGAAATCTTCAATAGTGTCTTTAAAATCTTCAATTCTCCACTTGATTAATCTTTGAACTTAAATCCTTCATTCTTAGCATAATTTCATATTTGACTTTCAAGTTATCTCGCATGTATAAAACATATGTTAGTGAATCAATGTACTACTTGAATGCATGGAAACTAATGAATTACTGTATCACCTTTCATTTTGAGAAACTACAACTAATTTTTTGTGAGGTTTTGAGTATTTGAGAAAAAAAAGTATAATAAAAGAATGACTAAGGGAAGAATCACTTTTCTTAGAATTTCTCAAGTGAGTGATCTTTTATATATTTTGATATTTTCTTTTTAATTTTTTGTTTCTAAGTCTTCTCGTTTTTGTTTTGTTGTTAAAGATCCTACGTAAGGGACCTCCATTCTCAAGTTAAATATTTATATTCTTATTTATAATTAAAAATTATTATTTGGATTTAGCCCTTTTGCCTTTAACCTAACCCTTTTTATTGTAGGTTGGCCATTTTAGCTTTTTATTTTAATATTTTATTTTGGAAATAGTTTTTCTTTTTATTTGATTTAAGGGCTCTCTCTTTGAGTACATATGCTTTAATTTTAAAGGTTTTGATTAACTCATTTCATTGTTAACTTTTATTAATGACGTCTTTTTGGTTAATTATCTTAAATTATGTTGTGGCCTTTCTTAAGATTTTTTTTTTTTTTTTTTGTCATCGAGCATCATTTATTTTCGGATCATGAATGTATTTTAATATGTAGATCCTTTATCATGCTATTAATTTTTCTTGAAAATCGTGATTAGATATAGATCATTCGGTAAGATTTTTATTCTATATAAATCATGATTTTGGAGTGCTTGAAACTTATTTCACTTAGATTTGCTTGATTACATGGTAGTCATAGAATGTTTTGGGATTGATTTGCTTGTCTTATCATGAAATAATTTAAATTTGATTTATTTGCATTGGTGAGATTATCGAGTGGAGGTTCTCGAGAATGATGATTTGCATATTTTGATAGAATTATCGAGCGTAGGTTCTCTTGATTACATGTCAAGGGTAATTTACATATTTTGATGAGATTATTAAACAAGATTTCTTTAATTACATGTTCATGATGAGTATTGCATTATTTGTATAGTTATCGAGCAGAAATTTCCTTGACTATATGTCTTGGATGATTCATGCATTGTGACATCACATGTTATATAATGAAACAATTTATGCATGATAACATTTTTCTTATTATATATATTGAATCGTAGTTTCTTTATTATTATTGATTTTATTTCAAACTTATGATGGATATGATCTTACTGGGCTAGCTTACCCAATTTGATATCTCATACAAGTTTATAAGATGAAAGAAGAGTATAAAAAGAAAAATCCGAATGACTATTTCTATTAAAGTTTAATTCATAATTTATTTTATTTGGACAGTTGTAACGAATTAAAGTAGAGAATTATAGGTAAGAGTAACGGTAATAAATGAGTAGGATTTAGATTTATAAAGTTAAAATTTTAATTAATTTTTAATATTTAAATTTGGATAGATAGAAAGTTATTTAATTTCAGTAGACGATATTGAATGTAAATGTAATGAATAATCACGTCCAATATAGATCACACCCTTGTAGTACTTGGATCCTGAATTTCCGAACATGGAGCTACATACCCAATTCATTGTATACAACGTAATGCCCTGTGTGACTTAAGTGGGAAAGTATAACCAAGTGCCCTTAAAGGTGGTCCACATGAGGCATTGTGTCCCGAACAATATGCTTGAATAATTTGGATTATAAGGATGAGCAATTAATAAGGCCATACCAAAATAATTGCATACATAATAAGAATGCACAATGTATCATACTTATGATTAAATGAGCGAAAAACATATGAAACTTATCTTGCTCTTAAGCAGTGGGAAGAGTGAGGAAACTTTCTTTTTTTTTTTTTTTTTTTTTTACATAGGTGATAAGAAAAAATCATCATCCCTATTGAGCTTCTTCAATGGCCCATGAAATATAATGCAGTGTTTCTTCAAGACTAGCTAACGAAGTGATGTCACTAAGTTCTGTGGGCCCCATCATGATGTATGTTTTGTATCCACGCCATCCATCCATTTGGAGAGATCATTTTAGGGCAAGAGCCAAAGAATGAGTCAAATCCAAAGCTCCAGTGGACCCCACCATAGAAAACAGTGGGGGAGTGACGCCCACCATTAAAAACTTCTAAGGGCCACCAAAGTTTTCCATCAAGCTAATATTTGTGTTCTCACTTATTTCATGTCTGTTTTAACTTGTGAACAGTTTGGATTTCAAATAAACACGATGGTGGGCCTTAGGAAGGCTTCAGCGGTGGGAATCACTCTCCCCACTGTTTCCTGTGGTGGGGTCCACTACAGTTTTTGATCTGCCTCATTCTTTCGCTCATGCCCTAAAATAATATCTCCAAATGGATGGACGGTGTGGATAACACATTTACAGAGCATGCTAAGCTTTCCATGATAACTGATTTCCCTGCTAATGTGGCCCACACAGGATTACATGGTTAGAATTATGACGTTAAAGCGCTAAGTTGGAAATGGATGGTCAAGATAGAGCAAAAGACCAAAACAGCTCCAATTATCATCTTTAAGCAACTTTTCGACGGCCCAATTTCCACAATATGGCTGGTTCCTCATTTTGAGGATGAATTAACGGTTCAGATCAATAATACCATAGTAGGATATCACATGTGTTGCTTAAATGGCTTGGTTACGTCAGCAAAACTCAAATTTTCTCATATCCTGTGAAGATTGGCAATGAGTTCAGACAAAGGGCAATGACGTCATCTTACTAATTTCGTGTAACATTATTGTAATTCCAAGAAAATTAAGGGGCAATATTGTCATTTGGTCGGTCCGAATGCAAACCACCGTCGCATGCCATTTGCCAGCTACTTGTTTGAATTCATTCCATTCTATTACATTTACATCCGTTGCATTAACGCCTCTCTCAAGAATGTTTTCATACGAGGATTGCTGATCTAAACGCGTGTGCAACTCTGCTCGTTCACATGCATTACACGCTCCAATATGGAAAGCATGTGAGAGATCTGAGCTCTCCATTTGGTTGATAACATTACTCAAATTTTCCAACTCAAAATTTCGATAATTTTAATCCTCAGATTAACCACAACGTACAAAGTAATCTGACGGTTAAACAATATTCTCCGGCCGTACATTTGTTTTTTCGTTCTGTGGCCCACCTAAGATGTGAAATGACATAATACATATGTCAGAAGATCTAAACAGTCTCATCCACATGATAGGAAGATCCGATTTTGCATATTTAGTTGTTACCTACACGTGCGATGCATGCGGATGATCAGGGCTTGTACAGGCGTGAGTAATTAGTAAACCTACGTTTTTACACTCGTGAAATGAAAGCCGCACGGCCCCTCGGGCCCACCATCCGATGTGACTAACACCATCTTAATTGCGTTCGCTACCGATGCATAAATGATAGTCAGTCCAAGACGGACCGTCCAAATCATGGCCCCACTTCAAATGGGGGCCGGAGTGTCTACAACGCCTTTTTTGCGCAGCTCATAAAATATCTAAGCTTCGTGGGGCCCACAAGTTGTATACGTAAAATCCACTCCATCCATCGAGGGTGAAATGCCTTATATTAACTATACATAAAATGATCAGTCGGATTAGAGAGTCTGTATGGGCCAGACTAATGGCAACAATATAAATTTCTCGTAAAAACTATAAATTTACTCATTGTGGCCATCTTGAAAGTTAGATCATGATGATGTTTGTATTCGTCCATCATAATAGTGAGTTACACCTGATGAACGGTTTTGATGAAAATTAAAATCGATGGAAACTCCGCAAACAAACTTACGGTTGGCATCTCATCCCCATTGTTTCCTGCAGTGCGGCCCACCTGAATTCTGGATCTTCCGGAATTTTTTTCCCTCGTGGCCGATCATCGACGCTAGAACCTCATGGACGCAATAGATTTTAAATATACAACATGGTGGGCCCCACTGAGCTTGGGTGTTTTACGAGCTTGCGTGTGCTTGAGTATTCCGGTCCACATGGAAAAAACCAATACGCCAGTGGCGCGGACCGGAATACTCCTACGGCACCTGTTTTCCGCTGTACGTATAATACCCAAGTTATCTGGGGCCCACCATGTTTTATATTTAAAATCCACTCCGTCTATCCGATTCAATTGTCGATTTTAGTCTACAATAAAAAAAAATCATCTAAATCTAAAATTAAAATGGGCCACACCATATAGACCAATGAGGATGGGATACCAACCATAGGTCTATGTGTGGGGCCACAATGAAGTGTATCTTTCATCGTACCTGTTAATCAGGTGTAACTCAGCATAATGAAGAGAAGATACAAAAATCAGCGGGAAAATAAAGTCACACGAGCCACACTATGGGAACTATAAAGCGCTTTTTGGAATGATTTTACATGGTTCCCATTGGTGTGGCTCATTTGAATTATTATTCCAGTATATATTATTTATTTACGGTCAAAATAATGCTTCTGACCTGATGGACGGAGTGGATTTTAAATTTACAACATGGTAGACCCCATAGAGCTAGTGTGTTTTAGGCATTGCGGAAAACAGGTGTTGTAGACGATTCCGGTCCCCCATGGGATGATCCCAACCGTTGGATCAGAGACGAATTAAAATTCTCAACTACAAAAGCCATCGTTCCGTTCCATCTCCATTCACTTCCGTAACTCCGTTACGAAAAAAGAAAGTGTCGTAACGGACGCCTGACGCCGACTCACATTTCCGGCTCCGTACTCGGCATCTTACTTCCCGGTGATTCCGTACGCTCTCTTCCCGTCACGCCCTCAACCTACGCCGGAGGTACGGACACACGTACCTTCGCTGTCAGGAATTCGTACTCTTTCTCCAATCTTCGTGGGTTTCGGACACGTATCGGAATCTTCTTCCGAAACGTTTCCGATACTCTGTCCGAATCCGATATTTGTTGAGATTTAACTATTCGTAGCTTTTCCTTTTACGATTTTATTTATGGGTTTTTGCTTTTATTTGATTTTAAGGGTTTCGGAGATCGAAGGGACAGTTGAAAGAGCAACAATGAGCGGATTTCCGATACGTAACGGGTTTCGGACGCTTCGGTTCGTTTCGGTGGCGTCGAGTTTCGGCTTTCTGTTGGCTCTATACCTGCTTGATGGTAAAACCTCATGGAAAAATGCTCCAGTGCTCTCTGAGCACTGTAAGTTACAGTGCTAGCTCGTAGTTGCATTGGGACAGTGGCAGTTTGATCCATTGATCTAGACTGTTCATTTGGTCCAATGCATATTAGATGGGCTACAATGAAAAAATCACACCAATCCGATTAGTTTTAGCGATTTGATCAATGTCCTTATATGGACGGCTAAGATCAGTTATACAGAAATGGGCCTCACTGTGGAGGATAATACGAAATCAAGTATGGATTGGATCATCCGATGAATTTGGACTGGCTCTCATACGTGATCTGAAAATGATCTGAAAAAATGGATGAACAGCGTCGATAAAACACATACATCAAGATGGGCCCCACAGAGCCCTGGGTCATCTGATTTCTGTCCGGCGGGGGCAGGACATGATCGCTTCCTCGCACTACGTCGTGCTGCATTAAACTCTCATGCAAGATAGCTTCGGTGCACAATCCTCTCTAGAGTAAACTCTGTGGGTCCAACCGTGATGTATGTCTCTTATCCATTACGTCCATCTGTTTTTCCATAATATTTTTGGGCATATGCCCAAAGTTGAAGCATATCCAAAGCTCAAGTGTACCACACCACAGGAAACAGTATGGATAATGACCTTTCTAGGGCCCACAGTAATCTTTATTTATCATCCAACATGTTCATATGGTCAAGCACTCAATTCCTACTGATTCCTGTGTTATGGCACACTTGAGTATTTGATACGCTTGGGCTCCTACCCTAAAATAAGCTAGGAAGACGGATGGACGGTGTGTGTGTGTATATATATATATATATATATATATATATATATATATATATATATATACACAGTTATCCAACTGAGTTTACTCAGTACGCAATGCGCTCTCCTGTATTCAATGAGGGCCCCTCATGTATCAACCGTTGGATGGCACTGTGCCAGAGATCTTTACCATTCATCAGGCTATACTGTGAACATGCTTTCAACGGCTTGTATAGAAGAAATGTCCCAACGGTCCAAATTCAAAGTACGCACTCAGCTTGCTTAATGAGTGTACGGTCGCGATTTTTGGCAAGTCGCATGTTTACAGTGGGCCCTACCTAATGGGTGGGCCGGATCTCTGATGTACGTACAACCTGACGTGGAACAAGGCAACGCATTCTATCATTAAGCTTCCCATAATGCCCCTCATCTGCCTTCTTTTTTACGATGCTATCATGCATCTACATGATATATAGAGAGATGTACATCGCGGCTGCATGATAGATACTGATCGGTGTGATGTATGGTGTTCAGGGCTTCATCACGGACCGGAGATCGTTCCTGAGAGGAATTCGACGGCCATTCGCAAGCCACTCGCAGTAGGTATGAACATACGGTGCATATTAGAATTAGGGATTTCTTGTACGCATTGTGCGTTCTCAATGCAATGTGCATTAAACTGCATGTTAAGCCACCCTGGGTTTGAGATGTGTATATTCTCGGCCAGATAGAGAATCATCGACGTCCTCAACAGTCAAATACGTTGCTAAACAAGATCATTGATCTGGTGTTCTAGACTTGAATGGGCAATAATCCAAAGCCCTTGTCTATTCAACGTTCTAGAAATGTATGGACACGTAAATGACCATTGCCCCACATTCACTTGGCAAGATTCAAACGTGCGTGGGGGCCTACTAGATCAGCGAGTCCCTGAAGTAGAGTGGGTCATGGACACTTGCATGTCCAAGATAGAGTAGAGAAGGCCTTATTGGAGGTAGAAGTGGTCAGGACCGTTCAGAACCCTAAAACAGATATATCCCGCAAATTTAAATAAGTTACTTGACCTACAATATATGATTGATTTTGCGGTATGAGAATCTACTTTAGCCAACCGGGTTGCCTATGCCAGATTTGCGAGATTATGAGATTGATGGTTGAAAATATTTTTTAATTTCATTTTTATTATTTATATAAAATTTTAATTTGATCATAACTCAATCCTTTGAGCTTTAGCAGTTGTGCCCAACATGAAAATAACTTACAAAATTTAGGAAAATAACATGGTTTGATGAAATTGGAAACTTACTATTTTTGGCCGAAAATCATGAAGTCTAGTAGAAATCATGACCGTCTTTAAGTAGTAAGTTTACTATTTATGGTAAATCACATTTTTATCCGAAACTTATTCCTAGGTTTGAGATTATTATTTGAAAGGGTTGTAATTTCGTTTTTATCATCAATTAATCTATTTTCATATATATATATATATATATATATATATATATATATATATATATATATATATATATATATATATATATATTCACGTGGATTCGAGGAATCTCTATGAGGAGTTTAGAGAAGCTCCGTGGATTTGGAGTAGTTATCCCTTGAGGAAGACAGTGATCGACCTCATCACGTCCATCCTCGTGTCAGACCCGAACAACACCGATTGCCATTTTATTATGAGAAAGACTTGGATTTGCTATTAGAGTGTAATGGATGATAGGCAGGCACTTAGAGGATGGATTGTCTCGGACGAGATCGTTCCCGCAAGTGGAGCAAATCGACTAGTCGAGTTAGCAAGGATCTCCTTCGTGGAAGACCTAGAAGAAAGGTCTGCTACAAATCATTTCAGGGTTTCAGCCTTTTCATTGACAACTTGCCATTTGATTGCACCGAATATGACCTTCGTGAGATCTTTGGAAAGTATGGCCGAATACATGATATCTACCTTCCACGCCGGCCGTTGTCCAACCACCCAAGGGGTTTCGCGTTCGTCCGCTTCCTATTTGAACAGGATGCTAAAAATGCAAAGGATATCTTGGTTGGTCGTCGGATTGATGGCAGAAGGGTCACGGTGGCCAATGCGAAGCCCCAAAGCACAAACCCCCACAGCTCAGGGTCTGATCCTACTGCCGCCCGGAGAGTTTTCCCCCCCTCTTCTGACCCTGCGACCTATGTCAATGTAGTAGCAGGAACGGCTTGACACCCAAATCAGAGGTTAGAACGTGCAGACACTAGCTTCTCTGTTGCGGATCCAGGAGCCGTAGCGCAAAAGAGACAGGAACTCCAACTTGGCCTGGTAGCCACCGCTAGTCCTCATGTATCCGTTCTTCACATGATGCAGACCATCAGGGAATTTGCGTTCGCTTCTTCAAGCATTGATGTGGTTCGCCTCTCCGCTACGAAGATCCTCATCAAACTCAAATCCAAATTCGAACTAGATCTTTTCATGGGGGAAGGCGATCTCCACAGGAAGATGGGGTTAAACTCCATAGCCCCTTGGTCTTCAGATGAGGAGGGGACTGATAAGAGAGTATGGATCAGACTATTTGGTATCCCTTCCCACGGATGGTTCGAATCAACCATGGTGGATCTTGGCAGTTTTTTTGGCAAGGTGTTGGAGATTGATTCCATCGCTCGCTGCGGCCTCTTCCAAGCTTTTGCCTGAATGAAAGTCCTCCTACACCCAGGGGTGGACACTCGCTCTGTTCTGTTCCTGGAGGTGGAGGGTTGCCATTACCCTGTGCAGGCAGTGATTGAAGGACCACAAGATCCTGGAGTGGGGGAACAATGTGCAGGGACCTCAACTCCTAAACCTCCGCGTACAACGAAGCAATGGGTGGTGGAAACCTTTGGTAGACGAGATGCAGATAGGGAGGCGGCTCTCAAGGAGGGTCGGCCTGCAAGACGAGGACGCTCCACGATCTGTAACCCAGCTGCTTGTAGGAATGCCCAGGTTGGGATTGTACACCAGGAAGCTGTTTGTAGAAATGCCCGAGGAAAGATTGACCACCAGGCAGCGCTGTTTGTAGAAATCCCCAGTGGCACAAGAGGACCTCCAACCTATCCTGCTCTTGCCTTATCACAACGACAGGCCATGTTCGCCTTAGAAAATCAGGGCCAGAGCAATCCACGCCCTAACCCCTGACTCAAGAGCAAGTGAATTTCAGCCCGTGGAGCCAGGTGTTGGGGATCCCCCACCTCACGACACAAGCGGAATCCCTGCTCTAGCAGAGCAGCCCCAACACTCCATAGAACTCAGCGAGGGGTAGCCTCTGATCTGCCAGGAACGCAGCCGAATGCACATCATCCACCCCCCAATGCGTGCAATCCTCCAGTCCAAGCGAGGAGCGCCCTCCCCTTAGAGGCAAATCAGGTGGTGCAACTTCTGGTGGGGGCCTCTGAGGAGCACAACAGCCAGGTGGAAGCAGACATGTGGTCTATCCTGCCCACAACCAACTTCGATAGAGGAAAGTACCGGTCCAGGTCTATGGGGGACAACCCCCTTTCTGAATTGGTAGAAACCATTCAGGATCCAGCATCGCACTCCCCCCATTCCCCGCGGACCTTGGAACCTCCTATGTTGTCCCCACCTAGTCGCAGGGGTGAATTGGTGGTGGACCTTTCTCCATTCTTCTCGGAAGAAGAAGTGGTGTCCTCCCCAACACCACAGAGGTGCGCAACTGGTAGCCTGCAAGGCAAGCCTGGTCAGAAATCTCAGCAGCAGTTGAGACAGGGTCGGGATAACCGAAGCAGCCTAGCGTCTCCCAGAAAGAGAGCTGCGGCCACTATCATCATTCCTCCGAGGAAAAAAGGAGCCCGAAATAAGAGCAGAAATTCCCTAGCAGTAGTGTCCAGGGATGTTTGGCTCTCTCGCCTCAGACACATTCAAAGCAGGTCCGTTGCTAATCAGGTCACCAATGACGGATAAAATCATGGTGTGGAATGCTTGTGGGGTGGGCAATAATCCCACTATTAGAACTTTGAAGAGAATAATTAAGGAGCATGACCTGTGGATTGTCACAATCTTGGAACCCATGGTTAGGGAATCCAAGCGTGTGTTAGTGAGCCTTCGGATAGGTTTCCATTGCTCTTATTCCAATGAGGACTGTGGGGGTAAAATTTGGGTGTTTAGTAAGACACCAGACTCTGTTAATGTCATCTCCAAAACGTCCCAATTGCTTTCCTTCTCTACTTTTGGCCACCATAGCAGAGCTCCTTTATCGATCTCGGTGATTTATGCTAGCTGCTTGAGAAGCCAGAGGAGAGCCCTGTGGGGGGACATGGTTTCTCTTGCCTCCTCTATGCAGGGGCCTTGGGCGATTTGCGGTGATTTCAATGTGGTCAGCGAAGTAAATGACAGGAGGAGCCGAGTAAATTTTGATATGGCCAACTCAAGGGATTTTGTCAAAGCCATAAACTCAGCGGCCATCCACGATGCAGGATATATAGGGAACAAGTTCACCTGGTCCATTAATCAGTCTGAAGTCGCCAGGGTGTTGGCCAGGCTAGATCGCGTGCTGATTAATTCTGCTTGGAGCAACCTTTTTTCTTCCTTCTAGGTACACCATCTCCCTCGTCATAACTCTGACCACGCGCCCCTATTATTAGTGTTCCCCTCTCATATCTTTATAGGGCCGAAACAATTTCGAACTCTAAATATGTGGTACCAGCATGAGGGCTTCCTGCTTGTGGTCAGATCGGCTTGGACCTTCATAGCTGATCCCAACCCAATGTGCAACCTGCTGGCTAAAATGAAGGCAGTTAAGATGCAACTGAAGCTATGGAACAAAAACGAGTTCGGCAACATATTCACGGCTGTGAAATAGGCAGCCTTGTCCTTGGAAACTCGGGAGGGTAATCTTCAATCTGGTGCAGTGGAATCCTCTGTCAAGGCTTTTCAGCAAGAGGTTTAAGACACCAGACTTCTCCTTAATCGCTTGGAACTCATGGAAGAAGCCTTTTGGAAGCAAAAGGCGAGAAACAACTGGCTTGAGGTGGGAGACAGAAATATCGGATTTTTCCATGCATCGGCCACTGCCAGAACCAGAAAAGCAGCAATCTCGGCCATTCACCTGGACTCGGGCCACACTGTTTCTACGCAGGAGGAAATTAAAGTCGTCACGATCCGCCATTTTCATGCTTAGTTTTCGGCAGGGGCAAATGTTCCAGGGGAGGACCTGCTAGATACGATCCCTTCCTTGATATCTGCCGATGACAATGCGTCACTGCTGACCCATCCGTCGCTCTCTGAACTCCACCAGGCTGTCCAATCAATTCCTACGAACAGCGCGGCGGGGCCAGATCGCTTCACGGGCTCCTTTTTTGCAATTTGTTGGAAGATTGTAGGCCAGGATATTCACAAGGCAGCTCTGGCCTTCTTTCAGGGGGAACCCCTGCCTAGGGCCTTCACTGCGTCCCTCATTGCTCTTATCCCCAAAAAAGAAGCGCCGATGGCCTTCGCGGATTTCAGGCCCATTAGTTTATGCAACGTCATCTATAAGCTTTTCACCAAAATTGTAGCCACCTGGTTGAGCAAGCTACTCCCTTCTTTGATTTCCCTGGAGCAAGGGGCTTTTGTCCCAGGCAGGTCCATAGCTGAGAATATAGCGTTGTCGCAAGAACTTCTCCGCGATATCAGCTGCAATGTGCGGGGTGGCAATATTGTTGTGAAATTAGACATGGAGAAAGCTTATGATAGAGTGGAATGGCGGTTCCTCAAACAGGTCCTTCAACGCTTTAGCTTTTCTATCCCTTGGATTGCTATTGTGGAGCGTTGTTGGAGCAATTGTTGGTTCTCGTTGCTTATGAATGTGGAAATCGGTGGTTTCTTCAAGTCCACCCGTGGCCTCCGTCAGGGAGACCCGCTCTCTCCTTTCCTTTTCATCCTTGTATCGGAGGTTCTCAGTCGCGGCTTCAAGAAGTTGGTGGATGGGGGATCTTGTCTTCCCTTCAGAGGACGTCGGGACAGTGCTATTGTGTCCCACCTCCTCTTTGCGGATGATACTCTTCTATTCTTGAATGGGGGCATCCGGGCCATTAGAGCGGCCAATCAGTTCCTTCATCGCTTCCAACTAGTCTCGGGTCAGAAGATCAATGTTCAGAAAAGCATATTTATTCACTCAGAAAATATGGCACCTTCCAGATGTGTGAGCATTAGAAGGGAGTTAGGGATGATGGGAATGGTACAGGGGTTCTCATATCTTGGGGTTCCAATATCGGTGGGTCGTCGAAAAAGGGACGCTTTCCAGCGTATTATTGATATCGTGGTGAGTCGGATCAAGGGCTGGAAAGCGCGTTTCCTTTCTATGGCGGGCAGGGCCACCCTTATCAACCATGTGCTATCCAGCATCCCCGTTCATACGATGGCTACCAAGCACGTCCCAACGACTGTTCTTCAGAAGTTGGGAAGGCTTTTTGCTGATTTTTTTGGGGCTGGGCGGAAGGAAGGAAGAAGCGACATTGGCGCAGTTGGTCTCAATTGGTCTCAAATTTGCATTCCCAAGATGGAAGGTGGGCTGGGAATCAGATGCCTTAGAGACGTCATGACTACTTTTCGTTTAAAAATGGCTTGGATTGTATTGCACAAAGCTGACCAGAGGCTGTGGGGCCACTTTATGCAAGCGAGGTATAAGCTCGACATTCAGAATGTGGGCTCTCTCTCTCCGTTTGCAGCTTCGTCCCCGCTGTGGAAGCGAATCAGATTGCTTCTCCCAAAGGTGGCTGATGCGACTCAGTGACAAATAGGTGATGGGTCTTTGAATCTGTGGTCCACAAACTGGTCGGGGCTTGGACCCCTGCAGGATATAATCCCGGCGGGGGTGCCGCAGGTGCTGTTACGTCTGAAGGTGCGCGACTTCCTTGGAGGCATGGGCTCATTGGCCCCTTCGTCAGTTTTGACGAACCTATACCAATAGGATTTAAACTTGATTTTTAATGGCGGCTTCTGTTTCATGTCGGAATAGGATATGCCTTTCTGGCCCCTCTCTAAAAATGGGGAGTTCTCAGTATCCTCTGCTTGGGAGATCACCCGTATCCACAGGCCTCGGACCACCTAGGGCGGGAAGATTTGGAACATCAAAATTCCTCCGAAGATCTCCCTTCTGGTTTGGCGGATCATCAGAGGAGCGGTGCCGGTGGACGAAGCCATCCAATTGCGTGGGGTCCATTTAGCGTCCAGGTGTAATTGCTGTTTGGAGGAGCCAAATGGCAGGCCCTCAATCGAATCAGCTGCCCACATTTTCCTCCATAGTGCCAGAGCAGCTGCGGTGTGGCATCATTTTGCGGTTACCTTCGGGGTCAACCTGTCCAATGACGACTCTGTGCAGGTCCGTCTCTCCCGTTGGTGGACCTCCCCTTCGGACCCTGCCCCTTCGGCCCCTTTGCGAGCTCTCTCATCCCGTCTCTCATTCTTTGGGAACTCTGGATAGCGCAGAACTCCTACAGGTTCAACAACTCTAATTCGACTTCGGTTTCAATCATTTGGCGCATTGCGGGTTGGGTGAGCTGGATCGTAAAGAGGTGAAATTTCCAGGCTCGTGTTGGTGGGAGAAGCAGGGCGTTAGCTGCAATGCATATCTCCGTGTTCCCGAGATCCTTTGAGCACACCCAAGTGATGCGTTGGTCGAAACCTCCTTTGGGTTGTTTTAAACTCAACGTGGACGGCTCCGCGTGAGGCAACCCCGGTTTGGTTGGTGGCAGGGGGGTGTGTAGAGGTGACAAAGGAGAGTTTCGTTTTGCCTTTTCTGCTGGCTACGGCATTGTGTCTAACACAGGGGCTGGGCTGAGGGTTGTTCATGATGAACTCAGCTTTTGCTTTCAGCATGGGATGACAGAGAGTATCGTGGAATTGGATTCTCTGCTGGTGGTTAGTTTTCTGATGTCTGTTTCCCAACCGGGTTGGAGATTACTGGATTTCCAGAATTCGTTCTCTCGCGAGGAGCGGGCAGGTCGTCTTTTCTCATGTGTGTCGAGAAGGAAACGGGCCGGCTGACGGCATGGCAAAACTGGGTAGCTCCTCCCAATCCTCGAATCTGTTCTCTTCGCTAGCAGACCTTCCGCAGGGAGTTAGAGGTTTGATTTTCCTTGATCGAGTGGGGGTTGGGTTGATTCGAAAACGTGAGTGTAGGTTGATCCTTTCTCCCGGTTTTCTCCTTTTGTACAGGGGTTTTTTTTCTCCCTCAGGGGTGGGCGCCAGCTGCGTGCTGGCTTTGTATATGTTCTTTACAATAGGTGCCCCTAGCCTTTATTTGGTAGGCTTGTGGGGTCACCCGAAGGTTCTGCCTCTGTTTTCCTTCCTTTTGAATGAATAGAGGATTTTTTTTTCAAAAAAAAAAAAAAGCAAAAAAGAAAAAAGAGATAGGCAGGCACTTAGAAGTTATTTTAGTGGCATGCAAGTAATTTAAACTAAGTTGTCCAAAATATGGTCCCAGCCTAGATGTATCATGATAGAAGAATTACTGTAATGATACAGAAATCCTACCATTTGTTTAGTGGTGATGTAGGATGTGAAACAAACACGTGTCTATCACAAATGGACTAAAAGAAGTTCAAGAAGGAAATCAATGAAATTCAACATGATCCGATCGATCGAGGTCGATTGATTTGACCAATTGATTCAATCGATTTGAATTGATCGATGGAAATTCAAATTTATATGAAAAGTTTGCTGGATACCTTTTTTGCTTAGTTCGATTGATGGGTCAGGTCGATTGATTGAAACAAATTTGATTTTATAGATTTAGTCTTTGAACGTTTTTGCGCCCTCCCCATCGTTCGACGTAATACGGAAATTTGTGCATTTTTTTAGTTTTAGTTTCCTTATTTGCTTGAGTTTTCTTTAAAATATCTTAGGATTTGATTAAGGTGATTTAAGGATGCAAACTTGATTATTTTAGGGACTTCTAGTAATATTTCTGAAGTTTTCTTTTACATCTCTTGTGGACTTGGGATCCTTCTCTTGTGGATTCAAGAGAACCTTATGAATTCAAAGTGCTTATCAGTTGTGGAAGATGGTGATCGACCTCATTACACCCACCCTTACGCAAGGTGGACACTTATTAGATAGTGAAAAATGAAATATATCCAGTGGTCTGATTTAGGGGGGTGGTAACGGGCCAAGCTAGGGGCCAGGCAAGGTTGGCCCTAGCCGGCCCTTGATCCCTAGCTCTGGCGCAAGCCCACCAGTAAACCTGATGGTCTAAAGAGGCCCAACCTCAGCCCTTGAGCCTTAGCCATTGAGGGTGAGACTAGGTCTGATATAGAGGTGGGGCTGAATTATGGTTAGCCCTTGGCGCAGAGGGGGACTTGATGAGGTCGCTCACCCTCTTCCTTATGGGATAACTATTCCGAATCCACAGAGCTCCCTATACTACTCACAGACCTTCCTTGAATCCACGATAGATAAAAGCATGAATAATATCTAATAAATTTGAAATAACTTAATTGATGATAAAAATCAAAATTATAACTCTTTAAGGAACTCTAACCTAAGACATAGTTTTAGACTTCTCTAACTCAAATACCCTAAAAATGTGACTTACTATAAATAGTAATTTACTATTTATAAATGACTGATCTATTCCTACTACACTGAGATTTTTGGCCAAAAATAGTAATTTGGTCAAACCACCTTAATCCCCCAACTTTTAAAACCCCTTTTCATGTTGGTCACGTACAAACTTGAAAGGATCAAAAGTTATATTCCAACTAAAATTTATTATTTATATTATAAATGAAACTAAATGAGACTTTTGACAATCAAACTGATGGAATCTTGCAAATCTGGTGTGGGCAACCTGGCGTTGCGGAGTTGATTTGCTCAAGAAGGTCTTCTTACCCCAAAATCATATATAAAATGTCGAAAAACTCATCCCATTGATTTAAGGTTCTGATGGTCCGGATCATTTCCGCCTTGGATTGGGCCTTCTCTGGTCCATCTTTACTATGAAAGTGTGTGCGACCCGCTCTAGATCAGCCCTACAAGTTGGTAAAAATTAAGACATGTCATTGGGACCATCAAATCCAATTGAAACTGTCCCAATAATTCTCCACCAATAACACAGATAGCTAGATAAATCTACTTCCTGTGCTGGCCCTCTGGTAAATGTAGTTGACTAGGAAGGAGTGTTAATTTGAATGGATCCAGACTAACGTCGGCAAAACCATATCTGTATTCAGCGATGGATGGGGTGGGCCAGGCCAGCTGCCAGGGCTGGGCTGGCCAGCATGTCTCGTTGCCACCCCTAGTCCTACTTCAAGAAGCGAATGCCCGGAAATGCGATGTTTGGAATGATAGACCGATCTAATTTTCGGACTCATTCTGCGGCAGTCAGCTCGATAATTTTAGTTAATACATAACAGGCGTATAATTTCTGAGTTCCTGCATATCAAGCATCATACACCTCTAGATTATCAAATAACTTATTTTTTTATTATTGCCATGATATCCTACGTGCACTTTGCATGGGATAGGGTTTTCAATGCAATTTTTTTTTTTTTTAATGTTCTCAATTTTTGTTTTAATATTTGGAAGTGAACAAGGAAACAACAAATCGTATCGGTGAGTCATGCTCGAAGGACGACATTGTAGTCTACCAGGGTGCAACCACTCCACTCCCAAACGGCATCCCGACATACACCGTTCAAATCCTCAACGTCTGCATATCCGGTTGCACCATCTCTGACATACACATGAGCTGCGGATGGTTCAGCTCTGCTCGCATGATCAACCCTAGAATCTTCAAACGGATTGGCTATGATGATTGCCTTGTCAATGACGGTGGCCCGCTCGGCCCCGGCGGCAGCCTCTCCTTCGAATATGCAAACTCCTTCCGATACCCACTTTCCGTCGCCAATGTTAGGTGTTACTAAATTATCATGGTGAACTGCATGCCTCATAGACTGCACCCTTTTTGTTTAAATAAGTATTGCCTCTATAGCGAAATGCTCACACGGAGCCGGTTCGATGATATGTTACCATCCATCTAGCAGACAATTTCTAAATTATTCACTAAATGGATAGTAACTTATCATCCAACTATTTTGATGTGATCATTTCTCTCCCTCTATCTAGTCTATACTCTTATACTGAGCTTCTTCTTGTGGGGCACACAGTATTGAGGAACTTGCCCCCCCTTTTTCTTTTCTTTTCTTTTTTTTCGTGTGTTTTTGTGTGTGATGAAGAAATCAATGAATAATATATTTCATGTATGCCATTTCTTGTATGTAGGGCTGCAACTTCATTCTGGATTTTCCCAAACTCAAATTACCCAATTGGGTTTGGGTTGAAAAATGGCAACTCGATTGGGTTTGGGTTGAGGTAATGTGGGTGGGATAAGTCAGTTCAGTCTGATGATCCCAATGGTTGCAAATGAATATTCAACAAAATATGCTCTTGTTGCTATTTCATACGTTATTTCACTTGTGAATAGGGTCGGTACAGATTGGGGTCTAGTACAATGGAATTCTCGGGTTGGGCACCTCAAGTTGGCATTTGGTTTGGGTTGGGTTCTAGTTAGGGTTGAGTGTACGGGAATTTGGGGTCGGTTTGGGTTTGAGTATAGAGGAATTTGGGTTGGGCTTTGGATTGGAATTGAGGTTCGGTCAAGTTGTGGGTTGATCCTCGATCTGACTCAACGTGCCCTAGTTGTGCCTGCGAACTCAAATGTGTGCGCTATACACCATGGAACTCATTCACCACACATCTCCCAACAATCAAATATGGAGGAAATCCATAGAGCATTGCGTAAACTGGACTCTGTAAGCCCATTTTGAAATTACAAGCACATGAGCTGTGTAAAATCATACGTACCTTATCACGGCTGTGTTAATTACTGAGTAGCCTTCCTGACCCTACGTGCCCAACATTGCTTTCGGCCTAGCTTGGGCCTTATGTGGGTTCGGACTCTGGCTCAAGTCATTTTTGCTTGATATGCCTGACCTGGCTTGGCTTGGACTCGTGCTCGAGTCAATTTAGCTTGATATGCCCGTCCCAGCTTGGCATGACCTGCCTTTACATGTAAGGGGCTGTTTAGGTAAAAGTAAATGGAGGTGAATAGAGGGAATTGGGAGTAAATGAAAGTAAACAAACTTAATTGGTATTTCAAGTAGAGATGTACATGAACTAAGTTAGCTGGGGAAACTCACTCAACTTGACTTGGTAAAGCTTGACTTGGCTTGAAAAAATTTGGAGCTGAGTCCAAGCTAGACCGAGCTCGGCTTGGCTATATATATATATATATATATATATATATATATATATATGGAAAAGGTACAATGCGCTCGAGTTGATTTTAACGCCCCATAAGGTCGAGCTGTGTGGGCTCCACTGTGATGCGTTTCGAACATCTACCCCATCAGTCAGATGCACCATTCCATCGTGAGCCTAGATCTCAAAAATCAAGTCAATCCGTGACTTGTGTGGGCCACACCACATACAGAAGTGGGGAGGGACCGTGCACCATTAAAACATTCATAACTATTTTTTGAGGGCCCACCGAGATGTGGTTTGCAAATCCAGCCCATCCATTGTGTGTGTCCCACTAGAATGAGGGTTCAGACCAAGTTTCAGGCATATATCTATATATATATATATATATATAGGAAAAGGTACAATGCACTGGAGCTGATGATAAGCTCCCGTGAGGTCGAGCTGTGTCGGCCCCACCGTGATGCGTTTCGACCATCAACATGGTGCATTTGATGGGTCCCCTTTAAATTATGGGATATCCCAAAAATCAGCCGTATACAGAACTCAGGTAGGCCATACCATCTAAATTTATGTGAAGATACCGTTAAAACATATAAAAGCACTTGGTGGGGCCCACCTGAGTTTTGCATGCGCCTAAAACTTGGTCTGAACCCTCATTCAAGTGGGACACATATGGCAAACCACATCTCGGTGGGCCCTAAAAAATGGTTATAAATGTTTTAATGGTGCACGACCCCTCTCCACTTCTATATGTGGTGTGGCCCACACAAGTCATGGATTGACTTGATTTTTGAGACCTAGGCCCACGATGGAGATGTTCCAAACGCATCACGGTGGAGCCCACAAAGCTTGACCTCATGGGACGGACTCCTGAGGTCGAGCGCATAGTGCCTTTTCCATATATATATATATATATATATATATATATATATATATATATATATATATATATATATATATATATATATATATATATTCTAAAACCTAAACTCAAACTCAACACATAGGCTTGAACTCACCTCGAAAGATTGACCTCAAGCTCGGCTTGAGCCGCTGGCCAAGCCGAGCTAGCCAATCATGCTCGAGGATAGAGCCGAGTTGAGTTCAAGTTGGGGTAGTCCGCTTGCTGAGCCAAGCCGAGCTGGGCCAAGCTTGACTCGGTTCGGCTCATGTACAACTCTAATTTTAAGTGTGTTTGGATAGAAGTAAATGCACGCGGATGAAATGAAATGGAAATAAATGGGCTTGTAAGTGAAATCTTTCCTTCGAGAGGATTTGGAAGTAAATGCGGTGAAATGCATTTTTGAGCTCCCTTAGAGAGTAGCGCTTTGCAAGTCCAAATAAAGGTGTCGCTACACTCATGTCCACCATATAGATGGCATGCTAATGATGCTATAAAATCATTCAAATACCAGCTACATCACTAAAATTATATTCTTTAAATGTTTGCTCGGATTAAGGTGATCAATAGGCAGAACTCGTCTTTCCTCACTCCCATTCAGCTTGTTGTGGCCGAGAAATCTTACAATGTTTGGGCTCACCCAGAAGATAGAGAGACGAGTGTGGAATCCGGAGCGAAGGGTGCGCCGTCTTCACATTCAAATGGTTCTCCAACCCCCACTAGCATCTACCGCAGATGCATATACTTTAGCAGGAATCCCAGCCGAGAGCCATCAACAACAATTGAGCTCTATGATATCAACAGAGATGTCCGTGAAAGCCAGCCCCAACCGGTTTGTGGAAATGCCTTTGAGAAGGCTTCTTCTTCCCCTGCAAGCCCAACCGCCCCACAACTTGCCTCTTCCAGCAGGAGTAGGGCTGAAAGTCGGGCAGGTTGGGTCAGGTTGGTGCTCAACCCTAACCCAACCCAAGGTTCCTATACCTCAACCCTAACCCAACCTCGGGTTGGGAACTCTCAACCCAAGCCCAACCCAAGCGGGCTTGGTCGGGTGTATACGTGCTAATATTTTCGTTATTACATTAGTTTATTATATTTCAATATAGGACTTATTTTTTGTATTTATGATTTTATTAATTATATATGTGATTATTCATCATAAAGAACTTCATTTTTTTTCTTATAAAAAACAGCTAAAATATAGGACAACTACTTTAAAAGTCAGGTAGCATAACACCCAATCTATTTGAGAGAGAGAAATCTGGCATATTAGCTTGGCCCATGGGCTGGGCTTGGGCCAGCTATGCATGACCCAATAAGTTGTTGGGAGGGCTTGAGCTCAAGTTATTTAAGCCAGTCTCAACGTGACTTCATATGTGCATGCCTTATGCCCTACAAACGTACCATTCTAATCCTTGATTAGGAAACTGATGTATCTTGAATGCAGACGGTTGATTTTCTTGGATATTAAGCTTACTTATACCTCAAGTATCTTATCTTCGCTTCTACTTGTAAGTAGATAAGTATGTTTGGTAAGTTTGGTTTATGTTTGGTAAATAACATACTTATCTATTTGTCCTCTCTTTCGTCTCGCCTTAGGAACTTAGAAAAGCTTTAAAAAAAGTTAATTGAAGTGATTTAATACATTTAAATAAAAAGTTACTCATAACTAATCATAAACCAAACTTACTTATCTACTGTTGTAAGTAGAAAAAGGCTACTTATTTGGTGGGATCCAAACAGGTTGCTTAAGATAAGCTACTTATTCCACATGTAGCTTATCTTATTTTCTACTTATTAAGAATATATGTTTGGCAAACAACATACTTATCATCTTCTCTTATGTTTCGTCTCTACTGATGCCTCTCTTCAGCAACTTATGAAAAGTAGAAAAGCTATAAAAAAAAAATAATAATAAATAAATAAATTTAACCTATAAGTGATTTAGTATTTTTAAGTAAAAAAGTTACTCATGACTAATCATAAACCATACTTACTTATCTGAAATAAGTCAGTTATCTACTACTATAAGTAGAAAAAGTATCTTATTTGGTGGTATCCAAACAGGCCCTAAGTGTCTTTTTCTTTATATATATCTAGCCCACTTGATCAACAGACACATGGAGAGCATTCAAGTGGGAAATAGGGATCTTATCAATTTTCATGCCAGATCAGGTTAGGCCTGAGTCCAGTCAAAGTTTCCAAGCGGGTCTTCTCTGCTCATTGCAGGGCTCTTGCCTTGGACCTTAAGTTTGGGACCATCCTGAGCCTAGGCTGGCCTGGGCTATTGCCAGCCCGCTAAGACCTTATTTGGTTGATGTCCATGGTAGTCAGAACTGGCTCCATGCACAATGAGATTCTTCGTGCATGAGCCAAAGTTCCACCTGGGTTATTCATCTATTGGGTCCCACAATGACTATTTCTTGACCAAAAAATTGCCATAATAGCCCACCTTGTTTATGATCCTAGACACTACTTAGGGACGTCCTCACGTGAGATGCAATGCATAATCTACTGGCACACTTAGTAGTGGATTGGGATTTGTATTATCGTTATCTGTACCAGGTTTGGTACATGTACAATCTAGCAAGATTTGAATAGATGACAGACTACTGTTAAAAATAAGCTACAAGCAACCATGTAATTGAGTCGGCCACAGTCAAATTAATTAGTCAATATATAATGGATTGAAGTGGCTTTTTTTTTTTTTTTATAGCATATAACAAGTACATAAGAGGTCAGATTGGGCCGGGCAAGTCATGCTAAAATTACTAGAGCTCAAGTACAGCCCAAAATGTAGCATATATAACCCAAAAAATCACAGTGACCGTATAATTTTAAACGTGTGATTGCAACCGTTGATAATTGATAACAACCCAGCGGATGGATGGTTAGGTTTGTTCACCCGTGCAATTTCCATCTCATGCTCCATTATTGAAGGGTTTGAATTGATATAATTGCATACCATGTGTTAGGAGGGTGAGTCACCAGACTCTGACGTGCCAACTGAGTGACTCGAAGCATGCTCTTCAAGTGGCATGTGATGAATATAGACTTTTGGTCATCATATCTAATTGCCCGTTCGATCTTATACATGTCTGGCCACCCTGATGATTGTGCTGGCCTGTTTTCTCGTCATGGCATGTTCATGATGAGCCCTACTCAATGAATGGCTCAAATCTTGGGTCGCCCAAGTCTAGGAGGAATCGTGCAATTGGGTTGAGTTCGGCAACTCATGATGTCAAACTTGGTGGGTCCGACCGAGTCAGAGTCAAC
This sequence comes from Magnolia changhungtana, assembly GCA_030180095.1. Taxonomy (NCBI): domain Eukaryota; kingdom Viridiplantae; phylum Streptophyta; class Magnoliopsida; order Magnoliales; family Magnoliaceae; genus Magnolia; species Magnolia changhungtana. The sequence continues at coordinate 1,115,396 of JASAUF010000462.1, read as the reverse complement.
TCGGAGAAGTCGCAATATAAAAACCTTTCAAGGTCATCTGGTAGTAGGGAATGAAATCCAAATCACAATTACTATGGAATCCATGTGAATTTAAATTATTGGTTGTCTTTGACATTATGCATGCCGATCCTATTTGTATCAAAAAAAAAATTGTTTGGCACCGCCCCTCATGCATGAAATGTATTTTACCAAATCTCTCATGTGGCTAATTGTGATATTTATGTAAAACCCACCCCGATCACTAAGTTCGTAACTCCATTTTAGTTGTACAGCTAGAAAATCAGCTCAGTTCATGATTTACGTGGATCATACAGTTAAAAAATATACAATGACATCTTTCTTCCAACTGTTTTCTTCATATAGCCCACCTGAATCACAGACTGGGCTAATTTTTTGCCCTAGAGCTAAAATAAGGTAATGCACTTGGTGATCAAGGTAGATTTCATGTAAACATTATGTTGGAGCCCAATTCTGATGTTTATGTAAAATCCACCCTGATCACAATGTGTGTCACTCAATTTTAGCTGCAGGGCCTAAATATCAGCTTAATTTGTGATTCCAGTGCCGTTGGAAATAATATATGATGCATCCCTTTTCCAACAGTTTCCCTTTGTATGGCCACATTAACCACACTAATTTTTAGGCATTACATATAAAATGAAGTGACACACATGATGATCGGGTGGATTTCATGTAAAGATTATGATGGAGCACATGCACCAATTTTTAACGTCTAACTAGTGGCCGTTTTCATTATATAAGAAGTCATCACATGAACCCATGTGAGCCTTCAAAACATTATCTGACATATCCCACTATGATGTTCATATAAAATCCACCCCAGTCACTAGGTGTGTCACTCAAATTTAATCATAAGGCTCAAATATCAGCTCGGTGCATGATTCAGGTGGGACATAGGAAGGAAAATAATAACCCTTGCTCTCCAAACTATTTCCTTTCGTGTAACTTATTTGAATCAAGGATGGGCCTGGTCCTAAGGACCACATTTTAACTTTGTATCTAAAATTTGGATTGGATTTCATTTAAGCATTGCAGTGGGCCATGAAAAAATAAATGACGGGAGTTCCTCTCCCAACTTTTCCCTGTGTATGACCCACCTGAATCACGTATTAGACTGATTTTTGAGCTCTGCGGTTAAATTAAGGTGACACAGTTGGTGATCGAGATGACTTTTACATAAATATTATGGTGGGGCCCACCAATTTTTGAGGCCAATGCCACTATTATTTCAGTGCTTATCAATTATCCATGGCAATGGACAATATCTCCAAGGAACTCAAAACAGGTGAAACGGTTGTAATGAACCACCCAACACTTTAACTTTTTTTTTACTTTACCACCTATCACCGTCATTTTCATGGTGCCAAAAAATAACTCCAATAATCTCTTATGGGCACACGACCCAGATCTAAGCCGCTCATTAGGTGGGCCTCACCATGTAGATCTCTAAACCACATAATAAATCTGCCCCATTCACCAAATTGGTCACACATGTACATTGAACGTGGGAATATCGGCAACTTTGACTAAAATGTATTCATGGCCCATCTAATGAGTGGGCCAGCCTTTTTTAAAAGCTATTGATGGCCCACCAAATTGGAAAGGCATGTTTTCTGTATTTTTTTTCGTACATATGTACTATGTGATAATATATGTATGACAACATATAGACAATATCTCAGTACGTTCTATTAAAAGGTCATCAGAAGAGTCCTCACACTAAAATGTTACAAAAATATTCACATGCATGACCACACATATTTACATAGGCACACGTTTGGGACATCCAATCCAATCACAAGGTGGGGTTGAAGTGGTACATGTGTGGCCCACCTGATCAACAGACCAGCCTGGCTTTTGGGACACCATCTAGCGTGTGGCCTTGATGTCACCCACATGTGGGCCACGATCACCACGGTCTCTCTTGTTCAATTTCTCTTCCTTTTTTGATACACACGTGCCAGGGTTTTAGATCGCTGCTGGAGCTTTATAACTCCGGTAGTGTAAGTACGGATCCCATTTCCGACTGATGAAAACTGGATTGCTCTCGTTTTTCTGACCGGGACACGTCGGCAGGGGGAGCGTTTCGGCAACCGGACAATCCTGGCCGTGCATACCTTCTCCAATCTTGGGATTGCATGGAGGTGGGAAGGAAGATCAATGATGAAGTCTCCATACTCGTCAGTGGCCCCTTGTGACCAGTTCAATTTCCTTCTTTTCCCGCCAATTTTGCATGTGACACCAACCAGTGCACCTTCAAACATGGAAAACATAGTGTTAGAGAAATGGGCCAAACTAACTTCCACCGTCGATCATAGCACTAGAAGTACTGACGCAGGGATAGACGTGATGAGCTCAATCACCGTCTTTCTCAAGGAGATAATTACTCCGAATTCAAGGAGTTTACAGACTCCTCAAGTAGATTCCTCGAATCCACAAATAGAGATAGAAATTCTAATAAAAAAATGAATTTACAATCCCTTAAATAGTGATACCAAACCGAGGAAGAAGTTTCATAATCAAACTCCAACTCAAACTCCTAAAAATCGTGACTTAAACTTATTATTAATAGACGGTCATGATTTCCGGCCAAAAATAATAAGTGTCCCATTTGGCTTAACCATGTTATTTTCCTAATTTTTTCAAGTGCTTTTCATTTTGGACACAATTCCTAAAGCTCAATATGGATCAAAAGAAAAGATTGAACTAAAATTTACTATAAATAGCAAAAAAAAAAAAAAAAAATTAGATTTTTGGTATTAGATGGAATCTCGCAAATTTGGCGTGAGCAACCTGGAATAGTAGATTGGGTGGCTAAAGTAGCTTCTCCTACCCCCAAATTCATATATGATACATCATATAATTCATTTCAGTTCACAAGATATTCATGTTTTAAGGTTTTGACGATCCAAATCACTTCCACCCTTCTCTAGTTCATCTCGGACATAAAATTAAGTGTCTATGACCCACTCTACATCAAATACTTATAGCTATTCTAATTTAATGAATCCAATTCATTTATTTAGATTGTTCATTGGGTCTAGCACACTTCTTAGATACCTTGCAAACATTACACCGATATAATAAATATTAATTAATTGATTAATGGCTTTTAATATAGACAGTCAAGATCATTTACACTAAGAATAAATCCAATCAAGATCTAATCCATCTATTTGTTAGGACGCATCATGGATTGCTTATTATTCTAAAGGCTGGTTCGGGAGCCTAGAACTGAAGTCCTAGATTCGTTATCTTGCTTTTTTGAATTATGTTGCGCAGCTTATATTCTCTAAATTATGAAATTCAGAAATTGTACCTGGTACCTGAGTTTTGAATATTGAATTCATGAAGTTATTTTGTAGTATATTGACAAAATGATGAATATGATAAATTAAATACTCTTAAATATTCCAAGTATGATATATATGAGGAATGTATCACTTTACTGAATCTATTATAATATAGTTTTTGTATTAAAATAATAATAATATGGGTTCTTACTCTTACACTGGTGGTAGGCTCTTAGGAGTTTCAACACCTGGTTGAGGGTTCGAGTACCCATAGGTGGTGAAATTCCACTACAGCCTCAGCGTGAGTCCATGCACGTGTGTGTGTATATATTATTAATTTTAAATTATTAATGACCATTGATTTCATACTTGAAGCTAAATCTTATGATATGAATATAAATGAAGACGTTCAGGACACTAATGAATGTAAATATCTCAAGGAAAAGATGGTAGATATCTATACACCAATGAATGTTAATATCTTAAGGAAAAGATGATAGATATCTATACACCACTGCACACGCTAATATGTCCGAAAATATACATTACCCGATCGGTCTATCAGTGGGTCACATCATGTGGATTCTCTAGCCCAAAATATATTGCAGATTGATTGATCAGGTGGACCATAATAAGACGCTAAGGCAATATCTAGTGTACATTGATGAATGTAAATCAACCCTGACCATCCAAACTGTGGGCCCTTATTGAGGATGAAGCATATCCTGAACACACATGTAAGATGGATTGACCATTCAATTTGGTGGGCCATCAAATAGACAGTTAAAAAACAAAATGGTCATTAATCCAATTTCAACTGATTATATTTGACGGTTAAGATCATTAATCCAATTTCAACCTATTATATTTGACGGTTAAGATCATCTAACCAATGCGATTGTTAGGCTTTGCTCCGTAAGCGTACGGGGGTCTTTGATTGGTTGGTCCATATTGACTTACATGTGTGCTAACGTACGGTTGATGTGCTACCATTAAAGAAACGAAGATAACAACTGCACGCAAGAACGACTATTCCAAAGTACACATAAAGGTGGGAGGGATCCAATCCATATATTGCACATGTCGCATGTGTGCGATGATCCAAACCGTTCATTCATTGTAACACCCCACAAATAGATCGTGATCCAAAGTCACAACGATCAGACAATCCTAGCCATCAGATATCTATGTGCACCATTTTTAAAATTGTTAGGATGGTTCGATCATGGTTGTCCATAGTGAGAATGAACATACAGCATGCAATGAAACTAGAATACAAAGGAATCAAAAGAAAACAATGATCTGAACCGTTCATTCATTGTAAACACCGGAATTGGACGTAGACCGAAAGCACAACAATGATCGAGCAACCCTGACCACGCAAAACATTTCGTAGAAAACTCACTGGCTGTATTTTAGTGAATTTTTGAATACCAATCTTTAAATGGATAGAATTTTCCAATCACTGCGAGTTTTAGACCATGGCCCACTTGTGGTCTTCCCTAGTAAATGAACGGTTCTGATCATTATGTGCTAACCGTATTTTTAGCGAATTCTTTTGTACACTCTTTAAATGGATAGAAATGTCTGATGACTGCAAATTTTGGAACATGGCCCACTCGCAGTCGTCCCTAATGAACAAACCGTTCCGATCATCATACATGTATGATCTAACCGTATTTTCTTGAATTCTTGTGTACCACTCTTTAAATGGATAGAATTTTCCGATTACTGTGATTTTTGGAACATGATTCACTTGCTGTCATCCCCAGTGAACGAACGGTTGCGATCATCATAGACCTATACCACATGCGGTGTAGATTGGGAGGATTCTCTCTCTCTCTCTCTCATAAAAGATGATGAACAAACAAACCTGGCACATGCCATGCACGACTCTTCACGTCTCCAGGCAAGCAAGCCTCGCAAAGTACCGTACCGGTGACCAGCACGGACGAGAGCTTCTCCTCTCCGTACCCAGCCGTCCGTACGAACTCCTCTTGTAGGGGCAGCCGGTCATCCGGTTCGACGGTCGAGAATGCTCCTGCCCATGAATTGGAGAAGAAGAAGAACACGAGAAAGGAGAAGCCACGAAATCCGGTCATTCTTCTTCTCTTTGTGATAGAAACGCTGAGAGAATGAAAGGCTGGTCGTTGGATTTTATAAGGGTATGTATTATAGATATGCCCTTGGTTTCACTTGTAATTACAAGCATTTGGAAATTTAGACGGAACTTACTAGTGAAATAACGGAAATGCCCTTGTCAAAGGAAATTTTTATTTATTTATTCATTATTATTTTTTTTTTTTCGGGTTAGCTTGTTAGTATTGGAAGCGGATTAGCTGATGTAACTCAGACCAACTACATAGCTGCTGGATTTACGTCAGCCAGTTTTGTGGGTCTGATATGAGCCATGTGTTATATCCAAACCGTCCATCCATTTAGCTAGCTCGTCTTAAGGTTTGAGACGAAAAATAAGACAGATCTAACTATCAAGTGGACCACACTGCAAAAAGCAAACCATTGAAACCCTTTTTGGGGTCAAAGAAGTTTTGGATCAATATGAAATTTGTTTTTCCTCTTCATCCAGGTCTTTGTGACCTTATGAACAGGATGGAAACTAAACGTTATGGTGGGCCCTACAAATTTTTTAATAGTGAAAATCATTATCTCCGCTGCTATTTGTAGTGTGGTCCATCTGATATTTGGATATGATTCATTTTTTAGATAATGCTCTAAAATGATCTCTAAAAATAGATGAACGATATAGATATAATAAATACATAACTGCGGGGCCATGTAACTTTGATCTCCTTTGAACCGTTGGTACAAATCGGACCTCGAGCAACGTCAGTGTTCGTCTTCCCACGACACGTACCTACAGCAGCTATATCGCTGATGTATGGTACATCAGCCAATCCGCTTCCGTAGTATACCCAGTACACACTCCCCACTGGGGAACCTTGTCAAAGGAAATTGGGACCCATTAGAATTTACTTTATCGGTCACCATCTGATCACGTACAGCTTTTCAAGTGGGGCCATGACAGTTCATGTACACGCTACACGTGTCACATGGCATAAAGGTGTGAGATCCTTTCCATCCAACAGAGGATTACCACTACGGAGATGCCCTGGCTCAAGAATCAGGTCCGTCCACTTGCTAGGTGTGCCACAATTAATTTATGCTGCCAATGTACGGCTACTAAAACTTTTGCCGAAGGTTTATAACATGTCCACCTGTTTCTAATATTGTGGTCCATCTGCTTAGTGGACTATCTTCATTTTTTGAGAAGGAACATTTAGATAGTGAGATCCACATGATGAATGACTTGGATTTTACATGGGCTCAACCTCGTGTGATCTTAACGAACGCTCAATGATAAAAATCACATGATGGGCATTTCAGTAATTTTGCAAAAAAAACTAGTGGGTCCCACCTGACATGGGTCCCACACGAGATGGTCTTATCTTGCTTCTCCCAATCTCGTGGCGTAAGGCTTCGTTAGTCCAAAGATGGTGATGACCGTTGGTAGGTTGCCTACCAAACCCCTCTCTCTCTCTCTCTCTCGAACTTGGATTATCTGTGTAGCCCACCTGATAAGTTGACTAGACGTCTTTCTCTCTAATTTGGATTACATGTGTGGCTCACCTGATAAATGACCAGCCGTCTCTCTCTCTCTCTCTCTCTCTCTCTCTCTCTCTCAGAGTATTCGGCTGAAGAGAGGTGTTTTCCTTGGAGGCTTTCCTACCAACTTTGCATTGGAAACCTACTGCTGTTTCTGATTACCTAAAACAGGAATTACAGACTGAAAAGAACCCCACAAGTAGTGAAATCCAGACCGTCTAAGTCATGTGGCCATTGTGGATGGATGATCACCTAATCAGTACGTAGCAAATGGACGTCTAAAATCATTGAGTCACCACCATTTTAAAACGTTGCTGAACTACCATCATGTGTTCTTGTGGGGTGCACTCAACACACGGACACGTGGCACAACGAAGATATGATCTGGGTCTCCATCGTTTGAGTCATACCATGAAACACCTGAAAAAAAGTCACTGACTTTATAATCTTAACCGTCCAACAACCGTGGTCGTGGCTGAATACGAGAATTAATGTCCTTCAATCTTACTTGAAAAGATCGTCCAATGTGTCCAGCGCGAGACATTTCTCATCCTTTTCTTGCCTAAATACCTACCTTAGTTCGTAGGTTAACGTGTGAAACCTAATTAAGGTAAAGTTCCAGCATGTTCTATCTTCCTTGGCATTTTCTATATAAGAAAATATAAGTAGAGAAGTGTTAATTTTTGAAAATGTCTTAATTGAAGATTACTTATGTGATGAAAGAACACGAAAGAAATGTATATAATTTTAATTCAGCCCAACTCAGGGAATGTGTTTAATGTTTGAGTTTTCCAATTGAGGCCAATTTTGGAATCTGTTTCTTAGATTTGAGCCATCATTTCAGTTTTAAAATGAACGTATAATATGGATCATTCACTAGATGGACAATAAAGAATACAGACCTTTCATCGTGTGGATCTTAAATATTGGATATGATTTATCTATCTTATGGACACTAATATAAGGATCTAACCATCCATCTGAATCGTTCCATGCCAACCGTCTAACGTGTAAGTGTTAAAGGCTAGACTTGTAATGCTCATTGATGATGACTAGATCATACAATATTTATTCAGCTTAATTGTGAGCCCATTACCCATCTGTTAGGAGTTGATATTGACCGTTGGAATGAGGAAGATAAAACCTACATGTTTGTTTCTCTTTAAGGATACTCATTTTTTCCAATGATCAATACCAACCGCCTTGTGGGGTAAATCAGACTGATTAATTATTAATCCATTGATGGCAGGATTAAAATTGCAATCTTAAGTCTATACATGTGAGATTTAATTCGGTTGTGTTAGCCATCATAGTGACCTCAATTGGAGAAAGTTTTACGGGTCCTGACTTGTCATATTAGAATTCAGTTTATGGATTGCATACAGTGGCGTTTATGTCCACTGTGAATGGTGACGATAACGCAAACGATAACTATTGAGTATGAAATATTACATATTTTTTCCTATTTATATATTCATTTTATAAACATGATAGTGCTTAATCGATCCAATTATGCATGTTTCATATGCGAGGTGATTTCGAAAGCTTAAGGTAAAATTGATGCCAAAGGAACATTTATGCTCAAAAAATTACTAAATGAAGATTTGGAGATTTGAAAGTCATTAATAAAAAATTCACATGCCAAAGATCTAAGGAAACCAAGTGAGGAATAAAGAGAATCGAAGATTCGAAGTGAAGAAAAAGAAAATGAATTCTGAAAATTGTCCGAAAAAAACATACTCCTGAAATTGTCTTGAAAAAATATATTCTAAAACTCCGAATCTAAAAAAGAAAAGTTTTGGAAGTCTATTTTAGAAAATTGCGCAGAGTGCGTAAATTTGAAGCAGTTTCTAAATTTTTCCAACTCGGTGTGAAAGTTGAAGTTCCATAATTATAAATAGGACTCCCTTGGATTCTTCAAAGCATTTTCTAGGATTTGGAAATGTCTTAAGGAGCATAGCAGAAAGGTGGAGCAGCCGCCAAAGAGTTTTTTTTCTTCTCTATTTTTTTTTCATGCTTTGTTTAAGAGATTTTATTTTATTCATGTCTATGGTTGGCAAACCTCTTAGTTAGGGCTAAGAGGTGAAGTTTGTAGCGTATTTGGATGATTATCTTGCTTTGATTTTTATTCTTATTGGACCTCATTGATTTCTAGTTTGATATTAAATGAATATTTTCAGTTCTATGATTTATTGTGACTCAAATTACAATAGATGTTGTGATAACTTTAAATATCTTCTTTTCCTGTTTTGAGATTGTGAGATTGGTAAATCCTGTTGCTCACCATCGTTTCCTCGGTATGGTAGGGTGATAGAATCCCTTCCAATCATCTCAATTCTCCTCCATTGAGAATTAGGTTAATGAAAAGTTCAAATTTGATTTAAATTGTTTTATCTTCCAATTGGATAGGATATGACACCAATTCCAATTGTGTTCCTTGAATCCAGTAAGGTGGCATCTTGATAGCTACGAGTGGATCCTTGGTATCCTCGTTCCCACCTTTAAAATCATCAACATTATTGATCGCTACGAGTAGAATCCCTTCCAATCATCATATCAATTTAGATATTTTTCTAGTTCTAATTCTAGTTATTTTCAGAATATGTACAAATTTAGTCCCTGTGGATTCGACATTGGTCTTACCGAGTTATTACTACATCGTGACCCTACACTTGGGGTTATGAACAATCACCATTTGGCAGGGGCATGAACGGGGTGGAGTAAATGGTGCTGGTGATGTAAGGCTGAAAAACTCATCCTACTCACAACTATTGAGTGTCTCAAATTTACATAATTAGTATCGCTTAACTTCATGTTCAAGAGAGTCACTTGCATGTTATGATTCCTCCCACAGGAGGTGTGATGATGATGTAACTGATTCTCACCAGGATTGAATGGTTTGACCCATCTTCATCCTGAATAGTTTAATTAAAGGCCCTAATCAATTGAATTGACAAATTTTGTTTGATATTCAGTTTTATTCAAGAATTGTTTTATGTAAACAATCTACTAATGTGAGTATATTTGCAATTAATTATAATTCCAGCTCAAACGCATCAAGTTCCTATCATAATCAAGTCCGATTATGTTCAACGAAAGGAGTCCATAGAGAAAGTACTGGGATGCTTCCATTTGGACATTATTATCCGCTTGGCCAGTAGTCAATCAATATCTACCCGACACGTCAATAACAGACCCATTTACGAGCTGGTCAAACTCAGCCTAGCTATGCCCCTACCCTCGGGTGGGTAAGACCACACCCATTTCCAACCGACCAGAACATAGTGGGAGATGCGACCTACTAATATTCGGCACTCGAGCGCTCATGTATCCACTCGGTCTAGACGTTGGAGCGTCTCCTGGCTACGGAGGTTTAAGGACTTTCACCCAGGGACATCTATAACACCCCATGTAGAAAAAAAAATTCGGTGTCCCGTCTGGCCATCCACGATATGTGTCACACCTTAGACTCGGAAACCGGGTTCACAAAATTTCCGATCGCCGCATCCGATGCCGACGGCCTTCGTAGTACCCCATTCTCGACTCCCAGCGCACATACGTTAGATTCCGATCCTGGGATCCTACAAGGAGGATTTTCCAACGTATATTTATCTCGTAAGAAGCATAACCACAAGTTTACCTAAATCACAAAGCTGAATGAGAAATATATATGTCAAAATCAAAGCTCCAGAAGTCCGCTACATGCTCCAAGCTCCACACTGCTACACCCTAACATTACCTGCACGCATCTATCATGCATAAACTTATAGAAAGCTTAGAGGGTGGTGTAAGTGTGTGCACAAGGTAAGTGCCAAGTATTCAATATAATGTCATAATCATACAATATCGGAAATACTGATAAGATTATGAATCATACGATATCAGAGTAAGCGGAAATACTGAGAAGTCCATGAGTCATACAATATCAGAGTACGTAATACAGATCAATTATACAAATGAGGAGTCATAAAGAGCCGAATATCAGATGTCGATGATGCAATGCAATATACAATTCCTTATGAGTTCACCGATACCGTTAACTGTATCTAGGTCATATAAATGCAGAAACATAGTAACCCAAACCGCCATATGCCGCGAATGTAATGCAGTATGCGGTGCGATTGGAATGACCATGCTGGAGTGTGAAGTCGAGATGATAGTACGTAGTATTGTAGGTTATGGGGTCCACCATAAAAGACTTCTATCCAAACCAGTCCCATACCTAAATTTGGATAGTCAAACTCAATGTGGTAAGCTCCTGATCTCAGGTTAGTCGTGCGCCCCAACCGAAATCCTGGCCATTCTGAAGGTACACGTAACAAATAATTGTGCACCACCAGCCCAAGTGGATAGTGAATGAATGAGTATGCAACTCCTGCTCAATAAGTCCACATATCAGAACTGTTCATCTCTAGGATCATCACCGGGGTCTAGTACACTCTACATGTAAATCGCCGCCCACTGATGCACGACCATGCAAGTGGAAGAGACATGCAACATGAATTAACAACACATGTAGCAAGGTGGGCTGTCTGAACGGTCAGCCCACTTACTACTGGCCCATGACGGGGTGTCCAAAATGGCTGGACAACCTGGATACAATACGTACATATGGTGGGCCTCACACATCATCAAACATGCCCCACCAAGATTGGCCAGCACAAACATAAAACAAACATCAGGTAGGCCTGCTGCTGGACGGTCAGTCCAACAGCATCTCTGGCCCGTTTTGGGCACCAAACGGATGAGCGGCCTGGATAAAATACATACATAGAGTAGGCCTTACGCATCACTCATGGGCCCCACAAGGAGATGGCCAGCGAGGACCTAAAACACATATATCAAAGGGGCTTGCTGGACGTCCAGCCCACCCAACATATGCCCAGCAGATCGACGGTCTAGATGAAACATTTATCACGGTGGGTCCCACTGGCACATGGGCCACCAAGAGCTGGGCTAACCCCATACAACCACCCAACCCAGTGGGCCTGGGTGGTAAAACACATACATCATCAGGGCCCACCGTCCATCTGGATGGTGCAGCTACAACAAATACATCAAGGACCTCACTATCCAGATGTTGGACGATGAGGGTATAAAACATATACATCAAGGTGGGTCCCATCCCACACATGTAGCATGTGTGGGTGGGCCCTACAAGCTGCCAAGTGGATGGATGGTTTGGACGATATAACACATACCTCGTTACGGACCCACATAATCTGTTGATATTAATAATAGCAGCTGTATATAGAGCTAGGCATTTCTGGTCCGATCCGGTGGATCCGACCCGATCCTACCTGAACCGACTCGTTCTAAACCGAACCGAAGGCTTGGATTGGTGCGGTTCGACTTGGATTAGTCAGATCCGACCGTTCATCGGATTGAGGTCGAATCATGGTGAATTCGGACTGATCCAAACCGAATGGATCCGATCCGGAGTGATTCAACGGTGGAAATCAATACTTCTACTTTTTCCTGTGGTATGGTCCACTTGAGCTTTGGATATGCATCAATTTTAGGTTCAACCACTAAAATGTCTGAAAAAATGAATGGACGTGGATAAACCACATGCATTCATGGTGGGGCCCAACAAAGTTTACTAAGAGACGTGTTGTGCACGTCAACCACTTGCGTGCACAGCACGTCAATGACAAGTTGAGTAGCGAGACTAGCTACTGAAGTTACGTCAACAAGTTCCATGTTGTATGTTTTGTATCCACACCTTCCATTCATTTGGAGAGATCATTTTAGGGCAATATCCAAAGAACCAGTTAAATCCAAAGCTCCAGTGGACCCCAACACAGAAAGCAGTGGGACAGTGAAGCCCACCATTGAAAATTTCTAAGCGCCACAAAAGTTTTAGATCAAGCCGATATTTGTGTTTTCCTTATTTCATGTTTTTTTTAAAAAACTTTTTAATAGGTTGGATTTCAACTAAACATTATGATGGACCTTAAAATAGTTTCAACGTGGAAATCACTCTCCCCACTGTTTTCTTTAGTGTGGTCCACTACAGATTTTTATTTACTTCATTCTTTGGTTCATACCCTAAAATGATATCTAAAAATGGATGAACGGTGTGGATATAACACCTACATCATAGTGGGGCCGACAGAACGCCAACTTAACCTCTCAGTATCTAATCCGTGTCACAGGCCATAGCCTGTATCCATTTCGTGCCCAGTACACTGGTTTAGATACGTGTCCTGCAAAGAAGAGCAGTGACAAGCCTCGAGCTCCGAGTTGTACGAACGGCTCAAATGAGATCAAAGTTACATGGCCCCACAGTTATGTATTTATTATATCCACAACGTTCATTCATATTTCGAGATCATTATAATAAAAAAAAAAAAATCATATCCAAAGATTAACTAGACCACACCACAAAGAGCAGTGAGAATAATGATTTTCACCGTTAAAAAATTTGTAAGGCCCACCATAACGTTTATTTTCCATCTAATCTGTTATTAAGGTTAAAAATACATGGATAAAGAGGAAAAACAAATTTCATATTAATCCGAAACTTCTATGATCTCCAAAAGGATTTCAATGGTAAATGTTCAATCCCCACTGTTTTTTGCAGTGTGGGCCAACTGATCTTTAGATCTGTCTTATTTTTCAGCTCAAGCCTTAAGACGAACTCAACAAATGGATGGACCGTTTGGATATAACATATACCTCATAGTTTGACCCACAAATCTAACCCGATCCGAATCGTACCCAACCTGATCCGACTCGGTTTCCCTGATCGAGTCAGACTCGGTTCGGGTCAGGCCAACCGTGCATCAGATCGGTTCGAGTCACGTGTCTCGGACTCGGTCCCAGATTGGATCGAGTTCGGATCAGCTTAGGTAGATTTCGGATCGGATCGAGTTGGACCCTATCTGATCTGACTCAGTCTGATGCCCAGCTCTAGCTGTATAGCTGGGTGAGGTACCAGCCAATCAGCTCGCAGGTGGGTCCATACATGTGGGACCCACCAGCTTTGGATGGACGGTGTGACGTACAACACATCATACATACATATCAGGGTGGGATCCCCGTTAGTGTGGCCCACCAGTGTTGAATCAAACTGATATTTGTGTTTTTGTTGCATCCAGGCTTGCTGGACGGTCTGGACAGCAGCTGGTCCTAGCCGGTCACGGCCCACCTGGCCCACGTATTCTCCACCTGGACGGATGGTCTGGACATAACACACATCAAGGTGGGTCCCACAGGTGGCTATGGAGCTGGAATCCAGCTGATGTTTGAACATTCCCACCATCCAGACGGTCTAACTGGACAACCAGTCTAGTAGGGTGGACAGTAAGACTGTCCCACTTGCTGGACGGTCTAGATCGTCCATTCATGTATCCAATAGGTGGGCCAGCATCCAGGGTAGAGAGAGAGAGAGAGAGAGAGAGAGAGAGAGAGAGAGAAAGAGACGGCTAAGAGGGGATGAGCAATGGAGGGGCTCCGTCACTATGAGCCCCTCTATGAACATGCATGCATACATCAAGGTGAGTCCCAACCAAGTGTGGGCCCATAAACAAAATCTAGGGTGGAGATTTCTTTTCCACCAGGAATCAGATCTTAGAAAAACACCCACCTATCCTTCTTCCTCCCTAGCCTTCCAATGCCCCTAAAGTCCTACTTCAATGGTGGAGATGACGATCCAAGGGTTGAATTAAGTGGGATCTTGCAAGGAAGGGGCTGTTTTGATGGAGTTTTTTGTCTTCAAGCTCGGACGTCCAAAGGTTCTTTTGGTTGCTAGTGGAGAAGGCAAAAATGGTGGAGAGAATGAGAGGGAGAGAGAGGGTGATGGGATGGAAGGGATGGGTATGAGTGATGGGTGGTATGGGTTATGTTGACTTTGGGTGAGAGAGGGATGGGTGTGATGGGATATGTACTTGACTTGTTAATTGATTGATTGTTTGATATTTGGTAGAGATTCTCTTGGGTTTCGCAAATGCACGACGTTTCCTAGAAATATACGCCAGCCCACAACTCCTGGCCTGAGTATCGCATCGGTGTGCGAGACGCCGCAACGGTGCGGTCGCAAGGGTATAAGTCTTGCGTCGAGCCGACTCTAATATACGAGATGCAACTTAGGATCGCACGGAAACACTGGTTACAGGTCGCAGGTCACCGAAATTTGACGGGGAAGATCACGGAAGTCTACGGAACAGTACGGTCCAGGATATAGGTCTTACACAAGTACTAAATGTAAGGAATGTTATACTACCCCACTTGTCCAAAACAACTTATTGTATCTTAAACATACAATTATATACTAGTTGTATTAAATCACCAAATTGAATAGATAGAAAAACTGGAGGATTCATATGATACTTCACCGGGGGATGCATAGTATCCTTGGGATGGGTCATTGGTTTCTAACTGGGCCCACTTGATAATCTACCATTGATTTAATGGCCCCATAGTGGATGAACCGGATGACTGACTGCGTGGTGACCCTGCTACTGCCAACCTCAGTGGTGGCAGGACTTTGTGGGCCCACCATGATGTATATGTTTTATCCATGTTGTCCATCCATTTTCTCAAATAATTTTAGGCCATGGCCCAAAATTAAATAATATCCAAATATCAAGTGGACCACATCACAAGAAGCAGTGGAGCTTGAATGCTTACCATTGAGAACTTCATGGGGGAGGGGGGGATTGGTTGCTACAAAAGTTTTGGATACCTGTGTTTTACCACTATCCCCGTTGTTTCCCGTGGTGTGGTCCACTTGAGCTTTGGTTATTCTTCAATTTTCTTCATGCCTTAAAATGAACCGAAAAACAGATGAACGGCTCTGGTTATTCTTAAAATTTGTGCCCATGTCCTAAAATGAGCTGTCAAAACGTATGGACGGAGTGGATAAAACAGGTAGATCACGGTGGGCCCTCAGAGTCCTGCCACCACATAGGTATTTGGTAGCAGGGTCACCACGCAATCCACGTCGGATGAATCATCCTAATAAATCTCATCAAACAGAACAATCTTCACCCTTTTATAAGTTTTCAGTAAATAAATGGTTTCAAGAAAGAAACACCACAGCGGTCCACCTTCAACAGAAAAAGAATCAAAGATTAGATGGTAAGGGTTTTCGGATATGAGATAATTTTCAGGAATCATCCATCCGTAGTGGGGCCCATCAGATCAACGATCCAGATCACTGAATTGGGGCCTTACAAGAAGAATATCATCTGATGGAGGATCATATGATTCCTAGAAAGGATGCATGAATTTGAAAAGATAAAGTGCTCTATAATACGCCATCATTAAAGCCACAAAACACAGACAAGACTATTTAACACCAGATTACAATCATTGTGATAAATATCACCGAGATTTTCAAATTCTCTCCATATTTTCGCAAAAAAAAAAAATGAACTATCGCAATAATATCGTGATATTTTCAAGCTCTCACCAGTTTAGAATTTTTCACGATTTTATTGCGAAATTATCTCTAATTAAACATCAAAAAATATTTGTAATGTTAAAATTTTATTTATAATTATATATTTAAAATATAAAAATATATATTAATTTATAATAAATATTTTGATATTTCGTTTCCATCTAGATTTTCCAGATAATATCTCCACAAAAACGTCCAATTCTGAAAATCTCCTAATAAAATCCCAATCCGAAAAATTGCCGCGAACGAGATTTGTCACATGGATACAGTATTTCATAAGTTCTAAGGTGATTCTCGCGCGTGAAGATAATGGAGAAGCAGTTCCTCCCACAAGTGCAGACATGAGATGCTCGTGCAGTATCTTGGCCGTTCATCAGATAGAAGATATCACAGATGTGTTGTGACTGAAATTGATCCTTGAGAACTCTATGTATGGGGCCACACGTGTATGATAAAATCGGCGGTTAAGAAAAGACTAATGATGGTCTGTGTTCAAAAACAACTCTCTCCTGATGAGCGTACTATCTTTGCTTATGGTAGATTCCTTCTGATGAGTGGCCTCCAATTCTTCACACGTGTGCCAAGATGTGACTTTTGCATGGATCACCTCTTCAATATTCTCTCCTTGAGCGGATGCAAAAATAGCGCGAGAATCTTGAATATCAGTTCGGATACTCTGGCCGCGTTTGATAGATGATACACAGGCACTTAGAAATTACTTATAAATTGCATATTAAAAAGAGAACCAGTTTAGACGTAGGATTAGCCGAACTTTACGCTTATTTCATTACCTGACTATCAGATTGGATTCATTGGACGGTTAGAATGAAAAATATCCAACGGTCTTATTTCAACAAACAAGTGTCCACCAATCCGAGGTTCGTATTATTCGAACAATCTGATTTTAGGAAGGTAAATTAGAGAGAGTGCGTTGCACAATTTAGTCGGTTTAATTTGAGCTAATATATATCAGATGTATCATTTCTAAGTGCCTGCGTATCAAGCTTCATACCAGCTAGAGTATCAAAGAACTCGTAAATAGTAGCCCGCAATCCACATGAAAATGTAGTTCTCAGGACCTCTGTCATATACGAGAGCCCTTCAGCCTGTGGGGCCCAGTGTAGTTGGTCTGTTGTGAAAAATTGTGCATCATAGAAGGTTTTTTCTTCTAAAGAATCACTTTCATCAAACAGTCCTAATCATCACGTCCGTTGGTTTGGGAAAGGGATGGCCGTGCCAACTTTTGGATGGATAGGATCATCTAATCTATGTGATTTCTGTTTCTGGCCTGTAAAGTGATGGTTAGACCTAGTGGACGATCCAGATCGATTGATTAGAGTTATTCACTGTAAGCGAAGCATTGGATCATCTAATCGCAGCCTTTAAAAGTGGTCGGCTGAAAAAGCTTACAGTCTGCTGACGTGCAACTCCCCACACGTGGGGCCTACGGTTCCCATGGATGCGCATCTAATGGACGGGGTGGATCAAATGCACAGTTGAGGTGGGCCCCACAGCAGCCCAGTGGCCAACACAAGCTGGGATTGCGTACGCGGCAGCTCGCTTCTTCCATGCTCGACAATCATATCCGCACCTTCCTAGTGAGCGGGCTTGCATGATTTTTTTGGCCAGTACATTTTAAGATTAGGTTTCACCTACGAACGGCTCTGATCTTATACACATGCGACATCGTGGTAACATGTGTGAACCTGAAATTCTCCTTTCCATCTCACACCGTCGAGTGCTTTCTACAAGGTGACCAGATCATCATATCCTGGTACACATATCCAGTGAGGTCCATCTTTTGAACGGCTTGGATCTAGCAGAAACCTGCTACATTGGCACGTGTTCAATTTAGGGCATGAGACAAAAATGAAGCAGATGGACATCTTAGATGGACCACACCATAAGAAACCATGGTAATTGGCCGTTAAAAACTTCCTGTGGGCCACAAAAGTTTTGGATCAAGCTGATATTTGTTGATGTCATAAATATGTAAACCAACAGGTTCTGTCAATGCTATTAATAAACCACTGGATGCTATCGAACAACTGTCGATGCCATCGACAGATGCCTGATGTCATCGAGAAAATTCATGTTTTGTTGTTGGAATGTTTTGGTATATTTCTTGATGTCATCCAAGGTATTCGATGCCATCGACGGATCATCATGTCATCGAGCACCCACACATAATTGCGTAAGTGTAGGTTTTGTTTCCTATTCCGATTGTGATATTATATGAGACCATGTATATATAGGGTGTAATTGGGACTTAGGAGTATAGAGAGGTGTTTTAGGTTTTCTAAATTTGTTCATAAGGATTTTAAGGGCATAGCTTAGGCTTGAGGAGTAGATTCAATACTTGTTCGAATCGGTAATTTGTATCTCTTATAATTTTTTTCTTTCATAGTACATTATCGTCACTTTGCTCCGTAGTTTTCCCCGGCAAGGTTTTTTCTATGTAAAATTCATTTTATTTGTGTTTGAACTTGGTTGTGCGATTGGAGTACTTTGCTTGATTTATCTATGTGTGCTTCTACGGTTCTCTAACGTTGGGAAGCAGATTGAATCTAGAGGCATAGTATCATTGGCTTCTGAACCAAAGTTTAATATTGAAAAATATTCTGGGAAAAATAATTTTGAACTATAAAAGGTCAAGATGATTGGTCTCCTAGTTCAACAAGGATTAGATGATGCTCTCCTTGAAAAACGATCAGAATCTATGACAAGTTATAAATGAAACAAGAAAGATAAGAAAGCAAGAAGCTTTATTCAATTGTGTCTAACGGGTGAGGTCATATATAATGTCATGAGAGAGAAAACTACAACAAGTACATGGGTCGTAAGACCCGTATCTTAGATCGTACCATTCCGTAGACTCCTGCGGTCCTCCCGGTCGAATTCTGGCGACCTGCAACGATTAGATAGCATTTGTGCGCGACCCTAAGTCACACGCCGTCAACCTGAATTGGCTCGACTCAAAACTTGCACCCTAGCGACCGCGCCGTCGCCGCAGTTCAAACGCCGCATCTTGCGCACCGATGCGATACCTAGGCCAGGAGTTGTGGGTCCGCGTTTATTTCGAAGAAAACGCCGCATATTGTAAATCTTAAGTGAATCTCTACAACTCATTACATCAATCAATCAATCACAAGTCAAGTACACAACTCATCCCTCTCTTACACAACCCATCCCCAAAGTCAACTCTCTCTCTCTCTCCACCCATCCCTCTCTCATCCAAAATTCAACCAAGCCTATACCTTCTATGTCATTCTTCTTACAACATTCATCCCTCTCATCCCATCCTTCTTACAACACCCTCTCCTCTCTCATTCTCTCCACCATTTCCCAAGCTTCCATGAGAGAAAAGCTCTAAGAAGAAAAAAGATCAAGGCCCACTTCCTACCCCCATATCTCACCATCCATCAAAGAAGAAGCTTAGGAGTTTAGCATTCCAAGGAGTTAAAGAATAAGGCAATCGGTGGGTGATTTTAGGATATCCACCGTTGATTTTCATTTGAGGGCCCACTTGTGATGGGACCCATTTTGATGTATGTGTTGTAAACAAAGAGGGGCCCATAGTGGCAGGTTCCCTCCTTCTCACCGATCTCTCTCTCTCTCTCTCATTTTTTTATGGTGATGATGTGTGTGGCCCACCTAATGTTACTTGTATGGGAAATCCACACCGTCCAGGCCATGAGGCCACATGGTTTATGTGTTTTATCCACGTTAGTCATCAGCTGTGGGGTCCGCCTTAATGGCAAGTGGTATCCACACGTGTGGACCCACCTAATCTACACCGTCCATCTTTTGGGCTGCTGGGCTGCTTTAGCTGCTATAATTGATGCCAGCAAGCTCCGTGGGCTACCATGATGTATGTGTTTTATACACACCGTCCATCTGTTTGGACATGGGGCCCACCCACATGTATTACACGTGTGGGATGGGACCCACCTTGATGTATATATTCTATATCTGCATCGTCCATCTGGACGGTGCTGTGTGGCGCGCACCATGATGTATGGGTTTTAATCCACTCCATCCATCAACGTGGGACCCACCTTGAATCTATATATTGTATATCCGGACCGTCCGTTTGCTGCTAGCAGCAGATAGCTGCTATCTGACGTCAGCAAATTATGTGGCCCCATTGTAAGGTGCGTTGCATCCCAACCGTCCATCTGGACTGTGGGGACCACCAACAGTTGTAGTTGCTTAACGTCAACAAGTTCTGTGGTCCCACCTTGAGGTATGTGGTATGATCCACACCGTCCGTCCGTTTTGACAGGAGTGGGACCCACACCACACATGCTGCACGTGTGGGGGTGGGGCCCACGATGATGATGTATTCTATCTCCACATCGTCCATTCATGGATGGTGCTTCATGTGGGGTCAATGTGGTGTATGGGTCTTATCCACACCATCTAGATGGCTGGACGGTGGGACATACCGCTGATGTATATGTTTTATATCCCCATCGTCTATCAAGTGGACCGCACTATAAAAATAGTGGAGGATTGAATTCTATCATTGAAACCCGTTTGGGGCCACAAAAGTTCTGGATCAATATGGAATTTGTTTTTCCTCTTAATCCAGGTCTTTGTGACCTTATGATCAGATTGGATGGAAAATAAACGCTATGGTGAGCCCTGTGATTTGTTTAACAGTGAAAATCATTATCTCCACTGTTATTTGTGCTATGGTCTAGATGATCTTTCGATATGATTCATTTTTTTGGGTAATGCTCTAAATGATCTTTAAAAATAGATGTATGGTGTATATATAACAAAATGAAAATATAGTGTGTGGGTCCCACCTTGATGCGATGTACATTGGGCCAAGATATGAGGCCCATTGTGATGTGTTGGAGGCCCATGGGTTGTGGCCCATTCTGATGTATTCGAGGCCCATGGGACGTGGCCCATTATAATATATTTGAGGCCCAAATATGAGGCCCATTGTGATGCGTTGGAGGCCTATGGGTTGTGGCCCATTGTAATGTATTTGAGGCCCAGATATGAGGCCCATTGTGATGTGTTGGAAGCCCATGGGTTGTGGCCCATTGTGATGTATTCGAGACCCATGGGATGTGGCCCATTGTGATATATTTAAGGCCCATATGATGTGACCCGATGCACTGTATATGAGGCCCTTGTATGAGGCCCAACGTGATGCATGTGAGGTCCATGAGTGAGGCCCGAAGCGATGTATATAAGGACCGATGTGATGTGTGATTCCACCATGATGTATGTAATGATGTGTATGATGGGTCATGTCTTGGGAGCAATGATGGTTTGATGTCCACATTATAAGAGCAATGATGGTTAAATGTCTACATTATAACTCTTCCTAGGGCCCATTGTTAGGCCCATTCTCACCTCCCCTTAGTAGGCTAACTCAAACAGTTGGGTCTCCATGATCGTTAGGCCCATTCTTGATATGAATAGGTCATCTAGGCCCACCCTTGATATGAGGAGAGTACATCGTCATCATATAACATGCTTAGTATAGATTCACGATCTATGCCCATGCATATCATATGTATGCTTGATATGAGGAGTGATTGATCATAGCACATGCCATTGGGCAGATTATTATGGAACTCCCTAATAGGAGGAGTTGCCCCACATGAGTGCGCAGTATGCACAGAATTGCTGCTTGACTGGATAGTATGATTCATGTATCTCGCATTTGTGTGATATGATTTCTATACGCCCTAGTGACATCAGGATCATAGCTTCCACAAGCATATCGTGGATGGCAGGATTAGACA
The DNA here is from genome assembly GCA_030180095.1 of Magnolia changhungtana. Classification (NCBI taxonomy): domain Eukaryota; kingdom Viridiplantae; phylum Streptophyta; class Magnoliopsida; order Magnoliales; family Magnoliaceae; genus Magnolia; species Magnolia changhungtana. The sequence continues at coordinate 1,093,278 of JASAUF010000462.1, read as the reverse complement.
CCGAAAATAATGTTAGCAGCATCGGGGCGCCATAGATGTCCCTGGGTGAAAGTCCCTAAACCTGATGGTATTAGAGGATGACTCCAACGTCTAGACCAAGTGGATACATGAGCGCACTAGGGCCGTATACCAGTAGGCCGCGTCTCCCACTGTATCATAGTCGGTTAGAAGGGGGTGTGACCTTACTCGCCTGAGTGAGGGGGCAATATCTAGGTTGAGTTTGACCAGCTTGAGGAATTGGTTCGCTATCGATGAGCCGGGCCCAATATTGATAGGCAGATAGTAAGGTCTCTTTCACTTATGTAGTCGTGCTCTCGGATAGGAGCGACAAGCTGGCGTAGAGTGTACTAGACCCCGGTGATTGTCCAGAGTGAGATCTGTACTGATATTTGATGCTATAGCGATGAGCTGTATGGTTATGTGGATTTAGATGAGGACTGGCATGCGTGTGTTGCATCTCGCATATGACATTCGGCTACATAGGCCTCGTATCGCATGGCCTTAGTATGGCCGACATCATTCATGCCTTGCATCGCATGGCCTTGATATGGTCGATAGCATGTCTTGCATCACATAACTTTGGTACGACTGATAGTATTTATGGACTTACCAGCATATTTCTGCATTATTCTGATATTGCATACTTGACACTTGCCTTGCGCACACACTTACACCACCCTCTAAGCTTTCTATAAGCTTATGCATGATTGATGCGTGCAGGTGACGTTAGGAAGCCGCAACAGCATTGAGCTTGGAGCGTACAGCTGACTTCTGGAGCTTTCGATTATCGATATTGTATTTCCCTTACGCATCGTACTCAAAGTTTTTGATCTTAGTGGATTTGTATTGATGTTGTTAGTTATTATTTGTGGGTTATGCTTATGATTATGCTTATTACGAATCAAATTCATGTTGAAATCCTTGTAGGATCCTAGGATCGGAACCTGGTATATGGGTGTCAGGGGCCGAGAATGGGGTACTATGGAGGCTGTCAGCGCTGGATTCGATGATCGGGAATTTTATGAGCCCGATTTCTCAGTTTGGGGCGTAACATGGGTGAAGTTACAAAACATCTATGCAAAGAAATCTCTTGAGAATTGCTTATACGTGAAACTTCAGTTATTCAATCTGAAGATGGCAAAGGGGACTGATGTTGCCCATATTAATAACATTAACAAGATAAATTGTAAATTATCAGATGTGGAGGAAACGATAAAAGACGAGGATCATGAATGCATCTTATTGAATTCTCTCATGGCTTCGTATAAGTCGTTCAAGAACTCGTTGTGAATCAGTAAATCGACCATTAGCATCGAAATCATTATCTCAGCTCTTCAGTCGAAGGCGATGAGAAAGAAATGCGGTGACGTGGGTGCCTCTACAGATGCACTAGTTACGAGGGGGCGGAATTCTTAACGAGATAGTTGATCTTTTCAATCGAGGTTCAATTCCAAGGGCAAGAGTAAAGGCAAGTTAAAGTGCTAGAATTGTGGGATGTTCGGACACATAAATAAAGATTGTTAGAATCCTAAATCAAGAAAAGAGAATTCATAAAGTTCTTCTAGGGAAGCCAACATTACATAATACAGTGAGAAAGTGAACAACAGTGACGTGCTTACCTCATTAAAATCCAGATGCTTCAATAAAGAATGGATTTTGGATACGAGAACTTCATACCATATAACTCCTCATCAGAGTTGGTTTACTAATTATAGTGAGTACAATGGCGGTCGGGTCTTTATAGACAATGATAATGCTTGTAAAGTAATCGGTGTTGAATCGGTGCACATCAAGATGTTTAATTGCATAAAGCATATCTTGACCGAGGTGGTACACGTTCCTGAACTGAGGAAGAGTTTGATATCTCTTGAAGTACTCGAGGCACTTGGGTGCAAATTAACTGGATTTAATCATGTCCTTAAAGTTTAAAAGGGAGCACTTATAGTCATGAAGGCATAAAGTAACGGGAACCTTTATGGGTTTATTAGGAGCACTTTATCAAGTAGAGCTGTAACATTTGTAGCGAATTCTACGTTTGCATGTATGTGCCATGCACGTTTAGAGCATATGAGCAAGTGGGGTATGAAGGTACTTTCTAACCATTGTTTGATTTCAGTTTTTAAAAGTATTGATTTTAGTATATGCGAGCATTGTATATATGGTAAACAGTCAAGGTTATCTTTTAAGTCTGGTAAACATGTTTTCAAGGGTGTTATTGGTTATGTGGATTCTAATGTATGGGGGTCAGTGCCTATAGTTTTTGGTGAAGGTTCATCATGGTTTATCACCTACATTGACGATTATTCCAGGAAAGTATGAGTTTATTTTATAAAAAATAAATCTGATGTTTTCATCAACTTTAAGTAGTGAAAGACGATGTTGGAAAAACAGTTAGGACAAAAGGGAAAGGTATTAAGGATAGTTAACGGTGGGGAATTCGCTTCTAAAAAATTCAATAGGTATGATAAAGATGAAGGATCGTGAGGAACAGCACAGTGCACTATACACCAGAGCAAAATGGTGTGGCTGAGCAAATGAATCAGACTCTCTTGTAGATGGCCCAATGCATGATTAATAATGCTAGGTTGGGGAAGGAACTATGGACTGAGGCCATTAATACAGCTTGTTACTTGGTGAATCGGTCCCCTTCTACGACCATTGAATGTAAAATCTCAAAGGAAGTGTGGAGCGGTCAGCAGGTAAACTACTCGGGATTGTGTGCATTTGGTTGCGACGCTTACTCTTATGTACCGTCAGTTGTGAGAGATAAGTTGTAACAAATGGCTAAAAAGTACATCATTGTCAGTTATGGTGGTGGTGTGAAAGGGTACAAGCCATATGACCAAATCACATGAAAAATCATCATTAGTCATAACGTCAATTTAACGAAAGATCCTTGTTCAATAAGGACGAGCACAATGAACCAAAAAAGTTGGTTGCGGACTTTCAATTAGACAGAGATGAGACACAAGCAGATACAAGTACATAGACAGAAGTACATGAGCAGGTAGAGTAGCCACCCATGAGAAGGAATCCATTACGTGATCACAGGTTACCGGTGAGATACAAGGATATGACTCAAATATCGTATTTTCCTTCATTACAGATGAGGGGGATCTGTCTACTCTTTAAGAACCTCTTAATGAACCAGATACCGAAAATTGGAAAGCAGCAATGAATGATTAAATGAAATCCTTGTAAAAGAATAAAACGTGGGAGTTGGTAGAGCTTCCCATCAGCCGTAAAGCGATCGAATGCAAGCAGATCTTCAAGAAGAAATAAAATAGGTACAAGGCAAGGTTTGTAGTGAAGGGATATACTCAGAGAGAATGTATGACTTCATTGAGATGTTTGCACTAGTTGTGAAGAAAGTATCTATCGAATTCATGTTGCTTCTAGTTGCCTAATACAATCTCGAGCTAGAGTAGATGGAGTGAAGACTACCTTCTTACATGGTGAATTGGAAGGGAAGATCTATATGAAGCAACCAGAAAGTTATGAAATACAAGGGACAGAAAACAAGTTTTGTAAGTTGAATAGGTCATTGTACGACTTAAAATTGTCGCCTAGGTAGTGATATAAAAAGTTTGATTCTTTCATGGTGAGTTAGAGGTTCACCGGGAGTGAATATGATCATTGTGTCTATTACAAGACATAAAGTGATGTGAAATTCAATATTCTGATTTTGTACATTAATGACATGCTTATCGTCAGTTATAGCATGCCTGAGATCAACTTACTGAAGACTCAATTATCAGGGACATTCGAGATGAAAGATCTCGGGACCGCAAAGAGGGTTCTCGACATTGACATACACAGAGATAGAAAGAGAAGCAGGTTATGGTTATCTCAAGGGGAATATCTTGAGAGGGTATTGGTGAAGTATATGGGATAGACAAGGCTAAGTTGGTCAGTGTTCCCGATGTGGTTCACTTCAAGCTATCTTCATAATAGTGTCCTAAAATCGATGAAGAAAAACAAGATATGTCTCGTGTACCTTATTCGAGTATAGTTGGCAACTTGATATATGTCATGGTCTATACAAGATCGGATATTTTACATGCAGTGAGTATTGTTAACAGATACATGTTTAACCCCGGCAAGCAACACTGGAAAGTAGTGGCATGACTACTTTGATACATTTGAGGTGTGCAGGACTACGTATTGTCTTTTGAGAAATCAAGGGCCAAGTTAGTAAGCTATGTGGATTAGACTATGCGGGAAGCGTAAACAATAGAAGGTTGACTTTTGGTTACTTATTTGTGCTAGCGGGTGGAGCGATCAGTTGGATGTTGAAGCTTTAGTCTATGGTGCCTCTTTCCACAATCGAAGTTGAGTACATGGCGGTGACAAAGCATTCAAAGAAAGTGTTTGGTTGAGATGGATGATAAATCAGTTGCGGCTTCGGTAGGAGGCCATGCCGGTTAATTGTGATAGCGAAAGCGCGATCAATTTGGCTAAAAAAATTGTTTATCACTCATGTACTAAACATATTGATATGCGTCGTCATTTTATCCGATAGGTACTTGAAGAATGAGGCGTGACTTAGAGAAAATTTACATGAACGTGAACCCGACTAACATGCTTACGAAGGTGGTTTCCATAGAGAAGTTCAAGTTCTGTGAAACTTCTTTAGGCTTGGAAAAGGCATAAAAGAAAGACGAAGTGTGCATGAGAAGTGACAATGAAGTTATAATGTAAGGCAGAATTAGAGATGAGGATATAAAGCTATGAATAATGAAAATTGAAGACATGATGGAGATTGTTGTTGATGTCATAAATCTATAAACAACAGGGTATGTCAAGGTCATCGACAGGCCACTCAATACCATTGAATAGATGTTGATGCCATCAACAGATGCTCAATGTCATTGAAAAAATCCAAAAAGTCCATGTTTTATCGCTAGAATGTTTTGGTGTTTTTCTCGATGTCATCGACAGATCGTCGATACCATCAACGCGCGTAGAATTGCATAATTGCGGGATTTGTTTCTTATTCCAGTTATGATACTATATGGGGCTATATATATCAGGTGTAATGGGGACTTGGGAGTATAGAGAGGTGTTTTAGGTTTTCTAAATTCATTCCTAAGGGTTTCAAGGGCATAGCTTGGGCTTGAGGAGTAGATTCGAGGTTTGTTCGAATTGGTAATCTCTATCTCTTATAATTTTCTATTTTCATAGTGCATTATTGTCGCTTTGTGATGTAGTTTTTTCCGGCAAGGGTTTTTCACGTAAAATTCAGTTCGTTTGTGTTTAAACTTGGTTGTATGATTGGAGTACTTTGCTTTATTCATTTTTGTGTGCTTCCATGGTTCCCCGATAAATCAACATTACTGCCACCTGAGATTTGTATATGCTTTATTTCATGCCCTAAAATGGTACCATAAACGGATGGACGACCCGGATAGAGTACATATACATATAAACATTTGAACATAAAATATTAGAAAATTAATAAAGAAATATTTAAGCATATTATTCCAATAAACATGCCATTTCATGGATTAAGTGGGCCACACCACAGTAATAGTTGGGATTAAGACGCTCGTTGTTAAAAAGGTATGATAATTTGTGGGGCCCTCTGTGAACCATGTATTTCATATAATCCAGTTAAATTGTTCAGCTAACTAAAATGATCAAGGATGTAAAAAAAAAAACAGGCTATTTCAATAGTTAAGCTAGTCAAATCACAAGGAACAATTGCGATGGGTAGACCGACCATTAAAATCATTTGTATTTTTAGTGTTGCCCACCCAATTTTAAGTTTGAACTATTTTTAGGGCCTGAGGATATGAAGACGAGGACTTAAAAATGGATGGTTTGCATGGCCTACAAAATCCATGGTGAGCTCTGAAAATAGTGTGTGCACCACTATTTTTACAATGTCGGAGGACACCATACCCATTTCCTGCACCACTCTAACAAAAAAATAAAAAATAAAAATAAAAAGTACCTATGAAGGTGGTTGTTGATGATATGCAAAGGCCTTTACATTCATTGGAAGTAAGAGATAGAGAAAGGCCTCCCTCCAACGCTCCCTTCATACATATTCAAAAAATATAGCCACATGCCTATAATCTCAGTACCTGTAATATGAAACATGACATTTTTTCAAGGTTTGTATTACATATGAAAGTTGTAAAGTGTTTACAAATATTTAAATAGCCTTATAATCCTCTTTATCTATAAGACTTTTACAACTAGAGGATTTTACAAGCATCTAAATGATTTGTAAGTATGAATTTAGATTCGGCAAAACCATAGGAAAGGAAAGAGGATTTCTCGTGAAACTCTCTTTCCAGTTGTTTGCATTCGCGGATTGATCAGAAATCATCTGAAATTAGGTTTTTGACCCGCGAAATTTTTTTCCAAAATCTCTTGAAAATTTTCTCACAATCTCCGCTTAAAAACACGATTTCGCTTTCCTTGTTTTCTCATTCTATTTAACAAGTTTAATAGGCATGCGTCAACAACAACAACCTCCTTCAATTGATCGAAGGTACGTATCTTTTTCTTCTCTTTTATTTTTGGGTGTAAGTTGGCATCATGGCAGCCATGGTCGTTGCAATCTTCAGCTTTGTTCATAACTACTTGATCTACACCATCCTTAGCCCTTGCCACCTCCCTTCATAATAGTCATGGCTTTCATAGACTCTTAAGGCTAAGGCAACCATGACCACTATAACTTCAGCATGGGAAGCCTTTTTTTTTATTAGTTTAACACATTGGAAGATAAGTGCTTTGCAACGGCTGCAATCAGATTATGGTAGAGCCATCTATCCACAACACACATGTCAGGGTGAACTATTATTTGGGACCATTCATCTGGTTGCCTTAGAAACAGTGGAACCTTTTACAAAATCTATGTTAATCATATGATGCTGGCCATTTGATCGAGGGCCTTTAATGTAAGTTCATTATTCATATAACAATTCTCCTAGTGAAAAAATATTAGGGCTAAGATTTTCAACATAATTTTTAACATGGGAAATCCATAAAAGATCCCACTAGTTGGGCAACTTCCATTGATATAATACCCGGTCATGTGTATTAAAGATATCAAAATCATTTTAAATGGAAACCAAATAGGGCCTTGTTGAAATTGGTGCCTTCAATCTAGTAAAAAACAAGTGAGTTTGATTAATTGAACTCTAGCCTCGATCAATCGAGCAAATCCTGAATTTTCCAATTAACTCTCTAGACAATTTTGGACATGTTCAATCAATTGAACATTGAGGCTCAATCGATCAAGATAAATCTAAAATATTATGTTAGCTCTCTAGAAACTTTTGAGCATAATTCGATTGATCGAACATGAAGGCTCGATCGATCGATGGTTAGATCGATGACTCACGCATTTTTGCATAATTGCGCAATTTGTTTCCTAATTTTGGGTGTAACTCTATATAAGGTTTTGTAACATGGGATTGGGGTATGAAGAACTTGTTTTAAAGGAGAATTAGGGTTTTGAGATGAGTTTTCTATTCGATTTTTGCATCTATAAATTGATATCCTCTCTTGTAATTCATTTTTATAGTGGATTTTCTATCACTTTATCCCATGATTTTTTCCCACAAAGGTTTTTCCACATAAAATCGTGTGTTCTTTGTGGTTGCTTTGCAAATTAACGAAGCTAAGGAACGATGGCTATGTCTAATAGACAAGGTGATTTGGGCCAAATAAAATTTTAGCTAATTAAATACAATTGCCGACTTAAACTAATATGAAATTTAAACTAAGAAATACAATTAACTCTAAGGCTACCAAGCCATTAGAGGGTCCAATCACAGAAATTACAAAGGATGTAACAATTAAGCAACTAGTTTATACATATGATAGTGTTCATGTGTGTGGGATGTGCTAACTATCAACACCTAGCATTTATTTAATCATGCATACATATAATTAAACATTCACCACATAAATATAATTAAATAAGTGCTCAAACAATAATCTCAAACATAAGCATGTATAGTAGTTTGATTTCCCTACTCCACTCCCAGTAGATGCACTCAACCTATAAGTGTATTAGATTTCACTATCGGAGATTTTAAATCATATTTACCTCTAACCTTTACAATCCTACACAAGGATCGACTCTCGTAAGAGACTTTACGTACTTTTCTATAGGTTCATCACGAACATCAGTTCTACACAAGAATCTACTGACATACACTCCCTCTGGAGGCTCCCACAAGAGACTTTAGTTGGTTTTACATGGGCTAACCAACAACCTCAGTCCTAATCCAATGAATTATGTTTACTCTTGCTAAAGGCTCACTCAGAGATTAACATGTACACATCTGTGTCCGATGGCCTATACAAAGACTTTGATTTAGGCCTTACACAAGAACCAAGGTCCTAGAAAAGAACCTAATGGAACATCGGACAGTGGATTAGGTTCTACCACAACACATTGTCCTGTTTTAGCCATTTTCAGTCGAACCAACAGTGGGTTCGATGAGACCGAAGGTTGTTGAGTTTGTGCAGTTTTTTCAGTAACACAACACCTCTAAAGCCAATCTAATGATGCTCAATTTAAGCTCATATGGCTTAGGGGATGATCAATAAAAATTTTACATATTATGTTTAAGATCATCTAGAGGTTTATGTCATTTGGGGTCAAGGGCTAGGGTCACAAGGCACTATATTTACATATTCTTTGCTCTTTGATGCTCCACCTTCACTTGTGTCTTTGGTCTTCAGCTTTCAAGGGCTTAACCGACTATATGACACAAGGACTCATGTGATTGACAAATAGGGTACATAAATAAGTGCATTAACATTAGGCACTCTTTTTCGTCTACACAATGTGAAGTCTCTACTTTATGGAATGTAATGGTTTTTAAGAGATTCGACAGAGCTTCAATATTACTACATTAGGACATTATTCATGGAGTTTAAAGAAAACGTAGAGAAGAGGGGATAGGCGAAACTCTGTGTATGTGTGTGTGTGCACGCCTGTGTGCACACATGCGAGTGTTGCCGATGTCTTGGAACATGTGGAATGGAACACCAGTTAATTTAATATGTGAGAAGGAAAAATAGAAAATAGGCACAATTTTCTTGTAAAAATGATGGTCAAATATCCTTGATTTCGACCCCGCTCTTTGACTTCAGTAGTTTCTTCAACTTGGATATTCGCCCTTTTAGTTGGGCAGTGTGAAGGTGTAGTTAGGATTTTTCCAAAATAGGTGGAGACTCAAGCGTATGAAGCATGTGTAGCTACCAAGCTAGCACTGAAAATCTCCTCTCATACCCTTTAGAGCTTCTCTATCTAATCATTCCTCTTGGATGGTCTGTAGCTGTGTGGTTTAAATAAACCTTTAATCGAATCCTTGGTATTGATTATAAAGCTATAGGCATTCTTTCTATTGTGCATCTCTTTTAGGTAAGGCAATTATTTCATCGGCAGTGGGTAATACTTGAAATTGCGTGGTATGGGATACCATGACTACGTGCAGAAGCTTGATGGAGCTAAGGAATGATAGTTATGTCCTAAAGTGGTCTGACTAGTACCAATTAAAAAATTATACTTTTAAATCTAATTACCTACTTAAACTAATATGCAAATTAAACTAAGCAAGTCAATAATTTTAAGGCTTTCAAGCCATTAGAGGGTCCAATCACATAAACTACAAAGGATGTAGCAGTTAAGCAACTAGTCTATAAACTTGATAGTGTACATGTGTGTGTAGGATATGCTAACTATCAACACTAACATTCATTTAATCATGCATACAAATAATTAAACATTCACCACATTATTTGTATGCATGATTAAATGAATGTTAGTGTTGATAGTTAGCATATCCTACACACACATATACACATTTAATCATGCATACAAATAATTAAACATTCACCACATAAGTAGAATTTGTTCACGACGGGGACATTGTAAGTCATGTCTCCCAACATCCCTCCCACAATCCCCTGAAAACCCCTAAATCATAGAAACCCTATTAACCTCCCCTTCCCACAAAATCCCCCAACAACATCAAAATCCCTCAATCCTCACTCGTGATCAAACCCAGCTGGATGGGTGGAGGTTCATCGTAGGGGTTCCTCCTTGAATACCCCCAAATCCTTCTCCTTATTCGTCGAGAACACCTCCCGCGACAACTCCAGTCAAGACCTCCTCCGCATCTTCGGCCATTTTGGTAAGATCTCGGACATCTACAAACCCTGGAACCAGCAGCTGCAAAGACCACGCAACTATGCCTTCATCCGCTTTCTCTATTAAGATGACACGAGAGCTACCATGGGAACCCTCAGTGGAAAAATGGTGGATAGTAGGCGCTAGGGCATCTCCTGGGCTAAAACCAGGAAGAGTCAAGATCTCCCGCATCCACTCCTCACTTCCACCAAATCTTCTTGCCCCATCGAACATCCCGCATGGAGGAGGGACCTTTCCTTCCTTGAAGCAGTCACAGGTACGGCCAGAGCCATAGCTATCTCAGAGAAGTCTCCCTCTCCCATCGCTCTAAGCAGCCAACCCCCCTTTGTGAGACCCGTATCCTTGTCCGTACCGTTCCGTAGACTCCTGCGGTCCTCTCGGTCGAATTCCGGCAAACTGCGACTTGTAATCGGCGTTTGCACGTGTCCCTAAGTCTCATCTCGAAGATCTGAGTTAGCTTGACTTGAAACTTGTACCCTAGCGACCGCGTCATTGCCACTGTTCCAATGTCATGTCTCACGTGCCGATGCGATACCCAAGCCAGGAGATGTGGGCCCGCATTTATTTTGAGAAAAACACCACGTGAGAGAATCTCTACCAAATGTCAAATCAATCTCATCAATCAATCAAGTATAATACCCATCCCTCTCTCACCCAAAGTCAAAGCAACCCATACCTAGTCAAGTAAACTCATCACTCACCCATCACACCCATCCCTCTCACTCTTACATCACCTCTCTCTCTCTCAAACCATTTTCTCAAGCAACCCAATAGAGAGAGCCAAACGTCCAAACTTCCCATGGAGAAACTATAGTGTGGCCCACTTCTTACCACCCTATCTCCCATCTCCACCATTCAATCTTCATCTTCTACTATCAAAGGGAAAGCCTAGGTGCTTAGCTTACCATAGATCCAAGAAGAAGAGAAATCGGTGGGTGTTCGTAGCTCTAGATAGTGATTTTGATTTAGGGCCCACTTATGATGGGACCCACTTTGATGTATGTGTTGTGATCTAAGAGGGGCCCATAGTGGCGGGGTCCCTCAACTACACCGTCTCTCTCTCTCTCTCTCTCTCTCTCTCTCTCTCTCTCTCTCTCTCTCTCTCTCCCCTCCCCCCTTTTCTTTTGATGATGTATGTGTGTGGCCCACCCGATGTGATCAAATCTGGGTTGTCTAAATTTTGTGGACGTCAAGCAACGGAGCCCACTTGCCGCCTGTTTTCGAGACTACTTGGATGAGGGAAAACACAAATATCAGCTTGATTCAAATCTGGTGGCCCACCCACGTGGCGCCACTATGATGCATGTGATTTTATCCTGGACGGTGTGACCCACCTTGATGTATGTGCCTTTCATCCAGGCCGTCCGTCCAAGACGCTGGATGCTAGGCTGAATTTATAAGATATAATTTTATATAATATACTATATATGTAATATATACATATGTATATCGGGTGGGCCCCACATGGGACCCACCTAGCATGGAGGTGGATTGGCTGGACTATCACACACCAACTATATACCTGCTATTGTGACATCACCAAATTCTGTGGGACCCACCGTTGATGTATATATTTAAATCCAGACCGTCCAGCAATATGGACGTGGCCCTGGACCACCATGATTTATATATTTTATCTAAACTATCCAACAATGGGTCCCACTGCATGACGTCAGCAAGATCTGTGGATGTTGCCCACATGATGTATGTATTCCATCCCACACCACCCATTTATCGCATCCACGCCATCCGTCTGACGGGCCACACCATGATATATGTATTTCTTTCATGCTGTACAGCAGCGCGTGTGGCCCATTGGATGTGGGGCCCACCTTGATAACATGTGCATTCAGCACGTGGACCCCACCTTGAGGACGTTTTGTGTCCAGGCCGTCTAGTAGGCCTGGACGCTAGAGCAGTTTAATATATATATATATATGAATATTATAATAATATAATATATTATATACTGTGGTGGGCCACCACATGGGACCCACGTGCTGTATGTATTGTATCTGCACCTTCCATACCCTGAACGATGGGACCCCTATGTGACGTATGTGTTTTGTCCACACCGTCCAGATGTTTGGGACGGTGATGGATTACCATGATGTATATGTTTCATCCCACCATCCAGATGGGACAGTGGGAACCCTCTGATGTATGTGTGGGTGGTGTCTGCACTGTCCAGCAGGCCTAGACGTGGGACCCACCTTGATGAACGTTCATGTCCACACCGTCCAGCCTCATGGATGGTGGGATCCACCTTGATGATGTATTATATCTACACCGTCCACCCATTTGTGAGCTCGTCTTAAGGCCTGAGACTAAAAATGAGGCAGATCTATCAAGTGGACCACACTGCAAGAAACAATGGAGAGTTGAATGCCTACCATTGAAACCCTTTAGGGATCACAGAAGTTCTGGATTAAAATGATATTTATTTTTCCTCTTGATTCAGGTCTTTGTGACCATATGAACAGATTGGATGGAAAATAAACGCTATGGTGGGCCCTGTGAATTGTTTAACAGTGGAAATCATTATCTCCACTATTATTTGTGGTATGGTCTAGATGATCTTCCGATGTGATTCATTTTTGGGTAATGCTCTAAATAGATCCCTAATTAGATGAATGGTGTAGTGGTGAGGCCCATTGGTGCGACCCGTTGATGCGGCCCACTTGACGTTTATGAGGCCCATTGGCGTAGCCCATTGATGTGGCCCACTTGATGTATATGAGGCCCATTGGTGCGACCCGTTGATGCGGCCCACTTGATGTTTATGAGACCCATTGGTGCGGCCCATTGATGCGGCCTACTTGATGTTTATGAGGCTCATTGGTGCGGCCCATTGATGCTGCCTATTTGATGTTTATGAGGCTCATTGGTGCGGCCCGTTGATGCGGCCCACTTGATGTTTATGAGGCCCATTGGTGTGGCCCATTGATGCGGTCCACTTGACGTTTATGAGGCTCATTGGTGCGACCCGTTGATGCGGTGCACTTGATGTATATGAGGCTCATATGTTGAGGCCCGATGTTGTATATGAAGCCTATGTGATGCAGCCCATTATGATATGTGAGGCCCATATGGTAAGGCCCATTATGATTGTATGAGGCCCGTTGAGTTTGTATGTGGCCCATTATGTTGTGTATAAGGCCCTTATGTGAGGCCATGGGCCCACTATATGTTTGGCCCTATGAAGGCCACTCTTTGGGAGCAATGTTGGTTAAATGTCCACATTGATGGGCAATGATGGTTAAATATCCACGTTATGACCTTCCCTTAGGCCCTTTGTTAGGCAGATTATTGATGTCGATTATCAATATCGGTTATCGATTCCGATTATGAGTATGTGATAGTATAGTATTATGATACATGCCCATACGCATCATCTACATGTTTGTTATGAGATGTAGATTACTATTGCATATGTTGTAGGGCAGGTTGTTTATGAGACTCCCTGATAGGCGGAGTCATCCCACATGAGCGCACGGTATGCGCAGGATTGATGCATGATTGAACTGTGTGACTCATGCATCTCACATTTTTGGGATATGACTACTATACACCCTAGCGACATCAGAGCCGTGGCCTCCACAGGTATATCGTGGATGGCCAGATGGGACACTGAAAATATTTTTCTACATAGGGTGTCATAGATGTCCCTAGGTAAAAGTCTCTAAACCTCCACAGCTAGGAGATGCTCCAACGTCTAGACCGAGTGAATACATGAGCGCCCGAGTGTTGAATACCAGTAGGCCACGTCTCCCACTGTTTCATGGTCGGTTAGAAGGGGGTGTGGCCTTACCCACCCAAGGGTAGGGGGCATAGCTAGGCTGAGTTTGACCAGCTCGTAAATGGGTCCGTTATCGACGTGCCGGGTAGATATTGGCTGATTACTGGCCAGACAGATAGTGAGGTCTCTTCCACTTGCATGGTTGTGCGTCCAGTGGGCAACGATCGCATGTAGAGTGTACTAGACCCCGGTGATGATCTCAGAGATGTACAGTACTGATGTGTGGACTTATTGAGCAGGAGTTGCATACTCAGTATTTTACTCACTCATTTATTCATTCACTATCCACTCGGGCTGGTGGTTCGCAACTAATTGATATGTGTACCTTCGCAATGGCCAGGATTTCGGTTGGGGCGCGTGACCAACCTGAGATCAGGAGTTTACCACATTGAGTATATCTATCCAAATTTAGGTATGAGACTGGTTTGAATAAAAGTCCCTTGTGATGGACCCCATAGCCTGTGATACTACGTACTATCATACCGACTTCACACTCCAGCTTGGTCATTTTATTCGCACTGCATATTGCATTATATTCGCAGCATATGACATTTTGGGTTGCTATGTTTCTAAATTTATATGGCCTAGATGATCCTAACGATATATATGAACTCATTAGGATTTGCATGTCACATTGCATTCTCAGTATCTGATATTTGGCTTACTATATTTCTGCATAGCATAGCTGATCTACATTGCATACTTGGCACTTACCTTATGCACAGACTTACACCACCCTCTAAGCTTTCTATAAGCTTATGCTGATGGATGCATGCAGGTGACATTAGGTCTCAGTAGCGTAGAGCATGGAGCGTGCAGCTGTATTCCGGAGCTTTGATTTTCGACATATGTATATTTTTCTTTCAGCACTGTATTCAACTGTTTATATTAGTGGATATGTGATGATGATGCTGCCTTTGTGATTTGAGTAAACTTATGGTTATGCTTCTTACGAGATAAATGTACATTGAAAAATCCTACTTGTAAGATCCCAAGATTAGAATCTGGCGTATGAGTGTTAGGAGTCGAGAATGGGGTACTACGGAGGCTGTCGGCACCAGATTCGGCAATAGAAAATTTTATAAGCCCAGTTTCTGAATTTGGGGTGTGACACCCTTGATCCCCTCCCTTGCCTTACCTCCGATCCTAGCTGACAGTCAGGAAGTGAAGCAGAAGCTTGCGGAGCTTGCCCTCGCCTTACTGGGCCATGCTAAAGACCCTGAAGTCTCGATCAAGCACATGCTCCAGTGCATCCAGGCCTCTAGGTATATCTCTTCGGCCATTAACATTGCCCGCATTACTGAAGATCGATTCCTCCTTGTCTTCCAGACAAGGATGGAACTGATCTCCTTTTTCTCCGATGCATCTTTGCATTCCAGCATGGGCCTATAAAAAATGGAGGTTTGGTCTCCGAGCTCCTCACTAGATTCCGAAGGCGTTTGGATTCGTCTTTTCGGCATCCCGGCTCACGTCTGGCTTCACTTGGTCTTCGTTTCCTTGGGGAGTTCCTTTGGGGATGTGCTAGAAGTCGATAGGTGCTCGACAATTGACCTCACCAAATAGCAACCAGATTCAAGGTCCGCCTTCACCCAAGGGTCGATACTCAGAGTGTTCAGAGCCTCTTCGTGGGTGAAAAATCATTCCCGATTTGGCCCCAAACCGAGTTACCTACCTCAGCTTCCTATGCTGTAGGAAATGCACCCTCCCCCCATCTGTGCCAGGGAATCCATTAGGCAATGGGTGGAAAAAGCCTTCCATCACCTGAATCCCCCTATCTCCGACCATCCCCTGCCTCCCCCATCATCAAGCCCTGCCCCCGTCTCTAACTTTAGAAGGCCTCTTACCCCTACGAGTCCTGCCTGACCCTCTCTAACCATTACCCATGCCCCAACTCCTCCACTTTTTCCAGATGCTAAAGGGGCCCTGTAAATTTCCCTGATTCCCTCCCCAGCTAGAGAAAATCTAATCCTATCCTTACCTGTAGTTCCTATCTCAGAGGCCTCCTCAGACTGTGTCCTTCCAAGCAGTAAAGCCATCTATCCATCAGCCCCTCTAGCCTCTCTCCCCTTCCAGTCTCTTCCTCCCACCTGCCATAAATGGACCCATAAGGCCCTGTTAGAGGGTCACAGTCCATTGCAGCCCGGGATCCAATTTGAAACTGACAGTGAGGACTCCCAAACAGTTGCTTGGAACCACTTCCCGCTCAAATCTATAAGATCTCCTCTAGCCAACATTGGGGGACACCTGGCGATCGACCTCTCTCCATATTTCACAAACCAACCTCTCACTCAGATCTCAATCCCTCAAGTTCAAGCCCATTGCCTTTCATTTCATGATGATTCCTCCTCAGGCTCAAAAGTCCTGTCATCCCCACCCCCCCCCCCCCCCCCCCATTTCACTTGGTGCAATAACTAAGTAGGCCTAGCCAGGGTCTGGGCCAGACTCGACATGGCCTGCTATAACAACCTATGGTTCCAAGCCTTCTCGAACTTCAAAGTTAAACACCTACCTAGAATAAATTCAGACCATGCCCCATTGTTACTCTCATCCCCTCCCCAGGCCCCTTATGCTCCCAAGCCGTTCAAATTCTTTTAAATGTGGACCAAGCACGAGTCCTTCATCCAGGATGTCTTAGAAGCATGGGTCTCTGATTGTGCTAGTGACCCGATGATCTCCCTCAGAAAATTGCAATAACGTCAAGCAAGCCCTTAAGTCCTGGAATTGGGGTTCCTTTGGTAACATATTCCTGAACCTGAAGCGGGCCGTGGATCAGCTGTCCTTGGTAGAAATTGTTGCCCAACACTCCACGGACCCCCTCATTCTTCAGGCCCTCCAATCAGCCAAGGATAAGGTGGCTCACCTGGAGCTGAGAGAGGAAATCTTCTAGCGGCAGAAATCTAGAATCCAATGGCTGGAAGAGAGCGACAGAAATGCTAAGTTCTTCCACGCTGCTGCGAATGGGAGAGCTAAAAGATCTTTCATCAATGAAATCCAGCTGGAGGATAGGTCAGTGGACAGGGACATCAGCTTCATCAAGTGGGAAGTAATCTCCTTCTACGAGCAGCTCCTACGGGCTAAAAACCCCTACCGCCCGAGGGCCCTCCTCAATGTCATATCCCAATCGATCTCTTCTGAGGATAACCAGGCCCTCCTGGCTACCCCTTCCAGCGATGAAATTCTAGCAGCTGTCAAGGCCCTCCCAGCAGACGGGGCCCCTGGACCAGATGGATTCTTTGGAGCATTCTATCAGTCCTACTGGGAGATAGTCGGCCCTGATCTGGTGTGTGCTGCCCGATTTTTCTTCAATGGTGGTTCTATGCCGAGAGCCTTCTCATCCACGTTGATCTGCCTCATTCCCAAATCCACCTCTCTAGCTAAATTCATTGATTTTAGACCAATCAGCCTCTGTAATCGCATTTATAAAATTTTTGCCAAATTGATTACTGACAGGTTGGGTAACATTCTCCCCAAAATCATATCCGCTGAACAAGGGGCTTTCGTTAATGGCAGATCCATCGTAGAAAACTGCGCGTTAGCCCAGGAGATATTCAGAGATATTAACAAGAAACGTAGAGGTAGCAACATTATGCTCAAACTTGATATGAAGAAAGCTTATAATCGACTGAACTGGGACTTCCTGGTGAAAGTGCTCAAAAAACTTAGCTTCGACAACAGATGGATATCTATGCTAGAAAGATGCTAGTCCAACTGCTGGTTTTCAGTTCTCATCAACGATGAAGCCAACAATTTCTTTAGATCTTCATGTGGGCTCCGCCAGGGAGATCATATCTCCCCCGCCCTGTTCATCTTGGCAGCCGAAGTACTTAGTCGTGGCTTCGCCAACCTCTTTCAATTGGGCTAGTGTCAGCCCTTCCTGACCCGCAGAAACTGCCCCATCATTTCCCGCTTGTTGTTTGCCGACGACATTATCCTCTTTGCTAACGGCTACAAGTCCTCCCTCAGAAAAATAGCTTCTTTTCTCAGAAAGTACGAGCGGGCCTCGAGTCAGCGTATCAACCCCCTCAAGAGTTTCTTCATTATGGCAGCCAACCAAGCAGAGGCTCGTCTGAGAGCTGCGGCATTGATTCTGGGTTTTAGTCATGCCTCCTCCCCCTTCACATACCTTGGTCTCCCCATCTTCTAAGGTAGGCCCTGGAGAGCGTTCTTTCTCCCCATGCTGGAAAAGATCAACTCCAAAATTGCTAACTGGAAAGGCAGGCTCCTTTCTTAGGCGGGTAGGCTCACTCTGATCAATCATGTCCTTTCTAGCATCTCCATCCACATGTTTGCGGCCACGGAAGTCTCGTCCAATACCTTGAAGGATCTCCACAGGCTCCTTGCTAATTTCCTATGGGGATGGGAAGGCTCGAAGAAAAAGTGTCATTGGCAGAGCTAGTGTGCAATTGCGCTCCCCAAGGCTGAATGAGGGCTGGGCCTCAGGAGCCTCTCCTCCATTATGAAAACCTACCGTCTCCAGATGCCCTCGACGGTCCAGCATAAAGGAGAAAACAGCTACTGGAACTCTTTTATCCGCGCCAAGTACTCCTTGGACATCTAAGGCCCAGCAGGTCCCTCCACAGCCTCGTTCGCATCTCCAATCTTGAAGCACAACCATAAGGTCAGTCCTCTGCTCCCTCCCCTCATGCGCTGGATGATTGGATCGAGAGATCGCAGCTTCTGGAAGTCCAGTTGGTCTGGGTTGGGTCCTCTTCTCAACTAGGCCCTGCACCCGATCCCTCCTTCCGGTCAGAACGTGCGGGTCTGTGAGCTGATTGGTCCCTATGGGTGGATTTTCAGCGAGTCTCTCCGCTCTCTCCTACCCCAGTTAGTCTTGGACCATATTGTTGATGAGGGCATACACACCTCTCTCTTGGCAGATAAATGCGTGTAGATGACTTCCACTTCTAGGGAATTCTCTCTTCAGATGGCAGCCCACCTCTTCCGACCATAGATAGACAAGAAGGCCTAGTCCTGCTAGGTTTAACATCCTAAGCTCCCTCCCGAGCTGTCCCTATAGTTATGGAAAATCATCCACAGGGCTAGCCCTATGGATGATCGTATTAAAGGCAAAGGGATCCCCTTTGTGTCCAGGTGCAGCAGCTGCTCCACCCCGACCTCACCCCAGGTAGAAACGATAGATCATCCTTTTTCTTTCGGGTTTTAAAGCCTCGACAATCTGGGCCCACTTCGACAGTATCTTTGGCCTGAGCTTCTCCTCTTCCGTAGCTAACATGGCCATATCCTAGTGGGTCGCTGTCTCTACTTCCTCAAAAAAATGGCCCCTCATTGCCCTTATTCCCTCCTTCATCTTCTGGGAACTTTGGAGGGCCAGAAATTTTGGCAGAATTGAAGGCATTGAAACTCCGGCTACCACTATTATTTTCAACATCCACCTCTAGATCTCCCAGCTTGGCCCGCTCTTCCCCCTCCTAACCCCACATACCCCAGGGTTTTAGCGGCCCATCGGTTCTTACGCATCCCCACCCCCTCTACTTTGCATCCTGTGGTTAAAGTGGTAAGATGGTCTCCGCCGCAACTTGGGTGGACCAAACTAAATGTCGACGGTTCAGCCCTTGGCAATCCGGGATCCTCGAGTGGGGGAGGGCTGGCCAGGGACGCCGCAGGGCACACCCTTTTCGCCTTCTCCCATCATTATGGCCTTGGGTCTAATACTCGGGCAGAAATCTGTGCCATCCTTAATGGCCTCACCCTCTGCGTCAGCCGGGGTCTCAACTAAGTGGAAGTCATCAACGACTCCCTCTCTGTTATTTCTATGCTCTCCCAGGGCACGAAGCTCGCAAGGCCCTCGTGGTACTGGCTCTCCAGTATCTAGGCCCTCGCCCGCTCTGCAAATATTCACTTTTCTCACTGCCCCAAGGAGGCCAACTTCCCTGCGGATGACCTCCCAAGATTAGGGAGTGCAAGGCACGAGAATTCCTTCTTCCATGGCATGGAAGATCTCCCCGCTAAGATTCCTGGCCTGATATTCCTCGATAGAATAGGCCTAGGTAGCCTTCGTATTGTGTAGGTTTCTTTTTCTTGTACACGATAAGTGTGGTTCGCTACCTTTTTGTTGGGACCCGCTCGAATGGTGTAATCTCATTCTCATATATATATATATATATGTATGTATATTCTTCATGTTTTTTTTAAAGCATAATTAAAAAAGTGCTCAAATAACAATCCTAAACACAAGTATGTATAGTGGTTCAATTTTCTTACTTCACTCCCGGTGGATGCACTCAACCCAAGAGTGTACCTAATTTCACTATTAGAGGTTTTAAATTAGGTTCATGTTTGACCTTACAATCCTACATAAGGACCGGCTCCCATAAGAGACTTTACATGGTTTTCTATAGGCTCATCACGAACTTCAATCCTACATAAGAACCTACTAACATACACTCCTGTCGGATGCTCCCGCAAGAGACTTTATTTTATTTTTTATAGGCTAACCAATAATCTCAGTCCTAATCCAAGGACATATGTTTACTGCCACCGGAGGCTCCAATGGTGATTAACTGTTATGCACCAGTGTCTAGTGTCCTACACAAGTACTCTAATTTAGGCTCTACACAAGAGCTAAGGTTAGTCGAGTTGGCAATTCAAACTCTTACACTCAATCCTACACAAGGAATGAGTGTATACGAACTTTTACTTATGACAACTTACTTGTTAGATTGAGTCCTTTTTGTAGTGTCTTATTGGGTTGCTCGATCGATATTCTCCCGTACTTCAATCAATTCCCATTTGCTCCCCCAATTATAATGTCAATATTTTTTCATAGCTTCAACTCAAGGATCAAACAATTGCATGTGATGCTTCGATACGGTAACTAAGGTGATGGGAGGTTGGGTAGAATATCTTACAACTAATGAGAAGTTGTAAAGCCTGGGAGATTCTACTTGATGGATACTCTAAAGGTTGATAGACACTTAGATTTACCAAGAAAAGACAATGTCTAAACTCTAGAGAGGGCTTGAGATCATAATCTTCTTGTAAAGGAGCTTGGAATGCTCAATAGAGTGAAGAATCACTAAGAAGAGAGCATGGATCTCATTGGGATAGAGCTTAGGAAGTTTGGTAGAGCTTGGGATGTACTAGAGTCTCTAAAATGCCAAAATTCATCATTTGTATAAAGATCTAGTTGCTAGATTTATAGGAAAAAAGCTTCAACGGATCTATAACAGCTAGTCTTCGATTGCACCGAGCGCATGTTCGGTCGCACCAAATTATTTGCGACCAAACTGAATTTAGACAGGAAAGCCACTGAACAAACTTGAGTACTTAGGTCGCACCAAAAGTAGTCTTCAGTTGCACCCAAAGTGGTCTTTGGTGATACCGAAGATGGCACTCAGTTGCAGCCAAATTACCCAGAATTCTACTCCGGCATGCTGTCTTGTTTTAGCTGTTTTCAATCGGATTGAAGGTGGGTTTGATGGGACCGAAGGTTGCTGAAATTGTGTAGTTTTTCAGCAATGCGGGACCTCTAAAGCCTATCTAAGGATGGTTAATTTAAGTTCATGTGGCTTAATGGATAATTGATAAAAGATTTACCTATTGGGTTTAAGATCATTTAGATGTTTAGGTTGTTTTGTATCAAGGCTCAGGGTTACCAAAGCACCACGTTTACCTATTTTTTGCTCTTTGATGCTCCACATTCACTTGTGTCTTTGGTCTTCAACTTTCAAGGGCTCAACCGACTACATGATAAAAAATAGTCATATGATTGACAAATAGGATGCATAAATCAGTGCACTAACAGTGCTTTGCACAACCGGTGCTTCAGATACCTGTTGATGGTTTTGTCTTTTTCTGCATTACATTTGTTGTGCACAAGAGATTTCTAGGTTTTCAAGGGTTTATTTTTCACATGTCTTGGGTGTTGTTTGATAGGGTCCCGTGATCATCTTCAAGAGGTATCAAGGAACCTTTCAACTGGACTTGCATATGGGTTTTCGATACCTTTGGAGTTTGGCAAATGTTGTTTGATTAGAGTCATACAAAGCTGAAGTTTCTACATAACTTGGACAATTGGTTGATGTCTTATTTAAATGAGCTATGTGCATACCAATTCAATCCATTAATCACTTTTAGGTTGCGCTGAGAATCATTTTTGTTCGATCCATCTAAAATTTTTAAGGTCTTTTGAATCGATTGGAGATTAGAGCTGGGCATCGGTCCGGATTGGATCGGATTGGGTATAACTCGATCCGATCTGAAATCTCTATGGCCTGATCTGAACTCGATCTGATCCGAGACCGAGTCCAAGTCACCTGACTTGGACCGATCCGATGCATGGTTGGCCTGACCCGAACTGAGTCCGACTCGGTCAGGGAAACCGAGTCGGATCGGGTTGGGTACGATTCGAATCGTTTGAATTTAATTTAACTGTTTCATATGGTGTGGTCCACTTCAGCCTTCAATATACCGCATTTTTGTGCTCAAGGCCTAAAATGATATGTCAAAATGGATGAACGGCTTAGATAAAACATATACATCAAGGTGGGCCTCACATGACTCTGAAAAAATTGTATCCGTGCTTTCACCAGTGTTGACGTGCACTGCACGAAAGTGCAGTGCCGTCCTTTTCACGCAAGCATGTGACTTGCTGTATATAAGTTCTGTGGGTTTGATAATAGGGTATGTGTTATATCCAAACCGTCCATCCATTTGGCGAGCTCGTCTTAAGGCTTGAGACGAAAAATAAGACAGATCTAACTATCGTGGGGACCACACGAATTATTTAACGGTGAAAATCATTCTCTACTACTATTTGTGGTGTGGTCCAGATGATCTTTGGATATTATTTTTTTTTTAACAATGCTCTATAATGATATCTAAAAATATATGAACGGTGTAGATATAATAAATACATCACGGTGGGCCATGTAACTTTGATATCCTTTGAACTGTTCGTACAACTTGGAGCTCGAGGAGCGTTAGTGCCCGTCTACGCACAACACGTACCTATAGTACCTATAGCAGCTGGAGTGTGGATGTCAGATAGACATCATGGTGGGCGCACAGAGAGGGAAACAGACTGGCTACTCCCACTGACACGGTCGGTGTTATGTGGGCCCCACCATGACGTATGTGTTTTATCCATGCCGTCCATATATTTTTACATATCATTTTACAGTATGAGTCTAAAAATGAGGTATATCCAAATCTCAAGTGGACCACATTACAGCAAACAGTGTTGAATGAGAGTGGACCATTAAAAAACATTTTGAGGGCCATAAAAGTTTTGGATCAAGCTGATCTTTGTTTTTTCTCTTCGTCTGGGACTGGACTGTATGACCTAATCAACAGATTGGATGTCAAATAAACAGTATAGTAGGCTTTGGAGGATTTTAATGGTGGATATCCAACTGCTATTATTTTCATGTGGTGTGGTCCACCTGAGATTTATATTCCTCTCATTTTTGGTACCAAGCCATAACATGAACTTTAAAAATGAATGAACGGAATGAACGAAACACATACATCAGGATCGGGTCGGGTCGGATCGAATCGGATCCAATCAGATTGGATTCCAGATCGGATCAATCTGAATAGGCATGGATTTGAACTCGACCCAAAAAGTTTTCGAATAGTCTGAGACCTACTCGATTCGCACCAATCCAGGCCGTCAGATTTGGTCGGATCGGGTTGGATCCACCGGATCGGGTCAGGATTGCCCAGCTCTATTGGAGATTACTTTTTCCAATTCGGTGTGTTTTCATGTCTCCAAATGTCTAGGCAACTTGGTTAAGATCAGATTGTTGGGTCCCTGATTTGCTGATCTGGTCCATCAGTCATTCCCAGAACCTACCTAAAACGTATATTGCTCAACTTTTAGTCATTCACGGAGACAATTTCATTAAAGCCTTTCTGAAGTTGAAGAGCAATTTGCTCTTGTTTCGGGTGGGATGTCTACAAATATATATCTATTAACATCTCTATAGTTATCTACAGATCTCTCTCAAGTTTCAGTTTTTACAGCAGGGTCACTCGTGGTTTAACAATTATAAATCAATAGAAAGTTCTAAGATTTTAAATACATATTTATTGGTTAATTAGTTAAAATATTAAATAATTTTACATAAACATAGGAAAATTTCTACGTTACAAAAATTGAAAATTTCCGAAATGTTGTAAATATCGGGATATTTAATTTTCTTTTTTAATTAATTTTTTGTCACAATATCTCCAGAATTACAAAATCGCAGCCATATATGTCACGTATCTGCTGGGGTGATGGGCTCCCATTAATCAGATTGGCATAGAGAAAACAGCCAAAAGCTTATTTCTAGCTGTTGGGTTCTGATAAAAATGGAAATAATAATAATAATAATAAGGCCTATAATTTTAAAAAAAAAAAAAAAAACAGCCCAAAAAGCTTTTTTTTTTTTTTTTAAATAGTTTTGGGTTGTTGAGAAAAATGGTTTGGGTAAATGGTTTTTACTAGTTTGAGCAAAACTGAGATAGAAAATGAGCAAAAGCTACAACAACAGATGGAGAAGGTGAGCCATGATTGGTGGGTGGTTCTTGAAGTTGCAGAGGGACTGATTTGCAGATTTTTAAAATGGGTTTTGATGGAAAATGGAGGGAAAGTGCCATTTGGTGGACTTACATGTCTGCACATGGCTAGCCCAGATTTCCAAGCTTTGGGCTTGAAAATCAATGTAGGAAACCTGGGCCTTTGATTCTTCCAAGAGAATCAGTTGCTGAGAGACACAGTAAAAATAAAGATAAAACGATTTTTTTTATAGTTCGTCACTACTTAAAATGGTGGTGGTGCATCTTCAAAATGTACACGTGGAACAGTAGAATGGAAATCCAGACTCATAAAATCGATAATCTACTTTTGGATGGGTCATAATGGAAAATATGCATTGAGATGATGATGGAAACCATCTGATTTTGCCCTTGAAATTTAGACCACTAACTGTTTTACTTTTAACTATTTATATAATAGCCATCAGATGGATAGTTAGGATTTCTTAATCAGTTTAAATTTATAGATATTTTCCATCTAAAGTCTTCCCTACAATGTGGATGGTCTGGATGACAATTTATGAACTTCCATGTATGAAGGATGAGTCACCACGGTTCTTTAAAATGGTGGTGAACTATTAGAGAAGCTCAACGCTTGTGACGGTTTACCTTATTTTAAAAAATGAAGTCTGACCTACTGACTGAAAAGGCCACACCTGGGTATTGAATGTGGACGGCCTTATAATTTATGTTACCTGTCGAGTTGTTTATTTCAGGTATGGCGTACTAGATTATCAGACTGCTCTGTTTTAAGAATAGTATACATGCAGTGGGTCTTGTCAGATAAACGGATTGGATCTTACACACGTTTGCCTCGGAGCTAGTTAAGAGAGGCGTATGAAAAAATGTACTCGCTCGAGTTCACATATAGAAAATTAAAAAATGAGAGAAATGTTCAAAAATTGAGCAAGAACATCAGCTGACCATTGATTTTGATCACCTTTCCTGAGAATCAGAACAATCCAATCATTAAAATGGCCAAAGTCAAAAATTGAGCAAGAACATCAGCTGACCATTGATTTTGACGGTATATTCAAGATGCTAAATGAACCATCCTGTTTCACACACCTAGATGTTATTACGCAGCCGAGCTTTTCCACGGATCAGATCTTAAACACGGGTGACACGAGCGGAGGAAAGAAAGCATTGCGTATAAAAGTTCATGACTTCACATACAAAGTTCTATGGGATTCTTTATCTTTTTTTTTCCTGGTACTAGTTATACATGTAAATCCACTCCGTTCATCAGGTGGGAAATCTCATTTGAACCGTACATACAAAATATCATCCTGATAGAAAGCCCATATGGGGCACACCAATGGGAAAATTTTAATATAGATCCTAAAACCTATCTGTCCACGCTGTCTGGTCTTCCTGAGTCTTGGATCGAACTGACTTTGTGTACATTCACTTCACCCTGGTAAGTTACACCTGATTATTAACGGGTTTGATGAAAGATACACATGACCCCACACGAACCTATGGTTGGCATTCCATTCCTATCCCCATCGTTCCTCTTGGTGTGGCCCACCTGAGTTATGGATATGGATTATTCATATTTCTATTAAATAGGTTCGAGGATAAAATCTGATGGACCGAGTGGATTTTATTTATACAACTAGTGGGCCCCACAAGCTTGGGTGTTTTATGCACTGATTCCGGCCAAAAAGGAGTTCCCTCTCTCTCTCTCAGATAAAAGAAAACAGCTGAAACTCAAGTTGGTTTTCTTCTCCTCCTTCAAATCTCTTCAAATCCAACAACAGCAGGCAAGAAGGGGAAAAAAATCACTTTCGTTTTTCTTGTTCTTTTGGTATATATGTATAGGTTTTTGAAATCAGTTGTTTTCTTTTCTTTTCTTTTCTGATATCTGAGTTTTCAAAAAATATATATTAGAAATAGGGAACGGCTGATATTGAAAGTGTTCTCTTCTAGGTCAGTATTTTGATTTGTTGCACTGCTTTTCTGATCTTTGATCTTGAAAATAACATCTGAAAATCAGATTAAGATGGGTTTTTCTCCTTCTTCTTCTTCATGTTCTTTCAGACTCTCTTTGATATCTTTTGCACTCTTTCTTTTAATGGTTTTTGGTTTTCTGAGTTCGATTCCGTCACCAACACTCCTTACATTCTCAGCTTTGATTTTATCTACTATTGCGATCTTCACTTCCACAAAGATGAAAGAGATTCCAGAAGCAAATTCGTCGAAAGCTGAGATTTTTTTAACAGATGACGGACTGAAAACTCTGCCAGAAAAGGAGGTTGATCTGAAAATTCAGCTGGAAAATGATGCCGGACAACCAGAAAAGGAAACGCAAGAAAGCATTGATGTTGGTAAGATTCATGACTCTGTCGTCAGATCATCGGAGCCATTGTCGGACAATGGGTATGATCTTTCATCAACAACTGAAGATTCTGACGTCGATCACTGGAGCTATTGTCGGACTCCGGAGTGTTCGGATTGTTCGGTTTCTGACGATGAAAGCTTAATCGAGATCACGCTTCCAGAAGGGCGGTACATTGGCAAATCAGAAGGAAGCTTCCAGCCTTTTATGCCAGATATCTTGCCCGAGTGTCTGTTCAACCAACATGGACTAATGGAGTTCTTATCAGAGATTAATGACATTAATGAGGAGGATAATTTGATCGAGATTGACATTTCAGTGGGTTCCATCAAATGCTCAAGGGTAGAGATTGAAGCATGAGTTTCTTTTTCTTTTTCTTTTTTTATTTGGAGTTTTAGGGTTTTGTGTTTGCTCTTAATTTAGGGTTAGGGTTTTTGGGTAAGCCAGCATGCACCTCTACATGTGAGGTACATCATCTGGTGGGACCCATCATGTACATTACCTGTTGCCCAAAGATCAGACTGATCAACTCATCAGGCATGCTGCATTGTAGGCCAATATCGATCCATCCTCAGTTTTTTTTTTTTTTTTTTTTTTGTGAATTTGGACCACTGAGTTAGTTGACCAGGCCAATCAACTCATCAGATAATCCACAATAGTCCATTGGAAAAAAAAAAAAATTATACCATCAGTTGCTTTCTAGGTTGTGTGGCCCACCTAAGGAGTTGACTGGCCTAAATTTGCGAGCAGTGGTGGGCCCATTTGATGAACAGCACCGATTTGTTGGGTGGGCTTAAGCAAAGCTGTTGGTTCCTTTTAGGGTTAGGATTTTGCTTTTGGGGCCTGAGGTTCTTTTGTAAGGAATGAATGTATGAGGGGTTTTCTTACTTTTTCATTGACCTGTGCTTTCTTGAAAGCTTTGGATGCTGTTTAAAGCACATGTATCATTTTTTTCTAATACATTTTTACCTTCTTCTATGTCAAAAGTGTCAAAGCCTAGCCATGTAGTTGGAAGACATTGTAACTATCAGTTGGAATATATCAAATGAAGAGCTAAGTAGGTTTCCTTTTTTGACTTGGACTTCTTTTGTGAGGTTTGATTCTTGAGGTTTCCTACTTTTGCTTTGACCTTGCTTTCCTAGCTAGTGTAGGACACTTGCTTTTGATGCATTTGGGTCATGTTCTTTCTTTCTTTTTTACTTTCTTTACTGTATCAAAAGTTTCACTCTTATGTTAGTATACAGACCTTGGAAGTATCAGTTGGAAATACATGGAATGAAGTGCTAATGTAGTGTCCTTTCATATTAGGACTTCTCGGGGCTTGAGGTTCTTTGTAAGCTTTGAGTTTTAAGGCTTTTTACTTTTACCAAGGTCTTGCTTTCCTCCCTAGCATTGGATGCTTGCCTTGAGCCATTTGGGTTATTCTCTCTCTCCTTTTTCATATTAAAGTGTCAAACCCTAAGCACTCAAAAATAAAATAATTAAAGTCTCGAACCCTAGATCTTATCAGTGGAAATGTCGAGGAAGGCTCTAGCATACCTTTAATGTAGGGGTGCAACTTCGGCCGGTTGGGTTGAGGGTCAACTTGAGCCCGACCGGAGCTCAAAAGGATCCAACCGCAACCTAACCCAAATTCCTCCGTACTCGACCCTCGACCAACCTTACCCAAATACATATGACTATTCCCAACGCGATCGAGCATTTACCCGAGCCTAACCTGATTCAAGTTATCTAATCCTAACCCAACCCAACGCCACCCAGATTCATGTTGGGTCAGTCGAATTCAAGTTGATCACCAATCCACGTTGCAGCCCTGCTCAAATGATCGTGGCTCAAAGTAGGCTATTTAATGAGTCCATCGGCTAGGGTTTGAATCCTCTTGGGTTGTGCTTGGCCCAGTCCCAGTCCACTTATGTCCCTGGGATCTAAGACCAGATATCAATGTTTCAAAATGTGGACCGGATCTTAACTTCTTTCATGGGTGCATGCTTCTGTACGGTCTGATTCTCTCTGTCCTGGTCCGAAAAATCGGTTCATCTTGCAATTGTAAGGTTATTGATTTCCAAGTAAAAATTATGGGTTCCAGCTCTGCCTTAATTGAGTGGACCTAAAGGTGTCGCAGCTGACCGTCCAATCTTCTGGGTTTTAGAATATTGGGTCAGGTAACTAATTGGGCTTAGACCCAAGCCCACTTTATAGAGTCCAATTAGCTTCATTTGACCTAATAATGTATGCATACACGGGAGCAACTCGGCTGGGTTAAGCTGGGTTGAAGGTTATCACTAGCCTAACCCGAACCCAACTTGCAACCCAACCCAATCCGAATTCCAACCCCAGCTGACATAGGGAAGGACGTTAGCTCGAGCACCGTCTTCATCAGGGGAATAACTGTTCCGAATCCACGGAACTTCTCTGGACTCCTCACAAAGAAATAGAGTTAGGCAATCCTGACCCGATCGGGTGGATCCGACCAGATCCGACCTGATCCGAACCGATTCGACGACCTGGATCGGTGCGGATCGAATAGAGCAATCCAGATCCGAAAGCTGTTCAGGTCGAGTTCGGATCTATACCAATCCAATCCGATCCGGACTGGGTTTGGGTGCATTTATATCTGGCCATGAGTATGATGTGTGGTGCTCTATCAAAGTATTACTGTTGAAGAGATAGAAAGAGGGGTAGATAGAATAGACAGCGATGGAGGACCATTCTCTCTCCTCTGCCTATAAATAACCCTTTCTGCAGCTTAGCTCTTTTTCTCTCCTCTTCTCCCTTCTGAATCCTGTTCTCCTTCAGATTCCTTACAAATCAACGGAATCTGACCGTCGGTTTGGTTGAAGCAGCTCGTTTCCGCAGTTAGATCTTCCAAAGGTGAGTTTTCTTGTTCAGATCTGTGGAACATCTCTTCTTTGCCCTCATTTTGTTGTTGTTTTCATGGGATCCGATTCTGTTTCGAAAGCTACAGCTAGAGCTGTACACGAGCAGACTAAGGCTCGAGTACTCGCTCGACTCGACTCGGAATACTCAACTCGTACTCGACTCATGTGATTTTGAGCCGAGTACGAGCGGGTTTATAAGGCTTGTTTAGAAAATAAGTAGAGTACAAGTTGAGAAGTACTCGACTCGTTACTCGAATCGGTACTCGACTCGTGTACCCGGTATATATACCTCGCTTTTAAAAAAAAAAACCTTACTTGTTTGGGTCATTTTCAAACAGTGCCCATTCAAAAACGAAAACCCCCTTCTCTCTCTCTCTCTCTCTCTCTCTCTCTCTCTCTCTCTCTCTCTCTCTCTCTCTCTCTCTCTCTCTCAATCTAATGGCCGGCCATCCCTCTTCTTCCTTCTCTCTCTCTCACTCCTCCCTTGTCCCCCGTCCAGCCGTCCCTCTTCTTCCCTCTCTCTCTCTCTCTCTCTCGTCCCTATGGCCTGTCCAGTGCCCTGCACCGCTGTACACAAAGGGTGGAGATACTCGTCCGTCGTCCCTACCCTGCACGCTAGTCCCAAACCCTACTCGTTCGTCATCCCTACCCTGCACGCTCGTCCCAAACCCTACTCGTCCGTCGTCCCTGCCCTGTACGCTCATCCCAAACCCTACTCGTTCGTCGTCCCTGCCCTACACGCTCATCCCAAACCCTACTCGTTCGTCGTCCCTGCCCTGTACGCTCGTCCAGTGCCGCAGAGGGTCCCTACCAGCCACTTGTCTGTCGTCCCTGAACTGCAAGCTCGTCCATGCCCTACTCGTCCGTAAAGAGTATGAGTCCCTAATCCCTATCCATACTTTCTTTTTCTTTTTATTATTGTATGTCTAATGTGATTCAAATCTACCCAATTTTTTGCCATGAGAAGGGCCCACAATCTGTCCATTTTGGACAGCAAGGATGGCACTAACTCAACTTGATTTCTGCTCGTACTCGAACTCGTCTCGAAAACTCGGACTTGACTCAACTCGTTTACTACTCATACTCGGCTCATACTCGGGCGAGTAAAGTACGAGCAGGGAGTCCGTGCTCATTGGCCGAGTAGAGTCGAGTACGAGCAGCACTCGGGCATTAAGAGCCGAGTACGAGTAGGGCGATACTCGACTCATGTACAGCTCTAGCTACAGCGTTTTGAGGAATTCGTGGCTTTCTTTTGGGAATTTTAAATGTTTCTGACTAAGTTCTTTCTTGTTGGATGTCGACTGGACATAATGACTCTTTTGCCCTTCCATGTGATGGCTGGTGTAAGCTACGAATGCACGTGGGAGAGATGTAAAGGTGAGGCCGTGAGGATAGTTTGGGTAGAGGTTACTTGCCTTTTGAGGTAGATCAGATATGAGGATTTCTCAGATCCATCTCAATGGACGGTAAAGCTACCCTCCATTGACTGCAAATAGCCAATATGTCATCTATATACATCATCTGATCCGTTGAAACGATTGGTCCTACAATGATGATCACTAAGAAAAAATTTAAATCTGGATCGATCCGAACCATGCCCAATCCAATCCGACTCGATTTCTTGACCGAGTCGGACTCGGATCGGATCAGGCCATGTACATTTCGGATCGGTTCGAGTCAGGTGACCCGAACTCGGTCCCGGATCGGATCGAGTTCGGATCAAGCCATTGAGATTTCGAATCAGATCATGTTGGACCCAATTCGATCTGACTCGGACCGATGCCCAGCTCTACAGAGAAGTCTCAAATCCACGAGGAAAAAATAGAAATAATTTTAAAATATTTGAAATAATTTTATTAATGATGAAAAATGAGCTTACAACTCTTTAAATAAGGCTACGAACCCTAGGGAGAAGTTTAGGAATCATACTATAACTAAACCTCCTAGAAATCGTGACTTATTTACCATAAATAGTAAACTTACTATTTATAGACGGTCGTGATTCCTACTAGTGCGCATGGTTTTCAGCTAAATAGTAAGTGTCCTATTTGACTAAACCATGATGTTCCCCTAACTATTCTAAGCACTTTTCATGTTGGGCGCAACTCCTAAAGCCCAACGGATGAAGAGTTATACTCAAACTAAAACTTACTATAAATAGTAAAAATGAAATTAAAACAAGGATTTGACTGTCGATCTGATGGTATTTCAAAAATTCAGTGTGGACCAATGGCTCATTCCGGTTTGCGAGATACATCCGTCTTAAGTTCTGATGGTCCGAATCACTTCTATCATCAACCAGGCCTTTTCTGATCCATCTTGGCCATGAAAGTGTGCACGACCCACTTTACATCAGGTTCCCAACCTGAAACCTATGGACCCTGACTGGACTCAACCAAACCCACATACATGTGATTATTCCAAACCCAACCTAACTCTGCCTAAATTTTCCCAACTCGTACTCAACCTTATTTCACATAGGGTTAGAGAGTCGGGTTCAGGTCTAGGAGTGTGGATTTGAAACCCTCTCATTGCGTTTGGCACCCAAATTTTAGAATCCCTTCTAATCTAAAAGTAGCTATGCATAGTATATTTACAAGTGTTTGAATTTAATCATTAAATCAACTTTAATATCTCTAATGAGTGTATGTATGTAATGTTTGACAAAATGATTGTAACGAGCTCGTTGAAATTTATACTTTGCTTGAAAATGATGAAATTCCAAATCTCAAATGGACCACAAGCACAAGATCACATCCGAGTGACTAACCAACAATTTTCAATCATTGATTTACATGGATAATGTGTGGATGGCGCAGATCATTGTATTAAAGTAATTATAGTGATGCAATTGATAATCTAATTGTTTTGGGATATCATCAGTGGTTCATGTGCCCAATAGATTAATAGTCGATCCATCCGATTCGAGTAGATGGGTCACAGACTAAAGATTCAGATTAATTAAACAACCCCAACTTTGATCATTCAATATTCGCTTGTTAAATGTGGACCATTCAAAAAATTTCATCTTAACAATTAGCTTAGCAGCCATCAATCAGATGTCAAAATCTCCCATTTAGTATATTTTGTGATCATGAGTCGCCTACAATGGGCCAACATTTTTTATGGATTACATTGAGGCGTCTCAATGCCATTTCCATTTCAAATTGATGTTCATGGATCATCAAACTCCAGCAGAGTACTGTGTAACTTCTTTTGGAAAGTTGGCTTTCATGGAGAGAAGTGGTGTTCCAAAAAAAAAAAAAAAAAAGATTAGCAATGTGGCAAGGTCAAGGTTAATACAAGTCGGACCCGGTTTACCAAGAATTCGAGATCAAACGTGACCCGTGGCCAGACCCAACCCACTTAAAATTCACTAAAAACTCAAGTCTCTAGCCTGACCCTCGACCCATTAGCCTGTGGCTAGACCCGACACACCTAAAATTCACCAAAACCCAAGTCCAACTCAACCCATAACCTAGTTCCCTGAAGCCACACCCAACCCACTCAAAATTCACCAAAACTCAAGTTTGATCCGACTGGCCAATTACCAGGGCATGACAGGACCCACTTAAAATTCAGAAAAATCTAAGACCTGACTAGTGTAGAGTGGGTCGCGAACACTTTCATGTCCAAGATGGACCAGAGAAGGCCCGATCGGATGGAGAAGTGATCAGGACCGTCAAAACCCTAAAACAAACATATATCGCAAACCGGAATGAGTTATTCAGCGTACCATTATTGATTTTGGGGTAGGAGAAGTTACTTTATCCAACTAACCCTGCTGCGCCAGGTTGCCCATTCTAAATTTGTAAGATTCTATTAGATCGATGGTAAAAAATCCTTTTTAATTTCATTTTTACTATTTATAGTAAGTTTTAGTTCGATCATAACTCTTTATCCTTTGAGTTTTAGGAGTTATGCCCCACATGAAAAGGGATTAGAAATTTTAGGGGAACAACCCAATAAGACATTTACTATTTTTGGCCGAAAACCATGAAGTCTAATAGGAATCATGACCGTCTATACATAATAAGTTTACTATTTATAGTAAGTCACGAATTTTAGGGAGTTTGACTGGATTTTGATTATGAAACTTCTTCTATGTTTGGTATCACTATTTAAAGGGTTCTAAATTTGTTTTTATCAACTATCAATCAATTTATTTTCAAATTAATTAGAATTTATTTCTATTTTTTATTCTCCCTCATGGATTCGAGGAGTCTCTGTGAGGAGTCCAGAGAAGCTCTGTGGATTTGATGTAATTATCCCCTCAAGGAAGATGGCGATTGACCTCATCATGTCCTTCCCTGCGTCACTGACTCACAACCATCATCCCATGGCCCAACACAAGTCATTTAAAATTCACCCAAGACCAAGTCCAACTTGACCCGCAACCCATTTCTCTATGGCCAGAACCAACCCATATAAAATTCACCAAAACCTAAGACTAACCCAACCCATGACCCATTACCTTGTGGCCAGAGACAACTTATTTAAAATTCACCAAAACTCAATGTTGATCTAGCATCCGACCCATTACCACATGGAATGACTAAACCCACTTAAAATTCACCAAAATCCAAGTATGGCCCTGTTTACACTCAGTTTCGACACATTGATGTGGATTAATAACAAGTCGTCAAATATTGGTACTATGGGTTCAATACTGGCAAAATTGTACTCGCACCTGAAAATATCTTTAACTGCCTTTTTCTTCAACGATACGTCTTCCATCATTAATGTGCTGACACAGAATCGTGTACATGCCTTTCGAGGCACAAAGTGATGAATAACATGTATCCTTAAGGCACGTGGTCGAGGCAACGTATGTGACACACCTATAAAAGACCTAGCAATGCAAGGATCTCATCATAGATCTTAATGTACTCAGCAAGGCCTTCTCTCATAATCCTTATAAAATGGGAGATTTTTCTAGAGACGTTTAAGCCTCTCACAACAATTATAAAGATTTTGAAGATCAAAAGATCGGACCAATATTTGAACAGATCGGAACCAATGGATTGGGACTTAATCAGGATCTAGTGGATCTGGTCCCATTAAATCCACCTATATTTAAGGGCATGATAAGAAGAAGGGTAGAGATGGCTCTGATCGAGGCAAATTTAGATGCAACAATGTTTTGGAGATCTAACCTATAAGGGAATATTACATAAAAGTAGAGAACCCGATGAAGTGCTCGAGGCCCCATACAAAACACAATTCATCTTCTTTACATTTACATTTATCTTAACATAGTCTAGTCTAGCATTACTCTCAACATAGATTGCTACTGTCCATTACCACTGCCATAGTACCGTAGGAATAACATAATCATCCACAACCTTCCATCATTGGATTTCGATCGATCGACTTATTACTTGGAAGATTAAACTTTACGATCACATCCCGTTGACCATCTTCCTGGATTGTTTATTCATATGGATGGATCGGGTATTTATCTCTTTATTTTCTCTAGTTATTTTTACTCTGTTAATTGTAATAAGCACCATCTACAAATTAATAAAATTGAAATTGTTTTACCATTCTTTCATTTATTTGTTCATTTCATTCTTTTAAGAAATATATTGGATATGATTATTAATGAAAGAAAAGTCATTAACATAAGGCAAAAAGAATCCATTAAGAAGGACTAATCCATACCCTTCTACAATTGCATGCATGATCATTATTACAACCAATGGTTAAGAGGGCGACCAGATCTCCAGATATGGTCTTAATCGGTCCATCTTAGTGCATGGGGCACTAACGTTCACTAAAACATTTATTCAAGTACGACTTTGGCACGCATGCACTTCTTAATTGCATATGCAAACCCCTCACCAATATGTGCGGCTTCGTGTTTGATTGAATCGCATAAATAGACCCGACCTACAACCCATTATCCTATGGTCTAACCGAACCCGCTTAAAATTCACCAAAACCAAGTTCGACCTAACCTAACCCATTTAATTGTCATCGAGTTGTGCTCAAATGACCCAAACTAACCTAGTACCATGACACTTGGGTTTAAGAATGGAACATGGAACTAAAGTTATGGCACCTAGTTCAACTAGTGGATGCATATAAGCATACACTGCATCTATATATCTATTACCATCTATTGATATGCATTGAGCTTTGGGCCGAATCGGGTCTTTTGGATCAACCCATTTATGAGTACATGGGCAGGTCGGGTTGAGTAAGACCCAACTGGAGCTCGACTTATAAGTGTGTCATGCCCCAAAATTTAGAACCTGGGTACAGTGACTCTAATCCAAAATTTCAAGGTCTGAACTAACTTTATACATTCTTAAATCCACATTAATATTCAAATCATCATCATTCAACTAAACCATGCTATCATTAAATCATCCAAAATATAAAAGTTTAAATTTAAACTTTAAAACTTAAATCCATAAAACTAAATCATGATATTCACTACTTCTACTTCTCATTCCAGTTCTCCACAATAAATCAATTATAATCCTTTTGTAAAATAACATAAATGCCTATTAACTAGATTTAAAGAAAATAATCATCTAAATATTCTTCTTCCTCTAGCCATTCTTCATCTTGAAAACCTGCAGGTTGTTGATTTGGTGAGCTAGAAGCCCAGTAAAATCATTTTCACCACGAGTTTGATATATAATCGAGAATGGAAAGAAAAGCATGGCTTAACATATAACAAGATAAACTATCAAGATAAAATATACACAATAGAAGTATAACTTAAGATAAAATTTAAGGATGTCATGAATTCAAAATAGACATTATAGAGACAGGGTAAACATATAACAGAATGTAATGCCATGATACAAGATAAGCAGGACGTATATGATATCATGATGTATGAGATATTCAATGCATGCAATGCAAGTCATCTTGAGTGTGATCTCCAAGGGAACCCCCACTCAATATTTCCCTTCGTACAATCATCATTGTTGTAAACACCAAGGGAACCCTCTCCCAATATCCCCCACCAATTAATCATCCTTGTCAAAAGGACAAGGGAACCCCTCTCATTATCACCCACCAATCAATCACCATTGTTATAAAGACCAATGGAACTCCTCAATATTACCCATCAATCAATCATCATTTCCATAAAGGCTAAAGGAACCTCCTCTCAATATCACTTACCAATCAATTATTCTTATCATAAAGGCCAATGGAACCCCCTCTCAATATCACCCATCAATCAATCAATATAAATTCAATTCAATGTGTTCCATGGTTATAAAAGCAATACAAATAGCAAGCATTCTCAATCATATAATTTTATGCATTCATATTCATGGTGCATGCAAACACAAGGATCAACCATTCAGTATAGGGTAACATAAGAGAATACATTCATAATTCAAGAACCATACCTCGTGTGAAGATAGAGAATAGTTACAAGGATTACTACATCACAAATTAAGATAGATAGGAAATGCACAAAGTGGATATCATAATTAATTTTCAAACATAAAAGAGAATATCAAGTCTTACAACTTGAGGGTACGTGGTTGATGAGAAGACCGCCTACTAATCCTGATGAAAAGAAAAGGGCTATCCCCATTAATGTAGACGTATGTCTAAAGCAACAGGGGTAAAATCAATATAAGAGGGTGTAACCCTAATGAAAGAGAGTAATTTTAAATAACTAGAGAGCTATTACGAATACACATGATAATTTATTTAAGAGTAGAGAGGATCCCATACCAAGGATCACAAATTTATACGGAAAATGAAGAAATATGAAGAATTGAGAAAATTAGAAGATTCTTAAATTAAAATCTAATGAAAATCAAATGAGTTAGCATATCACTTACTAATTCATAGTTCTAGAATATTCTAAACTTAACGTTGCTAGCTTTACTCAAACAGACCCATGCCCCAACTCTGCCTAACTCGAATCAACGAGTCAACTCAGCGAGTCAAAGCTCAATTTCACTTTCTCTCTTATTTTTCTTTCTTTCTTTTTTTTCTTTTTTTCTCACTTTTTTTTTTTCTAAATCTACATCCGGATTTAAACTAACTCAACTTGACTCACCAAAAACCCAGCAAATCGACTCAGTTCAATCTTTCTCTCTCTCTCTCTCTCTCTCTCTCTCTCTCTCTCTCTCTCTCTCTCTCTCTCTCTCTCTTGGTCTTTCTTTTCTTCCTTTCTCCTTCTTTCTTTTTCTTTCTTTCTTCTCTACAATTCATGTCCATCAAGATCTAAACTTGACCAAACTCCGTTCAAACTTCACAAGTCAGCAAGTTAAACTCGACGAGTTAACTCGAATCTTCTCCTTCTTCAATTTTTCTTCTTTCTCTTCTTCTTCTTCTTCTTGTTTTTCTTGGTTTCTTATTTTCTCTCTTTCTCCTTATTTTTATGTCTTTCTCTTTCATTCTTCTCCATCAGCCATGACCAGTAGCTTTAGTAGTCTTGGTAGGATCCCAGACCCAACGAGTCAGCGACTTGATCACTATCTCCCTCTCTTTTTTCTCTTGATTCTCTCTCATATTCCTCTTTCTTTGAGTATGATCACTTTCTTGTTGGTGTGGGGGTCTTTATAGAACTCACGTAGTTTTCTCGAATGTTTGAGTATAAAAAACACTGACTCAGAATAGGATTTCATGGTTAGGTTTTTAAGTGCAGAAGTTACAACGTGATTCTAACGTTGATAGATATTGTGTTTGTAATTATATCCACATGGCAAATCTGGGTTGGTTTTCGTTGGAGTGCTAGTCATGTGGCCCATCGAATGGTTGATTTGGATCTTGGATCAAAGGTCATGCAAAGATGTATGGTGGCAATTCTTTGGTGAAGAAGGTGAGCGACTCTAATGGAAAATTCATACCTAGCACATCTTTCTTCACACTAATTGTTATGGACAGTCTAAATCCATCTTAGGAAACTTCCATACAAGTTTTCTTAAAGCTTAAAGGTCATTTGATTGGTGGGTTCGGCGCATAAACCATTTCTTCTACTGCCACCCCTCGACATAAATAATGGCAAGATTTTCAATCTCCTCATGACGCTACAAGAGAGTTGGGATCCTTCTGAAGAAATTTTTAATGGTTTGGATTGTTTCAAAGCAAAGGTTCCTTGGAGATTG
Source organism: Magnolia changhungtana (assembly GCA_030180095.1). Classification (NCBI taxonomy): domain Eukaryota; kingdom Viridiplantae; phylum Streptophyta; class Magnoliopsida; order Magnoliales; family Magnoliaceae; genus Magnolia; species Magnolia changhungtana. The sequence goes on along the minus strand of JASAUF010000462.1, from coordinate 1,054,442 downwards.
AGATTTTCGCAACCCAAACTTATTGAAAATTCTTCATAGTGGTGGTCTTTATGTTAATCAATGATATACACAATCTAATTCGAACAGTTGAGATAATTCTGCATCGATGGCTTAGATTGATTGGGAGGAACTTGCTCTTGGATTCAAAATCGGATCTCTCCTTCAATCGAGAAGTGAAAATGGATAGTTTCTATTTAAAAATCAGCACACTGTATGGGTTTCTGACTTGAACAGTTTTCGATTATGGTTCTAGCACATGCAGAGCACTTCTAGATCTAGTTGCTACATGAGATCAACCATGGGTTGGCTATTGAGTGATCAAGGTTCCCACATTTAGTGGCCCACTAGCGAGTGGTTTGGATCGTTAAAAGGATGACTCTAATTAGTTATTCATGATTGGAAGGCTATAAACTTTGAGGTCTAAAACTTATTGGTCAGATCACATTAAGAATATAAATTAAAGTCAACGGGTTCCATTAGTGTGTTAAAATGAAGATGTACGATTAATATTCTAGTTTAACAGCTAGATCATGGTTGTTTAAAGTAAATGTGTACATATCACAGGGCATACGTGCACTTATCGAATCTACTTTTAGTTTTGAAAAGCTTAGGATTCTTCTAAAGATTCTAAGGATTTTAGAAATAGCTTTATATATGTCTTGATATAAACTATAAATTGATAAATTCACATGGGATTGTACGTGGATCACAAAGACGATCATTGTCTTCCTTTCAAGCAGGTCATCAAGCAGATATGATGAGATTTTTGTTGGATGATGGATCTCATGAGTTAGGTCTTAAAATTAATTATGTGTGGCTCATTTAGGCTAAATAGCATTGTCTAAAATTTTAGCCGGATTAGGTTCTAAGAAATATGTTTTCTGAAGTTCCGTGTCAAATATGCACATATATATCGTGTAAAACTTTAGATAGTCGATAACATATTTATAGCCCTTAGAATTGAATTCCAACGATGTAAAATACTCTGTAGTATATTAAGGTTGAGATGATAGGTTCAAAATTAAGAATGATCGAATATAAAATAGCTAAAATAGACTCTGGGTTTATTTAGTGATGGTGTGAGAGTCTACATTGAAATCTAACGGTTTAATAGCTTAATCAACCTATAAAGATTCTTCTCGGTGGTTTAGATGGATGTATAAAAGTAGGTTATGTAATATATATACTCGGGATGTGTAGATGGATGTATATATATATAGTGGTATAGGTGATTAGGGTCCTTGGATCAAGATCTTGATGGTAGGTTAAGCATATATGAGGGTGACGAGTAAGATGAACAAATCAAATTCTTAAATGGATATGTGTACAAAGTGTATATGAAGATCTCATGGTTGATTTACTATGATCGGGTGGTCTAAAATCAAAGTGGACAATCAGATATCTTTATCTAATAATGAATAGTGATTTTGGATGGTTAGTTTGATAAATGATCATGTGTATAAAGATTTATGAGGTCTGGAAGTTTTTTATAGAGTGTATGTGGGTCTAAGGGTTTGTACATACACGTCATCAAAGCATTTTTCTTCTCATTTGTATTCTCTAAAATATAAACATGGAAAAGCACTCATGTACCCACTCATGCAAAAAAAAAAAAATTAGGATAGTGCGAAGCGGGCCGCATTTTTTTACTCAAACCCAAGCCACTACCCATTTAACTTAGCCTAAACATGTTAATGTTAGAGTCAATGCCCTAGAAAACCATCTGTGCGCTAATCCACTAGCTATGTGGATGTAATTGGGTGGATCTTAGCCATTGATCATGGTGATCATGGGTCCTGGATTGGACATGCGATAGATTTACCTTAGATAAATTTAGTGTTACTCTCATCTTATGTTCATTGGGTTTGTTGAGGAGTGATTCCTCTAGTAGTCATTGGGAACTTGAGATTGGACATAATGGTCATTGATTTGGGAGAGTTATAGTCCATGGATCTCAGTACCCTGTTAGACCATGACTGTCACAGGACATCAGTCTATGAGATGTACAAACATCTTGTGTGAGGGAAATGACTTGGGTTAGAATGGACAGTCTCCACCATCGGGAGCTAACTTGATATTAGTTTATACCTTATCCTTGCTCTGCACAAGAGTGTGAACGTGTTATGAACAAAGGAACCAAATTTAGGCCTTTGATTACTCACATTGGTGGATCAAAATCAAGTCAACAGTCTGGTGGCCTATTAGCTTCAATTGTGATCATGATATTAGGACTTACTGATGCATAAAAGATGGTTTGATTCTTAAACATGAGAAAGTGTAAGGGTTATAATCTTGACTAGTCAGCTTTGGCTCTTCCTACGAGGTCCATGCAGGGGCAAATAAAGTAGACGTAGCTAAGTACTTTCATTAAGAGTTGTTGATTCTTGCAAGGTCTAACAACGGGTCCATTAGTTTACCTAGAAACATGTTATAGCTTTGATCTAGATAGATCAGGGACTCATTAAATGACTTTTCCACCAATAATCTTAATATTTCGATCAATTTTTTAAATATTTTTAATCATTGATTTTTTTTAACTGTTAAAATTGCTTTGATTGCACTTGATGATAACTTAATAACCCGCATCTAATGGTCCACTTCTGATTGGTATGGGATATAATCATTAGTGGATAAGGAATGATAGTGGAGGGATTGAATCATGAGTATATGCATGGATTAGGCAAATTGACCGGCTTCTTTTATAATAGGTTACACTAAAGTCCATAGGGTGATGGAGCACCATACTGGGTGCACCTCCAAAACCTTAACCCTTCCTTATTTATATAATCTCATCCTAGAGGAAAAAGGTGAGCTAGCCATGGACATCCTCACTTCAAGGGACGTGTGAGTGTGAGGAAAAAGAGAGAAAGTACAAGAGAGTTGAGATCCATTCTATCATCTTCCATTATCCTTACTTGTGGTCCACTTGTGTTGATGGTATACATCTTCCTCGGCACATACTAAAGGATTAGACGTTAGGCTATCTTGATTTTTCAATAATGGGATAGATCAGGGAGAGTTTTATTGGTTTAGAAGATTGACATCGACAGATCGACATTGTAAGCATCTCCTTCGTGCACATCACGTACAGGTGTATATATATATATATATATATATATATAGTACAATTGGGATGGGTCCCATGATAAAATGTTATTGTAATATTATGAACATTACTCATGGCGCGCGAAATGCGAGTAGGCACACTCAACAGCTGCTGGATGGGAATGGTTTAGGCACCTTTATCTTCTTAAGTTGAATTGCCTGTAGTTACCCTTTTTCTCCTTGGTTGTGCAATGTTATGAGAATGGCCTTTGATATATAGAGTCGCCACTAGCCGAAACAAGCTTTCAAACCTACAGTCAACTAGACATCGTAAGCTAGCTTCAAATTTGGGTAATCTTATAATTTCCTATTCTGAATGACTCTTGTGATGTGATATGCAGCTGTAGATTTTTGGGTAAGGGCCTTCGTTACAGGAAAGTAAGGGGTTAAGCACCTTTCCAGCCCGCACGTGGTGCAGTCTATAGTTTATGGGGTTTATCGATTTTTTGAGGGTTTTAACTGAATTTTAGTGATATCACACCTGGCCTTACTACGCAGATATTTGACTATCTAGGTAGGTGAAGATATTTTTTTTAAAAAAAATAACAAAATGTAGGTAGAGGAGAAGTTAGCTAGACGAGAATGTGCAAAAGTAGTCTTGATCTTGGGAATGTATAGACAGGATATGGTTTGGCAGCGATATACGGGAAAATAAGAAAATTATATACTCTTTTATGCGTAAAAGAGATAATTAAACGTCGCCGATTATATCCCTACTCTCACCTTACAATGCTATAATAATTGGACGATGCTTGAGTTGGTTTAGTGGATTACGCGGTTAAATTTGGGCAGAATTTCAAGTCCACACTCTAAAACCTCTCAATCTCGGAATTCTTTAATACTCATAGTCACCCATAGCTCCCTTCTACCTTTTGTTGCCCCGAAACACTCACCGTGATTCGGTTTATATAGATGAGACAAGCGGTGAATGACCGCCTGTAGCCTTACAGGCTGCCCTAGTAGTTATTACAAGATAGAATGTCATGGGGCAAGGCCTATGAGGCCGTAACGGCAGAGATTAGATAGTTCTTGAAGAATTACCTTTTTTAAAATTATTATAAGGCCTAATTACTATGTAAATAATTCTAGAATTGTTGTAGTATGCAATTATGTAATGCCCTGGTTTTCGAAACCTGAGTATACAACTTGTTTTCCGAAAACCCGAGTGTTAACCCTTGAAGATAGTCGAATGTCACGTATGTTTTTTTTTTCATTTTCTTTTTCAGAGTTCGCAGTTCAGTGGAATATGGACAAATCAAACATAAAGGGAAATTCACATAACATTGAAATATCCAAGTTGTTGCCTGAAGGCTTATACAAACCAATGTCTCAATACTATAATTAACAAAATGAATAATTTATACATACGACAAAATAAAATGTAATTAAACTTGAGCTACAAGAATCACGTAGCTTCTCTAGGAGAAGATATGGCCATACATCGTTGGTACTGTACCATGAACGTGAATGTCATTTAAACCACCTGCATTACCCGTACAGTTATATATTCAAAGGATGAGTGGCTAGCTCAGTGTGAATTCCCCTCAAGATTACACACCGCCACATTAGTTAAGCATAGTTTAACAAGAATACATACAAGACAATCTATAATGCGATCTTATTTATTAGGAATGGGTCTTTCAAATAGTCGGCTCATTCATAGTAAGAGGATGGACCTTTCAAACAATCAGTCCATCAAACAAGAGAATGAGTCTTTCAAACAGTCGACTCATTCAACTTATAAAGGAATGGGTCTTTCAAAAAGTCAACCCACTCAAGTAGAGTGGGCATCTGACCGAGTCAGATCGGATTGGGTCCAACTCGATTCAGTCCGAAATCTACATGGGCTGACCCGAACTTGATTCGATCCGGGACCGAGTCCATGACATCTAACTCGAACCGACCCAATGCATGGTTGGCCTGACCCGAACCGAGTCCGACACGGTTAGGGAAACTGAGTCGGATCGGGTTGGGTATGTTTCGAATCGAATTTTTTAATGGTGAAAATTATTATCCTCGCTACTATTTTCGGTGTGGTCCATTTGAGCTTTAGATATGATTCATTTTTTTCAAATGCTCTAAAATGATCACGAAAAATGGATAAACGGTATAGATATAATAAATACAGCATTGTGGGGCCACGTAATTTTGATCTCATTTGAGCCGTTTGTACAACTCGGAGCTCGAAGGGCATCTCCGCTCGTCTTTGCACAACACATATCTACACCAGCTGGCAGCTTAGCTGCCAGCTGTTGCCTGTGTCCCATCGGATTAGATAATGACAGGTTGAGAGTGGGCTATTGAAGTGACGTCACCAAGTTCTGTGGGCCCCACTACGATGTATGTGTTATATCCACACCGTCCATCCATTTTGAGATATCATTTTAGGGCATGAACCAAAAAATGATGCAGATAAAATTCAACACCGAGTCTGGGACATCTGACTCGAACCGATCCAATGCACGGTTGGCCTGACCCGAACCGAGTCCGACTCGGTCAGGGAAACCGAGTCAGATCGGGTTGGGTACGATTCGAATTGAATTTTTTAACGGTGAAAATCATTATCCTCACTGCTATTTTCAGTGTGGTCCATTTGAGCTTGAGATATGATTCGTTTTTTTTCAAATGCTCTAAAATAATCACGAAAAATGGATAAACGGTATGGATATAATAAATACATCATTGTGGGGCCCATGTAATTTTGATCTCATTTGAGTCGTTTGTACAACTCTGAGCTCGAGGGGCGTCTCCGCTCGTCTTTGTATAACACATATCTACACCAGCTGGTAGCTTAGCCACCGGCTGTTGCCTGTGTCCCGTCCAATCAGATAATGATAGGTCGAGAGTGGGCTATTGAAGTGACATCACCAAGTTCTGTGGGCCCTACTACGATGTATGTGTTGTATCCACACCATCCATCCATTTTGAGATATCATTTTAGGGCATGAGCTGAAGAATGATGAAGATAAAAAGTTATGTGGACCCCACCACAGAAAACAGTGGGGAGAGTGATTCCCACCATTGAAACTATCCTAAGGCCCACCGTAATGTTTATTTGAAATCTAACCTGTTCAAAAGTTAAAAAAGAGTCTTTAATGGTGGGCGTCACTATCCCCACTGCTTTCTATGCTGGGGTCCACTGGAGCTTTGGATTTAATTCATTCTTTACATATTTCCCTGAAATGATCTCTCCAAATGGATGAAAGGTGTGGATACAAAACATACATCATGGTGGGGCCCACGGAACTTGGTGACGTCACTTTAGTAGGGACTCTCTCTACTCAACCTATCAGTAGCTACCCGCCTACCCATGTTGACGTGTTGTGCACATAACTCAGTGGGTACAACAGCTACAACTGTTGCCTGTATAACTATGTTGACATGCTGTGCACGTAACTCAGTGGCCCTTATCGTACTAAGTAAACTCTGTTAGGGCCCACCGTGAATGCATGGGGTTTATCCACGCTGTCCATTCATTTTTCCAGATCATTTTAGTGGTTGAACACAAAATTGATGCATATCCAAAGCTTAAGTGGACCATACCATAGGAAAAAGTAGAAGTATTAATTTCCACTCCAAATTGGATTGGATCGGTCTGGATCAGATCTATTTGGTTCGGATCGGTTCGGATTGACCATGATCCAAACTCGATCTGAAAAATAGTTAGATCTGAATGGCCCTACTCGATCTGCACCGATCCAAGCTGTCGGTTCGGTTCGAATTGGGTCGGATCTGGTCAAATCGGGTCGAATCCACCAGATCGAGTCAGATATGCTCAGCTCTACGCTCAAGTAAGATAGTGGGCCTTTCAAATAGTCGACTCACTTAAGCAAAGAATGGGCCTTTCAAATAGTCGGCTCATTCAACTTGCAAAGGAACAGGTCTTTCAAACAGTCAAACTGCTCAAGTAAGATAGTGGGCCTTTCAAACAGTCGGCTCATTCCTAGTAAGAGGATGGACCTTTCAAACAGTCAGTCCATCAAATAAAAGAATGAGTCTTTCAAACAGTCAACCTTCTCAAGTAATATAGTGGGCCTTTCAAACAGTCGGCTCACTTAAGTAAAGAATGGGCCTTTCAAACGGTTAATCCATTAAACAATAAAGTAGGCCTTTCCAACAGTCGGCCCATTAAACAAGAGAATGGACTTTTCCAACCGTCAGCCCATTAAGCAAGAGAATGGACCTTTCCAACAGTCGGCACATTAAGTAAGAGAATGGACTTTTCAAACAGTTGGTCCATTTAATCAATCTACAAGCATGAGAAGATATACAAATACAATATATAGATGTTCATACAAAATAAATGTTGAGCATATAATTCGATAATCATATTCAATAATAAGCACAAGCAACCAAAAGTTAGATATATCAATCATCAGTTGAAATAAAAGTTAGACTATTACTTAAGCAAACATGAAAGATGAAAGCTCAAGGGGAAGAAGTCATCGCCTTATGTTTTGAATCGCTTATATTGCCGTTAGGAAGTGCACACGCCCTTAGACTCGGATCTTACCATGAATTGTAAATTATATGGTTAGATCTAAGTTCTACGCACTTTCTAGGGTTAAGCTCATAACCTAGGGTCTATATTACCTAGATTTAGGGTTTCAACCTAGAGTTTAGGTCTAGGTTTAGATTTTTGGATTCAATTTCTAATTGATGTAATAACAATACTAATGATATTACTAATTAAAAATAATAATCTAATAATGGCTAATGATATTAAAATAACGATAATAACAAATATGATTGAATGAAATGGCTTACCTAACTTGAGCCCGATCTGAGCGAGTCGACTCAACTAGACTCGGTAGGGACAATGAAATCCACTGAACTCGGTTGGACTCGCTATAAGCTAGTGAGTCAATGACTTGAATCGGTTTTGGACCGAGTCGGCTCAGCAACTCGGCTCTCTCTTCTTCTTCTTTTTCTTCTTCTTCTCATTCTTTCTTTTTCTCTAATCTGGCTAGCCAAGAGCCTGGACACAAAACCCGACCCTAACTCGGTCCAACAGTAAGTCGAATAGGGTGTGCAACTCGCTGAGTTGACTCGGTGTAGGAAGGAGATAGTCGAGCTTCTCTCACTCCCTAATATCTTCTTTCTCCTCTTTCCTTCTTCTCTCCTTTCCCTTCTCTTCCCTGGACTTTTACAGAGTCTGAACTCAGATGGAGTTTTGGGCAAACCTGACCTGAGTCGCACAGCACGTCACTGGTTCGATAGCAACTCAGTAGAGTTGGAATGGTGTGCTCCCACTCCCTCTTTTCTTCTCGTTCTTTCTCTCCTTCTTCTCCTTTCTTTTCTCTCTCTCTCTCTCTCTCTCTCTCTCTCTCTCTCTAGAAAGTCCCAAATGGGATGCTAGACTCAGCCTGACTCACAGAAACTTGGATCACATCGACCCAACTTGGTGCGACAGCTCAATGCGGCGATCTCTCTCTCTCTCTCTCTCTCTCTCTCTCTCTCTCTCTCTTTGGGATTTTTAGGGTTGGCATCCCAAAATGGAAAGGGAGCTTTTATAGATACCATAATTAACTTCTAGTGGCTTCTACCATAACTAATCTGAGGATTAGTTGGGGGTGAGGTATAAAAACTGTTCGACCCGAGGTTTAAATGAAATATCAGCCATTAATGTTTGCATGGTTGGCATCCAACCGTGGTGATGATCATTAGTGCACATGGTCTATCGATTCGGGGTCCACTAATGGGAAGTGGGTTCTTTAGGTTGGACGGAGAAGATCACCCAATTGACAATGACAAGTCTTTGCCTAAACGGTTTCTATGTGATACAACCCTTCTAAAAGGACCAGATGAACCCAAGGATGCTCGTGGGACCCACGTTTTGGACTGTATCGAATGTTCCCTTGGTGGTTCAACTCACCATGCGTCCGAGAAGGAAAACTCCAACCGCTGCGGGATAAACCTAATCGTTTTGAGAGAAGCTTTTAGGCTCTCTCTTAGGGCTTACTTGGACATATGAGATTGATTAGAGGAGCCACGAATGGCTCGGATGCAATCCTAGATTCCCGCTCTTCTAATTATACCCAAACTAAAAGATTCTCTCACTACTCTCTCTCTCTCTCTCTCTCTCTCTCTCTCCAACTTGGAAAGCCCTTACATGGATGGCTTAGATTACTTGTGAAGGAGCGGTTGGGATGAAGGGAGAGGTGATAAATCAAATCGCTAGCCTGTCAAGAGGAGTTTCTGCTCTCGGCACGCTACACACATGCTTACTCGTGCCTGTTATTGTAAGCACGCACGCGTGCTTTAAGATGTGTGATCAACAAGTTTTTAGTCGGGGGTCATGCCGCATCAGATGGATGGTTCGGATCAGCCAACAGATAATTATGATGGCCCACCAATCAGACAATGGACAATGGTCCATCGCTAGGAAGAAAAACGCGAAAGAGAGAAACTTTTTCTCTTTAGACTCGGGTCAACCCGATTTGACCAGGTTGGCTAGTGTAGTGTGGCGCAGGAGTACACAGGTTGTGTACTCCAGTCTCTAGTGTGGGGTCCACTGCGATACCCTTTGATATCCACTCCGTCCATTCATCTTGAATAGGGTTGTTGGACCATCACACCCAAGATGAGGTGGATCTAATGTTCAAGTGGGCCATACGTTTAGATTTTAGCCTTCTAATTATAGATTCTTATTGATCCAACAGCCATATTGCATTTTATTTGATCGTCAACGGTCATCATGGTAACACCCAAGTACTAAAAAGTACAGGGTGTTATAAGTTGAATCTACCATGTCCGGCTCATTTTTCAGGTCAATCAGATCTGGTAGTTATGTCTGGTAAGCGTTGAGGGTCTGACTAGTCAGATATGGGTGAGCCCTGCTACTATTATAATCAAGGAAATGTGTCCCAATTAAGCATGTTTGTGGTCAATCCCTGCAAACCGTTGACCATTTTTTATCTGAAGCCCACTGATCTAGACCTCCAATTATTCTCAGGTAAAGTTAAGGTCCATTCCCTACCGAGGGCAGCCGGGGCTTGGGCCTTTTGCCTGGTATATTTCTGTTTGCTCGATATTTGTAAGACTACGGTTAGATTTGCTTAAAACTTTTCGATCGGACGATTGGGTCTGTCTGGTACTCTCATGATTGTCTTGGTCGTGTAGACTTTAGAAAGATATGATACATAAGTCATATAGTTTCATCATGGGACATCCAAATACGAGGGGTCTTAGTGAAAGATCTATGTTAATGCCTCGAGAATATGCCTAATATAATGGAATAATTAGGCGAAAGTGCATGATCAAAACATTGATTTGAATTTAATCACTGTACAAGTCTTAATCCTTGTGAAAGGATGGTTATCGCCACCCATGTGTGTGATGGTGGTATAGAGCTGAAGCTCTGGTTGTATCACATGGTGATACTTTATGAATAATTGAAGAAACATATTCCCACATAAAATTAAGTATTGATTCCGAATTTATCCCATTTTTCTTCTTTTTTCTGATTCTTAATTTTATATCGACGTTCACTTTTATTCATTCATTCTTTTCATATTTTTTTCATCTTTATTCTTTTCAGAATTTTCTTTCTTTTTTTTTCAAAATTTTCCAGTCTTTTTATCATATATGACCTTTTTTGTCAATCTCACTATTTTTTTTTTTAACTGGTTGTTTTCATCTTTTAAGGTGGATAAAATTCTCTAGACTTAATTTTCAACATCTATTAATGATAAACATACTAATAATAAAAAATTCTAGTACAATTCACAGAAAATAAATTGAATGTGTCTTGTGATTTAGATCAACATGATATTCAAACTTCCTCTTAGTCAATTAGATGAGGGAAGTTAAGTGATAGTCTACTCAGTTAATCAAACTCCAACAATTCAAAATTCAATTTCTATCTTATCATCATACTCAGGGCATTCTTAAGTGCGCAAACTATCACTTTTCAAAATGAATTTTAATTAAAAAATTAAAAATTTTCAAAATTTTTGCTCAAAGACTAAAAAAAATACTGATTAGTTGACCTAGTTTACACCCCCCCCCCCCAAACTTAAAACCTACACTGTCCTCAATGTAAAAGATATAAGCATGCAATGCATATGAGACAATGAAAAGAAATGGAAAGTGATAGGAAGATGATACCTGAAGAAGAAGAATTGAAGCTTTTCCAAGGTTCTCAACATCAAATAGGTTAGCACGAAGACTAAATTTACTGAAAAAGAAACTATCCTAATCATAAATCCTATGAAAGCAATAAACCTAACTACACCTCCATTAGACTAAGAGGTCAACCTTGATACACAAGATCAGTTAGAGGAATGGACATATCCTCTGAATCAAACTTCTCAACAAATGCCTTGAGATGATGACCGTTCACTTTGAAAACATTGTCATTCATCAGATTCTTTATCTCGACAGCTCCATGAGGATAAACACTTGTAACAGTGAAAAAGGCCTGTCCAACGAGATCAAAGTTTTTCTGGAAAAAGATGTAACTGAGAATTGTACAGAAGAACTTTTTGATTTGGTGTAAATGATTTTCGAAGGATGTTCCAGTCATGAAACACCTTCATCCTGTCCTTGTAAATTCTTGAGTTCTCGTATGCATCTTTCTGGATTTCCTCAAGTTCGTTCAATTGAAATTTACGTAGCGAGCCAACTTGTCCAAGTTAAAATACAGATTTTTTTTTATAGCCTTGTAGGCTTTATATTTCAACTCCATAAGCAAGTGGCAAGCTTTCCCATAGACGAGTCTAAAGGGAGACATTCCAATGAATGTCTTAAAAGCTGTACGGTAAGCCCATAGAGCATCGGTCAAGTGGATTGAGATATCCTTGTGGTTAGGGTTAACTATTTTTTTCAGAATTTGTTTAATTTTCCTGTTGGAAATCTCAGCTTGCCTGCTTATCTGCGGGTGGTATGGAGTGCTTACTTTATGATAGATGTATTTCTTCATTAAGTTCTCAAATGCATGTTACAAAAGTGTAAACCTCCATCACTAATGATGGATCGAGGTGTTCCGAACCAGGAAAGGATTTTTTCTTTTAAGAATCTAATTACTATTCGATGATCATTATTCCAGCATGGGATCCTTTTGACTCACTTAGTGACATAGCCTACTGCCAACAAAATATAAATATTTCTGAAGGATTGGGGGAATGGCCCAATGAAATCGATGCCCCAACAATCAAATGCTTCAATGATAAGAATTAGGTTCACTGGCATCATATTTTGACGGGACAATCCTCTCAATTTCTGACAACGCTCACAAGCTTTGCAAAACTCATGAGTGTCCATGAACAAAGTGAGCCAGTAAAAGTCACACTGTAAAATTTTAGTTATGGTCTTTTTAAAGGAAAAGTAACCAGCACATGCCTGAGAATGACAAAAGGAGATGACACTCTGATGTTCATTATCTGGTACACATCTTCTTAGAATTTGATCTAGGTAATATTTAAACAAATAAGAATCATCCCAAAAAAACTTACGTACCTCGGCGAAGAATTTTTTCTTATCTTGCGCAGTCCAATATGTTAGTGTGAAACCCATAGCAAGATAATTTGTAATGTCAGTGAACCATAGTAATTGAGAGAGTTTAAATAATTGTTCTTCAAGAAACATGTCGTTTATCGGTGTTGGCTCAAGGAAATCGGGAAGATCAAGCCTGGAGAGATGGTCAACCACTACGTTCTCTACTCCCTTTTTGTCTCGTATTTCTATATCAAACTCTTGGAGTAGAAAGATCCATCTTATCAAGCGGAGCTTAGCAACATTCTTAGAAAGAAGGTACTTCAGCGCCCCATGATCAGTGTAAATGATGATCTTGGATCTAATCAAGTAGGACCAAAATTTATCCAAAGCAAACATTACGACTAAGAGCTCTTTTTCCGTAGTAGAGTAGTTCACTTGGGCAAAATTTAGAGTTCTACTCGCATAGTAAATCACATAGGGCTTCTTCTCTTTTCTCTGGCCTAACACCGCCCTAATAGCATAGTCAAATGCATCACACATAATCTTAAAAGGGATGCTCCGATCGGGTGGCTGCATGATAGGAGCGGCTGTCAACATAGCCTTAAGCTTAGTGAAAGCTTTTTAACATTGCTCAGTCCACTCATAAGGTATATCCTTTTGCAAGAGATTACATCAAAGACGAGAGAGATAACTAAAGTCTTTTATTAATCATCTATAAAATTTGGCATGTCCTAAGAAGGATCGTACGTCACGTATGGTCTTGGGTGGAGGTAGGTTAGAGATAAGGTCATTTTTAGCATTGTCTACCTCAATTCCCTTAGAAGAAATTTTATGTCCAAGCACTATTCCCTTAGGAACCATAAAATGACATTTCTCTCAATTCAGAACCAAATTCTTTTCCTCGCATCGCTTCAACACATTTTTAAGATTTTCCAAACATTCGCTGAAGGATGGACCAAAGACAGAGAAGTCATCCATGAGAACCTCTAAATATTGCACCACCATATTAGAAAATATACTTAACATGCATCGCTGAAAAGTGGCAGGGTGTTACTTAGTCCGAATGACATCCTTCAGTAAGCAAAGGTGCTAAAGGGACATGTGAATATTGTCTTTTCTTGATCTTCAAAGGCTATCTCTATTTGATTGTAGTCTGAATACCCGTCAAAGAAACATTAGTAAAAGTGACCAGTTAACCTTTCCAAAATTTGATCAATGAAGGGCAAAAGAAAGTGGTCTTTCCTTGTGACGGTATTCAACTTCCTGTAGTCAATGCACATTCTCTAACCAGTAGTGACTCTAGTTGGCACGAGTTCATTGTCGTCATTGGCTACGATGGTGATTCCAGACTTCTTAGGAACCACTTGAGTTGGACTCACCCATTGATCGTCGGATATAGGGTAAATGATACCCACAACTAACAACTTAAGTACCCCAGCCTTAACCACTTCCTTCATGTTTGGATTTAATCGACGTTATGGTGATCGAGAGGTTTCACATTATCCTCAAGATGAATGCGGTGAGTACAAATCAAAGGATCAATTCCCTTGAGGTCCGCAATCGACCATTCAATGGCTCTTTTATGCTCAATGAGAGTAGAGATAAGTGTACTTAAGGTGGGAAAAATCACCACCGGATATGTCTCATCTTAACCTAAGTAGACATATTTAAGATCAGCGGGCAAATGTTTTAGGTCAAGCTTCGGTGCTTTGAAGCTAGACGGTAGAGGCATTATATCGATTTGGGGCAATTCTTCAAATTGTGGGCTCCACCGGTTAACTTTAAGTACCGATGCAGCATCAAGTATGGCATCCATCTCCCTAATTGTGTCATCATTTAAATTAGGGAAGTGGGCCAAGCACGTCTCTAGAGGGTCAGAGTATAGAGTCAAGAATGCTCTATCTTCCACGAAAGAATTGATAATATTAATGTCATGGGTATCATCATCATCCTATGCCTATTTGCTCATATTGAAAGAGATGTTGAACTCCAATGTCATATTTTTGAAAGATAAAATCATAATTTTATTCTTACAATTAATAATTGCATTTGATGTAACAAGGAATGAACAACTAAGAATGACGGAAATTTGAGTGCTCATATATACGATGAGTTGAGTATCCAAGACAATAAGGGCCTGTTTAGACGGGTGGATTGAATGGGAGTCGAACGGCTTAAACGGGATTGAAGCGTTAAATCCGACTGCGACCGTATGCCAGCTTGTTTGGGCGGCAGATGGAAAAGAACAAGAGGCTTTTCGACAGTTATTTCGCTAGATTTCTCAAATCCAAAGGGTATTTGAAGGATATTTCGCTGGATTTCGCGAATACTTCTCCAGCCCAACCCAGTCTCTCCTCAGTCTAACGTACGGACTGAAGGATGGGATTGGAGATGGTGCAATCATGGCGAGAGGCATGGCGTGAGTCCTGGTTTTCGCACGAAATCTTTCTATGAGTAAGTTGCAAACTGATCGTGATGACCATATTCATATGCCATTGTTCCCATCGCGATCTCACGGATTGTCTGCGGGCTGAGGTAGATCTCCTTCCTCACTAGCCCATTGAAACACCATGAAAATGCTTGGACTTGTTCATGCATGTTGTTTTACCACTGTATTTGTTGTCATTTCTGAGAGGCCGAGTAGGGTTTCTTCATGACACTGATATACACCGTTATCACAGGGCGATGGCCCTCCCAATTGCATGTGTGTTGTCTGGTTGGATGTCATGCCTTCCGATTTCTGCATTTTAGGGGTGCATGTTGGATTTTACTATCAAACCTCATTTATACTTCGTATATGTACTTTGCATCCGCTTTAATCCTGTTGTAGGAGTATGGCCGTTCGGGATTTCTGATATTTTCTATTACGGCTTCGATTATTTGGGGTTTCTGGCAAAAATGGGTTTCTTCTGAAAATGGGGCTTTTAGGTTATGGTTAGTGTTTGCATCCTGTGATGATGGTTTGTTTATTGCTGATATATTGGTATAGATTTCCAAATGAATACCTTTGTTTACAACGAGTTTAATAAATTCAATGCTTCATGCATAATACATGGTCATAACAAATTGACTCCATTTAAATGGATGACCATGATCTGATTGCACTGGAATTAGGAATAAATCTGTTATTTATCTGTATGTTACTTGGGCATCTACCATGGACTTGAAGCTGGCAAGCAATTACCTCCTGATTTCAATGAGATTTCAACCTATACCGTTTGTGGTTGTAGTATTTACCATTGTTAATGCTAATGATTCGTGCTATCATCCTCAAATTGTTGGTTTGTTGGCCTCTATGGATCTCTGGGATGGGTTAAGCCATGAAATCTTGCTATCATCTAGAGACATCATGTTTGTTGTGAGTGTACCAATTTCTCACTACAAATTACAGTAGTGCAGTCCAGGGTCTCCACCGATGGTAAAGAGCTTCCAATAGCATTCATTCGTGCCATTATTTTTGTCCCAAGAGCCAAGCACCTAATTAAATAATAGAAATTCCAATTCTGAACATATAAAACCATGAAAATGCTGTATTGTAATCCAATAAAATTGTAATTCTGCTATAACATACAAACCGTGATCCACTGACCACAAAAAAGGAGTTCATATTTGTCACTAAGGGCAGTTTTTAGCTATAGCCCAAAATGTCATATATGCTTATAGCAGAGACACAAATAATTCCCCTTAATTAACATATGCATAATTTTAGTCAGAATACATTTATATTAGACGAAGTGTTGATTCTGAATGTGCATATGAATTTGTTTCAGGAAATACCTAGATATGATAAGCATATTGTTTAAAGACATAAAGGTCACAACTATTAAATCTGAAGGTGTTATGAGATAAGCACAAGACTTTTCTGTGATACTTTAACCATGACCAAGTAGAAACTGAATTTTCTGTATTGGAAATTGAACACGTTGACAAGATAGTTGTTGATTTCAAGTATGGTAGGATTTGACAATTCCACAGATAAAGGATCACGAGAATTTTTGAAAGACTTACAGATATTGAAAAACTAAATACACTCTGAGATGTATAACCACTCTGAAATGCATTCTAAATGAGATTTGTCCATTTCTATTGCTATTTTCTTATCGGTTTCTTTAGGCATTGCAAATGGAATATCCATTACTTGTACTGATATTACTTGGATGACAAATATGAAATCTGTTGTTTTGCAAATGTAATATAATTTCAGGATGATATTCAGTTCTTTTGGCGAAACATTGTCCAGGACCTGTCAAGGTTGTCAGGCCTTTTGGCTTCCAAATACATATGTGCAGTTGAAAACCATCTTTATACTTCAACTACATTGAGTATATATGCCTAACGTTATTAACCTTTTTGTGAAAATCTCTTGGGACCATTGCAACATGGTTGCAGTGGGTCACTGATCTCTTCAATTTGTTTTCAGACAGATCTCAGGTATGGTCACTATCATCTTTTTTTTTTTACTGTTTCTCAAAGTGTCATATAACCTACGATTTTCTCAAAACTTGCTTGTATTTTTTTTTTATTATATTTGTCTCTACTACCTTGCTGAGTTATTTGGGTGATAAATGTGGCTTGGCAACTGGAATCTCCGTACTAGTAAGCTCTTAATTTAGATTTCAGTTTGAAGACCTTTGGTTTGCAAATTGAATAGCTTTATTAGGCTCGGTGCATCGTGGATGCCACTTGTGAAATCTTAATCTATGCAAATGGATTTTATTGCATAGTATTGGTTATACTTGGTTGCCCGTTCTGAATATCTGTCATTGCAAATGGATTTTCCTTACTAGTCATCTCCTTAGTTGAATGCAAGTTTTGAAATCAAGTTCAATTTTTTATTTTTTACTTTTATTTTTACCATCGTGGATGTTTGTAGGACATATCACGGTATGGATAGCAATAAACACTACCACCACCACTGTTTCTTGTAATATGGTCAAGATAAAATTAATATCTTCTCCATTTTTAGGCTTCTGCGCATGGAAACCGTGGATATAGAATACATACATCAAGGTGGGCCATCTTAAGGGTGACAGTGTCTTTGGTGAGGCTCCAGCCAATGCGTAAGTGGCCGACCTCAGCAGAATAGCTATATTACAGTAGCATTTGCTCTAATCCAACAAGCACCTCTACTTGGAAACTCACATGCCAAATGGGCACCATGGTTTACATAACCTGGCCTCAAAACCATACCACTCAAGCAATCAAATCACCAAATATGTAATTTAAAAATAAAAGGGTGGGTGGTTCAAGAAATGAAGAAATTTCAAGCAACCGATATTCAACATATGTTACAGCTATCTTGATTAATGGGCAGACCTCACCATCCCAATGCAAGGACCTGCTTGTGCATGTCTCAGATGTACCCACACAACTAAGGTTGGCATGTGTAGACAAGTATATACTCTTAAGAAAAGAAAAGTTGCTGACTTTGAATAATGATGATTCCAGAAAAGAGGGTGGAACCCAAATAGGAGAAGACAAGCCAACCAATCCAAGAAAACCGTTACTGAAATGTTACATATTAAGAACTATCAAGATAACAACCTTACAATTCTTAAAAGAGGAAAACAATGAGCCATGCAAAAAAGAAAAGAGTCCATACCGAATGCTTGGGGAGAAAGGCAGCCACACTCCCCTCATTCTCTTCAGGATCAATGGAACAAGTACTGTACACAAGTATCTCTCCAGGCTTCACTAATCTATAAATGCAATAATGTCAATGTAAAAATCTAGAAGGCACCATTCTTTAGCAGAAATCTTAAAACACTGCAGTATTATGGGATATACATTAGCTTGTTATCATATCTTTGGCAATCTAATATTGTACTTTGTGGTTCTTGGAAAAAACAAAAACAGTAATGGTTAGAGAAGCTCCTGTTGTAATATAGTTATCCTGTTGTAACCCTCGTGCAATCTACATTAGCACAAGCTACATGTAAGGTTGAAAAGGTAACTCTTGCTTTCATATCTACTATTGATTTATGACCATTGGAACTATTTAAATAGTTCATACACACTATCTGGATAAAGTTGAATCTAACAGAGCTGGGTTGATTTTATGCACAAACAGATGTAACAATTTACCGGCATTTAAATAGTTCTTTTGTGCCTGCTGCTTTTCTTACAACTTGATGGGCACTTGGGAAATTGTTTATATCCACAAAATTTCAAGTGATACTACTCCATGACCAAATGCAAAACTCTTGTTTAAAATATCCGGCATTCATTGTTTTCTAACTCACATAGTCATGCTTGCATATAGCCAGCTCTTTACGGAAAAATCCAAATAGTAGAGTTTCAGAGCGCGAGAAGCATGAGTACCGAACCTGGGTGAGTGGGTCACCCAACTCCCATTTCAGTCCTGTATCAGTCTTCTTTCAGCCCCATATCGGCCCGGTGACATAGTTGTTGTGGAACAAAATAGTATGACTCAAATTCAATTGAGTTATATTGGATAATAGTTAGAACCATGCTTCTACACGCTGGAATGTGTGGGAACTAGTATTTGTCTAGCCCACCCGATGTGTGGATGGTTCCAAGTTTCTCACTGTTATTTGTACCCACTGTTATTTGCAATGTATATTTATGAGAAATACACACGTCATAGTGTAGGTTATCAGTTAACGATGGATTCTTCATATGAGGACTCACCAGATAGTATGATTGTATTTCAAGCAGTGGTAGCTTGCGTATAAGCTGTTGGGGAATATTGTCGTACGTACATGTTCAAGCAACCGGCGTGTCATGTGGATGATGAGCGAGCAAGGTTCATCGATTCCATTATTTGGGCTAGCGACGGAGATTGTGTAGATCAGCTTAGGATGAATCGAGAATCATTTTTTGAACTATGTATACTGCTACACGAGAAGACATAACTCCGTGATACGCGTAATGTTAGTCTTGAAGAACAAGTAGTGATTTTCCTCCACACATTGGGGCACAATATTCATAACCAGGTCATAGGTCACAAATTTATTCGATCGGGTGAGACAGTCAGTCGGCACTTTCACCGTGTGCTAGAGGCAATTATATCAATGTACCCTAATTTAGTTAAACAGACCAGTACCGAGTCGCCATCAAAGATCCAAACAAATCCAAATTGGTCTGCTTACTTTCAGGTATATTTGTAAAAGGTGTGTTTTCTAAGGCTGAAATTTTTTACTTCCCTCCAATGTACGCTCGCTTCATGGGTGTTGATTCTTCACGTTTAAGATTACGTCGGTGCAATTGATGGTACCCACATTCCAGCGCATGTGTTCGCGATTGACCACGCGAGCTTCCGCAATCGCAAATGGGTGCTCTCCCAAAATGTACTGGCAGCGTGTTCTTTCGATATGAAATTTACATATATATTAGCTGGTTGGGAGGGTTCTGCTTCGGATGCGAGAGTGTTACACAATGCATTGACCCGATCAGATGATCCCTTGCTTGTGTCAAATGGTACTGTATATCTGTTATGAAAGTGGTCATCTAATTGTTAACTATGACTGTATCCAGTTTCTCACTTACTATAACGTTGATTCGAATGTATAGGAAAATATTATGTTGTCGATGTTGGATACGCTCATTCACCTGGATTTATGGCTCCGTACTGGGGCATTCGGTATCACTTACAAGAATATTGAACCGGGAGAGCTCCTGTGAACATGGAGCTGTTTAATTACCAACATGCACAATTGCGCAATGCAATCGAGCGATGTTTCGGTTTATTGAAAGGTAGATTTCCCATCTTGAAGAGCGCTATGCAGTATGAATTTCAATCACAAGTCCAGATTGTGATAGCTTGTTGTGTCCTACACAATTATATACGTGGCCAAACTAAGTCTCCACAGGACAGTAATTTTGCTGCTACATCTGGTGCCAATGTGGAGGGTATCCCAACGCCACAAGAGCTATTAAGTAATGACGAGCGGCGATGGTTGCTTTGAGTAACGCAGCCTGAAAAAAATACTTGGAATCGAATGTGCGATGACATTGCAGC
Organism: Magnolia changhungtana; assembly: GCA_030180095.1. Taxonomy (NCBI): domain Eukaryota; kingdom Viridiplantae; phylum Streptophyta; class Magnoliopsida; order Magnoliales; family Magnoliaceae; genus Magnolia; species Magnolia changhungtana. Next base: position 1,033,918 of record JASAUF010000462.1, on the reverse strand, counting down.
CAAAATGTGGGCAGATGCTCAACAAAATAGTAGGAGTAGATGATGATACTTTCTATTTCATTTTCATACAACAGTTGTCGTTGTCGATGCTATATTTAAGGTTTATTAGACTTCAAAAAATAGTAAATGGTCATCGAGTTACAAACTTGGTGGTTTATTGGATAGTTATAAGGAGCAATGGATTTATGTTATATAAGTCTATCTTAATATTTATTTTTTTAACGATTATAACTGCAATTTGCAAAAAAAAATCATACAAATTTCATATTCAGGTGAAATGACAGACGTTTTTAGTGATACATCTACACCAACCCAGTCACCGGTAAAAACACCACCGGTAGCCACCCGATGTTCACCACGTGCTAAAACCATGAAATCTCTCGGAGCTTTCATCTAGAGCACCGAAGATCAAATGGACAAGTGTTATGGACCAAATACTGTTCGACACATTCCTTAAACAGGTCGCACTAGGCCGTAAGGCTGATAACGGATTCAAGCGAGAGGCGTACCGGATTGCGGCCGACGAGGTTACAAAGCACACTGAGGTAATTGTCACATGGCAAAACGTGTCTAATCGATTGAGATATTACAAGTGAGAGTATACTGCAGTGAAGGACATGCTGGCAGCGAGTGGATTCGGTTGGGACTTTGGGAGGATGGTTGCGACAGCCCCTGATGAAGTCTGGGAGCAATATCTGAGGGTACGTTTTACTGGTTTTGAATTGTCTATCATCTATTTATATGTATTATTTACCCATTATTACATCTGTCTTATTCCTCTGGCAGTCTCACCCAAATGCTGTAAGACTCCGCGGTAAACGAATTGACAGGATGGATGACCTCGCAGTGTTATGCAGATCTGACCAGGCCACAGGCTGCTATGTACGAGGCAGCAGGAGTATGGTCGCGTCGACATCTTCTTCTCGTCTGCAGTGAAACCTTAATGAAACATGGAATTCTGTTGATGACGATATGGATGATACGATAGATTTATCAGAGGATTACGTAACAGACTCCACAGGGACCATTCCATTACCATCGGACAGTCCTGCAATGGGACATCACGGGTCCCGTGGCACTCCCACGCACACTCTTAATTCCGATGATACTCGCGGAGGGATAGTAACAAGGAAACGATTGCGCCCGGCTCGTCCATGTGATGTACTCAGGGCATCATTAAATACCGTTGCTGAGTCAATGATGAAAGTTGGGCTTGGCAAACAGGTTAATCGTACTAGCAAAGTACTTGATGTACTCGAGGAGGTAAAAGGCCTGACTACCAAAAAATTTACTGTTGTTGGTGAGATCCTGAGTAAGGACAAGTTGTTGGTGGGGTTCTTTGTTAGTCTTTGACCCGAGCACCGAATGGAGTGGTTAAAGGAAAAACTGCATGATCACTTCGGTGATGGAGGTGCTGGTTCTATCTGATAGGGTGTGGTTATTGGGGTTTGTTACGCTGGTTTCCATTTTGGTGGCATGTAATAACTTATACTGTTATGATGTTTAGTTCCGTATACGCCACATTATTTTATTTTTAATATTTTAGATTTTTGTGTGCTGGTATATATGCCTAATGTATACCACGATGACTACTGTTTGAATGACTAAATATGTTTTGGAGGTTCTTCATGTATATCTACTCACATTTTATTTTGCATTACACACATTTAGTCGGATTGGAGTAGTCAGTTCATATATTGCAGGACGGGTACGTACATACAATTTTGATATTCAGAAAATAGGATTAAAATTTCTCGTTTGAATTATGGATGTTGATTTTTTGATATATCAGAAAAATAATCCATGCATGTCATCGCAGATGGGTAAAGACAAGTTCTACGTTGTCCTTGTCGGACGCCGCCCTGGGATATATCACACTTGGGATGAGGCGCGAGTAGAAGTTGAGGGATACAGTGGCGACAGGCATCGCGCGTTTCGGAACTGGAAGGAAGCCGTAGCATGCTAGGATAATTTTTTTCGCAAGGCATGTGAGCCATCCATACCACTGCCAAAGTCTTCATGTTTTTAGGTTGTCGCTGCATCTGTTGAGATCGAGATCCAGCACGCTATGACTGGGTCTACCCATCAGTCGACCCAGACGAGGCAGGAGGTGGTGGAGAGGGCGACATCGACCGATGATCATCGGATAGCGAGAAAGTCGTTGCGATTTTCGTGGGCCTGGTGGTTCTTTTTTTTTTTTTCATAAATTTTAAATATGGCTGTAACTTTAATTATTTCTTTCGACTTATGTTTTGGGATGGTGTTGTAAATGAGATTATTACTTTTGGATTTTAGGGTTGGTGTGGTCTATGACGTTGGTTTCACATTTGCACCACACATAACTTCAGTGTGGTACAGTGGATATATGAACATGCTTAAATTGTTGGAATATATATTTATTTGGATTCTATCGGCCCGATGAATGGCGTGGATGAGAGAAGTACATTGGGCCCCATACATCTTACCCTACCACCGTAGGTGGGGCATGCAAGAACATGGCTAAGATCATCCACGCCGTCCATCTATTTTTCCACTTCATTTTATGGTAGAAGAAAAAAAAAAGAGATAGGAAAAAGTCTCAGGTGGACCACATCACACGAAAACGTGCTGAATGAGCATCGACCATTATGACGTTTTTGGGGGTGCATGAACAACTGTGTCAAATTGCAGCTGGTTTTTTCCTTCATGTTGGCCTGTATGACCTAAATAGTGCCTTGATGTAAAATTTCAAACACAACCTTCGTAGGAATTTAATGGTGGATATCCAATCTCTATTGTTTTCTCATGGTGGGGTCCACCAAAGACGAATCACATCAAATGTATTTTTGGTATGAACTCCTAAAATGATCGGTAAAGGGAAGCAGGCCCCCATTCTAAACACTCCAGCCGTTGGATGCACACGTCCGGGCAATCCGTTTCGACGCATGCGTGAACTTCCCAAACCCCCCAGCCGTTGGAATGAATGGGATTGTCTGCAATCCCCTGCCCGCCCAAACACGACACCCATCACGTATCCTGGGATTCACCTGCCCTTCCAAACAGACAACACCATGGGATGCTGGATCACGGTAAACAGTGGGGCGAGAGACAATCCACTGACTTAGCATTAATGCCATTGGTTTTTGTGCAATCCACCCAGATATGTCTGAATCCCTCTCAATCCACCCGTCCAAACCGGCCCTAAAGTCTACTGGATAGTAGAATTTATCAACCTATACCAACACATCCTCAATCATCCCTCTTAGTACACGAACTTAGTGATCGACAAGTTGCAAGTGGTCTGAGTGGGTTTTAATTCGCCTAAACCAAATCGTTCGTAAACCGAGTAAGGGATCAAATTTACACTCACCCCGAAGTCAAGAAGTGCATGCTCAATCTAGTGATTCCCAATTACATAGGTAATAGTTGGGCTAACAAGATCTTTATATTTTTGTGACATATCTTGCTTGAGGATGGCACTCACCTTTTCTGTTAGAAAAAATTTCTTTTGAATGTTTTGCTGTCTTTTGGTAATGCATAGATTTTTCAGAAATTTAGCATATGAAGGGATTTATTTAACGGCATCCAGCAGAGGAATGTTGACATTCACTTGTTTTAACACCTCTAGAATATCCTATGAGTTAGCTAAAGGTATTGGTGCAATCAATCGTTGAGGGAATGACACAATCGGCTAAATTTGAGGTTCTGGTTCTAACCCATGTGAAGCATTGCTAGGTCTATCGTTCTCAGCTTCTTCTGGGTCCTTAAGCTTTTCAGCCCTCGCTAAAATAGTTTTGTCAATAATCTTCTCACTCCTAAGAGTTGTGATAGACTTAGCTTGCTCCATCTGATTTAAAGAGCTTAGGTCACTTATTTCATATTGCGATTTTGGATTGGGGAGAAGCTAGGCCGGAAGGATCCCTTTCTCCCCAATTGAATTTTTTTATCTCAAGCCCTTGTATGGCCTTTGTAAGGTCTTGAGAGACTTGTAGCATTCCCTGATTAAAAAGCTCTTGATTTTGAATATGTTTTAAGACCGGATCCTCTTGAGGTTTTCTTTGATTCAAAAATTGGTTAAGGATCTCTTGGGGAGTAGCAATTTATCCATTCCTCCAACTAAAATTTGGATGGTTCCTCCAACTTGAGTTATATGTATTTGAGGTGGGTCCACTGAAAGGTCTTTGGTAGTTATTTAAAACATTTGATTGCTCATTCAATATTTCTTGAAAAGCAGAAATTGTTGGACAATTTTTAATTGTATATATGTTACAAGCACAAATACCACAAACAACTTCCACAGCCTTTTCGGGTTCTGCCTTCTTAAGTTCAATGGCTTTAACTTTTCTTGTGAGTTTAGTCAATCTTGCATTTATATCATCTTCCTCTTTTAAAACATAAATTCCTCCCCTTTCCTTTGATAGAGTAGGCTTAGAAGTGGTAGTTCTCGAGGAGGTATCCCGTGATTGCGCGTTTTCAGCAAGTTTATCAAAATAATCCCATGCATCATTGGCTTCCTTATTCATGAATTCTCCATTACACATCATCTTCACAAATTGGTGCATGGATGAGGTCGATCCTTTATAGAAAAAGCTTGTTATCCACCATGTTTCGTAGCCATATTGTGGACATGAATTTACGAGATCCTTAAATCACTCCCAACATTAGAAGAATGTCTCATTCACTTTTTGCGCACAATTCATGATTATTTTCCTTAAGATATTCGTTTTATGATATAGAAAGAACTTTTTAAGGAATTCCCTTATCATCTCAGCTTATGTGTCAATGGACCGTGGTCTTAAGGAATGTAACCACGACTTAGCCTTTTCTTTCAAAGAGAAATGAAACAATTTCAGTCTTACTATGTCCTCAAACATGTTTGGGAGTGCAATGTAGATATTATCTCATCAAACTCTTTCATATACAAGTATGGACTTTCAGATTTTAGTCCATAAAACTTAGGAAGGATTTTAATCACCCCCGGCTTAATATCTACAGTTCCTGCATTTAATAGGAATATCATGGAGGAAGGTATACTCACCCCGCCGGTTGTAAATAATCTCGTAGAGTACAATGCAGAGGTGCATGATGCACTTTATTCTCATCTTGGGCTTCATCAACTGGATGTTAAGGTTGATGTGCAGCCATGACTTCTACTGACTTAGAGGATCTCAGGTGGTGTCTAATCCGGTGATGGATAGGCAATCTTCAACTAATCTTCTTTCACTTAAGAGACAGATAGTGTTGTCACGAACCTACTCGAGCATGAAACAATCGTAACCCTCAAGTAACTAAACAATTGAAATTTAAGAGAAAGAAAAATAAAACCTACAACAAATAAGAATTCTAAAAAGATAAGAGAGAATTGGAGAGAAGTTACCTGATTAGGGTTGCTATGTTACTATCTTACAAAACAGAAAACGAAGTTAGTTTCTAGAAACAATTTCAGAAAAAAATCATAACTTAAAAGCATAGTAGAAAAAAAACCTAATCTTAACCTAATTTTAATACTAATTAATCTAAGAAAAATGTAACCGTAGTCCCTGACAACAACGCCAAAAACTTATTCATAACCTCAAGTGTAGGGTTGTGACATAGTAATAATTCGGTAAGACCGAGGTCAAATCCACAGGGACTAAACTTGTACGTATTTTAAAAATAACTATAACTAGAACTATAAGAAGATCTAAATCTGAATTCTGAAATAATTGAAAGTGAGTGTGAATAATATTGATCAAAATGTATGAATTTAAAGGTGGGAACTAGGGTGCCAAGGATCTACTTGTAGCTATCAAGATGCTACCTTACTTGATTCAATGAACACAATTGGAATTAGAGTCCTATCATATCAGATTGGAAGATAAAACAATTTAAATCAAATATGAACTTTTCATTAACCTAATTCTCAATGAAGGAGAATTGTGATGATTGGAAGGGATTCCATCATCCTACCATACTCAGGAGACGATGGTGAACAACAAGAATTACCAATCTCACAACCTCAAATCAAGAAAAGAAAATTTTCAAAGCTATCACAACATCTATTGTAATTTGAGACACAATAAATCATAAAAAACTAAAAATATTCCTTTAATATCAAACTAGAATTTAATGAAATTCAACATAAACAAGAATCAAAGCAAGATAAACATTCCAACATGCTACGAGCTTCACCTCTTAGCCCTAGTTAAGAGGTTTAGTTAACCATAGACATGATTAAACCAAAAACTCTTAAATAAAACATTAACATAAACTAAGGAAGAGAAAGAAAAATTCGTGAAAGGCTTCTCCACCTTTTGGTTCCATTCCTTAAATCCTAGAAGATGATTTAGGACATCCTAGGGAATCTTATTTATAGTTGTCAAACGCTATCTTTTGCACCGCCTTGGAATTTTACAAATCGACCTTGAAACCACCTCAAATTTACGCAGCTGCGTTACGCTTCCGTCAGACCGAAGTCAAGTTCGAATCATGATAGGATTTTGTTTCAGCAGTTGCCCAATTCCGGTCACACTGAGCTTGGGTTCGGTGAGACCGAACTTAAATTTTGGTCAGACAGAATTAATCCTCGGTCGAGTTGAATTAACTCCGAAATTCATCGTTTTTCGCTGGAGCTTGTTGTGCACTTTTGGTTGCACCATATCCAACAAAAATGTACTTTTTAGCCATTTACTCTAGCTTATCTCTTTTAGTTGATGATACGTGAGAATAAGCATCAAAACTAAATACTCGCAGTATCGAGTAGTCTACTTGCTGACCACTCCACAGTTTCTTTAGAATTTTACAATCAATAACCATAGAAGGGTACCAATTCACCAAGTAACAATTTGTATTAACGGCCTCAATCTACATTTCCTTGCCAACCCAGCATTAGTCATTATGCATGGGCCCTCTCCAAGAGAGTCAAATTCATCTGCTCAGCCACACCATTCTACTCTGTTGTGTGGTGCACTATGTTGTACTTCATAATCCCTTCATCTTTACAAAAATAATTAAAATCCCCCAAGTGAATTCCCAACCATTATTTATCCTCAACACTTTCACCTTGTGCCCTAACTGTTTTTCTACCATCGCCTTACATTTGTTTAAAGCTGGTAAAAACCTTAGATTTATTTTTCAGAAAATAAATCTATACATTTATGGAATAGTCATCAATTAATGTAACGACCATGACAACCCTCCACATGAAACTACAGGCAATGACCCCATGCATCAGAATGCATATAATCTAGAACCCCTTTTAGACATGTTTTCCATACTTAAAAGATAACTTTGACTGCTTACCATATATACAATGCTCGCATATACTAAAATTAATGCTTTTAAAAATAAGAATCAAATAACGATAAAAAAGTACTTTCATGCCCCACTCACTCATATGGCCTAGGAGCGCATATCACATACGAGCAAATGTGGAATTCGCTACAGACGTTGTAGCTCCACCCGATGAAGTATTTCTGATCAACCTATAAATACTATTTCTCCGTGCTTTCATGACTACAAGTGCCCCATTTGAAACCTTAAGAACACAATCGAACCTGGTGAATTTGCACCCAAGTACCTCGAGTATACCCATAGATATTAGACTCTTCCTTAACTCAAGAACGTGTCTCACATCTTTCAAGATATGCTCCATGCCATCAAACATCTTGATACACACTGATCCAACACCACCTATGTTACATACATTGTTACTACCCGTAAACATTTGGCCACCATTGCATTCATTGTAACTCGTGAACCAACTCGTATGAGGGGTCATGTGATACAAAACCCCCGTATCCAAGATCTATTCATCGTCGAAATATCTGGATTTTGATGCGGTCAGTACGTCACTACTACTTGTCTCGTTACTGGATTCCACAGTGTTGGCTTATTTGGAAGAACCCTTTGATTTCTCCTTCATACACTTAAGATTTTGATAATCTTTCTTCATGTGTCATGTCATGACATAACTCCAGCACTTCAGCTTGCCCTTGTCCTTTGATTTATTCCTCGATCGCGAAAATCCTTTATGCCGCTCAGAATCACTCATCTTCATAACCAGTGCATCTATAGAAGCACTAACATCGCACTTTTTTTTCTCATCACCTTCAACTAAAAGTCGAGATGACGGTATTAACGCTAATGGTTGTCTTACTGGTGCACAAAGAGTCTTTGAACGACTCATACGATTCTACAAGAGAATTCAACAGAATACATTGATCTTCATCCTTCATTGTCGCATCCACATCCAATAATTTGCAAACAAGCCTATTGAAGTTACTAATATGGGTCTCAACATCAACCCTTTAAGTCATTTTCTGATTGAACAACTGTAACTTCATATACAAACGATTCTTAAAAGACTTCTTTGCATAGATGTTCTCTAACTTTGCCCATTTATTTAGCCGCAGTCTTCTCTCTCATAACATTGTAGAAGACCTCATCTATTAGACACAACTGAATTGAGATATTGAGCTTTTGATCTAAGTTGTTTCACTCTTATTCTTTTATAGTTTCTGATCACTTTCCAAGGAGTGCGTCTTCTAATCCTTGCTAAACTAAAAGGTCTTTCATCTTCACATTCCATAGTTAAAAGTTGTTTTTTCCGAAATAGTTATCTACATCAAATTTCATGCTAGATGCCATATATACCTTGTCTTCATATTCAATCCTCTTCCTAACATTATCTCTGATATCACTCGTTGGGACTCGCAGAAGCACAGAAAAAGGAATCAAACAAAGTAATTGCAATCACACAAGTAAATCCAACAAAGAACACTTCGAATTTACGTGAAAAAATCCTTACACTAAAAAACCACGGTACAAAAGCGATAATGCACTATGAATAACATAGTAACAAGAGATGAAACCTTACAGATTCAATGATTGAAAAGAAAATCCATAGTTTTTTCTCTCTCCAAAACCCTTTCAAACCCTTAAGCACGTCTAGACTTAATCATAATCCCGATTACACCCATATATTTTAGATAAAATGGAAATAGAAACAAATCGCGCAAAAATATGTAAAACTGTGCAACCAGTCGACCTGTCGTGGCGACACGCTTTGATTGATCGAGTTAGCCTGTTGACAAGAATTTTTGACATGCCAAAAGCTCAAAAAACCATCTTGAGATTTTTGCCAAAAAACCTAATATTTTCGATATCTTTCAATCCATTGATTGGACTGTCGACCGATCAATGGCCCCTATTTTGACATATACTTTAGATATTCAATTTTCAACGTGCTCATGTGCATTTTTTTTATAACATATTTTAGGTTAAATATTTCACTTAATATGCATATTTATTGGGCATTCCGAACAATAAATCTAAAAAGAGCCGTGAGTGAACTTACAGAGAAAAACTCCTTTAAACCTCATTCATGAAAACTCTATTGTTTGAAATTTCAAATTCATGAATTGAATGAGTTCATACATCCAAATAAAGATTAATTTTATTTGGATAGGAAATACCATTTGAACATAAAATTCTACAAAATAAAGATTAATTTTAATCCTAATCTTAATAATTAATGTCTTCCATATGGGCTTCGCTGCAATACAGTGCAAGTAATTCCAAGTAAACGTAATCATTAAAGTTTAAGAAAAACTCAAAAAACATCATCAATCGCGTTCATGCATACGTGTACGGCATGTGCCCATCAAAATCAATATTGGACTTAAACCGGATCACCTTCCCTGGATGGACCTCCACCAATTATACAAATTTGGCATTATCTGTCCATTTTTAAGTGAGACTCGTGTGCTTGGGCTCAAGAATCTTCTCATGAAGGGCGCTGATGAGAGCGGATTAGGTGTTACCCTGGTAATACTACAGTGGGTATTTTACTGACTGTGGGGCCCACATTGACGTATTTGTTTTAAATCCACGCGGTCCATTGGTTTTTCCATCTCATTTTAGGGTATCTTATCAAAAAATGAAGCAGATTCAAATCTTAAGTGGACCACACGATAGACATTGAATTTTCACCACTAAAAACATATTGGTAGACACAAAAGTTTTGGATCAAACTAATATTAGTGTTTTCCCTAGATCTGGGTCTATGTGATCTTATCAATAGGTTGGATGGCAAAGAAACATTATGGTGGGCTTGAATACTGGGCTGGGTGCTTGATCCGATCCCATCCGTTGACACCCTGCTCGAATTCAGGGTGTGCCCACGGAATGGATGCACAGAAATGGGCCACGTGTCAAATACTCGTTCCCTGCAACGTACGTGCACATTAATATTCGCAGGAGAAACGATCCACTGCGCGAAGCACCTACGAACATTTGAACTTCTAGGCATCCAGATCACCCACCTATCTAGACCGTACATCAGGTTCAAGCTACTCTTCTTCTGCCATTGTACGATAATAACAGTAATCAGAAGATCTTAATCTTTGGTGTCCGGACGTATCTTCTATAATAAATATTACCCATACAATTTTTGTACTTGATTTAATATATGGTTTGGATTATCCAATTAATATAATTTTTGAAATACAGCTATAAAGATTTAAATGAACATAATGGACGGTTCAGATAGGCTACGTAGAAACGAATGAGTCCAAATACAGTTAGGTGCACGGAAAGCTTTTCATACACGTTAGTTCACTATATCATTTTTTTCTCTATTCCTGGACTGTATCCTTTCTGTGTTCGAGGAGGGAAAAAGAGCCTCTTTTCCAATTTTTTCAGTCACTGGGAGAGAGAGAGAGAGAGAGGAATTTCTGCGGAGATTTCTTGGATTCGATTCGTTTCAAGCTCATATCCTTCTGTAAGTCGATTTTTTCCTTAATGTCTTTCATTTTTCCTGAATTTTTCGTTTTTTTTTTTTTTGGGTACTTCGAGTTGCATTAATGGTGGAAATTCGATTTTTGGGTCTAGGGTTTTGAAATTGCAGATGGATTTCTGTCGCGTTTGGATTTCTATTCGAATTTCATCGATTTCAAGAGCTTGAAGTTGTTGTTGTTTTTATTTCATTTGGATTTTGTGGAATTTCATACGAATTTTATAGTATGTTTTGTTTTCAGCCTAAAAATCGTCATTTCCAGAAACTTTTTTTTTTTTCTTTAATTGTCTTCTTTTTTGTTTTCCGTCTAAAATTTGGAAGGCTTGTTTTTGCAGCGATTTCTGTCCGTTTTTGGTTAAAAATGACTTTTTGTCTTGATCCCAATTTTGTGACTTGAAATTCCTTTAAAAAAAAAAATAAAAAATTTATAAATTGAATGGATGCTTCAGAGGAGAAGCGTTGAATTGAAGCAGTCAAAGAGTTTTCTTGGGCTTGCAGTTTCTGCCCGCCTTTCGAGTTGCCATTTTTATTTTTATTTTCTTAATATCTCTAAAAAAATTATTTTGTTAGTTTTTCTGCGGCGATTCTCTGGAATTTCTCTCATTTTTCTGCTCCAAAATGCTGTTTTTTCATTAACTTCTTCTGATTTCCTTTTTAGTTTTTGGAATACCATCTTCACTGTTTGATTCTTGCAGTTTTCCGCTCCAAGATTCCATTTTTTTCTCTATTTCTTCAGGTTCTTTTTATTCTCAAAATACCATTTTCTTTTGTTATTTTGATTGTTGCTTTCGTCATCTATAGTTCTGATAAAAGATCTGAACTTTTGCTTCTATGGCGTGAATGTCTGGAGCAGATGCGTTGAATCAAAATGGTCGAGCCGGAGGTGGCGTCAGAAGCCACAGATGAGCCACTGGATAATGGGCCAGCCCCGCATGAGGGTACGGGCGGAATTGTTGTTGAGAAGAAAGAGGAGAGAAATGGAATTGGAGAAGTTGAAGGAGAAGCAAAAGAAGAGGAGAAGAAATCTGAGGATGTGAAGACCGAGGAAGAAGATGACAAGAAAGTAGAAGGAGATGGTGAGGAAGGTCTGAAAATGGAAGAAGGAGAAGATGGCCTGAAGGAAGAGGAGAAGACTGATGAGAAGGCTGAAGAGAGCAAGGAGGAGAAAGTGTTGAAGAGTCGGAGGGGGCAGAGAACGCAGAGAGGGCAGAGAGGTAAGGCGAAGAAAAAGGAGGTTGTTGGTGAGGAGAAGAAAGGGGAGATGAAGAAACGTGAAGCAGACAAGAAAAATATGAAAGAAAGTGATGTGAAGAAGGAAGGGAAGGAGATAAGAATAGAAGAGGAAGGAGTGGCTGAAGGAGTGGAAATGGAGGAAGAAACTGACAAGAAAGTGGAGAAGGAGAATAAAGAGGTTGAGGAGAAGGCTGAAGAGAGTAAAAAAGATAAAGTGGCAAAGAAACGTCGGAGGGGGCAGAATGCTGGGGAGAAAGATGAAGTGAAGAAGAAAAAGGAGGTGGGTGAGAAAAAGGTGAAAGAGTCAGTTACTCCGGTAGCTTCCTCCTTGATCGATCGACCTGTGCGGGAGCGGAAATCGGTTGAGAGGTTGGTGGCTATGATTGAGAAGGAAGCAGTTAAGGAGTTCCTCATTGAAAAGGTGGTCTGTCTAGCTGGTCTCTGCTCATGGTGTCTTCAGTTTCTATTTTACTCATGTTGAATTACGCTTGACCATGTCGCTGATGTATTTTTCTTTCCCCATCTGTTTACCTTGGAAAATTGCAGGGGCCGGGTACTCCACTGAAAGATATACCAAATGGTATGGTCCTCATCTTCTCTTTCTTTGTCTAGTTTTCTTCTTCTGAGTTTTAGTGTTATATGTGTCAAGAATTTGTTGGCAATTGCGCATTTTACGCATTGCGTTTCTTATTTGCAATTATTTGATATTTAGGCCTTGCCTATTTCTGTTAGTTGTATCTTGTTATCTTTCCCTGGCTGAGTTGCTATGGTGGCTGAATGGTTTTATGCAGAGCGATCAACATTCTTTTTCCATTTCAGAAATGGACTTAATTCAGCCATTATTCTTGGGGTGGAACTAACATAAAAGTTTTCATGCTTTCCTTGAATGATGATGTAGTCAATGGTCGGAAAATGTGCATTTCTTCTTTTTTCTTGTAAAGCTGTGTAACAGATTGTGTTGGAATAATCTTATGTTGAATATTGCATATTAGCAATTACTTGAAATGTTAAAACAATTTGTAGGATAAGTAGGAGAGGTGAAAAAAATGAAAGATGTTGAATGGGAACTCTCTTTGGCTGGAAATTTAGAAGACTGTTGCATCTTATGTTTATGAATAAAAATTTTTGTTTTCAATAGTTTAGCCACACAAGAATAATACATGGATTTGGACCATAATCTTTCCTACTTTTTAGCATGCTGCTGTTGAAGTATGATTTTCATTTGATGTGGATATTCACTTTGTTCTAGAAGTGTCTATTGACCATGTAGTACATGTAACTGGTATTCTCCAACTATGATGGTATATGGTTGTTGGAGTGATCACCTCATTAATCTTCTGATATGATTCAAGCTGCAAGGTGCAAAAGTTTATGGTTAAATCTAATGCCTTTCCAAATCTTCAGGTCTCTCAAATCTTTGGGCTATTATATTTCCCTTTTTCTAGATGCCTTTGGCAGCAAGGTATTCCTTTTTTTTTTTCTTCCTGAAAATACCCATTTCGGCCCCATAACGGACTGTTACGGGCCAATTTTTATGCAATGGCCATTATGACCCGTAATGCGTAACAGTCACCACCATTACCATTACGTAATGGTCGCATTTAACCATTTTGGAATACCTTGTTTGGCAATTATTAGAAAGGTGGAAAGTGTTGAGACTTGAGAGAAACTTTCTTTAAAAAGGTCAAGGAGCAGGCTGAGCATAATTGTCACCTTCTAATCTGCAAAGAAGTTAGCCTCCCCCCATTAATTGGGATTAGGCTTAGATGATGATGGATTGGAAAGAAATGCAAAAATCAAAGAATGATGGGGGCATTGGCATAGGGAGAATGATGAAAAGAGATTGGGATTTTTGGGAAATAGTGGTGAAGGTATGGGGAGGAACCTGAGTGTCTATAGAGGCAAGTCATTTACAGGAAGTATGGTGAGATGGGAGGGGGTTTGGTTCCCAGACGATTTCATCTTGGTGGAATGCAATGAAAATATTACAAGGGTTCCATAGCTCCCTTCTTGCTTAAATTCCTGCTATGCTTTCTCAACTTCTCCCATATAGTTCCAAGCAGGCTCTCGGAAGATATCAATATGCCTTTTTGACCCATGATAAGATGGATTTCTTGTACTAAGGTGTTGGATACCCTACCCTCAATAGGTACCCAAACCTGCGGGTAACTGATTGACCCTACCTGATTTTAACGGGCCCAGCTCCAATTTTTTTGGACCCTTAAAGAAATTGGGTTGTGTTTAAGTCTCACTGTTTTGGGTCTAATCAGGTTTGGATTGGGTCCACCAACTTGGACACAGTTAAATTTGGTCGGGTCAAGTCAAGTCGGGTCCTGCTAGTTTTTATAGTAATATTGTATAAAGACCATATTGTAATCAACGTGGGTATTAGACTATTAGATGGAGTTTGATTGTAATCAACCTATGTTATAGTCAATTACATCCTGCCTACGGGAGTTTTGTGCTCTCATTGCCGGTCCCAAGCTCAAATAAAGGAGGGTTGTGTCAGGTTGGTATTGGTGTCAAACTTATGCCATAACTTCCATCATGTATCCAAACAATATGACATTCCAAACTCATGCTAGGGCGTTTGTCCGACCATTGATATTGGAATGGCAATATTCATGTAGCCGACTCCAATTAATTGGGATAAGGGTTAGATGATGGCATTGTGATGAATTATTCTAGCATTGGAATGATGTTTGCTAAACCACACTCATGTAGGGGAGTCAGTTTACATGCCATGCATGTGTCAAAGTGGCACATGTGTGTGGTCTATATTGGGTGTGTCGACAATGTAAATGCTCTCATTTGAGCTAGACCCACGCCGAATTGGACTTGGCACTTAGGTCCAAATACTCAACAGGTACCTGAACTCCAATTAGGTCCAGGTCCTAAAAAACGATACCTGGATCCGAAACGACCTGGAGCTGATGAGACCTGGACTTGATTAGTGTAGGTATGAGTGATAGCCCTACCTCCTAGGGTGGGAGCTCCTTGTTGGACAGTGGCGGACAAGATCCTTAGTGGAATAATTTCTGAAGTAGGAAGATCAAGAGAAGAGGAGATGATCAATCACATTTTCATTCATTTCATTATGATCAATCTCTATGACTTTAGTTGGCTGTTCCTAGCATAGGTGGAACATCTATTAGAGGGTCACTTTGGTGTCTCTTTTGGAGCTAGAGAGGGCAGATGCAGTGGATTATGCTTCCTTTCACCAGTCTGTCTTGAAGGAGGGAAATGATACAATTTTTTGGAGATGATGTGCTCCCTTCCTTAAAGTAGCTGAGAAAATGAAGACTCATGTTAAGCCTTGGGCCATGTTAGCAGGGAGTGATGGGGTTTCGATGTGCAAGATATATTGAAAATATATTGGTTGCACAGGGCAGTCTTGAGAAAAAAAAAAGTGGTGTGGCTGTAGGCCAAAAACAACCCAAATGCATTGACAACCCTACCTAGGTCGGCCTAGCCTTTTTTTAAAAATAATAATAAATTTCAAGCACGTAGTTTGTTAAGTTAATGGGTTGGGTTGACTTGAAACTTGGTGTGTTGATTAGACAGGTGAAGAACATGACATTTGTCTATTTTTCAAAAGAAAATACATGAGGCAAATTGGAAAAAGATGGTTGCTTGCTCACCCGAATGAGTTGAACTAGTCCTTTGATGACCATCAAACAGCTTATTGCACAAAAGCTGGACAAACAGGATTACACTGAAACCTTGTGACTGACCATGTTGAGTTGACTTAGGTGGGTCTTGGGTTGATAGCCCGGCTGCCAAGCTAGGTCTAACCCTTCCATATGTCATTTCGGTGGGGAATTTGGATGGAGAGAACTGAATGTTTTTTCACATATGATGTGGCTTATTTGGCAATGTGATGTTATGTGCTTTGGCTAGAAGGAGATGTGGAGTGTTAGCACCATGACTCGAAAAAAAATTAAAAACAGTTTAGGGAGGTCCTTGTAATAAGGTATTTTTCATGACCAAATCAGGGACTTGGCAATTTTGTGCTTATTTTGGAGATGAGGCTTTGTACATATTACGTAGTACTTCTAGAATAGGCTGGAATTATCTAGAGAATTGTAGAGAATGCTAGAGAATGGTAGAATTTCAGAAGGGAGTAATGTAGAGATCTTTAGAATGTTAGAGAGTTCTCTCGTAAAATCTTTTAGAGATACTAGTGTAGAATAGTTTAGAAGGTTTCTAGACTGTTCTACCTCTTGGTTGTTGGATGATCACCACTTGCAAACATCCCAGCTTTCCATGTAAAGTAGCTAGAAGGTTCTTATGTCTATAAGAGGGGTCCTCATTTGTATTCATCCTTAAGAAATTGTAAGGTTGGGAGCTTGAGTGCAATAAAAGTATTCTTACACATCTCGTGTCTCTCTTGCATTCTAGTGGAGTTTGGTGTACAACACTTGGTGTTTGCAGTTATGGGATAGGCCAACTCATTCACGATGGGATTGTCAATCAAGTGTTGCAAGGTCTATATGCTTGGGGAAGCTCTTAGGACATGACAAGTGTTATCACTGCAAAGTTATGAAGGGTTTGTAAAGCTTTTGGGATAAGACAGAAGCAGTGGCATTGAAAGTGATCAACAATAAGCATATGGGAACGAGGTAGTTCCAACGAGCCAAGGAGGGAGAGGTCCTGTGACGTGGAGTTTTTCATGGGCTGGTTGATGAAGTGATGAGCAATGACGTTGTGGACCTCGACAGTGGGTTGGAGTATGAAGTGATGGGCAATGATGTTGTGGACCTTGATAGTGGGTTGGAGGAACTTAAGGGTGAAATGTTGGGGGTTATAAACATGATGATGACACAGTGTTGAGAGAGGGCGATGTTCCAAGCTATAGTGGTAGTGACCTCACCATGATGGAGCAGGTTGAGGAAATGAGGGGTGATTGGGTCATGTGGAGAGGGGCTATGGTTAATGGGAATATTGCCATGGGAGGTGCAAAGAATGTACGATACATCGGAGTTAGGGGCCACATTTATTGCATTAATCCAAAAAAAAGGTGTTAAATGTCGTAGAGATTTTAGAACTATTAGTCTCTTGGGAGGTCCATACAAAATTTTAACAGAAGTATTAGCATCTAGATTTTGTGCGGTTATCGGAGGAGTTATTTTCATAAGACAAGGGACCTTTGTGGAAGGGAGGCAGATAGTGGATGGGGCATTGGAGGCTTAAGAATGTATCGCCTCATGCAATTGGAAAGGATTGAAATGGGTTTTATTTAAACTAGATGTAGAAAACGCTTATGATCATGTAGATTGGAATTTCTTGGATTATATGCTTGATAGGATAAGGTGTAGGAAAAAAATGGTAGTCTTAGATCCGGGCTTTTGTTAATTCAGCAAAATTCTCACTCTTGGTCAATGGATATACAAATGGTTTCTTCTTAGCTTCTAGAGTGTGGGTATTTCTAAGGAAGAGGTATCGAGATTAAAGGTGTAGTGTTCTCTTTTGGGTGATGATAAGAACATTGTATCTGTGGAAATCGGTGGCGTTGGTTAAAAAAAGTAAAGTTTCGAAAGGTGTAGGGTTCTCTTTGGGCGATGATACGAACATTAGATTTTGGGAGGATATATGGTTGGGGAGCAAAAATTGAGCGAAGCATTCCCACCTTTAGCGGGGATCGTGTTGGAGTTAGATTTGAGGGCAGATAGATGTATTTTGGGTTTCGCAATATCGCAGGAGGAAGAGATTGAAGAACTTGCAAGCCTATTGGAGTTGCTATCTAACGTGTAGCCAGTGACTTCTGAGTCGGATTCAATAATCTGGTTAAAAGATGAGTCTGAAAAATTCTTAGTGAAATCCTTTTACAAGATGTTAAGTAGGGAAGATGTTGTGAAGGGATTAACCTGACGGTTTTCGTATAGCGATATGGTGCCCCTCCAAAGGTAGTTGTGCTAGCTTAGCTAGTGGGTTGAAAGAAGGTTCTTACTGTCGACAACCTTAGTAAGATCATATAATTCTCCCGAACGTTTGTTTAGGGCCTATTTGGCGCATGGGATTAAGATGTATTGTAAGGGATTGAAATGCTTTTTTGCAATTAATGTTACTGGCAGTGAATTGTCTCCCATTCCATGAGATTCATCATATTTCATCTTGTGTTTGTGTCATCTACCTTGCATGGTGTAATGCCTTTTTTTTTTTAAAAATTCCATACCACATTTGGAAAAATGTGAAATTGTAATCAATTGACTACATTTCACAACTGATCTCGGTCACATGTATTCATATGTAGCTTGAATGTTACGTATTAAGGGCACATATGAATTGATGATGTGGATAAAACACGCATATTAATATGGGGCCCACAGTTGTAGTGGATTTTTAAATTCACCAAGTGCCAGTTTGGTACGTGGGCTTAGATGAGATTAGGTGGTATGGAATTGCATTTAGTCCCGTAAAAAGTCCATCCGGTGTTTGATAACAAGAGGAAGGATTGGATTAATCTCGATATCATATATTCCAATGCTAATGGTGTATACCGCATGATTTCTGGTGGATTTCAAAATCTACTACAACTGTGGGCTCCACATTGATGCACGTGTTTTTATCCACGTCATTCATCCATATGTGCCCTTTACACGTGATATTCAATGTGCATATGCGTACATGTGACCGAGATCAATTGTAAATTGTGGTCTGTTAATTACAATTCCACATTTTTCCAAACATGGTATGGAATCAAAAGAACGCATTATACCATGCCAGATAAATGACATAAACACGGGATGGAATATGATGAATCTCATGGGAGACAATACACTGCCAGTAGCATTAATTGGAAAAGGCATTTCAATCCCTTGCAATACATCTTAATCCCGTGTGCTAAACATGCCTAAAAAATCGTGCAATATATACCATTGGCATTAGAATATGTGATATCGGGATTAATCTAATCCTTCCTCTTGTTATCAAACGTTAGATGGACTTTTTTTTCATAGGACCAAATGCAATTCAATACCACCTAATCCCACGTACCAAATAGGCATGTGTTTTCAAAATCTGGAATTAGTGGACCATCCTTTTATTCACTGTTCGTTTGCTAGAAGGACGTGGTATGGCTTCAACTTATTCAAAGCGGCATGGGTGATGCTGAGCTCTATTGATCAATTCCTTTTGATGTGGCATGGTGGGGGCAAAGGGAAGGTTGGGAAAAAAGTTTGGTATATAAGTTTATTAGCGGGTATTTGGTTCCTATGGCTGGAAAGGAGCAATTGGTGCTTTAGGTATTGGAAGGGGCAAGAGTTAGAGGTATTTAGGATGGGTTAAATTTCCTGTAATGGAGTGGGTGATTACAAAGCTAATTGTTCATTTTTCAAATAGTAATATAGAGATACCTAGAATGTTATAGAGTTCTGGTGTGAAGTTTTGTATATGGAGTAGTGTAGAATAGCATTCTTGGCTGTTGGATGATGGCATCATCCTTGACATCCGTGTAAAGTAGCAAGAAAGTTCTTAGATCTATATAAGCAGGAGGGGTCCTCATTTATAATCATCCTCAAGAAATTGTAAGCTTTAGACGTTTAATACAATAGAAGCATTCAATCAAATCTTTTGCATGTCTCTTGTATCCCAGTGGAGTTTGGTGCATGACACTTGGTGGGTGTTTGATTTTTCAAATCCCTTTGTAAATACACGTAAACAAGTCATTATGATTTGTAATGTTTGTTTGCCAAGGGAGGGTAAGCCATTAGTATTTCCTCCTCAAAAATCGAACAGTAAAGGTCTGATTTAAATTTGTGGGCCCCATCGTGATATATGTGACTTATCCATGCCGTCAATCTGTTTCACTAGGACATTTTAGGGCATGAGCAATAAAAGAGGCAAATCTGAAGCTCAATTGGACCACACCACAGGAAACAACGGTTCTAAAGACGTCCACCACTGAAAGTTGTTTCCATCCATAGGGCCCACATTGATGTTTGTTTGTCATCTAAACTGTTCATAATGTCACAGAGACATGGATAAACGGACAACACAAATATCAGCTTGATCCAAAGCTTCTGGGGCCCCCAACAAATTATCAACAATAGGTGTTCAATCCCCACTGTTTCTTGTGGTGTGGTCCACTCGAGCTTTGGATCTACCTCATTTTTCAGTTCATGCCCTAAAATGAGCTGGCTGAAGGGGTGGACAATGTGGATAAGTCGCATACATCACGGTGGGCCCCACATTTTTCACCTTCTTCGCCTTGGGTCTGGAGACCGAAAATGTTCAAAAAGCATGCCTATCAACATCACATTGGCAAGGCTACTGAAATTATGGATGTAAATAATTATTATCTATTTACGAGTATTTACACCAGTGACTGAAAAATCAAACATCCCCTTGGTGTTTGCACTTGGGGGATTGGTCGAATCCTTCATGAGGGGATTTTGAGTGCCGCATGGTCTACCCCTGGGGGAAGCACTTGGGCTATGTGACATAGTGGGGAGATTGACAAAAGCACTAGTAGGATCAGTAAATCTCAATTCTGGTTGGAGTTTGTTTGGTAATACAAGATTGATGAGCATTGGAAGGGAGGTATGCGTCAGTCTCCCTTGCATTCAGGCCCTGTTGGTTAGAAGGACCTAATGAAGTAGAGGCGCTCTCTCAGAATGTTATCAAATATATCCCAATTATCTGCAAAATGTCATTTATTACATGAGTTAGCAAAGGGAGGCCTTGCCTGTGTGGTCGACTCAATACTTCGGATGAGATGACAGCTTTGCATAAAGGAGTAAAGCTTTTTATGACATGTTATTTGTCAGGCCATTGAAGCGATTGACTATTTAGCTAGGCATTGACCATTTTTATTCATTAGGCATTCCTTTCCAATTTTGCAGAAGAGCCTTAATTGTATCCATGCTGTGCTTTCTGTTGAAAGGAATTATTCTTTTATAAAGAAAAGGAATAACTGCCAGTTCGATATTTAACTCAAATTTGATGGAATCTCGTGCGTAAATCTGGTTTGACTGACATTGGTCAATTTGTTGGAGTTGCAGTGGCCTCATTGTATTCAAGAACAATTACATAATCGCTGTGACAAGCCGTATGTAACAGTAATGGTGGTTCCATTATGTGATACAGGGCTGTAATGCCCGTCCTGAAAAAAAAAAAAAAAAAAAAAACAACAAAGAGAGCCCATAATGGGCCTGTAATGGCCGTAATGGTCCGATATTAGTCTGATACATTTTCTTCCTCTTTTTTTTTTTTTTCTATTTATTATTATTATTATTATTTACCATTATAGGGCTGTAACGTTGTTGCAGGGGCCGTTATGGCCGTTGTGGCCCTTATTGTAACGGTCATAAGCCTGGCCACCTTACCAATATTGAATAACTTGCTTGGCCTTCTTGCACCTTTAGGTCTCTAGACTTGAGAGAAGCAAAAGTCAAAGAACTTCTGGATGGTTTGTGGATTTTCCACAGCTTCTTTTTGAATTCTTCATTATTGAAGGCGATTCACATGCGAAATAATACTCAGATAGCCAGTAGAAAATTATGACACTTCCATAAGTGTCTGCTGGCCTGGTAAGATCTAAAGATGAAGTGGGAGTTTAGACAGCATCTCACATGTCCTGTGTTAGAGCATTCTTTTGTGGCTGCACATGCACATACAGAACTGCTTATTTCTATATCCTTTTTAATTTTTACTCTAAATGCTTTGCCTAGTTCTTCAAGCGCAAAATAGAAACATTTACTTGTAAGCATGTTATGATCACCTTATGTTGACTAATATTAACTTTCTTGATGACTTCTGCTAGCTGAGTAACTTTTCTTGGTAATCTGTTCTTTAGCATGTGCCACTCTGGGTGACGCTTAGCTTTTGTAATTTTCCTCTCCTTATGTAAGCATGTGTATCTTGTTTTGTTTTTCCCTTTCATTACTATGCTTTCCTCATCTTCTAGTTATATTTACTTGGAATGAACATATTTCCATGTAGAACAAGTGATAAGTTTATTTCTGGGATTGTGGTGTATTTTCTGAACCATACATCTTTTGCTGTTTCAGTTGCATACAAGCTATCAAAAAGAAAAACTGATGATGTTGTGAAGATGCTTCACTCGATCATTTTTGGAAGGAGAGGAAAGGTAATTCAGAATATGTTATAATTGTAACTGTTGTTGAAATTTTGATCTGAACTAGGGAAGGTTGATGTAGACTGTAATTCCTTGCCCATGTTATTTTGCGCAATAATTGTGGACAGATTCTACAGAATGCTTTTAGTCATTGTTCTGGTGTGTGCAATTTAGGTTCATCTACCTCCACTTGTGCACCCATTTGCTTAGTCATTTCCCCCTACTTTCAGGCAAACCTTAGCTGAACGGACCCTCTACCCGACGCACTTCTGCTCCATTTCCTGCTTTGGACAAGTACTCCAATTTCCGCTTCCTACATGTTTATACTTGCTAACATATTAAGCAGATACTTCCCTGCTCCCACACCCAAACCTGTTGGTGCTTTCTTCCATGCTTCGTGCAACTATAGCAAAAATTAACTGAACCGCTGTGTGCTTTGAGAAACAACAAGTGTAGTTTTGAAATGGGCCAATCCTTCATTTGAATGATATTGGAAGGTATTGTTCATAGTTATTTCAAGAGTTAGGTTTCTGACAGTTGCATCCTGAACAATTTATCAGATGCCAGAGTTAGACCAATTTGTGTTTTTTTTTTTCCTAGCAGAACCATTATTTTCTGTTGTCTTTTTTTATATTGGAATGACTCAAAATCTCTCCTTTTGTGACTCTGTTTATTTGATACTTGATGAATGATGCATGTCTTGCAGGCATCTCAGTTCAAAAGTAATATTGCCCAGTTCTCTGGCTTTGTTTGGCATGAGAACGAGGTAAGGCATTTAGTAGTGAAGGGATGTGTGGTCTACTTGAGTTTTTTCAACATTATCAAAGAGATGGACACGAGTATGTTGCCCATTCTCATCTTTCTGAATCCATGGTTAATTATACATGAGAAATGCTAATGAGTTTGGCATGTCCATTTGTCAGGTATAAGCCAGCATGAAAATGCCCTGCCCTACAAATCAGCCGACTACAATAATCATTTGGGTCACACGTGGATGAGAGAAATTCACAGTGGTCTTTTCTTTAGCTGGCCATTTATCTCATTCATGTGTGGCTGAACATGTGTAAACCACCCTAGTATTTTGGTCAGGGCATGTTCACAGTTGTTGGACCCACCTGATGAAAAATCCAGATCTCACATCCATTTTCCATGCTGGCTTGTGCACTACTACTACAAATTTCCTCTTCAATCTGCCCTTGTGCCGACCTCCTTAGAATTTCTTGTTTGATATCTTTAACTTAATGGAATGACTGCATTGAGTGGTAAAATCACATGCGTGTACATGAGCTTTATACTTCAGATTGTGACTTGCTTACAGGAAAAGCAAAGAGCTAAAATAAAAGAGAGGCTTGACAAATGTGTCAAAGATAAATTGGTGGATATCTGCGACATGCTGGATATACCTATTTCTAAGGCTACAGTAAGGAAGGTTGGTTGATTTTGTTACTGCTATTACTTGCACATAAATATTCAGCTTAGATTGCATTGTCATTTCAGTTATTGACACTGAATGATACTGGATTTATGTGCAGGAAGATCTTGTATTGAAGCTGTTAGACTTTTTGGTGGCCCCTAGTGCTACAACCGACATATTGCTTGCAGAAAAAGATCAGGTTTGCCATAGCTGAGATCCTTTGAAATCTGCTGTCGTTTATAAGGGATGATTTTCTTGCTTCTATGTTTGTGTTCATTCATGTCTCTTTTTTGGAACTAGTCAAGTACAGCTAGGAAACGTAAGAGGACAGTCAACAGAAGTGCATCAAAAAGCCCTGGAAGTACACTAGCGAGGCGCTCAGCAAAGGTAAATCCTACCTTGTTTTACTAAAAACTTTCAGGTGGATATAATTATGGTTGATATCTTGCCATCTCTTGATGCAGTATTTCATTTGGTATTGGCATTATTTGACAGGCTAGACTACGATCTGGGTTCACCATCGATCTCCAAATGTATACATGTAAAGCCATCCAGATTCAGACCAGTCAAATTATTTTCTTGTGAATGGAGCATAGCTCAAAACTCATACCGATCAGTTAATGATATCAACTATCTTATTTTGCCTGTTGCATCTAGACTGCTGACCTATTTGTTTTGAGCCGTCAATGATGAGCACTTACCAGAGTTCGGGGTGTTCAATCTGTGTCATTTTTGGGGTATGCTCCATCTGTAGTGAGCCCCATAATTTGGATTGTCTGGATTGATATTCATGCATGCCACATGCATGGTGGACGAATCACTGCCATTTCAAAAGTGGTGGTGAACAGAAAACGTCATTCTTGTCCTCGTTTGACTAAATGAAACTAGTTGTGTTTCCCTTCGTGAATTGGGTTATTTATCAGTTAACAAGAAATTGATGCATTGGCTGCAAGGCTTTTTGTATGTCTCGCCTAGGGGTTCATCATTCCTTTGTTTACGTTTATTGTTTATTTCTTGTCATGGTTTGTGTGTCCCACTTGGCATTTATTTCTTTCTTTGGCAGAAACAAAGAAAGGTCAAGGACACTCCTAAGCGAGAGAAAAAGAGTACCGAAGAAACGGAAGATGAAGAAGAGGTGGAGGAAGATGAAGAGATTGAAAATGGCATGCCTGATGCAGATGAGGATGAAGCTCCTGAGCATTCTGAAAGTGAGAAAAAGGAAGATGAATCTGACGAAGAGTATGATGAGGACTCGGGAAAAGGCAAACAAAGCTCGAAGAAGTCATCAAAGAGAGGCTCTGCTGGGAAAGTTAAAACCAAGAAAGCCCCTCCTGCAACACCCACAAAAACCTCAGCACAATCTTCTTCCAAGGTACCCAAGGCTGATGATACAAACAATACTAGTCCAAAAGTCTTCTCGAGGAAGAAGAAAAGTGAGGACAAAACTCCAAAGCAATCCTCCACTCCATTGAAATCTGCCCCCAAATCAAAAGCAGGTAATACTTCGTGATAACTCTTTGAGAACTGATTACCTGTAAACTATTTTTCTTTTGCTTTGTTTCCGCCTTTACCCTTTGAGAATATTGGATGTTTTCAAGGGTGAAATGCTTGTTAAGATGATTCGTAGGTTTAAGTTCACTTACAACTGGTAATAGATGATCAGTTCTCTATTACTTTTACTCGCTTTATAATGGATTCCTCCTGTGGAATTTGGGCTAACACCATCAATTGATTAGTAGTGACTCATCAACCTTGCACAGGGTTTACATTTATGCCAATCTAGACTGGCCAAATGGTGGGAGCATCTCTCATACATAATACTTATCAGATGATTCAAACCATTCCATTTGTGGCCATCAAATGGAAGATAATTTTCAGCACTCCAAATTCAATAGTTGATGTTAGATGGTTAAGAATGGCCTGTCTATGCATTTTTGGTGTTGCTAGCAATTGTAACAGGCTATACCCATGCTGTGGAATTTCATACTTTGGGTCTGAGATCTCTCTAGGCTCAATGATTGCCACCCTAATTCTGGGATATGCTCCATTTAAGAAATTCTTGGAACCAACATAATAGTCTAGCTTCTCAATCTGGCTAATTCGATACTGGCAATTTTTCTCTCTAAGAAAATTGGCAGAGGTAGAATACTATGCCTTTTATTTCTTATGTTAGTTTTAAAACTTCGGATGAAAAGCAGATAACCTTGTCCAGATAGGTCATCGTCTGAAACTGTTTCCGTTGTTCTGAAGGTAAAGAGGTGGCAAAAGGGAAGGGTAAACCCAAGAAAGAATCTGATCTGAGTGATGAGGAATTGAGGAAGGCGACATGTGAAATTCTAAAAGAAGTCGACTATAACACGGTAGGCTATGCTTCGATATAGTTTGTTGAAAATCTACCTCCGTCTTTTGGTAGACATACCCCTCTTTGACACTTTGCTTGACACAATGGTACAACTTCCTACTATTTTATAATGATAGTAAAAAAGAAAAGAAAAGAACTTTTTCCTATTGCATTACCAAACATATGGATCAAAATGCTGTGTGTAAATGATCCCTTTGGAACAAAGCATTTCTAATTTTTTTGTGTTTTACTGCTGTGCTTTGCAGGCCACATTCACTGACATTCTCAAGCTACTTGGTATGTACTGTTGATAGTGATTGAACTTTTCTAAACCCACATGAATTTATAGCCCATGCAACTAGTTGCACTGAACATGTGGAGTTCGTTGATAGCCCATGTACGTGTATATCTCAATGATGATATTGCTGTTGGAAATGATCTTATACAACTAGCTGTATTGTAACTAGTTGCATTGGATATATGGGACTGTTAGTCATCTATCTGGACTGTCCATTCATTCCAGTACACCATGGGCAGGCCACTATGCAGAAATGACAATGATCGGATGTTGATCATTTTGGTTATAACCATCTATTTGATAAGTCAGGGATTGAATGGTCTAGCATTGTCCGACCAAAGCATTTCTTTAGAATCATAAGCAATCCGCAGGAGGTCCCATAGAATGGATGTTTCAAGTTGATGCATGGGCTTTACTTGTATCTGTTCGATCTGGATGTTTCGCATGCTATTGATTGGATACTTAGGATTGCCCAGTTAGTATGATTTCTTACATCATTTCCTGATAGGATTGGCTAGAATGAATGAAAATCCAAATCATGGACCATGCACATGTCCAAAGCATCTAGTTTCAAGTCGCAAGCATGTGATAGTAGTTGTATTTAGACCATTTCCCACTGTAGCTGTAGAGAGGAACGACTCCATGCAGCCTGCCTACACTGATACTATGAAATTAGTTACATTGGACAGTATATTTATTGATTGGGGCCATTTGTGCTATCCTTCTCTTCATGGGTCAATGAAGAAAATTCACCCTTATAGGGTCAATCCTAATCATCTGATCTTGACTGGCAAAATGGACATTCCAAATACATTATCTTAGAAAAGGTCCAATCATGGTACTAAGTCCAAAAAAAAAAAACTGGTACATGTCCAATTGGCTGATCAAACAGTCGATGGCTTATGCATCTCATGCCATACTTTGACAAATAATCAAATGCCATCCAATTGGTGATGGCTTGGTAAAATGGCCCTTGCTTGGACGTTGAGGCCCATTTGATCTGTGTTAATTGGTCATCATGGTGGCCCATGGAGAGCGGGCTGGACAACTTCATAGTCGACACATGTTTTTGAACTTGCCATGTCCCATGCTAGTCTGCACTTTAGTCGGGTGCACATTAGTTGTATCAGAACACACCCTCTTTTCTGCTATTTCATTTGAGATATTTTAGTTTGCTTTATGGAATTCTCTTTGTTCAGCCCGTCGTTTCAACACCGATCTCACGTCGAGGAAACCGGCCTTAAAGGCCATGATCCGGGAAGAGCTGACTAAGATTGCTGATGAGGCAGAAGACGACCAAGATGATGAAGATGAGCCTGAGAAGGGAGAAAACTCAGAACCTGCTGACCAAGAAGCAGAGGTTTGACTGAGGCAAAACTATGTAAAATTGGTATTTATTTCCTTCTCACTTTCAAGAAAAAAGGAAGAAGAAAATTTGTGCCTTCTACATTGCCTCGGGACATCTGTGGGACCCAGCAGTAATGTAACTTTTCTGAGTGATCTACTGCTGGTGACCCTGCACAAGTTCCCCAGCGATGAAGGGCAGGAGATTGCTCCTGCTGTGGATTTTCACATGTTATGTATTCTAAGATATGCTTCTCTTAATTTATCTGACCCATAGATATTGTTAGCAGCTGATGTTTGGAGTCATGACCTGTGCAGCATTTGATTTGATAAAAAAGAACCAGCTGAGTATCGATATCTGCTGAGCCCAACTGCATGTGGACCCAGCAGGCTGTACTGTACAGACTACATGCACCAGACCCCCAGCTCTCGACCAGGTGGGCCAACATTGTTTGGATCTTCCAACCTAAAATCAGTCTGTTTCATTCAGGTGGGCCTGTGTACAAAGCAATTGGTTGGTGAAGAAAGTTTTTTCTAGCCATTCATTTTCTTTTGTTCACTGGCCCACGTGAGGATCAGAACAGCCTGATTTTTTATTTTTTTTTCTGCCAAAAGATCTAAACAGGGTGGCCCACCTGAATGAATGCTCAGCGCATACCTGTGCCATGTTGGCATGCATTTTTGCTTGTGTTGATAGGCTGCACTACGTGTATCCCTGCTGTGTATTTCCTCCAAACACCACTAGGAATTTTAGGGTCCAGATGCATCAGGAGATGATTAGTTTCCTTACAAGTGGGCCCCATAGCCGGGTGATCCAGAAAGATCTTCGAGCTCTGATATTGAAGGGTTCAGATCTTCCAATCTGGGAGATTGTCGCAGCATCCCTGATCTGGGGTAGACCTAATAGTCTGGGTCATGGAAACATGTGTCCTACATACACATGCCAGTGTATCTGGACATGTTCAATTCCTTGTGCATCAGGGCCTTACATTTCAAACCACTGGAATCATGCTACCACATTATGCATACCACCTCTGGTAGTAAATAATTATGTTGTGGGTGTGTTTGGTTGCACCAAATATCATGAAATTTCATGATCAATACCAAACCTTGGTGATGTTTCACTTTTTCTTTAACTGTAAATTTTCATAATATTTCGGGGAAATTTGGTGCAACCAAACGCATCCTAAATATAATAATTTTCTCAGAAAACATTGGTCTACTGGAATGTTTGCTCGAAGTTGACATGCATCCTGGCTGCCGGGATGTGGTCTTGCGCAGGACGTCGGAGCGGTGCATCAAGTGTCTGACTGTGAATATTACCTAGCACAATCATCATCCCAGCCCCACATATCAAGCAGGCCACATCTACAATGAATCAGACCATGAGAGAGCCTGTTATGGACCGTCCATTGGGCATGATGTGGGCTGCCGGATATTTTTAATTGGTAACTTTCATGGTGCGGATTACCTTATACAGAGCTCAAATGTCCTATGTTAACATGTGAGCTGGGTGCATGTGAAGTTCATATGCTACTGATATTATATCTTGACTGTCCATTTGATAACTGATAGCCTTAAAATCCGATGATTGGAAGTCAAATGGAAAGTCAGTGTCCTCTGTAATAGGTGAATTCTTTGTTGATCTCGGCTGTGGCCCTTTGATTGGAAGGTCGGGGTGGATGGATTTTTCCATGTCTTCACAGTGATATATTGACCGTACGGAAGTGGGCCATCATGATGAAGTGTTTTTCTTCGTCTTTTTTTTTTTTTTTTTTTTTTTTAAATTTTATTTTTTAATCTATTGATCTGAAAAACAAGCCCTGTTCCTTCTCCAATCACCATCGTTTATTGATATTAATTGCATGTCAGATAGCTAATGCTTGTCCGTTGAAATCTTGGATCTGATCGAAGAAGAGGGAATGTATGAGATCCAACCCTGCGGTGTGTGCTTTTGTTAAAAATTAGGCTGGTCTGGTTGTCAGTTGGGTCCCACATGCATTATGGTGTAGAGGTTCAATGCATTCGAACCTTCTTTTTCCTTGAAAATGGATTGCCTGAAGACCTGATAGGCCCACTTGGTGAACGGCCTGGATCCCATGACCACCCATGTTGAGCGTGGGTAGCCTTCATCTGTGCGATCTGCAGTAATCAAGTGGTTAGATCTCAAGGATCCTTACAGGCAATGTCAAATGCGTGAGTGTGGGTCAGAATAGACGGTGGGATATAAGGGAATGTCGACAATAAAGTAGCGGTGTTCATTGTGTGGACCTCGTGCAAATATCTAGCTAGACCGTTTATCAGGTAAGAGGGCTCATGGATGTTGAGTGTGGACCGTTGTCTATTATTGGAACTGGCAAATCTGATATTCCGCATTGTGGTTGCCACGTGATGAGTTGCCTGGAGCATCTGGATCACATGTGCAATGGGACACCTGATGCACGGCTCTGATGTGCCACACGCTTTTTAGGTTAGCATGTGTATCGTGAGGATTGGAACCAGAAATGATCTAGCCAGCCTTTAAGCCCCCAGACAGGGCACTTGTTTAAGTGGGCCCAATTGCTGCATATACTGGTACTACCTAACAATTTTTATAGTAGCAACTGATGGAGGGTTAGATTTAAGTGGATGATCCATCTGGCCCACCAGATCAGCGATCACCAAGCCAAAGGCTCCCTGGTATGACTCTAGGCCTGTGGAAAATGGAGGTATGCAGCTTCTTCACAACAGGTGTGGAAAACGTGTGGTGTCTGGACTGTCGATCTGGTGGGGTACCACGTGGATGGCAAGGGCGGTCAGTGGTTGTGATGGATGAGAAATTGCCACCTGTGCACCTATACGTAAAAAAGATTTGATGCTCTGGCGGAGTACGATTGTCTATAACTGTTCAGATAGTAGAGGACTAGAGGGGAGCGGGTTAGGTGTTACTTATCTTTACCGTGTGGGGCCCATGTTGATGAATGTGTTGTAAAAATACGCTGCCCATCTGTTTTTCCAGCTCAGTGTATGATGCTATCCCAAAAATTAAGTAGATCTAAATTTCCGGTGGACCACACCACTAGAAAAAGTGGTGAATGTCCTATAAATGCTTTTTGTAGGCGCCTACAAAAGTTTTGGATCAAGCTGATCTTTGTATTTTTCTCTTCATCCATATCTTTTTGACCTTATCAACAGGTTGGATGGCAAATAAACATCATGGATCTGCTTACAGTGGGCCCTAGGAAGTTTTTAATGGTGGGCATTCAATCACCACTGTTTCCTCAGGTGTGGTCCACTTGAGATTTGGATCTGCTTAATTTTTTGGACCGCGTATTAAAATGGGCTGGAAAAAAGGATGAATGGCATGGTTATACATCACATCATCAAGATGGGCCCTTCGGTAAGGTTAACATTTTGAAGGCCAGTGTAAGTTGGTGGTCATCCAAACATAATTAAATGTCCTTTATAGCCGCCGGATCAGCTGGCGTGCGATTGGATGGTTTAAAGTAGTTGTTGATGGTCCAAATTCACCCAACAGATGTCCATTAATATGTGGTAAGGTTCGTGCAATCATTCTGACTTTTGAGGATATGCACCATCTATACTGATTGGACCGTTTGATTGTAGCTTACCTGTACCAAATATGCATTGAGCGGCAGTGTGCATGCTTATGGATGGCCGTACTATGCCAGTTTAACAGGTGACTCATGCAATAGGAGAAATACTTTGTTACTCTGGCAGCTTGTGATGGATGATACGCATGCAGTTAGAATTGCAGAGAAACTGCATATGTGGCATACAAGTAAATCAACCTAAATGTTACAAATTAAGTGTACCAGTTTAGATGTGTCACGAACAAAATATTACTCTTCTTCGATTATCCTATTATTGGATTGCTGGACACTTAATGGACGGTTAAAAATGAAAATTATTGAGTTGTCGTATTTCCAAAAAAAACAAATGTCCACGAATCAAAGGTTAGGATTGTTCAAATAATCTGATTTTTAGAGTGCAACTCAACAACAGTTTAGTTTTACAATTTAGTCGGTTTAATTTGAGTTATTATATTCCACGTTTTCCATCTTTACGAATGCCAGTGTATCAAGTGTCACATGCAACTGAGTATCAAATAACTATCAAGGCACTCATGCACCCAGTCATTCTCCATTTGGAAATAAAAAATCAGGGGAAACCTTTGATACTCTGGTATAGTGTAGTGAATGATACGCAAGCACTGAGAAGTTACTTAGAAATTGCATACTGGCATACACGTAATTATAATTGAACTGTCCAGATAATGGGTCCCACTTTAGAATTATGGCGACCAAAAAAAAAAAATGTCCTTCTTTTATTATCTTACTATGGAATTGGTGGACATTTACTGGAAGGTCAAAAATGAAAAATATAAATGGTCTAATTTTTCAGAAAACATGTGTCCACTAATCAGAGGTTAGGATTACTCAACTAATCTGATTTTGGGACTGTGAATTAATGACAGTGGATTCCACAATTTGGTTGGTTTAATATAAGCTAACATATGCTACGTGGACAATCCGTGAGTGCCTTTGCATAGAGCATCAGACTCTGCCAGAGCATCAAATAACTCCCATGATGATTTTGTTTTCTATTATTAAACACAATCTACCGAACTCTTACAGTGAAAGGAGAACTGCTCAAGTACATCCAGTTGCACCGATGAGTTGTAGTTCGACTAGAGCATTATTCCCAACATTGTAATGTACGGATGATATTAAACATACCTAAAAGGTTGGGCCCACCATGATGATCTCCTATCTAAAAAAAAACAGGTTGATTCATTCATAAGCTGGATATCCGTTCATTTCAAAACAATCAACGGCTATAAGTTTTTCTCTACACCCACATGGCTAAGTCGATTAGTTTGATTTTTCAACTAGGCAATTTCTATTGTGGGCCCAGATTCTGGATAATTTGGATATCATAGTCACGTGAAACAATGGCATGAGCGAATAGTTGCACTGTGACTAAAAACCCTACATTTGAGAAATTTCCAACTGTACGACCCATATATGGCCCACCAACCTTTTAAGCCCACTTACTTTTTACCTCTCAAGAATATGCCCCAGCTGTACGGCCCCATTTCTTAGGTCGAAAATGCCCCTGCTTGCCTTCCGGAGGCGGATCGCCTGGTGCTCGAAGCCGCGCGCGGACGCTCCTCGAGCTACGAATTGTACGAATGGTTCAAAAGAGATCAAAGTTACATAGCCCCACAGTTATGTATTTATTATATCCACAACGTTCATCCATATTTTGAGATCATTTGGGAGCATTATCAAAAAGAAAAACTCATATCCAAAGATCAACTGGACCACACCACAAAGAGCAGCGGGAGAATTGATTTTTACCGTTAAAAATTTTGTACGGCCCACCATAATATTTATTTTCCACCAATCTATTCATAAGGTCACAAAGACCTGGATGAAGAGGAAAAACAAATTTCATAATGATCCAAAACTTCTGTGACCCCTAAAAGGGTTTCAATGGTAGACGTTCAATCCTCCACTGCCTTTTACAATGTGGTCCACTTGATAGCTAGATCTGTCTTATTTTTCGTCTCAAGCATTGATACGAGTTTGCCAAATAGATGGACGGTTTGGATATAACACATACCTCATAATAGGACCCACAAAAGCGGTGGGGATAACAACATGAAAAAAAAAAAAAACCCGTACAGTATAGCTACGGATTATAACGGTAGACATAGCTGTAGTGCCACAGCAATCTTATGTAGTGCCACAGCAATCTAAATACTTTCTTTTTTTTTTTGAACTTTATTCTACATACATTTTTCTCTAGTATATATTAATATAAATATGTATATATAAGCATATAATTTTTATTTTTTTTCATTTCTTTCTTTATTCATTTAACAAGAATATCTTCTAAACCAAAATTAGTTACTTAACGTACCATATATGATTTTAGGTAAGATAAGCTACTTTAGCCAACCAAACTAGTTATTTTCCAAGATTCCATCAGGTCGATGGTCGAAAATCCATTTCATTCATTTCGCAGTCAATTTCATTCACTTCACGGTCAATTTCAATAAGTTTACGGTGAATTAACTTCACGGTCAATTTTATTCACTTCGCGGTCAATTTCAATCATTTCACGGTCAATTTTCTTCACTTCATGGTCAATTCGATGCATTTTACGGTCAATCCCGGCGATTCATCTTCACTTTACGGTCAATTCCCTTCACTTCACGGTCAATTCCCTTCACTTCACGGTCAATTTCGTGCATTTCATGGTCAATTCCCTTCATTTCATGGTCAATTCCATGCATTTCACAGTCAATTCCAACGATTCCCCTTCACTTCACGGTTAATTCAATTCACTTCACGGTCAATTCCCTTCACTTCACGGTGAATTTACTTCACTTCGTGGTTAATTCCATGCATTTGATGGTCAATTCCCTTCATGGTCAATTCCATGCATTCAGGGTCAATTTCCTTCACTTCACGGTCAATTCAATGCATTTCACGGTCAATTCCCTTCACTTCACGGTCATTTCTATGCATTTCACGGTCAATTCCCTTCACTTCACGGTTAATTCCCTTTATTTCACGGCCAATTCCACGCATTTCACAGTCAATTTCGACGATTTCCCTTCACTTCACAGTCAATTCAATTCATTTCACAGTCAATTCCCTTCACTTCACAGTCAATTCATTTCATTTCACGGCTAATTCCCTTCACTTTATGGTCAATTCCATGCATTTCACAGTCAATTCCGCCGATTTCCCTTCACTTCACAGTCAATTCAATTTATTTCATGGTCAATTCCCTTCACTTCACGGTCAATTTCATGCATTTCACGGTCAATTCTAGCGATTTCTCTTCACTTCACGGTCAATTCAATTCATTTCACGATCAATTCCCTTCACTTCACATAAGTGAATGGAGTGAAATACATGGAATTGACAGTGAAGTGAAGGGAATTGACCGCGAAATGCACGGAATTGACCGTGAAGTGAAGGGAATTGACCGTGAAATGAATTGAATTGACCGTGAAGTGAAGATGAATCGCCGGAATTGACTGTGACATGCATAGAATTGACCGTGAAGTGAAGGGAATTGACCGTGAAATTAATTGAATTGATCGTAAAGTGAAGGGAATTGACCGTGAAATTAATTGAATTGATCGTAAAGTGAAGGGAATTGACCGTGAAATGAATTGAATTGACCGTGAAGTGAAGGAAAATCGTTAGAATTGACCATGAAATGCATGAAATTGACCGTGAAGTGAAGGGAATTGACCATGAAATTAATTGAATTGACCGTGAAGTGAAGGGAATTGGCCGTGAAATGAATTGAATTTACCGTGAAGTGAAGGGGAATTGGCGGAATTGACCGTGAAATGCATGGAATTGACCGTAAAGTGAAGGGAATTGACCATAAAATGAATTGAATTAACCATGAAGTAAAGAGAATTGACCGTGAAATGAATTGCATTAACCGTGAAGTGAAGGAAAATTGTCAGAATTGACTATGAAATGCATGGAATTGACTGTGAAATGAAGGAAATTGACCCCGAAGTGAAGGGAATTGACCATGAAATGAATTGAATTGACCTTGAAGTGAAGGGAAATCATCGGAATTGACCGTGAAATGCATAGAATTGACCATGAAATGAAGGGAATTGACCATGAAGTGAAGGGAATTGAATTGACCATGAAGTGAAGGGAATTGACCATGAAGTGAAGGGAATTGAATTGACCATGAAGTGAAGGGAATTGACCGTGAAATGAATTGAATTGACCGTGAAGTAGAGGAAAATCGCCGGAATTGACCGTGAAATGCATGGAATTGACCGTGAAATGAAGGTAATAGACCGTGAAGTGAAGGGAATTGACCATGAAATGAATTGAATTGACCGTGAAGTGAAGGGGAATCACCGGAATTGATCGTGAAATGCATGGAATTGACCGTGAAATGAAGGGAGTTGACCGTAAAATGAATTGAATTGACCGTGAAGTGAAGAGAATTGACCGTGAAATGAATTGAATTGACCGTGAAGTGATGGAGAATCGCCAAAATTGACCGTGAAATGCATGGAATTGATCGTGAAATGAAGGGAATTGACCGTGAAGTGATTGAAATTGACCGCGAAGTGAATGAAATTGACCACAAAGTTAATGAAATTCATCGCGAAGTGAATGAAATTGACCACAAAGTGAATGAAATGGATTTTCGACCATCGACCTAATGGAATCTATGAAAATGATAAGGTTGGTTGGCTAAAGTAGCTTCTCCTACCCCAAAATCATATATGGTACGTCAAGTAACTAATTTTGGTTTAGAAGATATTCTTGTTAAATGAATAAAGAAAGAAATAAAGAAAAAGAGAGAAAAAAAAATTTATACGCTTATATATACATATTTATACAAATATGTATTAGAAAAAACTGTAGATAGAATAAAGTTCTCCATGTAAAAAAATAATAATAATAAATTTGCATATACTGCAACGGGACTACAGTTATGGTTATAAACCGTAGCCATAGGGACCTTTGATACATATCGAATACCCTTCGATATTTATTGAAATTTGTAGGATTTTTTAGAATAACTTGCTGGATAGTTTTGGACATTTTTTGATAATATTGAAATACCTTCGATCCATAGTGAAGTGCATATCGAAATACCTTCGACACATATAGAAGAACATAACATGATTATGGCTACGGTTATGATTCGTAGTGACAGGGAGGCCCATCCTTTAGAAATTGCTTTTTTGAAAGCAGGGGCATTTTCGTAACATGAAAAGCTCTCCGTATGTCCAGAGAGTACGGATCGAAGTCTGCTTAAACAAATAAATAGGCCATAAACGGTTCGTACAGTTGGAAATTTCCCTTGAAATTTTGGATGCACACAGAATTACCATATTCATGTCAACACTTCAAACCAAAAGGATCTTCATCCATTATAATCGTAGAATGCTTGAACAGATCTTATGTTAGTAAAGGCGGGTTCTATTATCAAACATCATTAGCCATTGAAATGTTGTGTTGTTCCCCTTGGATGGCTCATGCTCCAAAAACCCTCAAAATCCAAAGATTATACCCATTGAATGATTGGGACTTTTATTTGAACGGACACGGTTGATTTAGTTTTTATGGTGTTGATCATCAATAAAAGTTTTAAAATTTTTAATCAGATTTATTATGTATCGACAATTTATTGTGGGTCCCGTTTATATCTACGGTTGAAAACATTAAAGCATGGGCTCCACTTGAATAAACCTATAGTAAGATGTACCGTAGGATTTCTCCACCCGATTGTTGGGGTTATATCAATATCCACACAATCAAAAAGAAGTTTGCCACAGTTACTGCATTGCGAATTTGCGATAGGATGACCTTGGACCACGGACGCGGTTTTGCTAGTGACGCTGCCACCAGACATGCGGCTACTCGTCAGTGCTATGTGGACCCCACCATGATGTATGTGTTTTATCCACGCCGTCCATCCATTTTAAAACATAATTTTAGGGCTTGATCCAAAAAATGAGGTAGGTCAAAATATCAAGTGGACCACATCATGGGAAAACATTAGTGATTGAATTTCCATTGTTAAAAACCTCCAAGAGCCATTTTAATAGTTATTTGACATTAACCTATTAATTAGGCCATATACACTTTGGATGAAGGAATATATATATATATAAACGCTCAATTAAACATCGGTTCACATTTCATTATGTGCGAACTTTACTACCAATCATAAGATAAAGCAAACGGTCTGGATGAAAATGCTCTTATGTGCGAGAAGGAAACTCTTTCATGTGCATAAAAACACTTTCATTTAGGTCATTTGGCTTATCCGGAGGTTAATAACAAGATTTGCACGTACTAACCATTGCGAGATATATATATATATATATATATATATATATATATATATATATATATATATATATAGCTCGATCCAAAACTTTTGTGGCCCTAGGAATTTCTTAATGGTGGGCATTCAATCAACATTGTGGTCCACTTGATATTTGGATCAATCTCATTTTTGAGCTCATACCGTAAAATGATATGAAAGAATGGGTGAACAGCATAGATGGAACACATACATCATGGTGGGCCCAAAGAGGACAGGCCACTAGAGGGCCAGTAGCCCATCCGTTTCATTTAGCCGTATCCTACCAAGTCATTGTTCAATGATCCAAACGGTTGATTTGAAGATAAACACAGCTGATGACTATTTCCGGAAAGATTTTCTATTTTGAAAGGTACTAAGATTTTAATTAACGGCCCACAAACATCAATTAATCATATTGTTCATGATGAAGGATTAAAGTATTATTTCTTATATAAAAAAATTCTTTATATTTCCAACCATAGATAATACTATCATATAAATAGCTTGCATGATTGAAAAATGACCCCAAATCCAACGGCTGTAGTCACGCGAATCCATAATAACATATTACAACGTATCATTGCGAACCCATGGGCAGAAATTTGGGGTGAGGCGGTTCTAGTTTCTACGCGTTGGATGATGAAATAGGTTTGTCGCCTAATAACTTAAGCTTTAAAGGTGATATGCTTCATCCGGGCCGTTCATATAGTGATTTCTTCTTATAAATATCTTGAATTAAAAATCTAATTAAAATAATTATATTATGCATATAGAAAATAGTCTTCAAGCGTAAGGTGTAGATGAAACATATTTGTTACGAGAAACTGATGGCTAGGATCATTGGTTGTGTGATGTAAAACAATGGTATGTGGAAGGAACCACTAGATGGACGGATCGGATACAAATCACTAGTTGGACCACAAATGTATTGCACGTAGTAACGTCTCTTTCTGATCCGTCGCGATGGGTAAAAACGACCTCCGTGTGTTTGTAAGTCAATCAAGCCCGTCCAAATCGTGGGTCCTTTGTCATGGAGCTTTCAAAGATAGCTGTCAAGGGTACTCGCTTGCGTGTGAAATGGATTTTCTTCGCGGTACACGTGACACCAATGCACGATCGTTTGAAATCCGTGCATTTAATTGTGGGGTCCACAATGTAAATGCCATGGCCCATCTATCCAAGGCTATATTCTCTCACTAGCTGAGAAATGAGACTCATCTGGTAATCCTGACGGTTCCATCGGCCATCACCGTTGGAAGGAAGTGTCCACTCGTCCGATTTCAATGGTGAAATTATACTGACAGCTCGAGGCATGGTAGGTACTGTACCTCCATCTGGTCACTAGACAGGTCTCATTCATGTAGCACATCAGATCAGAACCATTCACTTGATGGATAAAATCATGAATGGCTAATATTCTATAAACCACACAGTCGGGGTTGTTGGTTCTTCGTTATACCAATTCCGTCAGCGTGATAAGCGTGTCATGTCGCTAGAAGTCTGTGACCAATATCAAATTAAATATGCGGCGTAATTCAAACCAAACAACTGTTACCCCAAGCATAAGATAGTCGTATCGGTAATATGTGACTATCATTAAATGATAATATCTTTACTTATTACCTTTAGGCAATATCGAGATCGAAAAGGTTTTTAAGGGGTAGATTGTAATGTCTTGAATTTTCACTATTTTGGATTTTCAAAAAATTCTTGAAAATTTATTATTATTATTAATTAACTTATAATATCACTTAATGACCATTAGCACTCAATGTTAGTTTTTACAGGGGTGGTGCCAATAAAGAGCTGCGCAAGTCCGATTAATCAACCGTAGGAAGCCAACGAATCCGCCCGATCACTTGAACATCAGGTATAGCTCCATAATTTACTCACATATGACCCAAATCTAACCAACCCATTGCTAACTAATCAAGACTAAATTAAAGATCTAACCGAAGCCGAGTCAGATAAGGCCCGGATCTTGACTAATAGACCAAATCAACCCCGTTACTCTTTTAGCCTAAAATCGACGGTTTAGAGTAATTGTGAACAAATCTCCACTTTCAATAGTTATAAATAGGCCACACTATAAACATAGTTAATCCAAACCTTAATCATTGCTCACGAGAAATCTCAATGCCTAATTCATTCCAAAAATGCCCCGATTTTCTGAACAAGCTTTAGACCGCTCGTAACTATAGAATTATATCTGTCTTACTGGGCTTGACGTCCAACGCGGGAATCGGACCTGGGTACTGTAAAGAACCGCTCAACTTGAACCAAAGGATGAGTGCATGAGAAATGTAAATACCCTAAAGGAAGAAGTTGAAATTTAAGTGAATTGGGTCGGCTACTCTTATGCAAAGTTGAGGATTTCGGACCGTCGATTTACGACCAAACTTCACATGTAGAGTAAGGATATTTTCCTACTCATATCCGTATAGCCGCGGCCCCGATCGACCATCGGTGACCGTTGAACAGACTTCTAATCATATCTGTCGTTCGACGCATTCAAATGATGGGCCGAACATGTCCATACGTAGATCATCATTAGGGCTAACTATCCTACGGCGTATATCAATATGTACACCCCATAGTAGGCTCTAGAGATTAGAAAAACTCTCTCATAGGGTTAGTATAGTAAAAACTCAACCCTTAGGGCCATTTGCACCAAATCCAGCATTATAAAAGAGCCTCATTTGGGCATCCCCTCTCCCCATACGAATTTTTCCTAGAGCAAGAGAAAAAAAAGGGAGAAAGGGAGAAGAAAAAGAGGAGAAAAGAGAAGAGAAAGACCTTGGGGTGTGGGTGTTGATGCACCTCCGCCCTCTAATCCCCTCTTTAGCCGCCTCGCCGTAGCTAGAGTCGTCGTTGAAGCTTTCCCGACAATGGTTGGAGGTAAGTGTTGAATCTCAAATATAATTTAGGGTTTCAATATTTGTTTATCCCAAATTTTATAAGCTCGTATGCTTATTTAGGCATTTCAACAATGATTTCTTAACACTATAACCCTACGGGCGTCGTGGATCGAGCAGTTCATCACAAGGTGCAGACTATTATCTTTAGGTGGCTTAGCACCAATTCTACTATGAGTTTAATAAGTATGAATGTTAGGGTGATGCGCTTGAGAAATCTATAGAGAGAACCTAGCCAAGACCTTACATGATAGGTCCCCCTAAATTCCATGAAATGATTGAATGTTGTTTATTTGTTCTTCAACATGATTAGGTTTAATTTTCATGTGGCATGTTCATACCATATATGATTTTAGTAAAACCTTCCTTGTGGCATGTTTGATTGCATAAAATCCTTGTTGTATGTTAGTGCTTGCATTAATCCTTATTGTATGTTTGTGCGATGAATGACGTATAACTCTTGATCTTTTCATTAACCTATCACAACACACATGCACATTAATTTCGTATTTTGTTAGTAGTTGCATTGTATAAAAATCTGGATTTTATGTTTAATGTATGAGAGCATGACTTCACTCGTGTAGAAGATGAATCCTGAATTGTTGGAATATTATTGAATGTCATAAGCCCCTGGGTTGGTCAGGGAACTGAAGTGGGAGAAGGTGGTCCCGTTGGTAGGACCATCCTGCCACTAAACCAGCGGATTTGGGCGGATGCGAATGGGCAATAGTAGTTGGACTATATGCGTCGCTTGTACTGGATGTCATCCATCACGTACTCGCCTGAACTCACATGGTCTAGTTAACTTACTGACCAACCATGTTTGTTAACCTTGTTTACTCACGCCTATATGGAACCTGGAACTCCCTTCAGCCATTGAAGCCCATTGATAACCATTTGAAACCGATTCACTGACTCAAGAGCCGGGCATGGTGGAATGGGACACTGTGTCCGAGTTGTCGGCCTACGCTGGGGTGATGAGCCTCCCCGTAGTGATCGCGCGCGCATGTGCTTGAAATCGGGAATGGGGAACCCGATGGGATTAAGGATCGCGGGGACCTGACCTCGCACGTTGAGGGACCTTGACCTCGCAGCCAGTTGAGGGCAATAATATGTAGAGTGTACCAGTTTCCCCAATCTGTTGGATGAATGGAATTAACTAAATACTCGGATAACATTATACATGCATCGCATTAGTTAGGATTTGGCGACTCAGCAGTTGAAGTTGCAATGAGGATGGTTGGTCATGCGCGATCGTTAGACGAAGTCCTTCGAGGGAGTGTTGTTGTGAGGGCATACATCATATCATAAACATGCATATGCATTAACAAGATTAGTTAGCGATCTATGAATGTATGT
Source organism: Magnolia changhungtana (assembly GCA_030180095.1). NCBI lineage: Eukaryota > Viridiplantae > Streptophyta > Magnoliopsida > Magnoliales > Magnoliaceae > Magnolia > Magnolia changhungtana. Next base: position 992,295 of record JASAUF010000462.1, on the reverse strand, counting down.
CTTTCATTAAATTCATTGTATAATTGATGCTTATTATAATTTAAGACTAATAGTAACCACTGAGTTAACTGTTGAGGGTCAAATATTGCATATCAGACCCTATTTATTGCAAATTTACTGAACATGCAGCCTCTTTACTAACGATCAATTTAATCGTGTTTTCAATGCGGGATGTATTTAGGAGCTTAAACTGAAATTGGGTATTAAAAGCGTGGATTTGACGCTCCAAAGTCACCAAAGCAAGGGACTTTTAGGGGACCAAGATCAGGTGGATTTACATGCCGAGAATCCGAGAAGATTAAGGAACTGAAGCTCAGTGGCACGAAAGTCACTTAAGTATGCAAGATCACAGGGGTTCCCACCATCCGTTCTACTTTAGACTTTATACATGATCCGAGGAGCCTAAATGAACCGTACACGTCGGTTTATCCTTAGAATCCATTGTGGAAGTGCTTCAAACAACAAATCATTATAAATGGTCGATCCAGTGTAATTAACATATCCGGATATATTTCATTTTTAGTCTCAACCCCTTAAATGAGATTCTAAAACGTGGATGGAGGGGATTTCACTCATATGCATCACAAACCCCACGTGCGACGTGCGTGTGCACGCACGATCGCACGCGATTAAATGCACGGCCGAATCGGATTCCGGTCAAAGTCGGTGACCCGACGTCTTCCGCAGGAGGGAATCGATCGACCTTAGCACATCGTCCGCCGGATCTCTCGCAGAATCATGGGGCCCACTCATCCTCTATTCGGATGATCTCGAACCGGCTAAAATGTTGGAGTTAAGAGGGTGGCTTAGACTAGGTGTCCTTTTTTTACCATGCGCCCTATTAAAGATCTTGGCCGTTGAAAGCGGATGGAAACAGTTCAAATCTACGGTGGACCACATCTAAATCAAACTAATCTTAGGCATTCCCAACCGTTTTTCCTCCTCTTATGCAATGGACTTCGGAGTTAGATTGTTAAATACTTATCAAAGTGGGACCCACCATTGTCACGGAAGAATGGGTGATTCGCGTTCGCAGTAGGGGACTCACGGCCGTTTGAGAGGATTATGGGCCGAACGATTAAACGTCACCCATGCGGCCGATCCAGAATGTCCATCGTGTAGATGGGTTCGAGCACTACAAACCATGCGATGTTTCACTCCCATGCGTACACATGTGTGCGGTACGTAAAGGCCACAAACAAAGGCGGATCTCGTGACGTTCAAAACCGAGTTTTTGAGATTTCTTCGTGGGCCGCGCTAATGAACGTTCAAAACCACTCATTCTTGACTAAAATTTCGTCCCAAAATCCAATGGACGGTGGATTTTCAAGAAAATGCCTCTGTGGGGCCCACCGATCACGGCCGCGAAAAATTGCATTCCGAGTCCTTCTACGACTGCACCCCGCTGCGTGAACTCCACCATCCAAATGCCTATAAAAGGGGAGTTTTGGACGTGGGAAAGGCATGGAGAGCTAGGGAATTCGAGATCCGAGCAGGCGGAGAAGAGAGAGAGAAAGGAGTAGAGTGTATTTTTTTTCTTTCCTTCTTTGCTTTTAATTTATTTATTTTATTTTGAGAGATCTAGTCCACTCATGTGTGGCTAAACCTCTTAGCTAGGGCTAAGAGGTGAAGCTTGTAAGCGTGATGGGAGGCCTCTTTGCTTGTGCCTTTGTTTAGACCGAATCATGTTGATTTTGGGGTTTTTATTAAGGAATGTTTTAGTCTTTAATGGTCTGTTGTGGTACAAATTACAATGGAAAATGGCTTTGAGCATGTTCTTTTCCTTTTATGTTTATGACATCGAGAGAGCACTCATTGTTCACCATCGTCTCCCTGGCATGGTCTATGTCGATACCCTTTCCCGATTTTCATGGCATGTTGATTGGTTGGTAATTAGATTAATTATCTAGTTTGCTTTGTCTCCGGGCATGGTTTGGTGATGGAATCCATTCTAATTCATATACCTCTCATCTCTTGAAAACCATATCAACTTAGTTCAGATTAATTTTCATGTCCTTTTTTAATCCACATAAGATCTCCAGCATCTCTACAAGTGGATCCTCTGAATCCCTAGTTTCCTTCTCTTGATTTTTCCTAAAGTTTTAGATTAATTATTTCACCATTATTCCTCAAATCATAATTGGTTTAGATTTCATCTTAGCCTAGTTCTAGATAGTGATTATTTTTTAGAAAGCGTACGTGCTCATGATTCGACCTCTGGTCCTTCCGGTTATTACTACATCACAACCATAATATACTTGGAGTAAACATTAACTACTCACTCGCACTCTAGGGCGGTGTTTTAAAATACCAACAAGCCTCTTTACTAGATGCAAGTGAGGCGGAGCTCAACGAGTTGAGCGAGGTGAGCATGGATAGGAAAGAAGATCTTCCCTGCTTCCAGACCTCCAGCGGATCCTTTTAGTTTGAGTTCGGGCTACTGCGGAATATGGACCAGGGCCGTAGTTGTTTTGGGTCATGTATGGGTGAGACTAGTTTCATATTTAGATGATTTTGGATTTGTGGTTTGGATATTTTTATATTTAGTAACAATTGATACTGCTTTATGACATACTTATACTCCATGCCTTGCTAAATTCTCTATTATTTATGAGATCATCCAAATGTAATTAACATATGAAGCCTATTAGGGCACCCATGACACTTGAGAATTTGTGAGCTGAGTTCCTACATGACCCCTGAAAACTCGAGGTGTTACAGATGTTATCAAAGCAATGGTTTGGATTAAATTGGGCTGTGGATTATGAACTCGCCATAACGTATTCGTTGACGTAGGAGGGAGCGATCGAACTTAGAGACATCTATAGGATCCCAGAATCATGTCATTTGGAAAGTCCGAAGGCTAAAATGTTAGGGTTTACGAATAGAAAGACTTAGACTGTGCCATGGACCATGAACTCACTAACGCGTCCGCTGACTTGAGAGAAAACACAATAGAGATATAGAAATGCTAGGAACCACCTTAGGCCCTGAACCGAACATCTTAGACGGAAGGTAAGACTTCCAAGGAGTTAGGATTGGAGAATGAGAGAGGGTAGTGACGCTAGGAATGGGTTCGAGAGTCTTACAGTACCTCAACTCGTTGAGAGGAATGAGCCGAAACCGAACGATTAAACGGTTGAAACCATCATCCTAGACCAAATGAACTAATACTGAGTCGAACTTGATAGTTCCGACTCATTCGAGGATAAAGGCTTAGGGGTGGACGAAAATTTACCGGAAATAGTGAAAATGAAAAAGAATTGGATTTTGGCCACTAACCGGGAGGAATTTCGTGAAATAGATAGAATCATTGTGTAGATCAGATTCTCCTACCCCAAAATCATACAAAACACGTCCCGTGGGGCCTTATTGGTGCTTGGGAAACCTCGAGTGAAGGGGACACCACTCGGAGTACAGCGGGTCGGCGGGACCCCGCCTGCGTGACTTCGCCCGACCTCGCCCGTGTGCACGCCCCTGCCCGGTCGTCCTGAGCACTCGCGGGACCCCACCCAGCGGCGTGACCCCCGCTCGACCATCCAGATTGTTCGTGGGACCCCGCCCAGCGAGTGTGGCCCCCGCCCACTTGTCCAGCGACCCGGCGAGACCCCACCCAGTCGGCGTGGCCCTCGCCTGGGACCGAAAATGGGTGGCCCCCTCTCCTTGCTTTGCAAACTCGTGTGGGGCTCACTCTCCTTGCTATTTGGGATCATTTAGAGTCCATTAAACCCATTTCCACCACTCCCATTGCACTTCACCCCTTCTAAACCCTTAGAAAGTCTCTCCCTTCCCCATTCTCAAACCTAAAATCTTAAATCTACCATCTTCTTCTTCCACATTACCCATCTCCATAACCCGCCTCACTCCATCTTTCTCCAAAACCCTTCTTGTCAACCCATTTTCAAACCTTCCTCAAATCCCATTTCTTCAAACCCATTTTCCAAAACCTTCCCTTCAACAATCTATCCTTCCCAAGGGAAATGGCGTTTTTAGTAACCATTGCCTCCTTCTTCTCCATCCCAGTGATCCTTTCCTTTATGGGGAAAAAGAGATTGACTCCCGATGAGGCGGGATCGAGCCAAGAAAGGCGTAGTAAGAAGAAGGCCGATCCAAAGGGGAGGACAAGCTTAGAAGCCTGATCCAAGAGAAAAAACGATTCCCAAAGAGGGCTCGCAACTCAAGCTTCCCCACCGCCCGTTGAAGATATGAGAAATTTTCGTATGCACAAAGTCGCCTTCGAAGCTTCTGTGGAGGAGCACCTATTCTAAAATCCCGCTCTGCTCAATCGACTTATGGAAAAGGAATGGGGTCCCATACTTTATGGTGGTTCCCAGGCCGATGAGGGACAAGCCAAGGCTTTCTACACTTGAATCAGAAACGTTACAAGAATTAGATCCGTTTTAGTATCTTATGGAAAATCGTTAGTTTCGAATAACTTATGTTTCTAAAATTTGTTATAATTTATATGGAACTTGAAATAGATAGAAATTTGTATGAAAAGGGTGAACTTAATGATGAATTACCATAAAAAAATAAAAATAAAAAAATTATCCAGCAATTAAAAGTGATAAATACTTTATGAACAAAAAATGTTTGAAACCGAAAGTTTTTACAACTAAAAGTTGCCGATGGACCAGATGTATCTCTTTCATCGTAGAGTTTTAGGATTCGAAGTCTAATTAGGAATTACTTTCAAAGATCCTAGGAATCATCCTGGGTGATTAAATTAAATTCTTATTTTTAGTATATTTTACTATTTCAAATAATTTATAACTTGACGAATTAGACTTCTTAAGTAGGGTTTCGTTTCATTGCTTAGGAATTTGTGAGTTCGTATTCGAAGTGGACTTTACTAAAATATTTTGGGTTCTTATTCTCTTATGGATTTATAGTTCATACCACTTTGAGGAGATAATGTTCTTCCTTTTTCCTTTTTTGCGACATTCCTTGCGTCACCATCACTTTAAACCTCCAGAATACCTTAAAACTTTCGATTCTTCCTTCCTTGTTAAAATTTATGAAACCAATGCGTGATTTGCCCATAACTCACTAACCATAGGATCAAAATGGTAATGTCGAGAGGAACCTTAAATTCCTGAAAACCTTTCTAGGATAGTCGTTGATCATAGGCACCGTGGGAGACTTGCCACCCACTAAAATATTATAAATGTGAAACTTAAACTTTTTAATAAATTTTGATATCTTCCAAATGTTAAGAATAATCAGACTACGGAATTACGGAACCATACATTTGTGAAGTATTCGCTGCTTAACCTAATTATCGATCCTAGGTGAATACTAATGGACTCACCGCTTTGGCTGAGAAGAAGACTGTGATCTAACAGGACTAGGAAGGGATACAACGGTCTTTCTGCCCTGATCAGGCGGAGGATCGACGTATGGGATCAAAACCTACCACAATTGTTTTTCCGTAGTAGCCCCATCATAAAGAGTAGAATATACCACCCTTAGATAAACTTTATTATCAAACACTTAGCACGATAATGATGAATTTGACATTTGTTTTCAAACCTCAAAGGTAAAAACTTTTAAGGGAGGTAGATCACAATGAGCTAGGTTAGTGTATTATTATATACCCTGAAACGTATATAAACCCGAATCTAACAAAACTTAAGCAAATGAAATGATAATATCTTTACTTATTACCTTTAGGCAATTTCGAGGACGAAATTGTTTTTAAGGGGGTAGATTGCAATGTTCTAGATTTTCACTGTTTTGGATTTCCAAAAAATTCTTGAAATTTTTATTATTAGTTAACTTATTGTAACATCCCAGATTTTTTGCCAACCTGGAATTAGACGTCCTTAGGTAATGGGTCGATCCTAACACCTTATTAACTTGTCAGAACTCAATCCCAAAGTCTAAAACCGCTTTTGAACCCATTTCCTTCACAAATCCCACCCTTCACCACCTTGTTTTTTCAATTTTTCTAAGTACTTTCACATTAGACACTACCTTACAGTTTAGGTGATGAAGAACAATACTTAAACTAAACATTACTATAAAGGACTAAGTACCACCTCAGACAGAAATCATACAGGACTAAATCCTTTAGAAATTAAACGAGAATTAGCTAGTATTAAACTAGAGTACCTGTGAAATTAGCACCAATCGCTTTAAATACGATCTGCAAGACTCAAAACTTGTAGAATCATTGACGCTAGGTTACCCTAAAATCTAGGATCAATCTCATTACTCAGTTGCTCTCAGGAGCACATTGAAACTCCGTTTCAGATCTATACCGCACGTCGGAAGTACGATTAATACAAAGTTATAGAATTAGGACCGCCTTGCTGGGCTTGACAACCATCTCGGAAATCAAATCCAGATAGTGTCCCAGTATAATTCGCTTGAGCCCGGAGTGAAGAGTGTGAGAAATGTGAAAATAATTTTAAATTAAATTCAAAATAAATGAATCTGAGACGTTTCGCTTGCAGGTCAGTATTAAGCAATCAGACGGTCAGAATTAGGCCAAATTACACCCTCGGATCAGGAATATTTTCCAAAACGTATCTATGTACTCGAAATCTCCGATCGAGATCCACTGACCGTTGAACTAAAATTGGTCCGCCATTTGCGATCTAGAATCCCGACTGAAACGAAAACTTAACTCGACGTAGATCCATAGTCTGTGAGCTTAAGTCCCACCTTTGGCTCAAGGGGGCCGCTGCAGTGCTCAATTGAGGCAGAGACTGAATGCTCACTTTGGCTATAACCTAAGTATACCTTGACCTGGAGTCTATTTTGGTGATGTTTTAGCTTATATAAGGACCTTAAAACCCTCTCTCATTCAGCAATATGAATTTGAGAATTGAGAAGAGAGAAAAGAGAGAGAAAGTGTGAGAGTTGTGGGAGGATCTCCCTGATACTCTACCCTGCCGCTATGCAAGCACAACCACCCCTATCTAATCACTTTCCCGGTGATTCTGGCGTCATTTCTAGGTAAGAAACCCTAACCCTAATCTGATCTAGGGTTGCAAACATTGCAAATGATGAAATAGCTAATCTATCTCATTCTCTGGTCGCCAAATCATCCAGGCAAAAGCCTCAAAACCTATCGAATTCATTACGATTCTACGATAAAGGGTGCAGACTTTAGGTGTATAGGTTATGGTTTTCAACGCTTTCAATGTCGATAATGATAGATTCATGATTTGTATGCTATCCACATGTACAAAGTGTCATCTGCTTTCCGATTCTTAAATACGAAGAATATAGAATTTTGTGTATTCTGAGGTATTTGTAGAAAATACCTATCAGTCCATAAATTTTGCTTTATGATTGACATGAGTATTTCTTGTGTGTATATATGCTAGTTATGGATGTATGATCTGTTTGGCGAAAGGATTCGCCTAATACACACTTTTGGCCAACATAGCTTATGTAGGCTAATGTGTGTAGTCTAAGTGTTTGTTGAAATGACTAAATAAATATGGATTTATGATTTATGCCTGCCATATGTATTGAATGTAAGAACATGATTGATGTGTATGCGATAACTCTTTGCTATAAGGATTTGTCCTATTCTATGTTGAAATCAACATACGTCGTGTATGTTGGAGTGGTGTAGTTTAAGTGTTTGATAAAATGCCTGTGTGAGAAATTGTGTGACGAACTAAATTTAACAGTGGTGTTGAGATAGGATTCTCAACTACCTTAGAAACGTATATGATTTCCTCCATGTTGGTTGTTTCAGTTAGATATATATGTGTTTGTATTTCTTGTTTATATTGTGCTTGTAACATGCTTTATGACATGTTTGTTAACATGCTTGAATTACTTTGTTTATTCTGCTTTACTCTACATGCTTCTGAATGAGGATTGATTGCGATTAAGACTATGATTATAGTCTGGACAATCGGTACCAGACTTGAGTTCATGGTTGAGATTCATTTCACCACGTAAGAAGTATTTGCCGAACTCGAGTCGTACTTCCTTTGGCGACAGTGGTTAGGCCACGCGAAGTGCTTATGTACTTCATGTTGTTTAGTTGATTGTGCGCTCGAGCTAGTCAGGCTCGTCAAGCAACTTGATCTGTCTTATGTAGGTTCACCATATTTGGACGCCTCTGCTTGAACCTAGGGTACCAAACTTACCAGTGAAATCTCGTTAACCATGGTACCTCGATCCGCTAAGACTCATGAGCCGGGCATGGTGGTATGGGACACCGTGGTCGAGCTATCGGCCTACGCTGGGGCCACGTGCCTCTACGTAGTGTCCATTGAGTAACAAGACTCGTGAGCCGATTATGGTGGTATGGGACACTATATTCGAGCTGTCGGCCTACATTGATTGGTGACGAGCCCTTTGTAGTGACCTTGAGCATACTCCGAATTTGCGGTGAGGCGACGAGTTTTACCGCGGTGAATAGAGTATGAACTAGGCCTGTATTAATTTAAATGATGAACCGTTAAAAAGGTGATAGGGGAGTGGTGTAACGATTACGTGTAACAGCCCTGACAGCCTTTGCAGCACCCTAGAACCACACTATCATATGAGATTATCTAGGTTTGACGACCCTAGAATGGATCATGTTTGGGAATGATATAAGGGAGGTACCTTAGTTTCCCAATCCTGCTATTTGAAATGGACTAATAACAACTCGGTAATCATGCTCATCATCGCACTGCATGTGTCTGGAAGATGTGGAGCACTGAGGAATGAAAGCATGCCGCGAACGTAAGATGGTGTCGCATGAGGGAGTATGTTGCTGAGGGCATGCATCATGACAGTATTTCATACTTGCATTAACAAGAGTACTTAGGATTGTTGGACTGCATCGCTTTATCATTCTTCGCTTGATCTGCTTTGATAACATGTTAACCTGCTATGCTTTCTTGTTTCATTGAGTTGATCACTCACTTCCACGTTACGGATCTGACGGTGTTGTACACACCAACCGGACTTGTTTGAGTTTCGTATGATGGCGATGCGCGGCTTTAGCCGGACTTTATATGAGGATGAGGAGGATTCCTCCTTTATGTAGTTTCAGGCGGGTTCCTGTGAGCCGTGTCCTGATCGACGGGGCTTTCTAGGATATTGACTAGATGACCTTATACAACTTGGTATAATTTTGGAATTGTACTTGTAATAGTTAACCTGGTAACATTATTACACTCTGGAGACTCACCACAGTTTATATATTTTATATATCTATCATGTATCTTTCGCTTCAACAAATTTAACTGCTGAGTATGATATCTTTACTTATTTTGGTATAATCCCATTATGTTTCAATGCTCTCATCATAATCATCATTATCTAGATTGCATAAGTGATGCGTTGAACTTTCGAGTCTTTGCTTTGCGAAATTTTCGTTATTAGTTAACTTATAATATCACTTAATGACCATTAGCACTCAATGTTAGTTTACACAGGGGTGGTGCCAGTAAAGAACTGCACAAGTCCGATTAATCAACCGTAGGAAGCCAACGAATCCGCCCGATCACTTGAACATCAAGTATAACCCCATGATTTACTCACATAGGACCCCAATCTAATCGACCCATCGCTAACTAATCAAGACAATCATGACTAAATTAAATATCTAACCGAAGCCGAGTCAGATAAGGCCTGGATCTTGACTAATGAACCAAATCAACCTCGTTACTCTTTTAGCCTAAAACCGACGGTTTAAAGTAATTATGACCAAATCTCCACTTTCAATAATTATGAATAGGCCACATTATGAACATAGTTAATCCAAACCCTAATCATTGCCCATGAGAAATCTCAATGCCTAATTCATTCCAAAAATGCCCCGATTTTTCGAACAAGCTCTAGATCGCTCGTTGTGGGCCGTTAGTTCCAAAACTATAGAATAATGTCCGTCTTATTAGGCTGAATGTCCATCGCGGGAGTCAGACCTGGGTACCGTCCAGAACCGCTCAACTTGAACCAAATGACGAGTGCATGAGAAGTGTAAATACCCTAAAGGAAGAAGGTGAAACTTAAATGAATTGAGTCGTCCACTCTTATGCAAAGTTGAGGATTTCAGATCCTCGGTTTATGACTAAACTTCACACGTGGAGTAAGGATATTTCCCTGCTCATATTCGTATAGCTGCGGCCCCGATCGACCATCGGTGACTGTTGAACAAACTTCTAATCATATTTGTCAGTCGGCGCATCCAAATGGCGAGCCGAACATGTCCATACGTAAATCATCATTAGAGCTAACTATCTTAGGTGTATATCAATATGTACACCCCATAGTGGGCCCTAGAGATTAGAAAAATCTCATAGATCTAGTATAGTAAAAACTCAACCCTTGGGGCCATTTGCACCAAATCTGACATTATAAAAGGGCCTCATTTGGGCACCCCCTCTCCCCATATGAATTTGCCCTAGAGTAAGAGAAAAAAAAAAAGAGAAAAAGGGAGAAGAAAAATAGGAGAAAGGAGAAGAGAGAGACCTTAGGGTGTGATTGTTGGTGCACCTCCGCCTTCTTATCCCCTCTTTAGCTGCCTCGCCGTAGCCTGAGTCGTTGTTGGAGCTTTCCCGACAATGGTTGGAGGTAAGCGTTGAATCTCAAATATAATTTAGGGTTTCAATAGTTGTTTATCCCAAAATTTACAAGCTTGCATGCTTATTTAGGCATTTCAACAATGATTTCCTAACACCATAACTCTACGGGCGCTGTGGATTGAGCGGTTCGTTATAAGGTGCGGACTATTATCTTTAGGTGCTTAGCTCCAATTCTACTATGAGCTTAATGATTATGAATGTTAGGATGATGTGCTTGAGAAATCTATAAAGAAAACCTAACCAAGACCCTACATGATAGGTCCCCCTAAATTCGATGAAATGATTGAATGTTATTTATTTGTTCTTCAACATGATTAGGTTTAATTTTCATGTGGCATGTTCATCCTTTATATGATTTTAGTATAACTTTCCTTGTGGCATGTTTGATTGCATAAAATCCTTGTTGTATGTTGGTGCTTGCATTAATCTTTGTTGTATGTTTGTGCTATGAATGATGTATAACTCTTGATCTTTTCAGTAACCCATCACAACACACATGCACATTAATTTCGTATTTTGTTAGTAGTTGCATTGTATAAAAAGCTGGATTTTATGTTTAATGTATGAGAGCATGACTTCACTCGTGTAGAAGATGAATCCTAAATTGTTGGAATATTATTGAATGTCATAATGGTCAGAGAGCTGAAGTGAGAGAAGGTGGTCCCGTTGGTAGGACCATCTTGCAGCTAAACCAGCGGATTTGGGCGGATGCGAATGGGCGACAGTAGTTGGACTACATGAGTCGCTTGTACTTGATGCTGACCATCACGTGCTTGCCTGAACTCATATGGTCTAGTTCGCTTACTGACCAACCATGTTTGTTAACCCTGTTTGCTCACGCTTGTATAGAACTTGGAACACCCTTCAGCCATTGAAGCCTATTGATAACCATTTGAAACCGATCCACTGACTCGAGAGCCGGGCATGATAGAATGGGACACTGTGTCCGAGCTGTCGGCCTACGCTGGGGTGATGAGCCTCCCCGTAGTGACCGCGAGCGATCCCTCTTCTCAGTACTCCTTATGTGCTTGAAATTGGGAATGGGGAACCCGATGGGATTAAGGATCGCGGGGTCCTGGCCTTGCAAGTTGAGGGGCTTTGGTCTCGCAACCAGTTGAGGGCAATGATACGTAGGGTGTACCAGTTTTCCCAATCTACTGGATGAACGGAATTAACTAAATACTCGGCTAACATTATCCATGCATTGCATTAGTTAGGATTTGACGACTCGGCAGTTGAGGTCGCAATGAGAATGGTTGGTCACGCGCGATCGTTAGATGAAGTCGCTCGAGGGAGTGTTGTTGTGAGGGCATACATCATATCATAATACATGCATATGCATTACTAAGATTAGTTAGGGATCTGTGAATGTATATGCTTTTCATTAAATTCATTGTATAATTGATGCTTGTTGTAATTTAAGGCTAATAGTAATCACTTAGTTACCTACTCACTCCCACTCTAGGATGGTGTTTTAAAATACCAATCAACCCCTTTACTAGATGCAGGTGAGGTGGAGCTCGACGAGCTGAGTGATGTGAACATAGATAGGGAGGATGAGCTACCCTACTTTCAGACTTTCGGGGGATCCTTTTAGTTTGAGTTCGGGCTACTGCGGAGTATGGACCAGGGCCCTATTCGATTTGGATCATGTATGGGTGGGAATAGTTCCCTATTTAGATGATTTTGGATTCGTGGTTTGGATATTTTTATATTTAGTAGCAATTAATACTGCTTTATAACATACTTATGCTTTATGTCTTGCTAAATCTCCCATTATTTATGAGATCATGCAAGTGTAATTAAAATATAAAGTCTATTAGGACACCCATGGCACCTAAGAATTCGGGAGTGGAGTTCCTACATGGTACCTGAAAATCCGGAGTGTTACAGCTAACAGAGCTAACTCAACTTCCGTACAACTCTACCCATGCAACAATTTTATTACTATAGAATTTTATTACAACTCTACCCAACAGAGTTTTTTCAAATACACCACCGAAATCCCTCTGAATTATACACCATCCATTTTAATCGGAATGGGTGACAATAACCATGAACACCCATAATCATAACCAATTACCCGGAAAATATAAATGGATAACATAACACAATAGTTAGGAACCAGATCATCGTTTACAGCTGCCACTTGTCTGGTACATGATCTTGAGGTACCTAAAACGTGCCTCCGTCCAAGATGGATGGGGCCCACGGTTGGGACGGTCTGCAATGTGGTACATGTACGATGGATGGGTCGCAACCTGCATAGGGACACCACGCAGCATTTGTTATTTGTTACTCTCGCTGCCTACTATGCTTGGTACCCAGGCACTTGGAAATGATACACGTGGCATATATTACCTCAAGTAAAACCGATTAAGTTATGTAACCTAAAAAGTACTAAATTCCAGTCTAAAAAATTAGATTGTTTGCGCATTCCTAACCTCTCATTCGTGGACACTAGTTTCTTGAAAATAGGCCATTGGATATTATTTTATTTTTAATTTAAAACCGTCTATTAAGTGTCGACCAATCTGATTATCAGATGATTAGATAAACGTAATTTCTGGTCCACAATACGCATAAACTAATGAAGATAATTTGGACGGTTTAATTTGAATTTTGGTACGTCGAGTGTACAGTATTTAAGAAACAAGTTTTAAAGTTTTTCTCTTTTGATAGTAGCTGGAGGAGTACAGAAATCTACACGCGTGAACTCAAATTGAAGTAACATTGAGCCTATTATCTCAAATCCGAACCGTTCAAATAATAGGACTATTGTATAATGTGTGCATTCCAAAAATTAAAATGGGCGGATGATATTAAATTTTAGAATGGTGACCACGAAATGAATGACTGATATTAAAAGCAGTCAACCGTCCGTGATTCAACGAGCATCCATTAATCTGAGGTTACCATCATTCACTTTTGGTAGTACGTTGCACTCAAAGTGGGGCCCAGTGTTTGGAAAGCTAATATGAGTCCACGTACACCACGTGTACGGTATCTATGTGGGTAGTCACACTCTGCCAAAACCAATTCTCTTTTAGAGCCGAGCCGAGCCGAGCCGAGTCTGCGGCTCAGGAAACTCTCAACCCAAATACAAATTCCCCACACATCCGCGTCTCACCGACCACGTGCCCACTCGCGTCAACGGCAAAGATCTCTGGCTCTTCCAAACCCATCCAACGTCTTAAAATAAACCAAGAGGCGCGTACTTATCGGGAAACCGACGGCTGCAAATTATCCACGTGTCGAGCCCGATGAGATATTAGACCATAGATCCAACGGACCCGGCATTCGCCCTCCTTCCCCCTCTCTCTCTCTCTCTCTCTCTCTCTCTGAAACAGAAAAAAAGGGAGAAAAAGATCCAAAAATCCCTTTTTTCCAAACCCTAGTTTCCGTCCAAGATTCCGGCCGGAAACCCTAATCTCTCACCTTCACTCTCTCTCTCTCTCTCTCTGAAAACCCTAATTCCTTTTCCCCCCAAATTCCTGGAAGAAAAAAGCCCCAAATTTCAAAACCCTAATTTCTTTTTTCTCCTCGATCGCCGCCCAAAACCCTAATTCGTTTCTCTATCACCTGAACGCAAACTCCCCCAATTGGTTTCTTCAATCGCCGGAAGAAAACCCTAATTTCTTTCCGCTATTGCAGAGAAACCCTAGAAGTTGCCCAATTTCTCTTAGTTCCGAAAATACCCTCACCTTTGGGAATCCTAGTCTTTCCTTAAAATCCTATTTCATCCTCTTTCGGCCCTCCATATTTCGATCTTAGCGGTCCGATTCAATTTCTGGTGAAAACCCTAGTGCATCGCTCCTTTCTTGAGGAAAACCCGGCTCCGGATTTTCATCTTGACCGTCGGATCTTCCGGTTTCTGATATTCGATCATCACCCCTCCGTCGATGGATTCCGACAACGAGTCCGGCGGGCAGAACACCAACGCCGACTACTCGGCGCGGGAGCAGGACCGGTTCCTGCCCATCGCTAACGTGAGCCGCATCATGAAGAAGGCCCTCCCTGCCAACGCGAAGATCTCCAAGGACGCCAAGGAGACTGTCCAGGAGTGCGTGTCCGAGTTCATCAGCTTCATCACGGGCGAGGCGTCTGACAAGTGCCAGCGCGAGAAGAGGAAGACGATCAACGGCGACGATCTGCTCTGGGCCATGACCACGCTGGGGTTTGAGGAGTACGTCGAGCCGCTGAAGATTTACCTGCAGAAATTCAGAGAGATGGAAGGCGAGAAAGCTTCGATGCCGAGGGAGAATGTGGTTATTATCAAGGAGACCAGTGGCGGCGGCAGTAAAGCTTCTGGAGGCGGCAGGGGCGGTGGTGGGGGTGGGGGTGGTGGTCGTCGTGTTGTTGAGGTTGATGACGGCGGCGGGCGCAGCACAGGGAGTGGCAATGGCGTAAATTCGGAGGACGAAGCGGGTGATTACAATGGGGGCCCACCTATGTATGGCAGTGTCATGATGATGGGCCATGGGCAGCAACAGCCAGTGGTGCCGCCGCAGCAGCCTCCGCAGCCTCCTCCGCAAGTGGGCATGTTTGGGCCGTCTGCTGCGGCTTATCTGATGGCAGTGGGAGGTGGTGTTGGCAGCGTTGGGGGTGGGAAGAGCACCAATTCAGGTGGTGGTGGGGCTACTTCAGGGCATGGGAGGCAAGGCAGGGGATGAGAATTGTGGAATTGAAAGTGGTATGTTCTTTTCCTCTTTTCCTTTTTTTTTTTGGGTTTTCTTTTTTCTCTTTTTGGTGAATTAGGGTTTTAGGTTTGGTGATTTTTGGTGGATGGAGTTGGTGATTTGGGGAGTCGGGTGGGGTAGAAAGAGAGAGATATATACATGGAGGAAATGTGTAACATATGTGACTTCTGAAGATGGAGTAGTTCTGAATTTACTAATTGGTGGGTGAATTGGAAGATACCTGTGTATCATAGGATTGATGGGTGGTGGTGATGATGATTATGGATGATGATGAATGGTGAATGATGGTCCTTTCCTTCTTTTTTTTTTCTTTTTTTTTTTTTCTTTTTCATTTGTGTTTGTGTGAGAGCTTTTGATGGCTGAAAATAGTTTTCATAACCTTTTGATGCTAGATGTTTATTTTTCTTGTAGGATGTATGTGGGCATTCTTAGGGAAATGTGATATTTACATCCACCTTAATTGATTTGCTTACACTTATTTATTTATTTATTTATTTTGGGAATTTGAAGTAGTACCAAGGTGTACTATTATTCTTTAAAAAAAAAAAAAAAAACCAAGGTGTACTATTGCAATTCCCAAAAAGACAGAAAATGGGTGCATCCAAAATCAAAGGAGGGGATTCCCTGATTTTGTATGTTTGCATTAGGGGTGTGGTGGTACACCCATTTTGCATTTTGGGAAATTGGAGGAGTACAATGCCGTACTGTGTACATTCCCAAAAAAAAGAAAGGAGGAAAATAAGTGTATGTATGCCAACCAATGGTGGTGGGTTTGTTTTATGTAGTTTCATTTGTGGGTGTGATTGTACACCCACTTTGCATTTTGGAAATTGTAGCTGTACAAAGCCGCACTGTGTAAATTCTCAACGGATGTGGGTCCTTGATTTTGTGTATTTCTACTGTGGTGGAGGTGGAGAGATTTCCATGTTCTTCTTTTTATTTTTTTGCCTTTTGGAATTTGGATAATTTTTACCTATGTTTTTATATGGTTTTTACTTATCTTTTGTAATCCAATTTATTTTTATGAGTAAGGGTTTTGATATCTAGTGGATCAGTACAAGTTATGCACTTCAGAACTGAGTTGTATAAATTCTGCACTAACCCATTTTCCACCCAAGTTTTTAACTTTGTCTTTAGTTTCTAGTTTTTACGTGGAATTCTTAATGGGTTTGTAATTTAGAATAATCAGGCCGTATTGGGTAGAGATATCAAAAATGATTTCAATCTCATTCTAGTCAATACATGCATTAGAGATCTTGATAGCTTTCAAAAAAAGGAGAAGAAGAAGAAGAACTTGATCTCTATTGCATTATGAGCTCATGTTAACAGTAATTATGAATTGGATATCAAGATGGCTCATACAAACAGTTTAGGTGTCAACAAACAGATTATTTTCTTGTTTTGTTTTTCTAAAAATCAGCTTTGTTAACGTCAGCCATGCCAATTTAAACTTTTTAACTGGTTTCATGGTGGCTTAGATGATTGATTTGGTGATGGTGATCTGTGACTGGACAGGTACAGCGCAATCACTATAGTCAGATCAGAATAATCTTAGAGTATCAAATCGGATTGCTTGCTCTAGGGTGCACCGTTTGATCATTCCAGTCCATGGTTAGCACACACATGACACATTGCTCATCAGTCCATATGTGTGCAATCGATGAGCGGTGTCTTGGATGGGCTGTAGACTTGAAATTTCATCAATGCATTGGACCGATGGTTAGAAACATCCCAACAATGCATTTCATTTAACCCTTTTTGATAAATCTGTGGGCCATCCAAGATGTTGGCTGTCGATTGAGGGTCCAGATGATGTGTAGATGAGCAAGCCCTACTAGGTTTAAGAGTTATTAAAGCAGTAGTGGAATTTTTATATGATCATTCCGATCAGGAATGATTGCATTTTTACATCGACTCTGTTGATTTTGACGTTGAACTTAGCTTGACCCAACTGCCTGGTGAGTGACTTGGCCAGATTTTGTACGTCATGTGATCATGATGGTGTGGCCTACCTTTTTCATGGCTTGGATAATATGTATAATGGATAGAAATTGCTGTATGCGAGGAAGTTCACTTACAGCCTGTGTTTGATGATATTTGTCATTTGGAAAACCTCCCAATCTTTTCTATGTTTTGTATTGAAGTGCGGTTGTTATCTGTTATTTTGCTTCGAGTCAGTCTCGTCCTGTTTATTAGGATAAGTAGGGGTGCAACTTGGGTTGGCTCAACCCAAACTCGATTGGCCCAACTCGAGCGCTGTGGCCTTTTAATTTTAAGGTTGGGTTGTGCTTGGTTTGAAAATCCTCAGCCCTTACTCGAGTTGGGTTGGGTTTGGATTGAGGTATTGGGCAACCCGGCCTAAGACCTGCATGATCAGTAGACAAGTTATTGCTTTGGTTTGGATAGTATTTAGATAGAAAAATATGGTTAATGTAAGTTTGACCTACATGATCATCTGACCACACCATGATTTTTTATTTTTTATTTAAAAAAAAATTTATGCATGTTAACATTACACACTACTTGATGAAGGGCACACAGATCTTGAACACATTATCTGTTTGTTGGGATCTCTTACACGTGTTCCACCCCCCCCCTTAGATGAGGCACTTAATTGAATAATCATGAAGTCGTGATTCACCACTTTATTAGAATTGAGTTCATATTGCCTCTGTGATGGCATTCAATATACAAAAATCAAAGGTTCAGATTATTTTAGACTTTTTCGAGAGTTATTATTTGATAGTTTAATGTTTTTACTTAATGCGTTTGTTTACTTGGTTGTTGGGTTTGGCTGGGTTGACCCAACCGGCTGAATTGCACCCTACATGTTAGTATAGAGGAGATTGGGTCGAGGGTTAGCCGGAGCCCAAAGGCTGACCTACCTGATTATTTCCACCCCCGAGTTGAAATTGGGTCCTTGTCTACCAAAACGAGGACCTTGACATCCGGATCCAATCCGATCCGAACTCTGGTCAAACGGGTATGGGTCTGCTACTAGTGATTATTTATTTTTATTATTTATTTTTTTTATTTTTATAAATTTCACTGTGCAAAAGTAGGTGGTCCTACCGTGAAGATGCTAAGAAAACAGGCCCTTACTAGAGAATGAATGGAACAGGATCCGCGTGCGTACGTGTTGGATTGATGGTGTCGTGATGCAGACCGTTGATTTAATAAGAACCATGCCCCCTAAAATACACCAGATGGGACAATGCCAACGTATTTGTGTGGCTGGCCTGAAAAAGCGGCTGTTAAGAGAACTCTCTAGCGGCCCACCAGCGTTGTCGATGGAGAAATTGGCCATGTGTTGGAATGCTGGGATCTTCTCTTTGAGATTATTTGGGGCGTTGTTCCCATCAGATCAACGGTCTGGATTAACCATCGCACAGTGCTCATCGTAATGTTTATTTGCCATCCAACTTGTTGACATAGATCTGGATTAAGGGGAAAAACAAATATCAGCTTTGATCCAAAACATTTGTGGCCCACGAGGTTTTTGGGGGTCGACCACCACTTTTGCCTGTGCTGTGGTCCACCTGAGATTTGGATCCGCCTCAGATTTTGGCTCTTGCCCTAAAATGAGCTGATAAAACAGATGGACGGGGTGGTCGACATACAACACATAAATCGAGGTGGGCCCGGGTCGGTCTTAATCCGCTCCCACCATCTATATGGTGAGACCATCACAAGTAGAAGGCGAGAAGAGAAGTCAATGCTTCAAGTAAGACAGCAAACGACCGTTAATTGAATATATAACTAGGAACGTCCGATCATGTGATTGGGGTTTCCAATTTGGACTGTCTGGATTGAAGCATGTGATGCCACATGTACACGGTGTGAGTGCATATAATATATTTACCATGCTCTGGAAGAACGCTATAATAATTCTTTCTGCAGTTTTCATACAACCTATTTAGGTGTTTCCAATATTGGGGCTCGCCATGTTGATTGTACCAGATTTCATTTTTGGTTAAACATGCAAGAACTCAGACCAATCCGACGGATGGATTCGATCTTACAAGTATGTACCATGCTAGCACATGTGGGGCGTGTATATTAGCTTTATAGCAAGCATGTCCACGTAGCAAAGCTTTGAATCGCCATTATTTTACAATCCTAGCCATCCAATCTATGGCTTGGGAAATGGTCGGATATAAGAAAGAAATCTGTGGATTAGAGTCGGATTTTGCATGGTTATCCAACTTATCCTTAAAATGTGTACTGGGAAGATTAGCAAAAACCCTTTTAAAATTTAAATTTATTTATTATTTACAGTAATTATTTGGGATTTTCGGATAATATTCAGTTGGAAAACTCAAAATTTGAAAATTTCCGGAAGAATTGCCGCCAACGAGATTTTGTCACCGCGGATTCCATCAGGTGGGAAGCGGATTGCGTGGTGTGTTGACGTCAGCAAATTGTGGGTCTTACGATGATTTATGTGTTATATCCACACCGTCCATCCATTATATGAGATCATTTCAGGGTATTTCCAAAAAAATTACACACATCCGAGGTTCAAGTGGACCACACCACAGAAAGCAACGGGGATTGAACTTCTAACATTGAAAACTTTTCGCGGTCTACAGAGGTTTTGGATCAATCTGATATATATATATTTTTTCACTTCATCCAGGTATTTTTAACCTCACGAACAGGTTGGATGTTAAATAAACACCATGGTGGGCCATAGGAAGTTTCAACGGTGGGAATCATTGTCCCCACTGCTTCCTGTGGTTTGGTCCACTTGAGTTTTTTTTTTTTTATCTTATTTTTTGGGTTCGTAATATAAAATGATTTTGCCAAATGGATGAACGGTGTCGATATAAGACACATCATGGTGGCCCCACGGAATTTGGTGACGTCAACACACCGCGGAGGTCGGTGGTGTGTGGTTACCAAGTTCGGTCAGGCCGTAACGGTGGGGCCTAACTTGATGTATATGTAGTATATCCACTCGGCCCATCCAATTTCCCATATCATTTTAGGGCAATAGGTAAAATACGAAGCATACTAAAATCTCAGGTGGACCACACCACAGGAAACAGTTCTCCACCGTTGAAAGCTTCTGAGGATCTACCGTAATGTTTATTTGCCATCCAACATGTTGATAAGGTCACATAGACCATAGACCTTGATGAAAGGAAAACACAAATATCAGCTTGATCCAAAACTTCTATGCTCCCAAGCAATTTTTAATAGTCAATCATCGCTGCTTCATGTGGTGTGGTCCAGCTGAGATTTTTATTTAGTTGATTTTTTGGTTCACGTCCTAAAATGAGCTGAAAAAATGGATGGACGGCGTGGATATACAGCATATAATCAACGTGTGCCGCACGGTCATGACCGAACTCGGTGTTACCCCGCCTTGACCGAATCGTCTCCTGTGTTTTACTAGGAACCGTCTGTTTCACCGGCCATTGTGACAGCCTAGTGCTGAGTAGAATAGCTTACTAGAGACCGACGGTCCTGATCAAGTGTCCCCTGCCATGGGAAGGTTGGAAGGTAAGGTCTACCCGAGGTTCAGTGCACACGACTCTACCGAATATATAATAATAGCATTAATCTAATACACCGGTAGACATCCCACCTTAAATACACTAAAACCTAGTTATCTTAATTCCTAACTAAGACAGTTGTACGGTTAAAAATATTCTCCAAAGACGTCCAACGGATCAGATCATTTTAGGACAAGATATATGAATGACGCAGCAGGCGAAGGAGTACTGTCCCAAGTTCACCCGCCAACCATACAATTTCGAAAAGAGAAATGTGCACCGAATCCGGTTCACCCGCAATCTATGGGCAATTCAGAGTCCAGATGCGGTAGGGACCACCGTATCTGGGAAGCTGCCGACATGAGAAATTTACGACTGTGGACCCCACCTTTTATCCAGCGGTTTTTTAAAGCAATACAAACTTAGAATACGCACTTAGACCTCCTCGCATGGAGTCAGAATTTCAGGACAAAAATACCCCTCCTTTCAGGGTTGTGGCTTTTCTTCTTCCATTTCCACTGCTTGTTTTTCCTCTCCCTTTCTACTGTTACTTTCACTGCCGTTGCTTTCACCCCATTTCCTCACTGCGTTTTTGACAAAAAGACCCAAAAACTTCTTGTGGACCCCCCTCATTAGCATTTTGTCTTCTTCTAAAAATGGTCGGTCCAATAAAGAAAGCATGAAGCACAGGTATATTTTAAACTCAGTTAGGCCCACATTGAATGTATGTAGTTCCATTTTTAGTTATGTACTAGAGGAAAAGGTTTTATACGGTCGAGCTGTGTGGGCCCCACCATGATGTATGTCGAACATCAACACCGTGAACTTGATGGGTGCCCTTTAAATTATGGGATAGCAGAAAAATCAGCTATATACAGAACTCAGGTGGGCCATACCATCTAAAATCATGTGAAGACATGACTAAAACATATAAAATTACTTAGTGGGGCCCACCTGAAATATAGATGTGTCTGAAACTTGGTTTAACCCCTCATCCAAGTGGGACACACATTATGGATGGGCTGGATTTGTGAAACACATCTCGGTGGGCCCAAAAAATAAATATGAATGTTTAAATGGAAGGTAACCCCTCTTAAGTTTTGTATGTGGTGTGGCCTACAAAAGTCACGGACTTGATTTTTAAGCTCTAGGCCCACCATGGAATGGTGCATCTGACTGATGGGGTAGATGTTTGACATACTTCATGATAGCATCCACACAGCTCGACCTCATGGGTAGTTCACATAAGCTCGACCATATAGAACCTTTTTCCCACACACACGTATACATACACACGACACATGTGCATGCATGCTCATGCACATGTATGTAGTATATGGGGGTTGAGCCCCAAATTGAAGCATATCAAAAGATAAAGTGGACCATACCACAGGAAACAATGGGCATAATGATTTTCCAGTTTACCCCACTAAATTTCTAGTTTGTCCTGTTGTTTTTCTAGTGTCCCCTACTCATCTTTATGTTTGCCCCACTCATTTTCATGTCTTCCCCGCTGATTTTCTAGTTTTCCTCGCTCATTTTCATGTTTCCCCTGCTCATTTTCTAGTGTCCCCCGCTAATTTGCATGTTTGCCCCGCTGATTTCCTAGTTTGCCCCGCTAATTTTCTAGTCTCTCCCGCTGATTTTCTAGTTTGCCCCGCTGTTTTTCTAGTGTCCCCTGCTCATTTGCATGTTTGCCCCTCTCATTTGCATGTCCCCCCTCCCTCTCCCCAGCTAATTTTCTAGTTTTCCCCGCTCATTTTCATGTTTCCCTCGCTGATTTTCTAGTGTCCTCCC
Organism: Magnolia changhungtana; assembly: GCA_030180095.1. Classification (NCBI taxonomy): domain Eukaryota; kingdom Viridiplantae; phylum Streptophyta; class Magnoliopsida; order Magnoliales; family Magnoliaceae; genus Magnolia; species Magnolia changhungtana. The sequence goes on along the minus strand of JASAUF010000462.1, from coordinate 969,750 downwards.
GCTGATTTTCATGTTTGCCCCGCTGATTTTCTAGTTTCCCCCGCTGATTTTATAGTGTCCCCCGCTGATTTTCATGTTTGCCCCATTGTTTGTTTATTACCTCTCCTTCAACAATAACATTAGCAACTCCAAAAGAACTTTCAACATTTCCTGCATACAAAGTCCAGTTTTATACGAACTTTTCCTGCATACGAACTTTCAACATTTCCTGCATTGTACCTTAAACTAGGGTTTGATAGTTAATAGCATACCATTCTAACTAATGAACTGAATCAAGAGAGTGCATAGAGACCATTTATGTCTGATACTCTGCGTGAAACAAGGATCTAATTAGGGAAATCAAAAGCTTGTTGATGAGTTACTTGAAGGAATGATAAGAGTCATCCCTTGAATTAAGATGTAACTGCGTGAAGGTGTTGAGTTGTTATGTTTCTTCTTTGAGTCTTTTGGCCATAACATCTGCACTCTAATATTCTATTTCAACAAGTAGTCGGATGATTTCTTCAACTTTTGTTTTTTAAAATGAATGAGAACCTTGAAGGAATGACTCCCACACCATTTTCCCATCAGCAGCCACAAAAATCTTGTCTACTAATGATTGATTCAGGCATTCAATGAGCTAATACATGTTGAACTTAGGTTCCTCAACAGGAATTTCACCAACTATGGCACTCGAACCCTTGACCGGAAGTTGAAACTCCTGAGAGTTTACCACTCGAGCAAGAGTAAGGACCCCAGCACAAGTATATTTTAAACTCAGTTGGGCCCACATTGAATGTATGTAGTATATCCACGCTGTTAATTCATTTTTCCATCTATTTCAAGGGGTTGAGCCCCAAATTGAAGCATATCAAAAAATTAAGTGGATCATACTATGAGAAATAGTAGGCAGAATGATTTTCATGTTTTTCCCGTTCAATTCAAAATTTCATGTGGTGTGGTCCATTTGAACATTGGATATGTTTAGATTTTTCGGCTCAAGCCACGAAATTATTTGTTAAGTTTGCCCTGCTCATTTTCATGTCTGCCCCGCTGATATCCTAGTTTGCCTCGCTGATTTTTTATTTTGCCCTGCTGATTTTCTAGTTTCCCCCGCTGATTTTTCAGTTTACCTCGCTGATTTTTCAGTTTGCCCCGCTGAGTTTCTAGTTTGCCCCGCTGATTTTCCAGTTTCCTCCGCCGATTTTCCAGTTTGTCCCGTTGATTTTCTAGTTTGTCCCGCTGATTTTCCAGTTTGCCCCGCTAAATTTAATGATTTGCCCAGCTGAATCTCATGTTTCCCCCGCTGAATATCAAGTTTACCCCGATCAATTTCATATTTTCCTTGTTGAATTCCATGTTTTCCCCGCTGAATTTAATGTCTCCCTCGTTGAATTTCATGTTTGTCCAGTTCAATTTCATGTTTGTCCCGCTGAATGTTTAGATTCCCTCCCTCAATGTCTAGGTTCCCTTCCACATATGGGGTTTTAGTGTATACATATTGCGATGAAAATGAAGGAGTATTACATAATCCGATAAACATGATGTATTACAAATAAAACACCATTGTTGGGCATAACAAGCGTAATTGGATTGCATACTGAGTTAGTCAAAACGCTCCCATTGTACTAAGTAAACTCAGTTGGGCCCACATTGAATGTATGTAGTATATCTACGCCGTCCATCCGTATTTCCATTTATTTTAAGGGGTTTAGCCCTAAAATTGAAGCATATCAAAAGATCAAGTGGATCATACCACGGGAAACAGTGGGCATAATGATTTCCACTGCTGAAACCATAGTCAGCCCAACAGTGACGTTTGTTTGTTATTAAACCTATTCATAAGATCATACAGATATGGATTAATAGAAAACACAATTATAAGCTTGATCCAAAACTTCTGTGGCCCCTAAGAAATGATCAACATTAGAAGTTCAATTCAAAATTTCATGTGGTGTGGTCCATTTGAACATTGGATATGTTTAGATTTTTCGGCTCAAGCCACGAAATTATTTGTTAAGTTTGCCCGCTCATTTTCATGCTTACCCCGCTGATATCCTAGTTTGTCCCGCTGATTTTTCAGTTTGCCCCGCTGATTTTCTAGTTTCCCCCGCTGATTTTCCAGTTTGCCCCGCTGATTTTCCAGTTTGCCCCACTGAGTTTCTAGTTTGCCTCGCTGATTTTCCAGTTTCCCCCACTGATCTTCTAGTTTGCCCCGCTGATCTTCTAGTTTCCCCTGCTGATTTTCTAGTTTGCCCCGCTGATTTTCCAGTTTGCTCCGCTGATCTTCTAGTTTCCCTCGTTGATTTTCCAGTTTCTCATCATACTGAGTAAACTCAGTTGGACCCACATTGAATGTATGTAGTATATCCACGTCCACCATCCATTTTTCCATCTAATTTAAAGGGTTGAGCCCCAAATTGAAACACATCAAAAGATCAAGTGGATCATACCACGGGAAATAGTGGGCATAATGATTTCCACCGTTGAAACCATATTAGGCTCAACAGTGATGTTTGTTTGTTATCAAACATGTTCATCCATTTTTTAAAACAGTTTTGCAATGGAATTGCATGGAATGTGTTGTTTGGAATTGGATTGAGTCCACTATCTAAATCAATCCTATATGCATGCGTAATTTCATTTTGAAATTACATTGATTCACGAGGTGTAGTGGGTTTTTACTTTACATCGTATCCTACACTATTGCTACTGAAATGATGTATTGGGTTTGTTGCAATTTTAAAAATAAATTGAGGGTTTTTTCTCTTTCATGGCAAGTGATAGGTCTTAGGTGGCCATGATTGTTGGCTATAAAAAAGATGGACTTTTCCGGAATCTCAAGAATAGCATTGTGTGATCGCCATATACAATCAAAACCACATGCTTGTATCTGTATCTATATGTGCATATGCATATCTATATATTTATATAAGTATGTACGTTTGTATATGTGTATGAATTTACAAATGCATCATCACCACCATTATTATCGTAGTCTTCTCCTAAGAATTTGGGTTGGCTTTTAGGAAGTACATGACAGAGGTTTCTATATGGAGCACTCTTTATAACCAACTCCAACCATCAAATTCCACACTTCATTCAATATTGAGGCTGGAAGTGTTGGAGGTACAAAAGAATACATGCTAAGCAGCCGTGAATCTCCTACCCGAAGAAACACACGCCGTGAAGCTCCTCTCCATAGGTTTGATATCTTCTTCTATTTGTATCTCTTTTCATGTCTTTCAAATTTGATATAGGCTGACTGTTTGATGAAATGGCATGCGATCTCTTTGTTTCCCACCAATTTGTCATTTGTGTAGAATTTCTTAGCCGTACATGCCGTTGGAAGAGATTACTAGGGGCGTGGTCCACTTATCAGGCGAGATATTGCAAAATCAATGGACAGAGGATGGTCTGACTCAATGTACGGGTTTGGCCCCCCTGATGAGTGGATTCGTCTGGTTTTCTCCCCAGGTGTTGTTTATGGTGAGGCCCACCTTTTCCATGGCTCAGATGTTCTGCACAGGTGCCATGTTTGATGGAAGGAAAGCATTGTATGTGAAAGTTCTCGTACAACGTTGTATGTGAAAATTTCTCTGTATTGACTGTTTGATCGCTGACGGTGTCTAAAAATTATTTTTTTCCATGGATTTTTTCCTTCATTAATTTTTTTATTTCGTTTATTTTCAGTAATTTGAGAGTTTGAGAATGAAATTTGATGACATTGTTACATTCAAATAATGAAAGTTGATTGAAAAATAATGTATGTTCTTTGCTGTTGAATTTGAATTGGTGCCGGGATTTTGTGGGCCCCGCACAGCAGCGGACATAAAATTGTCCACCACCGCCTACAATTCTGTACATGTGGGGCCTGTTTGGTGTTCTAGACTGTTGTTCTGCTGGGTCCCACTATTAATGGGGGATTCCCTCAAATTTCTCTTCGACTAGGATGTTCGTTGAGGCTTGCTATTCCTGTATGCACCTTGATGAAATATATCTAAGCCATGCGCAAATTTGTATGCACTTTTATGAAATGGCTTGCTAGTCCTATATGCACCTCAAATTCTCTTTTTAAGCTTAAAATCTGATTAGTCCACACACACAGATTTCCAGCAAAAGGAAGAAGAGAGAAAGACAGTTTTGTTGCGGTGTGGTCCACTTGAGATTCAGATATGACTCTTTTTTAGGTTCTTGCTCTAAAATAATGATCCAAGTGAATGGACCACATGGCTAAAATACATGCATCATTGTGGGGTCCACCGAGCATCGTCCATATCTCTAATACATAATTACCATTAGCCAAAATCAAGGTGAATTCTAAAACCATTTAAATTAGTAGCACTCTTTCTTTCCCTCTTTCTTTCCAATACAAACATGAAATAGTCTTGAAACATAAATTCAAAAATCTTAATGTGTACTAGACATGAGTTCAATTTTTTAGTAAGATGTTGACTCAGCTTGAGTTCTGCCTTCATTGTGTTTTCTGTCAAGCTGGCATGAGATATAGATTCCACTCAAATCAAGCTACCAGTTAGTTTTATGTGGAGTTTTTACAGCAATCAGTTCTATCCAGTTGCTATTTTAGAACTCCCAAATGTGGTCCAAAGTGGATTTGGACCAAAGTGAGGATAGTTCCATTCCATTATTGATATATGTCTAGGCCCAAATTGAGATTATAATAGTTTCTTGTTCAACTTCAAATGCATGGACTCACAACTAGCTGTCATTTTGAAATTATGAACTAAAAATGGCGCCACTCATGTGTTGGTCATTTCTTCCATGTCGAGTTAGATTATTGCAGTTCATTTGAAATGAGCATCCCAATGCGACCTTTGAACTTGATTTCTTCCATATATGCAAATGTATATAGACTTTTCTGTTCCATGATTGTCATCTTTGATATCTTGCTTATAGTTGGCCCCATGTTTTGACTTTTGTTTAGCTCTGATCAAAATTTGCATTTTTTTTTTGATGTGAATAAATATCATATTTCCAGCTACCATTATCAGTGTATATGCTTCCTTTAGCCATTTGATTTGCTCACTAGTTTGCATTTACTTCCTGTTGTGTGTCTGCTTATGACATTATTTCATGTTTCGTGGAATGATTTATATATTTCTAAAATGGATCAAAGAACTTGGTGTTTTCGCCATTCATTTGTACAATCTTTATGACTATTTATGGTAGGCTTGATTCTATGTTACAATCCTATATTTTCATATGTGAAATTTTATTTATTTGTCTTTGGTATTAGGGGAATTTGGAGTGGAATAATTACTGGGATTTCTCTACAGACCCTCATCCTTGTTTAGATGAGGGGTATTATTCATTTGATTTAGATACAAATGCTGCAACAAAAGCACAAGTATAAAATCACTACTACTAGATTTATGGCTCTAACTTACAAATTTGGATGGACATATTCCACACATGGAAGCAGACCCATTCCAAAAGAACCCCAAATACATGCAAGGTTCATGTTAGATCATATTGAGAATGTTGGAAGTTATCAACATGAATGATTTTGCAGATTGAGAATCTTGAAAGCTATCAACATGAATGATTTTGCATGTAATCTGATTACTTACAAGCACACAGTAGAACTCATATGCATCTGTTTGTTTACACTTCCAAATAAGTTGGTTATAATCTTCTATTCCTTATCCATATGTGATGTAACGAATCTATATTTTGGGTTGTTCGGAAACTAGGAATTTACAAGTTGCTAAAGAATTTATTTTCTGGAAACAAATTCTTTATGAGAAATTGATTGGGTGTACCTTACCATCTAAGTTCTCTTTAGCCATCTAGGAATTTATAAGTTATCTTTTTGCCATAACCCAACCAAATCTAATTGGGTGTAGCTTATCATCTAATCGCTGTCCATCTTTTTCCTAAACAATTGATATTATATTCTATATTCTTTGACAGAGCTTATCAAATTAAAGTTTATATCTCACAACTACTGGCCACACTTGTAACAGGTAACAGGACACTTCAACCTAATACAAGTCAGGCTCAAATCATGGGCATACATGTACTGTTCCAAACTCAAACTATGCGGGGCAGGGCCTCAAATTAAGATTGTTTGGGAAATTGTAACTTTTAACCTCTGACTAATGAAAATTTATTCTTTCAATGTGTTTCATTCTTTAATTTTCATTTTATAGTCCATTTGGTTGGTTATTTGTTCCAATGCAAACCAATAATATGCGGAATTCCACTTGTCAATTTGTTTTTTGCAGATGCCAAAGTGCTTCATTGTTATATGAATCATCAAGTATCCAGTGCTAGATGCTAATATCTTAGTTATGTCAGGTACGTAAGGCACATATGTATGAGATCCAAACCGTTCATCTATTATACCTAACCGTGGATACTCCATATGTCTGAAATCATAAAAACTAAATGCTCCAGAGCCATGCCACTATTTTATAGGCTTTTCTTTTTTTACTTACTTTTTTTTTTTTGTTGAATATGAGTTATTTATGAATTGTTCCTATTCTAAGTACTTCTGGCCAATCAACCTAAATGATTGATTTCTCATGTTGTAGATTGCTGAAGCTGCATGTTGAATTCTAATCTTAAAGTCTTTAGAACCTGAGCCCTCCTTCCACCAACAAATCCATCTCACCATTTGGCATTCTTGCTAAACATTGCATCAAGCCTTGTGTCACCCCATTTGCACACTTGTCGAGGTAAAGCTGTAAGTTTATATATATCTCTAGCATTTACTATGCTTAACTTGACAACCTTATCGATTTTTTATTTAACATTACTCCTTATTCTTTTGCAGACATCGGTAGTGATGAAATTAGAACCAACGCTACGGGAATGGGAAACGGATGTTGTTCGCTCGGTGCGTGACAGTTTCCAGGTGAGATGTTATGAAAAATGAACTATATTTTTTCATGTTTCCGCCGCTGATTTTTTTGTTTGCCCCTCTAATTTTCATGTTTCTCCCGTTGATTTTCTAGTTTGTCTCACTGATTTTCTAGTTTGCTCCACTAATTTTCATGTTTCCCCCGCTGATTTTCTAGTTTTCCCCGCTGATTTTCTAGTTTGCCTCGCTGATTTTCATGTTCCCCCACTGATTTTCTAGTTTGCCCAGCTGATTTTCATGTTTCTCCCGCTGATTTTCTAGTTTGCCCCACTGAATTTCATGTTTCCCCCACTAATTTTCTAGTTTGCCCCGCTGAATTTCATGTTTCCCTCGCTGATTTTCTAGTTTGCCCCGCTGATTTTCTAGTTTGCCTCGCTGGTTTTCATGTTTTCTCCGCTCAATTTCATGTTTGCACCGCTCAATTTCATACTTGCCCCGTCCAACTTTCCGTTTGCCCCACTGAACGCGCATGAGGTCATTGACGGACCAGACTGTCGACTGCAAAAAATTCAAGACTTAACGGTATTAGGTCGATTTTTAGGGTTGGTCCGCTTTGCTATGGATGCTCGAACTCGGCCTCCGATCATATTCTTCCATCCCCATCTCAATTCCAATGGGTTTCAGTGGCAAAGTTTTTTTTAAAAATGGATTATATTCCAATGGTTTTTTCTGTCATCCCTGTAATTGATATACCTCTGAGCACATATTCCAATGGTTTTATTATCCATCTTTTTTCCTAAATGAGATCTACATTCAAGCACGAATAGGTTTTTAGTACAAGAAATAGATATATTCCTTAATATTATTTTCTGTGTGACTTGGAAAAGTAGGAACTCATCTCAATTCGTGACTATATGGTCTATAAAGTTTAATTTTTTGCAGGCTATATAGTCTAAGATGGATCACAAGAGGTGGCCATTGAAGAATATGTGCTCATCAGAGAGAACAGTGGCTGCTACAGATTTTGCTGCGGCTTCTTTGGCTATCTCAATTGGAAATCAAGACACATATTCAAGTTTGCCCCGCTCATTTTCAAGTTTACCCCCCTCATTTTCAAGTTTGATTTAAATTGACCGCAAACTGATTAAAACTGAATGCGAAGTGAATGAAATGGATTTTCGACCATTGACCTGATGAACTCTTGGAAAATAATCAAGTTAGTTGGCTAAAGTAGCTTCCCCTAGCCCAAAATCATATATGATACGTCGGGTAAATAATTTTGGTTTAGAACAAATTCTCGTTAAATGAATAAAGAAAGAAATTATAAAAAGAGAGAATTTTTTTTTATATGCTTATATATACATATTTATATAAATATGTATTAGAGAAAAATGTAGGTAGGTAAACATAAAGTTCTTCGTGTTAAAAAATAAAATAAATAAATAAACTAGAAATTTGCCCCGTTGATTTTCTAGTTTGCCCCACTGATTTCCTAGTTTGCCCCGCTGATCTTCCAGTTTCCCCCGTTGATTTTCCAGTTTGCCCCACTGATTTTCCAGTTTGTGGTTCAAAAAAACTAGAAGACGCTTTGTTTTTTCAGAGAAAGGAGTACCGGATTTTTGGTTCACTGCAATGAAAACCTGTAACATCCCGAAAATCGAGGGTCGAGCATAAACTCAACTCCTGAGTTCCAGAACATCACTTATGCAACAAAATGAATGATGATTGAATGTTGACTGTATTTGTGCATTGAACATGAGTGAGATTAAGCCAAAACAACATATCATACTCCAGAGACAATCAAATTGCAAGCGGAAGACTGTGATAGATATATATAATATAAAAACAGTGGTGAGTCTCCAGAGTGTGATAAAGTTACCAGGTTAGTTAATTACAAGTACAATTCTAAAATATACCTAATGTGAGGAAGTGTAATGTCTTCTATCCCAAGTCCCATAGCCCCGTCAATACAATACCAGGTTTTCATAGACCTACCAGAGAGTTACAAATAGGAGAACTCCTCCTCATCATCATAGCAGTAGTCCAATTCTGCTTCATAAGCATCGCCATACCTGAAACTCAACAAATCTGGTTGGTGTGTACAACACCGTCCCGTAACGTGGGAGTGAGTGATCAACTCAGTGGAACAATAAAGCATAGGTTAACATGTTATCAATTCAGTCAAGCAGTAATGATAAAGCAGTAAAATCAAACACTCCTAACTACTCTTATTAATGCAAGTATGAATGACATGATGTATGCCCTCACCGACATACTCCCTCATGTGACACCCTCTTCGTTCATGGCATGCTTTCATCCCTCAGTGCTCCACATCTTTCAAGCACATGCAATGCATGATGAGCATGATTACCGAGTTGTTATTATTCCATTTCAAACAGCAGGATTGGAAAACTAAGGTACCTCCCTTGTATCATTCCCAAATATGATCCATTCTAGGGTCGTCAGTCCTAGTTAATCTCAGACGATGGTGTGTTTCTAGGTCACTACAGAGGCTGTCAGGGCTGTTACACGGAATCGTTGCACCACTCCCCCATCACCTCTTTAACGATTCATCACTATACAGAATAGGCCTAGTTCATACTCTATACACTGCGGCAAAACTCATCGCCTCACCGTAAATTCAGAGTATGCTTGAGGTCACTTCATTAACGTCCTACCAACTGGCAGTCTATTTCGAAGCCCGACCAGTCCACTTTTTGAGAATGGGACCCGGCTGCAACCCGACTGAGGACCACAGCCATGCTACACCAGTGTAGGCCGACAGCACGAATATAGTGTCCCATACCACCATAATCGGCTCACGAGTCTGGTTGCTCACTGGTCACTACGGGGAGGCAGGGTCGCTGTGGCCATTACACGAAATCGTTGCACCACTCCCCCATCACCCATCGCCCCAGCATAGGCCGACAGCTCGACCACGGTGTCCCATACCACCATGCCCGGCTCATGAGTCTTAGCGGATTGAGGTACCATGGTTAAAAGGGTTTTCACTGGTAAGTTTGGTACCCTAGGTTCAAGCAGTAGCGACCAAACATGGTGAACATACATTAGACACATCAGGTTACTTGACGAGCCTGACTAGCTCGAGCGCACAATCAATTAGACGACATGAAATGCATAAGCACTTCGCGTGGCCTAACCACTGTCGCCAACTGACGTGGTGACATGAACCTTAGCCACGATCTCAAATCTGGTACCGACTGTCTGGACTATAGACATAGTCCCAAACTCAATTAATTCCCATCCATAGCATGTGGAGTAAAGCATGATAAACAAAGTAATTCAAGCATGCTAGTAGGCATGTTATAAGGCATGTTATAAAGCATGATATAAAGCATGTTGCAAAGCACTACATCAGTAGAAATACAAACACATATATTGCAAGTAAGCAGTTTAAGTAAACAACCTCATGGAGGTAATCATACATGTCACTAGGGTAGTTGAGAGTCCCATCTCAACACTCTCCTAAGGCATCAACATTCAAACACTTGCTCACACAAGCATTTCCACAAACACTTAATATACACTATTTCACACACTTGGTGTATGTTAGCAAACATGTATTAGGACGAGTCCTCTCGCCAAGCAAATAATTTACGCATATATAGTATATTTACACAATAAATAATCATGGCAAACACATGTCTAAAATACATATGTATACAGTACTTTCTACATACAATATTTGTACATACATAGTATATATTAGTAAAACATGTATTTGGATGAATCCATTCACCAAATAAGTATTTTATCCATATATCATATATTCATAAAATAAATAATCATGTCAAACACATTTTCAAAAAATATACGTATACGGTATTTTCTACAAATACCTAGAATATGTAAAATTCCATAATTTGCATCTTTAATCGAAACAGAAATCGGAAAGCACTTTGTATATGTACAATTGCATGCAGATCATGAATCTATCATTATCTGACATTGAAAGCATTGAAAACCATAACCTATACACCTAAAGTCCGCACCTTTTGTCGTAGAATCGTAATGGAGTTGATAGGTTTGCTAAGCTCCCGTATTCGGCAGTTTGGCAACCTATGGAACGAAATATGTTAGCTATTTCATAACCTACAACCACTCAAGCCCCAAATCAGGTTAGGGTTAGGGTTTCTTACCTAAAAATGGGGCTGGAGTCGCCGAAAAAATGATGAGAACGGAGCGGTGGAGCTCGAATAGCGGCAGGGAACAGCAGCAAGGAGTTCCTCCCACATCTCCCACACTTTCTCTCTCTTTTCTCTCTCTCAATCTAGGTTTTCTCTCAAATTCGGATGGCTGCAATGAGAGAGGGTTTACGGTCCTTATATAGCCTAAAAACTCACCGAAATAGACTCCTATTCAAAGTATACTTGGGTTACAGCCAAAGGGGGCTGGTTTCAGCTCAACGGAGGACTTCTGGCGGGCCTCCTTGAGCCAAAGGTCAGACTTAAGCTCACCGACACTGGATCTACGTTCTATTAAGTTTTCGTTTTAGTTGGATTTCCAGATCACGCGTGGCGGACCAGTTTCAGTTCAACGGTCAGCGGATCTCGATCGGAGATTCCGAGTACATGTAAATGTGTATGAAATTTCTCCTGATCCGAGGGTATAATTTGGTCGGATTCTGACGGTCTGGTTGCTTAAAACTGATCTGCAAGCGACGAGTCTCAGATTACTATTCAAGATATTTTTAAAGAAAACAAGCGTTTTTACACTCTCTCGCTCTGGACTCAAGCGAACAGCCGTGGGACATCGGCTGGATTTGATTTTCGAGATGGTTGTCAAGCCCAGCGAGGCGGTCCTAAGTCCTTAACCTCGTATTGTTCGGACTCCCGATGTGCGGTCTAGATCAGATACGGAGTTTCGAGATGCTCCCGAGAGCAGTCGGGTAATGAGTTTGATTCGAGATTTTAGGGTAACCTAGCGTCAATGATCCTACAAGTTTTGGGTCTTGCAGATCGTATTTAAAATGATTCTAGCGGATTTCGTAGCTAATCTGGTTTCGCACTTAGTTACTTTGTCTAATTTCTAAAGGATTTAGTCCTAAGTGATTTCTGGTCGAGGTGGTACTCAGGCCTCTGTAGTTTGTATATAAGGTGATCCAAGTTATAATACTTAACTAGTTTAAGATAGTGTCTAGAGTGAAAGTACTTAGGAAAATTGAAAGAACAAGTTGGTGAAGGGTTGGATTTGTGAAGGAAATGGGTTTAGAAGTGATTTTAGACTATGGGATTTAGTTCTGACAAGTTAATAAGGTGTTAGGAGCGGCCCATTGCCTAAGGACGTCTAATTCCAGGTTGGCAAAAATCCGGGGTGTTACAAAACCAACGAAGTGGTTGGTGAGGAGGTAAATGACTCAAAAAATGATGTTTCACCAACTCGTGTTTTCTTTTTCTTTTTCTTTCTCTTTTTTCTGGTATGGTTCTTATGCTTTCCTTGTTTCTCATTTCAGATTTCTGAGCACGATGAAGGGGCTCTCAAGTATCCCAAAGATATCAAGTGGTTCAGAATTAATGATCCCAAGGGCTTCAAGCTCGAATACTTCTTTGATCCTAACCCATACTTCAAGAACATTGTTCTAACAAAGACATATCACATGATTGACAATGATGAACCTATTCTTGAGAAGGCCATAGGGTACTGTTATTGCTCATAACTTTCCATGACTAAGAAATTCTACTAGTTGGTCTTCTTCTTCCTATTGTATTTAATTTAGTTCAATTTTATTTCTTGCATGATGTGGAATTTGGTTAGGGTACTTATAGGATGGAGATTGAATGGTATCCTGGAAAGAGCCTGACACAGAAGGTTCTGAAAAAGAAGCCACAGAAGGGATCAAAGAATGCCAAGCCCATCACAAAAACTGAACAATGTGATAGTTTCTTCAACTTCTTCAATCCACCACAAGTCCCGGATGATGATGATGATATTGATGAAGAGACAATAAGTTCAATGTCACTGCACGGAAGAACAATTTGACTGCTATTCCATAGATGTTGATCATCTCCTGTGATTTCTTTTTAACAGGCTAAGCAGCTTCAGAATCAAATGGAGTAGGATTATGATGTTGGGTACATGTTCTTTTGTAACGCCTTGAAAATCGGGGGTCGAGTAGCAACTCAACTCCCGAGTTCCAAAACATCACTTATGCAACATATATGCTTATGATTGAATGTTGTCCATGTTAGTGCATTAATCATGAGTGAAATTATATCAAAACAGTAATTCATATATCCTTAAGTACTCTTGTTAATGCAAGAATGGTATGAATATATGATGCATGCCCTCGCCTACGCTCCCTCAGCGACTTCATCTCACATTCGCGCATGAACAACACTGCCTCAGTGCTTGACCTGCTACACCTGAACGCACGCATAATGCAGTGCATGCATATGATTACCAAGTTCTTATTAGTCCTTTTCATACAGCAGGGTTGGGAAACTAAGGTACTTCCCTTATATCAATTCCCAAACAATGATCCATCTAGGGTCGTTAATCTTAGTTAATCACATACGATAGGCAAGTTCAGATCACTACCACCAACACCCTACCAACTGGCAGTCTATTTTCGAAGGCTCGTCATAACTCGACTGGGGACCACAGTCAGGCTGTGCCGGGGTAGGCCTATTTTGTACTCGAGGTCACTCCACCAATGCCCTACCAACTGATAGTCTATTTTCGAAGGCTCGTCGCCAACCCGACTGGGGACCACAACCAGGCTGCACCAATGGAGGCCAACAGCTCAAATACAGTGTCCCATACCACCGTATTCGGCTCACGAGTTTAGGTTGCTCACTGGTCACTACGGGAAGGCTCATCGCCCTAACGTAGGCCGACAACTCGACTACGGTGTCCCATACCACTATGTTCGGCTCATGAGTCTTAGCGGATCGGGGTACCAAGGTTAACGGGGTTTTCACTGGTGAGTTTGGTACCTTAGGTTTAAGCAGTAGCGTCCAAACATGGTGAATATACATCGGGTCAATCGGGTTACTTGACGAGCTCGACTAGCACGAGCGTACATCAAGTGGATTGACATGAAGTGCGTAAGTACTCCGTGTGGCCTAACCACTGTCGACAACCGAAATACGGCTCAGATTCGTCGAACACATCCTGTGTGGCGAAACAACATCATCCACAATCTAGGATATGTTACCGATTGCTTGGACTATACAATAGCCCCAATCACATTCAATTACAACAAAATATCCTAGAAGATAGTTAAAGCAGTAATGAATCAAGATTTTAAATCATATAATCAAAGGTCCGATGTTGTCCGTTTTAGGGCTGCTAGGGCTGTTGCACGAAATCGTTACATCACTCCCCCATCAGCCTTCACGGCTTTATTTTTATATTTTATGGAATACAACTTAAACATGGATTTATACATATGCATTACATAGATAAACATATACTATAATATATGGTACATGGAGAAAAATATACACATAGTTAAAGGAGTTGAGAATCATATCTCAACACCCTTATACATTACAATTTACTAACTACTTACTCATTCAGACATTTCAGCAAACACTTTAGACTACTTTCATCAACATATATGACGTATGTTGATCACATAGGTATTAGGCCAAATCCTTTCACTAGGGAGTTGCCGCATTTATAACATGCGTGCACCCACGACGGATAGTCATGGCAAGCATGAATCCAAGTTCTATATTCATTCATTCATTTCCACAAACACTTGGGCTACACACTGTAACATATATAGCGTATATTGGTTATGGCGTGATTTAGGGCAAGTTCTTTCGTCAAAGGATTACCGCCTACACAACAATCACATAGCCACGATAGTTAGTCATGGCGTATACTAACGCAAGGTTTATACTCATTTAGTCTTTTATTCAAACACTAAGCTACACATAATAACATACAGAACGTATATTGATATAACATGTATTAGGCTAATCCATTCACCCAGAAGTTGATACACATGTATCTAACATACATAGACAACAATTAATCATGGCAAGCACAAATCCGAATTTCATACGTATACGGTATTTTCTACAAATATGAGGAATACAGTATATTCAACCTAGTTAACATATAATTGAAAAAACAAATGGACATCACTTTATGCATTAAAATAGCACCTATGTAAAGAATAAATCATTAACCAATATTGAAAGCCTTGAAAACCATAACCTATACGTCTATAGTCCGCACCTTACGTCGTAGAAGCGTAACGAATTCGCTAGAAACTCTAAGGCTTCGTCAATGATGGTATGACAACCTATAACATGAATTGAATCAACTATTTCGCTACTAGCGACAATTGAAACCCTAGAACAGATAAGGGTTAAGTTTTCTTACCTAAGAACGAAGTCAGAATCACGGGAATAGCGATTAGATAGAGATGGTTGAGTGCGTAGAATGACAGGATAGAGTACCAGGAATCTTCTCCTACTTCTCTCACACTTTCCCTCTCTTTACTCTCTTTTCTCTCCTAGGTTTTCTCAAATTCGTATGGAATGAATGAGAGAGGGTTTAAGGTCCTTATATAGGCCTAAAACTGATGGAAATGGCCCCAGGGCCAAGGTATAATTAGGTTATAGCCAAAGGGAGTCTATTTCAGCTCAACAGAGCACTTCCGGAGCCCCCCTTGAGCCAAAGGTTGGACTTAAGATCCCTGACCATGGATCTAGGTTGAGTTAAGTTTTCAGTTCGATCGAATTTACAGATTGCCCATAGCGGACCAGTTTCAATTCAACGGTCCACAAACACCGATCAGGGCCACAAGTACACTGACCTGTGTATGAAATTTCTCCTGATCTGAGGGTGTATTTGGGTCAGATTCTGACGGTCTGAATCCTTATATTCGGCCCGCAAGTGACAAGTCTCAGATGACTTAAATTTAGATTTTTATTTTTAAAATATCCACGTTTCTCACACACTTCACTCTGGGCTCAAGCGAATAGTCCCGGGATACTATCTGGATTTGATTTCTGAGATAGTTGTCAAGCCCAGCAAGGCGATCTTAATTATATAATTTCACAGTAATCGGACTTTCGACGTGCGGTCCAGATCTGATACAGAGTTTCAATGTGCTCCCGAGAGCAACTGGGTAATGAGATTGATCCTAGATTTTAGGGTAACCTGGCGTCAATGATTCTACAAGTTTTGGGTCTTGCAGATTGTATTTAAGGTGGATCAAGCGGATTTCGTAGCTAATCTAGTATAACACTTAGTTAATTTTGTCTAATTTCTAAAGGATTTGGTCCCGAGTGATTTCTGCTTGAGGTGGTACTCGGGTCTTTGTATGGATTTTTCTGGGACGTTACATCTTTCCCTTGCATTATTCATATGTTTCTTGCCTACTTCATTCATTGCAAAAGCCTCTTCCTTTCTAACTAATGATGGTGAATGCCTTTTGAATGATCAAATTATACTTTTAGAGCTGTGGGCCTTTGATCATTTTGGAGGGTGTAGGGTCTTCTCATCATTTACTTGGTGGAAACTGAGGTCAATGGGTGTTTTTCCTTGTATAGATAAACTATTAGGGATAAAATCATTCCCCATGCGGTTTCATGGTTTTTCCTTGTACTGCTGCTTTGTTTCTTTGGTTTTTTTTTTTGTTTTGCTTTATTTATTTATTTATTTTTGCAACAGGAGTGAAGAAGAAAGTTAATAAAGTAATAGTACTTGTGGGGCAAAGAGAGGAGAAAATGATCGTAGACCTATGGCTATGGATTATAACCGTAGCCATAGATTGTCGATAATATTGACAATAGTTCGATAATATCGAAGATGAATGCCAAATTGTCCAGCAACAAAATTGGAAAAATGGATGAATTTTTGATATTATCGACATATGTTCGTAGTATCGAGCATAAGTCATCGATAATATCGAGACATGATCAATAGTATCGATAACTAATATCGAGTAATTACTGTAGACCTATAGCTACGGATTATAACCGTAGCCTTAACCGTAGTGTCGATATATCCAAGGTTTGTCGATATTATCGAAAAGGTCCAGAACTGTCCAGCGAGTTTGTATAAAAAATCTTGCAATTTTCGATACACTATGGCTATGGATTATAACCGTAGCCAGATTGCACTGCGGCAGTGCTGCGGCAGTCTGTGTTTTTTGTTTTTTTGTTTTTTGCTTTTGTGGGTCCCATCATGAGGTCTATGTTATATCCAAACCGTCCATTTATTTGGCGAGCTCATATTAAGGCTTGAGATGAAAAATAAGATAGATCTAACTATCAAGTGGACCACACTGTAAAAGGCAGTGGAGAATTGAACGTCTACCATTGAAACCCTTTTAGGGGTTACAGAAGTTTTAGATCATTATGAAATTTGTTTTTCCTCTTCATCTAGGTCTTTGTGACCCTATAAATGAACTTAGACGTGGAGGATTTCTCACAAACATCACAGTGGGCACCCAAAAAGTTTTTAATGGTCGACGCTTATTCAACACTGTTTACTGTAATGTGGTACACTTGAGATTTTGATATACCTCATTTTTGGTCTCATACCATAAAATGATCTGGAAAAATATATGGACGGCATGGATGAAAAGCAAACATCATGGTGGGGCCCATAGATCACCGACCGTTCGCCATTAGCTGGTGGTAGGGGGAGTACCGAATCTATTTCCGTCAAAAGGAGGGGTATTTTCATCCTGAAATTCTGACTCCGTACCAGGAGGTCCAAGTGCGTATTCTAAGTTTGTATTGCTTTAACAAAACTGCTGGATAAAAGGTGGGGTCCACAGTCATAAATTTCCCCTGCCGACATCAACGTCTCGACCAATCACGAACGCCACTCATCTAACTACGATTGATCGAGCCCCAATGGCCTATTTAAGTAAGTCTCAAGATCCAGACAAGGAATAAAAAGAAAAAAGAGGGGAAGGAGAAGCTATCCAGAGAGGAATTCTCTTACCCGATATATGAAGGGAAGGATTGGTGGGAAGGTAATGTAGGACGTGGCACAGATACATTCCTAGCATGTTGCACCAAAAGAAGGTGAACCATAAATTAATCATAACTTTTGATCCGAGTGTCGTTACGGTACATCTAACCAAGTATTAAGAACCAAAGTAGTATAAGAATCTGAGGACGAGTTCTTTTGAAGTGGAGGGGACTGATATAGAGCGGGTCGCGGATATTTTCATGTCCGAGATGGACTAGAGAAGGCCTGATCGAAGGCAGAAGTCATCTAGATCATCAAAACCTTAAAATAGGCATATCTTACAGGTCGGAATGAGTTACTCGATATAATATATATGGTTTTGGGGTAGTACGACCTACTTTAGACAACCAATCCGGCTATATATGCCAGGTTGCCCATGCCGAATTTGGGAGATTCCATCAAATCAACGGTTAAATTCCATGTTTATTTATGTTTTTACTATTTTTAATAAGTTTTTGTTTAATTGTAACTCTTCATCCATTGGGCTTTAGGAGTTGTGTCCAACATGGAAAGTGCTTAGAATAATCAAGAGAATAACGTGGTCAATCCACATAGGACACTTACTATAAAAAGTAAATTTACTATTTATAGCAAGTTACGAATTTTAGGGAGTTTTATTTGTAGTCTAATTCCATAACTTCTTCCAAGGCTTGATATCCCTATTTAATGGATTGTAGACTCGTTTATTTCGATCATCAATCAATTTACCAATTTTCGTGAATACTATTTCTATTTTCTTGCTTTTTCCTCATGGATTCGAGAAGTCTCTATGAGGAGTCCAAATAAGCTTCATGACTTCGAAGTAGTTATCCTTGATGAAGACGGTGATCGACCTCATCATGTTCATCCCCGTGTCAATTGATATCAGAGTGAGGACTCCCCTCAGGATGATAATAAATAACGAAGGTATGGACCAAAATCCCGTGGACGGTGATCCAGGGATTCATTATCTTTTGAAAAAAATGAAAGCTTTCCACCAGGAGAGTCAATTGATCATGCAAGGGCTGAAGACAACCCTTGATCATCTTGCAGATGCCCTAATTCCACCTCGAGCCCTAAGTGATGCTCAACTGTCCGTGGTTGCTGTACGACACAACCCCGATTTTTGTAGAGCACTACCAGTGGTGAATCGTAGGGCTACACCAAATTATGCGAGTTCCATCGACGAGGACCTCGATGACAGCTTTGCTCGACGACCAGTCCATTAAGGCGATCATCTAGATCGTGTTTTGAGAGACTATCGAGGTATTCCTGGTTTTAATGGATTATTACGTATAGAAGATTTTCTCGACTGACTTGGCAAAGTAGAACGATATTTCGATTACATGGATGTGCCAGAGTATAAAAAGGTGAAATTGGTAGCCTTCATATTAAAATATGGTTCTTCTGCATGATGGGAGCAATTACAACTCTCACGAGCCCGACAAAATAAGGCGCCTATCTCATCATGGCCACGGATGAGATGCCTTCTTTGATCACGGTTCCTCCCTAGTAATTATGAGCAAGTATTGTTCCAACAACACCAAAATTATCGACAGGGGAATTGAACTGTTACAGATTACACCGAAGAATTCTAGCGGTTGGTAACACGGAACGACCTGTCAGAAACTGAATCACACGCCACTACTTTGATAATAAGGAAGCCGTAATACATGCCAAAGGTAGAGATAAATTTATAACGACACAATATCTTTCGAATAAGGTGTATTGTAAACCAAAAAGTTTGTAATGTGATCATCGATGTCAAGAACAATGAGAATCTCGTGTCGAAAATAATGGTGGAAAAGCTACAACTGAAAATAGAAAGGCGCCCATCTCCATACATGATTGGATGGATCAAGGAGGTCAATAAAACAAAGGTAACCGAACGATGTCGCATATCCTTTTCTATTGTAAATGTTATAAGGATGAAGTAATGTGTGACGTGGTTGACATAGAAGTTTGTCATATGTTACTTGGTCAACCCTTGAAAAATAATATTGATGCTACACGTATAGATCGGGATAACGTATTTATATTTATTAAAGATGGTAAAAAGATTATCCTCGCCCTTATGGGAAGGGAGAGCCAACCCAAGACTTCTAAAGTGGAGGGACAATCTCTCACAATTGAATAGACTTTTGTTAAACAATATGAGGAAACATGATACATACATATATATATATATATATGCATTATTTGAAAAGAAAGAATATATAGAGCATGTGAACATCCTAGGGGATTTGAAACCAGTGTTGTAGGAGTTCAAGGCGATTGTGCTCTATGAACTCCTTAATAAATTACCTCCCATACGAGATATACAAAACCACATTGATCTTGTCATAGGGATAAATCTACTTAATTGCTCACATTATCAGAAAGAATGTGAGATCTTGAAGGTAGAAGTGAAGGAACTGATCGATACTAGTCACGTCAAGGAAAGCATGAGTACATGTATTGTGTCAGCTCAAGAGCCTAATGCCAAGTACAAGAAAATGGCTAATAAACATCGACATCAGAAGTTATCTCAGAATCATGAGCCAAGTACCTTGAGCAACTTGAGGATGAGTTTTTTTAAGTGAAGGGGTCTGATGTAGGACGTGACATAGATACATTCTTAGCATGGTTGGACCAAAAGAAGGTGGACCATAAATTAATCATAACTTTTGATCCAAGTATCATTACGACGCACCTAACCGAGTATCAAGAACCGAAGCAGCATGAGAACTCGATGAGGAGTTCTTTTAAAGTGGAGGGCATTGATATAGAGTGGATTGCAGACACTTTCATGTCCAAGATGGACTATAGAAGGCCCGATCGGAGGCGGAAGTCATTAAGACTATCAAAACCTTAAAACAAGCATATCTCGCAAACCGGAATGAGTTACTTGACATACCATATATGGTTTTGGTGTAGGACGAGCTACTTTAGACAACTTGCCAAGTTATATATGACAAATTTGTGAGATTCCATCAGATCAACGGTCAAATTCCATGTTTATTTACGTTTTTACTAATTTTAGTAAGTTTTGGTTTGATTGTAACTCTTCATCCATTGGGCTTTAGGAGTTGTGTCCAACATGAAAAGTGCTTAGAATAATTAGAAAAATAACGTGGTTAAGTCACATAGGACACTTAGTATAAAAAAAAGTAAATTTACTATTTATAGTAAGTTACGAATTTTAAGGAGTTTTAGTTGTAGTTTAATTCTGTAACTTCTTCCAAGGCATGGTATCCCTATTTAAAGGGTTGTAGGCTCCTTTATTTCAATCATCAATCAATTTATAAATTTTCATGAATACTATTTATATTTTCTTACTTTTTCCTCGTGGATTTGACAAGTCTTTGTGAGGAGTCCAGAGATGCTTCGTGGATTCAAAGTAGTTATCCTTGAGGAAGACAATGATTAACCTCATCACGTTCATCCTTACGTCAGAAAGAGCACGAAAATGGGAATTAAGAAGCTCTGGAAGAAATGACCATAGGAGTTTTGCCTAACTAAATGTTTGAGTTCAAACACTGGCAGGATGACCCCTTTGTTTCAAAACTTTTGACAAGTTAACATATGTCAAACCTACTATGCCTTGAAGTAATTCTAGTTGTCTTCACCCGCTTAATGGATAAGTTAAAAGCAATAGCCAAAATCAACGAGCAGTGTCTGAATTCGAGATGTCCGATTATCTCTTTTATATAAAAAAGGTGTTTTACTTTTTTTTTTTTTTTTTCTCACACCTCGAAATCAAACTATATTCCACTCCACATATTCCTTATACATTTGCAACACTTAATTATGCTCGCTCACACCTTTATTTTACGCTTGTCTTTTCTATTTTTACAAACTCAAGTCCTAAAAAGCTTGCAAAGTATGGCCTGGTTCATGCAACGTTGGAAGTTTTTCTGAATCTTCCAAAATATCGTACAGATTTATAAAGTAGAGACCGTGCAGTGAATGGGTGGAAAATGGTATCTAACCTCTTTCTTTTTCATAACTGAAGCCCTTACCCAAGATCCATGGAGCCGATCAATGTAGGAGTACTTAGGTCAGAAGATCTTCAGATTTCTTGCCCCGCAGGGGGTTCAATGGACCCTAGCCAACCATGGATTCAAGAGCCGCATTTTAGCTAGTGGCAACTACCTAAAACACATCGGGTATTCAAGTGTGTCATTCTGTCAACCTTGGAAAAGGTATTGCACAGCCAAGGAAACAAAAACAAATCAAACAAATCATTCACATCCTTATGTGGCCCGCGAATCATAGAAAGTGGATGCGTGCATGGAACAATGTTCACAGAATGATGACTCTATTAGTGATTTGCCATTAGCTATGCCTGACTCAAAACATAAAATTTTATGATTTTTTCAAGGCTTATCTAACTTCTATTAGTCCACTCTTTATGGGCCTGATACCAATGTACTAACAGACTAACCAAGTAACATTCCAGTGCAAATAATTGGTTCATTTTACTTTCTTGCAGACATCCTGCATTCCAATGCATATTGGTCCTCTAGTATGTTTATCTCATTTACATTTGCTTCCAGTAAGTAAAAAAGAAAAAAAAAAGAAAATCAAAAGAAAGAAAAAAGAAAATACAAGGAAATAAAGGATCATAGTAAACCTACCAAAAGACGGTGAACCATCTTGCAACCATTACACCCAAAAATCAGCTGCGGGTTCACCGCCCTGTAAAGTCAACACACACACACACACACACACACACACACATACACACACCCTGCAAAGTCGGCGCGCGCGCACGCACACACACACACACCAAAGCATCATCTAAACTCGTGCATAGGCGGCCATGTCAGTCCAAGGGGCCATCCCAGAACCCATCCTTAACTCGCCCAAACAATGAGATTCTCATCCTGTGGCCAACATTTCAATACCTGACCTCGCCTACAACATGCATAGGCTGGAAGGTCTGATGACTTGTCTTCTCCAAGAAAAAAACCACTCATTCCATTCACAGCTCCCACTTGGGTCTGTCTGACCCAACCATCAACCAGCTACAACCCACCCCCTAAGATGGGAACCGAGTCCGTTTTCAATACCCTCCAATTGCAACAGCTCGAATGTCAGCACAACCTCCCCCCGATGGGAGCTAACCATTGCCTTAACAGGCCCAATCCAACCAGTATCAATCCAATCAATTCCGTTAAACTCCCCCTAATAGGAGTACTTTTCCAATGGGTTACAGTGATGGAAATCCATCCCTCGTAATGGATTGATCCCATGCATCCAAGAAATAGAGATGGAAACATGAGTATAACCGCACCTATCTTGATTGTTTGATGAAGCGGTGTGAGCATGCCCTAAGCCTATAAATGGGGCTGTTTGTCTCGGGATTCCCATCGAGAAAATAGGAGGAAAAAGAAGGAGAGCGAAAAGAGAAAGGAAGTTCGAGTGTTAGCATTGAGCTTGGTGCCGCATTGCACTGAGTCAAATAGGACAACTCGTTCGGGTCAAGTTAGGGCGAGCTTAGAAGCCTTGGCTCTGGGGAAATACAGGAAGGTGAGACAGAGAGGGAGAGAGAGGTAGAGAAGAGGAACATAGAGGGAGCGTTCGGGCATGCTGTTTACCGAATCTGCACTTGACCAAGTAACAGGCTGAGTTGCTGGGCTATTCGAACCCAGACTCAGTTGGGTCAAGGGAGAAAGGAGAGAAGTCAGGAGGAGGAGGAAGAGAGAAAATCAAAAAGAAAAAAAATCAGGCAGTGGTGCCACACAGCGCTGAACTGCCCGAGTCACTTGTCTGGGTCGTGTTCGAGTCAAGACCAAACAGTGTGGACTGTCTGTTTGTGAAGAAAGGGAGGTGGAAATAGGGAGAGGGAGGTGAGCTGAGTCGTAGGGTGCAACTCAACCCCTGACTTGCTGGACTGGGCCTCTAGAACTGTTGGTGTGGAACCGCTGAGTTAACCTAGCCAATTCTGCATTCACCAGAGACGTTGGGGGCGCTTTGCTCAGTTCAAGCAACCCAAATCCACCTCGGAACCATACTAGCTTATTTCCTGGGTCATGCTTAAGCCAACAAGATGAGCAGGTAAACCGATATCTCAGAAGCTGAGTTGAACTGAGTCGACTCACCTTACATCCCAGGAGGTGACCCGGATCACTTTCTGTTTCAGGGTTGCCCTTAGCAAATAGATCTACACCACCAGCTTCCCTAGTCTAGAGCCTTGCACAAACGTCATTTATCAGGTAACTCCTTCCGCTGAGTCTGAATCAACTAAGTCGACCCGATTCGGGGTCAACCTAGTGGCAGTTATAAATGGCCATGAGATAAAACAATCTCAACCATAAGAAAGGCGCAAGGATCCGACCCTATAAATTCATTGTTTAGGGTAGGGGTTGAATCTAAGGAGCATACGCATCTCCCACCGACGATATTAAACAGATCAAAACATAAGGTGATGACTTCTTCTTCTTAAACTTTCCATTTCAAATTAGTTTAAGGGATAGTTTCCATCTGAATTACAATTGCTATCTTAGAACTTATGATCACTTACACTAGTTATCGAATCTTAAGGAATGGCTCACATTAGAACTATAATTAATAGCTTGTAAACCATGTTCACATGCAATAGTCATTAAACCTTACATGTTAGTTTTCATTTTAATTGATAGTTTTATTATCAACATATATCTTGCATGTTGTATCCATACACTTTCTCATGCTAATGAATTGCTTGTAAGTCACTTATGGAATTCGATTCACTACACTTACTAGTGGGAAACTCCATTTATGTATGTGAACCCACACTTAGGATGTAACGGGACGGAAGGTATGGGAAATGGACCCTCAACTTGGAGGTTACTTTTGAGTAGTGGAATGTCAACATGGGCTTACCATTCATAGGTTGTTGTGTCTACGTGGCCTTAAGAATAACCTTTTTACCGCTTGATTTAGTATCACCATACATAACCTCTCTACCGCTTCGATTTAGTGTTTACCTCGTGTGACCTCTTATCGGTTCGATTTGGTATTTGTCCTACGATTTGATATTGGCCAGCGTGGCTTCAACGGTTCATTCCCATATAACTATGCGATGGTAAGTCCCATATACTGAATCATGATTAGCCACTAGTCGATGGGCTTTCATTAAATATCCTAAGGTGGAGGTCTCATGAGCCGAGGATGGTGGAATGGGACACTATACCCTAGCTGTTGGCCTACGCTGGGTGATGAACCCCCCATAGTGACCTTTAAGCTTTCTTAAACTGGCTGGTTGTAAATGAGATAATAATGGTTGGGCTAATCATGCATTCATAGCATATGGACAATGATGGGTGGCTAATTTTGGATGTCGTAGCACGTGCCCCTAGTCGTGGTATCATTTTCCTAGCTCCCAGACCATTGATTATCGACCACCTTCGGTGAGTTTGGCACTACGCATGTACAAGACGTACTTTCGCTGGTGACCAACCACATGCATGGGTTTCGCCCAAAAGCCAACTGGATAAGCATCCCCAGTTGATGTGCCCTCATGCATCCATGCATTAAATAAAACTACATCATGTATTGTTTTGTATGCCTTACTATTTTTAAATTATGCTTTTTAAGGTGGTTGTGTGTAATCTTGAGGCAAATTCACACTGAGTTGGCCACTCATTCATCGAATATTCAACCGTATAGAGAATACAGGATTAGGTGAGGATGGCTATGGTGCAGGTCCTGATGTCGCTTCGGCAGGATTGGAGGAGTATTACGAGGAGGAGCTGCGTCAGGAGGTGGCGGAGTACTACAGGCTCAATCAGTAGTTATAATTATTTCTTTTCCAGTTAATTTTGATACATTTGATGCTTATGAGTTTTGTAATTAAGGTCCCTAGCTGAGTGGGCTAGGATCTTAATATTTTGGTTATGCAATGACTTGTTACACTTGGTTTATGATTATCACACTCTGATTATGATAAACTGCCATTTACATGTTTAGTTAACACCCAGGTTTTAGGGAACGAGTTGCATACTCGGCTTCTGAAAACCTGGGCGTTATAGAAACGTGTCTCCCGTCTGTCAGAGTATGCTTCACCCCATTAAACATTCTTATATAGACCGATCCAATTCCAATCATCTTATAAGCATATCATTGCTCATAAGCACCAAGCCACTATCATACTAGTTGTATGTAGTGAACCAACTCTAATGAGGATACGACCTTAGACACAGATAATACATCACAACCACTCATCTCCTTGCTAGATTCCACTGAATTGGTCTCCTTTGGTGAAGTATTTGAACTCTCATCTTTCTAGCTTTTGAGATTTGTACAATCCTTTTTCATATGTCATGTCTTGCCACAATTACAATACTTCAACTTCTCTTTGCCCTTCAACTTGGACCTTGATCATGATTTTTCCTATCTCACTTAGACAATCTCCCCCTAACAACCAATGCACCCATAGAAGTACCTTCTCTACAATTATTCCTTCTTTTTTGCTTCGATTGAAGGATTGAGATAATAGTATCAAGGTCTGAGGTATCCCTACTATGACATAGAGTATCAACTGGATTCTTGTAGGAATCGGGAAGGGACGTCAATAAGATTAGGGGTTGCCTTCTTCGTCGATCTTCACCTCCATACTTGGTAATTTGTAAACTATTTTGTTGAAGACGTTGATGTGTTCATAGAGATCCAAATGTTCCACCATCTTCAGAGTGTACAACTCTCTCTTCATATATAAATGATTGGAGAGCGACTTTGTCATGTAGATGCTCTCCAACTTCACCCATAGGCCCGTGGTAGTTATCTCATTGATGGCATTATAAAGGACATTGTTGGCCAAGTACAATTAAAATATGTTAATCACCCTCTGATCAAGTTCATCCCAATCATCTTCTTTCCTTGATTTGGGACGTTTCACTTTGCCAAGAAGTGCTTGCGACACCCCATGCTAAATTAAGAGGGCTTTCATATTCAACCTCCATAATTTGAAGTTATTTTTACTTGTAAACTTATTTGTGTCGAACTTCACATTCGATCCCTTCGATCCCATGTTTCAGATTCAATCTAAATAACCCAATATAAAGCCTATGCTCTGATACCATTTATTGTGCGCAGCCACCACATGTAAGGGTGGAAGTAACCTTAGAACGAATCTAACACATGATAGAGAAATGAAAATTTTGAGCAATCACATAGAGCACATAGATTTTACATGGAAAAACCCTTGCGGGAAAAAACCATGACATCAAGCATCAACAAATCCACTATGAACATAAAGTCACAAGAGATGGAATAACTTACAAATCCAAAACCCTCGTCTCTACAGATGAATTTTCCTTTAAAACCCTAACTCAAAACAAGATTCCTCCTTAAAATAACATTAATCCCACATAAACACAATTTATATAACCTGCGTACAAAATTAGAAATAAAACAATGTACTTACGTAAAACCAACACAGACTGTCGATTGAACCATCGATCAATCGACATATGTCCAGAGAGCAAACTAATTTTTCTGAATTATCTTGATCAATGAAGCCCAGATGTTTAATCAATCGAACATGTCCAAAACTGTCTAGAGACAAAACTAGGAAATTTGAGATTTTCTCATTCCGATCTAAGTTGTTGTCAATCGATCAAAATCCCTATATTTGTACCAGATTGAAGGCACTCAACAGCAAACTTAATAAGAATTATAAGAAAGCTAGGTTGGGAAGCTATAAATAGTCCATCTTCTTCACATTTCAAGCATCGAAGAAAACCAAGATGACTTAGGAAAAGCCCTTAGGTAGCTTAAGCCTCTATCATCCCATTTTCCTATACCAAGGAGAGCAAAGAGTAGTAGGAAAGAGTCCAGCCTATGTCAACACAGTCTAGCCCAAAATCCTAGCCACCTGAGCAGTCAAGGCTTCAATCCAAGCCACTCAATCCAATCCTTGCGACACTATCGTCCATCCAACCTTTGATCGGCTTCATCTAGATTGCATAATCATCATGCAACACTTATTCCCTTCTCCACCCCCTCCTACTGTCATTCATAAAATCATTAACATGATTCTAGAAATCTTTATAGGGTCATGATTCAATGAGGGCCCTTCAAATGAAGGATTGTAATATGAGTTGGATATTTGGGAAAACTGCATGCATATTAGAGAATATGGGCCATTAATTGGGTAAGGATGCATTATGAACATGTCATAGATAAAAATTAATTGGTTTGATGAGAAGATAGGAGAAAATTGAGTAGTTAGAAAAAAAAAAAAAAAAACTCCAATAGTCTAGATTCAAAGTACATGTGTAGCTCCCTTGATGACTTCCTTGATTTTTGGTATATGGCATGTTTATGGTGGATCTACTTGACGAATGACTTAGATCTTTGACATGTGTACTATGAATGGCTTAAATATTTGACATGTGTACTATCTTCCAGGATCTGTAACATGTGCCTCACGTTTTGTATGAGGGCCCTTATTAGATCACCATGTATGTCTACCATTTTTTTAACACAATAACACCTTGATGGAATGATAGTATGCTAGGTAATGTACCGCAACTATGGTTTTATGCTTCCTAGGCTATGCATGTTGCATGTACTTTGAATCCAAGCCATCCTTAATGGACCCACCACAAATTGTTCACATCACTAAAATCGGATTGATTAGTCAATTCTGATATTACGTTAGTTTATATTTATCTTTTGAATTAATGTAATTTACTTCTTTGTATGAAATTTGAATTAATGTCATATACCTCTTTGCATTCTCAATTTCCATTAACGTCTACACAATAATTGTTTTGGATCATACTTTCTACATAAATTTTTGGGTAATAACTATCAAAAGTGTACCCTTGATGGAGTAAGGAGCATGTTTAATGTATATTACAGCCTTCCACGACTAGAAATCTAAATCTAACAAGCATCTGTTAGGACCAGTTGTAAATCCCCCAAGATTGGTTGATCCGCGAACGAAGCATTGGCCAAACCCGATCTCTATAAGAGCATTGATATTCCTCTCATCTGAGATAAGATGCACACACAGAGAGTCTAGGCTAATGGACCCTTAAACTATTGATTTGAACTCGATCATCCAATGCAAGTGTCCAAAAGTCCAATACTAGGAATTTTTGTTTATGACACTCTCACACTCCTGTATAAGGTAAGGGCAGAGGAATAGCTGACATTAAGATGGAAATTGTTCATCTTAGCCTAAGCCAGTTCCTTCAAACAAGACGACCTTACATTTCGTAATATGATGTATCTTAGAGGGGTGTTTGTTTTTATGTAAATATTAGGAAGATGTGGCAAATAAATAATGATAACTTCCACCACTATTTGAGAGGGAAGAAAGTAGTTGAGTATTCTGGCCTCAATTTTTGTAATCGCCTTTTTTAAAAATCTAATGAGGATTGAGCAACAACAATATGTGGGTCCTATCATGTTATATGTGTCTAATCCACGCTGTCCATCTATTTTGCCAGATCGTTTTAGGCCATATTCGCAAAATGAGTTAGATTATAAGCTCAGGTGGATCACACCACTAGAAACAATGTCGATAATGACGTCCACCATTGAAAGTTGAAACTTTCCTAGGGCCCATAATGATGTGTAGCTGTCATACAACATGTTCATGGATGAAGGGAAAACACAAATATCAACTTTATCTAAAACCTCTATGCCTCCCATGAATCTATCAATGGTAGGTGTTCAATTGCCCCAGTTTCAAGTGGTGTGGTTCACTGTTCTTTGGAGCCTTCTCATTTTTGGGCTGGAAAACATGGATAAGGCATATACATTACAATGGGCTTCACATATTTTAATTTCTCTTCCTCATTATTAGCATCAAAAGTTATAGCTGTGAACGTCTAGTAGGACCTTGTAGGGGTGACTGTGATGTATTCTATTTGTAAATAATTAATATTTATTTACTGAAAAATCAAAAAACCCTTAAATATTTGTGACGGTCATGAAACATCAGAGTATCGAGATTCATGGATTACAAATCTCTCTAGTCAATGACAACTGTGTCCAACCTTTAGCAATGACTATAAAGGAATCACTTATCACACAACATAACTTAATATATGTTTAAGGCAACTACATGTATTAGTTAAAGTATATCACATTGTCTTAAAGGACCCATGGACATCAAAATCAATGACTGAGATCAATCATCTTACATCCATAATGGTTTGGGTAATTTGGTTTAAGAAAGCATGCTCCTAATCCTTTCAACAACGGTTCTATTCATCCCCCTAGCCACACTATTCTATTGAGGATTCATGAGGTTTGTCTTGTGATGCCTAACGTCATTCTTTAAACAATCTTTCAAACGATTGTGAGATATATTCCTATAATTATTTGTTCGGATGCATCTCAACTTCTTATCCATTTCTCTTTCAACCTTTGCAAGAAAATGTTGAAAGTTTCTATAAGCCTAATCTTTTGTTTTCATGATATAGGTCTAAATCTTCCTAGAATCATCATTAATAAATGTGAGAAAATATGATGCATCACTGCGTGAATTTATATTTCATAGGACCATAAACATTAGAATAAACCAAAATTAAAATGCATGATTTTCTTTTCGAAGACTTTTGAAAAGAAATTTTGCATTGATTGCCCAATAAAAAATATTGTAGGGGTTGAGAGATGTACATTTAATGCCGGTAATAAACCATTTATTTATAAGAATCTATATACCTTTTTCATTTATATAGCCGAGTTGCTTATGCCATAAATTTAGTGAACAAGTAATTTCAACAATATTTACATTATTCTTGAACACCTTTGCTTGTGTCTTATAGAATGTACAATATGTTTTTCCTATTGCAATAACAATGGACTCTTTAACAAGCTTCCAAGTAGCTTTGATGACCTTGTTTATCCAAATTGCATCCAAAAATTAAATTGAGCTAATGGTCAGGAACATGTCATCACATTTTTTTTAAAGTCAATGTGTGGTCCCACATTTGTTTTGATGCTAACATAACCCATTTCCTTTATTTTTGAATCACTATTATTTTCCATCTTTACAACACCAAAATCATTTGATTTATATGATTGAAAGAAGTCTCTTTTGAAAGTAACATTGAGCGAAGTACCTATATCAACTACCTATTCGATGTCTAACACCTAGCATAAAGACATGCACCTTCATCAGATGTGAATATTACCAATTGGCCATCAAATATAAAAATAGTAGTGTATTTAGTTTCTTCATTCTTTGATTATTTACCTTCTTTCTCTCTTTTAAGGATTTGACAATTTCTGTTTATGTGACCTTTTACACAATGGAAGCATTTGATCCAATTTCTAGACTTTGATCCAATTTCTAGACTTTGATCTTTCTTTCGATTTTCACGATCATATACCTTTCTACTTTTACGTCCTCTTATTTTAGTAACCACTACTTAGTGAGTGAGTGGAATCAACCGACTTTCTTCTTATTTTTCCATTGAGTATGCTACTTGCAACTTGACTTATTGTAACCACATCATCAGGAAGTCAAGTTGCTAAGGAACACTATCAAGTTTTCGAATTGTCAATTAAAAAGCTAAATAATAATAATGCTTGCAGCTCATCATCCAACACCAACTTCATAATGACTAATTGGTTCATAATGTTATACATCTCATTCAAATGCTCTGCAAAAGAACAATCTTCTTTAGATTTTAAATTTATGATCTTTTTAATTAAGAAAGCCTTGTTTTCAATGGTTTTTCTTTCATACAATGCTTTCAATTCTTTTCATAGAGCATGATAAAAGTTTCACTTGACATATTGTAAAAAACACTATCATTCAACCATTGCTGAATATATCTAATGGTTTTCTATTTAATTTCTTCCACTCTTCATCCGACATATCCTTTGGTTTGGATTTATCACATTTAATTGGTATATAAAAATCTTTGCAATATAAAATATTCTTCATTTTGGCTTTTTTAGACATTTAATTAAAGTCATTAAGGCTAACCATTATATTTAAGGTGCTTGCCTATGTTTCAATCTACATATAACAAACAATGAATCCCCCAAACAACCAAGATTCCAACATGGTTTTAATACCACAGTTGGGAATCGAAACACTTCCCATTTATGTGTGAATTAAACAAAAATATAAAATCTATACATAACCATCACAAATCCAAAACAAAGTCATAAAATAGAAATGAGCCAAACCATACTATCAAACCATAAGACAATATTTATGTAATAAAAACTTTCAAAGTGAATGATAAAATTATGAGGCAAATTCA
Source organism: Magnolia changhungtana (assembly GCA_030180095.1). Lineage (NCBI taxonomy): Eukaryota > Viridiplantae > Streptophyta > Magnoliopsida > Magnoliales > Magnoliaceae > Magnolia > Magnolia changhungtana. The sequence continues at coordinate 937,794 of JASAUF010000462.1, read as the reverse complement.
AGAGAAATCTACTATGAAATAAGAGAGTACAATGTTCTTAGTCATTTGCCATAAACTTGAAAGATTATAAGATTACAGATTTGTGATGGGGATTTTCTCCTAAGGCTCGACCGATCGAGTGCCTCGCTCAACCGGTCGAGGGTAGTGCTCGACCAGTCGAGGCCTGGCTCGACTCAAAGTCTAGCGACCAATTGTGTTAATTCTTCCGTGCTGCTCGACCGGTCGAGGGTCCGCTCGACCGGTCGAGGACTCTACTCGACTAGGCAAGGTTACGCAGATTCTAGTCCGGATTTGTTGTGGACTATGCAAATTTGAAATTGTTTCGCAAGGGGTGTAGAAGGAAGTTTCCTAAACTATAAATAGGGATCCCTAGGGCTTTTCTAGGGAATGTAAGAGAGTTTCCTAAAGCTTTACAAGAGTTTGCTAAAGGGTTTAGGGCTATTAAATGGTGAGAGAAAGAGAAAAAGAGAAAGGAAGCTTATGGAAGGGAGGTTATGCTCGTAGAGATGACCTACTTCGCAGTCGATGTCTCAGCCCTTCTACGTCCTGGTAATCGGTGAGATCTCTCCGTTTGTCTTTTATTCTCCTATTGTTCATCCACTCTTGTGTGAGTGAGAAGGTTTGATCCAAGCGGTGTGTGCTTATGATCAGTTGTAACGTTCTACTTCATAGTGAATTATTGCTCTGGATGAGGTCCCGTGGTTTTTACCTCTTTGAGGGTTTTTCACGTAAAAATCTCTTGTGTCGTCTGGTTTGTGTTTTGATTTATTTCATTGCTTTATTATCCCATAATTCTAGTATTTTTGGGAGGCTAGATCCTAAGGTTTTGTGCAACGGCCCCCAACAAAGTAGTATCAGAGCGTTCAGGTTGGTTGAACGGAATGGGATCAGTTCTGAATTATGGAAGGTGGTTCATCAAGGATGATCAGTCTCAATGGTTCTAACTGGACCATATGGAAGGCTAAGATGGAGGACTTGCTCAAGGACTTGTATTCTCTAATTCAAGGCATATCAGCAAAATCAAAGGATATGTCAGATGATGATTTGAATAAGTTGGACCGAAAGGCGGTGGGGTTTATTAGACAGTAGCTGGACGATTCCATATTCCACCATGTGTTTGCAGAGACCTCAGCCGCTAGCCTATGGCTGAAACTACAAGGGCTGTATGAGAGGAAGACAACCAACAATAAAATTTTTCAGATAAGACTACTTGTGAATCTCAAGTTCAAAGATGGTGGTTCTGTGACTGAGCACATGAATAAAGTCAGCAATATATTGAATCAGTTCTCTGTTATGAAGATGGTCCTGGACGATGAATTACAGGCTTTGCTATTACTTAGCTCATTACCTGATAATTGGGAGACATTGATGGTGTCTCTGAGTAACTCCGCGCCAGACGGAAAGGTGTCCATGGAACAGGTACTAGTCTCTTCAATGAGGAGACAAGGAGGAAGTCTAAGGGGTGTACTCAACAAGAGGCCCTTGTGATACAAGATAGAGGGAGAGGAAAAAACAGAAAGAGCGGGAAGGCCCGAGATAAATCAAGAGGTAAGTCAAGTGTCAGGAAGGATATTGAATGCTGGAATCGTGGCAAGAAGGGCCACTACAAGCATGAATTTCATAAGAAGAAGAATGACAAGAAAGGAAAAGGAAAGGAGAAGGAAGATGAATCAGATTTTAATGCGGTCGCTTCAAATGGCGACGTTGTAATTATTCTTTCAGCAGATCATGATGTTTGTCTCACGGCTACGAGTTAGGACACTGACTGGGTGATAGACTCAAGAGCCTTGTTTCATGCAACTCTACGCAGAGATTTCTTCATAAGCTACAAGTCAGGTGACTTTGGGACCGTGAAGATAGGAAATTTTGGCATATCAAAGATCGTAGGGGTCGGTGATATTTGTGTGAAGACCGATGTGGGCTGCATATTGGTTCTTAGGGATGTGAGGCACATTTTAGACCTTCACCTCAACTTGATGTCAATGGAAAGGTTAGATGATGATGGCTATAAAAGCCGATTTGTTGGTGGGCATTGGAAGCTCATCAAGGGTTCATTGATCGCAACCATAGGAAAGAAGTGTTGCACCCTTTACAAGGCAAGTGTCAGTGTGTGCAATGGTGGGTTGAACGCAGCGGAAGATTCAGCTATTGACATGTGGGACAGGCATCTAGGCCACATGAGTGAAAAATGGCTTCAGCTACTAGCAAAAAAGCGGTTCCTTCCAGACATGACAGGTATACATCTCAAAACCTGTATTGATTATTTATCAGGGAAACAACATAAAGTTTCATTTGTTAAATCTGCTTCTCATGTTAATAAAGTGTATGCATTAGATTTGGTTTATTCTGATGTTTGTGGTCCTATGAGGACAAAAACCTTTGGTGGGGCATTGTATTTTGTCACTTTTATAGATGATGCATCTAGGAGGGTTGGAGTTTATACTTTAAAATCTAAGGACGAGGTCTTTAGTGTGTTTAAATTGTTTCATGCTATGATCGAGAGAGAGACAGGTAGATCATTAAAGTACATCTGCACTAACAATGGTGGTGAATACATCGGTGACTTTCATGAGTATTGTAAGTCCCTGGGTATACGGCATGAACAGACTGTTTCGAAGACCCCCAGCATAATGGTGTAGCTGAGCGAATGAATCACACCATTATAAAGAGAATCAGATGCATGTTATCCCATGCGAAGTTGCCCAAGACGTTCTGGGGAAAAGCGATGCACACGGTAGTGTATTTGATAGACAGGTCTCCATCAGCCCTGTTGAATGGAGAAGTACCTGAGAAGGTGTGGACTAGACAAGATCCATCGTACAGTCATCTCAAGGTGTTTGGATGTAGGGCATCCGTTCACGTACTAAAGGACGAGATAGAGGTCCAAGCTCGATATGAAGATCAGGCAATGTGTGTTCTTGAGGTACGGTCATGAAAAGTTTAGCTACAGATTATGGGATTCGACTGAGAAGAAGCTCGTTAGGAGCAGAGATGTAGTTTTCTTTAAAGACCAATGTATTGAAGACATTCTTAAGCCTGAAAAGACGCAACCTAGTTCAGGAGAGCTATAGGATATGGATCCGATTATTCCTCCCGTGGTGCCTGATGACGGGGGAGTACAGCAAGGTACAGAGGACAAAGGAGTTCCTAAAGAAGATGGACTGGGGGAGCAGCCCCCACCTGATCTACCTGTTGAGCCACAGGTGAGGAGCTCTTCTAGGGACAAACAGTCATCCAAGAGGTACTCGCCGCATAAGTACATTATACTCACTGATGGGGGAGAGCCAGAAGATTATTCTGAGACCCTAGCCAACGAGCATTAGGGGGAATGATTGAAAGTTATGCAAGAGGAAATGAAATTCTTACATAAGAACCACACCTATGATATGGTGAAATTGCCTAAGGGCAAGAAAGCTCTAAGAAACAAGTGGGTGTTTAGAAAGAAGATTGAGCAAAAGAATTCACAAACGAGGTTCAAGGCCAGACTTATAGTTAAAGGGTTCGGTCGGATGAAAGGTATAGACTTCGAGGAGATATTCTCACCAGTGGTGAAGATGACATCCATACGAGTGTTGCTTGTGTTGGCGGTTAGCATGGATCTGGAGATAGAGCAGTTAGATGTTAAAACTGTTTTTCTCCATAATAACCTGGAAGAAGAGATCTACATGCACCAACCAGAGGGATTCGAAGTCCAGGGCAAAGAGCATATGGTGTGTAGGCTAAGGAAGAGCTTGTATGGGCTGAAACAAGCTCTAAGGCAATGGTACAAGAAGTTCGACTCATTCATGTTAAAGCATGAATATGATAGAATGGAGTCAGACCACTGTGTATTCAAACGCAAGTTCTTAGATGGTGATTTCTTAGTTTTGCTATTATACGCTAATGACATGCTCATCATGGGTAAAGACATCAAGAAAATTGACATGTTGAAACAGGAGTTGGGCAAGTCGTTTGCTATGAAAGACTTGGGCCTGAATAAACAGATCCAAGGAATGGAGATAACTCATGACAGAAGTAGCAGAAAGCTTTGGTTGTCACAAGAGTGGTATATTGAGAAAGTTCTAGAGCTGTTCAATATGAATGCATCAAAGCTGGTCAGTACTCTACTGGATGGTCACTTTAGATTGAGCGACAGGCAGTGTCCCAAGACGAAGGCAGATGTGGATGAGATGTAGAAGATACCCTATGCGTCAGTAGTTGAAAGTTTAATATATGTTGTAGTGTGTACGTGCCCAGACATAGCATATGCGGTTGATGTTGTCAGCCGGTATATTGCCAAACCTGGCAAAGAACATTAGGCAGCGGTGAAATGGATAAGAGGCCCATCCAGGTTGAGTCTATGTTATGGTGACGGAAAGCCTGGTTTAAAGGCTACACAGATGCAGATATGGTAGGTGACATAGACTCTAAGAAGTCTACATCGGGGTTCATGTTCAGCGGTCTCTTGGCAGAGAAAGCTACAGAAGGTCGTAAAATTGTCAACGACAGAGGCCGAGTACATTGCAGTCACAGAGGCATGTAAAGAGATACTTTGGATGAAGAGGTTTCTACAGGAACTTAGCTTGAAGCAGGAGTAGCACGTGGTCTAGTGCGATAGTTAAAGTACTATATACTTGAGCAAGAATCCAAGTCAGCACTCCAAGTTGAAGCACATAGAGATTCGGTATCACTGGATTAGGGATACTTTGGAACAAAAGGTGTTACAGCTTGATAAAGTCCACACGAATGATAATGGGTCAGACATGATGACCAAGGCATTGCTCAAGGGTAAATTTAAGGTTTGTAGAAACCTGGCTGGCTTGAAGATAGCGGATTTCTCCTGAGTCGAAAAGGGGGAGATTTGATGAAAATTTTTTCCTCAGGCTCAACCGGTCGAGTGCCTCATTCGACCGGTCGAGGGTGGTGCTCGACCAATCGAGGCCTGACTTGACTCAAAGTCCAGCGACTAATTGTGTGAATTCTTCCGCGCTGCTCGACTAGTCAAGGAGTCTTCTTGACCGGTCGAGGGTCCGCTTGAACAGTCGAGGACTCTGCTCGACTAGTCGAGGTTATGCAAATTCTAGTCCGGATTTGGTGCGGACTGCACAAATTTAAGGAAGTTTTGCAAGGGGTGCAGAAGGAAGTTTCCTAAACTATAATAGGGGTCTCTAGGGCTTTTTTAGGGAATGAAAGAGAGTTTCTTAAAGCTTTATAAGGGTTTGCTAAAGGGTTTAGGGCTATCAAAGGGTGAGAGAAAGAGAAAAAGAGAGAGAGGAAGCTTGTGGAAGGGAAGTTCTGCTCGTAGAGGTGATCTACTTCACAGTCGACATCTCAGCGCTTCTACGTCCTCGTAATCGGTGAGATCTCTTCGTTTTTTCTTTTATTCTCTTATTGTTCATCCACTCCTGCGTGAGTGAAGAAGATTTGATCCAAGCGGTGTGTGCTTGTGATCGGTTATAACGTTCTACTTCCTAGTGGATTGTTGCTCTGGATAAGGACCCGTGGTTTTTACCTCTTTGAGTGTTTTCCACGTAAAAATCTCTTGCGTCGTGTGGTTTGTGCTTTGATTTATTTCATTGCTTTATTATCCCATAATTCTGGTGTTTTTAGGAGGCTAGATCCTAAGGTTTTGTGCAACGGCCCCCAACAATTTGATATAAATTACCTCATTAATTTTTCAAGAAACCAAAACTTCTCATCACAAGAAATAACTTCCAAAGAAAACAAATCAACCTCAAAGAGAACAGAGCTACTATGAGAATCAAATTTGCAAAAAGAAAGAAAAAATGTTAAGAATCTCTTCTTAAACCCTAGCCTTAACACCAAGAAACCTAGCTCTCTCTCTCTCTCTCTCTCTCTCTCTCTCTCTCTCTCTCTCTCTCTTCTTCTTCTTCTTCTTCTTCTTCTTCTTCTTCTTCTTCTTCTTCTTCTCATTTTTCTCTTAATACATTTTTTCCATGACTTCTAGGGCCAAAATTCTTTTTATTTCTTTTCATCTCACCTAGTAGTGGAGCCCATGACTCATCAGGATAGACCCATGGAAAAGGCATACATATATACTAGTCATTCCTCCATCTTTAATTCCCTCAGCTACTCTCGTGTACATTTACTTTTTTCACCCTCAAGGTCCCAAGCTACCCAATGTAAATGCGATCTTTTGAAACATTTAGGGTATTCTATTACTGCATCGAGATATCTCTTCCTAGTCAATTGATGATTGCCATGCTTACATATTTCAAACAACACCCTCATTAGTCTACCCTCTTCCTTAGATACTTCTTCAATTAAAATAAAGTTATGGTTTTTACCTACTTGAAAATTTTATAAATTAATTGAAAGACTTAAAAATCCATCATTTTAAAAGCAATTTTTGTTGCTTCTTTGCATTTTAGTAGTTTTAACACCTACATATTTGTTAGTGGCACAATGAGTTATGTTATTGGTTTTGTCTATGCCTATATCTTGAAATAATATGTATGTGTGTGTGTGTATAGAGAGAGAGAGAGAGAGGCTTGCTCTCATGCACACCCTCTTAGGTGAGCTACTGTGCACACCTTCTTTGGTGAGCAGCACACGTGCCATGGACACAAAATCTGAACGGTCCATGTGATGCAGCCCCCCTTGAAATCTCATATGACCAACTTTCGGTCTGATTCAAAACTCTAGTAGCCATAGAAAAGATAGAGGAAAATTAAGGGAGCAAATTGTTTCTATTTGCCATGGGCCACCAAAGTTTTTGATCATGGTTTCATGGGGTTGTCGCATCACATGGATTGTTCATATTTTCTATCTAAGACACATGTGCGAAGGTGCACAAGTGATCATCTCTCTCTCTCTCTCTCTCTCTCTCTCTCTCTCTCTCTCTCTCTCTCTCTCTCATTATATATATATATATATAGAAAAAGGTATTATGCACTCGACCTCACGAGTCCGTCCCATGAGGTCGAGCTGTGTGGGCCCCACTGTGATGCGTTTCGGACATCTACCCCATCAGTCAGATGCACCATTCCATCGTGGGCCTAGGTCTCAAAAATCAAGTCAAACCGTGACTTGTGTGGGCCACACCACAAACAGAAGTGGAGAGGGGTCGTGCACCATTAAAACATTCATAACCATTTTTTAGGGCCCATCGAGATGTGGTTTGTAAATCCAGCCCATCCATTATGTGTGTCCCACTTGAATGAGAGTTCAGACCAAGTTTTAGGAGCATGCAAAACTCAGGCGGGCCCCACCAAGTGCTTTTATATGTTTTAACGGTGTCTTCACATAATTTTAGATGGTATGGCCCACCTGAGTTCCGTATGCGGCTAATTTTTGGGATATCCCATAATTTAAAGGGGACCCATCAAATGCACGGTGTTGATGGTCGAAACGCATCACGGTGGGGCCCACACAGCTCAACCTCACGGGAGCTTTTCGTGAGCTCGAGCGCATAGTACTTAAACCCTATATATATATATATATATATATATATATATATATATATATATATATATATATATATATATATATATATAAAAATTGGGGTCATTTTATATTTTAAACACAAATGACTTCGATTCTTTTTTTTTTTTTTTTTTTTTTTATGTGAAGAGTTCAATTACTTTATAAGTCCTTGCAAAATAAGCTCACGATCTTCAAGGTTGACATATGGGGCCCACTAGTTATATGTATGTCATTTAATTATATTTCTATTTTATGTATTGAATGTCAATCTTTTTGATGGCATGTCCTTTCAAGGTTCTTTTACGTTGTTCATTACCATATAAATGAGTATTAAAGTAGAAGAGTACCTTGTGATTTATAAGGAGTCACTCCTCTTTGTGAAATGCTATTCAAGAATTCTTTGGGATTTCTTGTAGCATATATATATATAATATTGGGGTCATTTTATATTTTAAATACAAATGACTTCGATTCTTTTTTCTTTTTTTTTTTCTTTTTTATGTGAAGAGTTCAATTACTTTACAAGTCCTTGCAAAATAAGCTCACGATCTTCAAGGCTGACATATGGGGCCCACTAGTTATATGTATGTCATTTAATTATATTTCTATTTTATGTATTGAATGTCAATCTTTTTGATGGCATGTCCTTTCAAGGTTCTTTTACGTTGTTCATTACCATATAAATGAGTATTAAAGTAGAAGAGTACCTTGTGACTTATAAGGAGTCACTCCTCTTTGTGAAATGCTATTCAAGAATTCTTTGGGATTTATATATATATATATATATATATATATATATATATATATATATATATATATATATATATATAAAAATATAATATAATATAATATAATATAATATAATATTGGGGTCATTTTATATTTTAAACACAAATGACTTCGATTCTTTTTTTTTTTTTCTTTTTTATGTGAAGAGTTCAATTACTTTACAAGTCCTTGCAAAATAAGCTCACGATCTTCAAGGTTGACATATGGGGCCCACTAGTTATATGTATGTCATTTAATTATATTTCTATTTTATGTATTGAATGTCAATCTTTTTGATGTGATGTCCTTTCAAGGTTCTTTTACGTTGTTCATTACCATATAAATGAGTATTAAAGTAAAAGAGTACCTTGTGACTTATAAGGAGTCACTCCTCTTTGTGAAATGCTATTCAAGAATTCTTTGGGATTTCTTGTAGCATATTTATGGGATATTGCTTCCAAATTGAGATTTTTATCGGATGATATAGTTGTTAGATAACTAAATGGGATGGAAAGCTTATTATGTGGTGTTTGAAGAGGCTAATGGTTGGGTATGTACACTCGATGGAAAGAATGAATCTTACAAGTGGTATAGCATAATCACACGCCTCATATCGAGGCTATAGTAAATGGGGCAAGGTTACACTAGCATTTCAAATGTATTTTGTTGGCATGTAATGGTAGAGGATGAAGGTGGGCCCTTACTGTTGCCCAATTAGAGTGGTGTATCCATTTGGATGGCCTTACGAACTCCCAAATTATTTGTACTATTGGGGGGACGCAGGGAAGCAACCCCAAGGATTTTAAAAGATTAAATAAATCAACTGCATAAAAAATGGAGTTTTTTACGTGGAAAAAACTATAGCATAAAGAAACAACGAATCCACTATGATAAACAATGTTACAAGAGATTGAAGAACTTACCAATTCAAGAATTAACCTCGAAAAACATACAAAATCCTAGCTTTGCTCTCCATTTGCTCACACAAGCCCTAAACATATTTTTTATACCCTAATCCCTGATTACAAATCCTTAAATAGAGTTAAAACTGAATTAGAAAACAAAAACTAAAATTCTACAAAACTATGCACATCGGTTGATGGGAGCTTCGATTAGATCACGTGTCATCGATGAGATCGAAGCCATCTTTGATCTGATCGATTTGAACTCAAAACTGTTCAACGAGCAAAAGCCAAAAAAATAGGAGTTTATTAATGGGATTTAGTGGACTTTCGATGGGATCGACAACTGCTCGATGGGATCGAGTGGTCTGTCAATGCCATCGATAGACCCAGTTACAAACCAATTGAAGAGATCTGACAACAATCTCCACCATGTCTTCAATTATCACGAACCATAGCTCCAAGCTCCATATGTAGTTGCCTCCATCATAGCTCCATCATTATTGTCACTTCTCGTAACCCAGAGAATTCGCATAGAACTTGAACTTCTCTGTAGGTACCACTTTCATAAGAATGCCCGCCAAATTCACGCTTGTGTGGATCTTCTTAAGAATCAATCCGCCTTCCTCAAGCACCTGTCAGTTAAAATGATGATGAACATTAATATGTTTAGTACGAGAATAGTAAATTGAGCTCTTGGCCAAATTAATCGCACTTTCACTGCCACAATTTACTGACAAGACTTTCTGGTAAAGCCTAAGTTGATTTATCATCCATCTCAACCAAACACCTTCTTTGAATGCTTTCACCACCATATACTCTGATTCGGTTATGGAATCGGTTGTGGAAAGACCCATCATAGACTGAAGCTTCGACATCCAACTGATTGCTCCACCCGCTAGTACAAACGAATAGTCAAAAGTCGATCTCCTATTATCCATATTACCTACGTAATCGCTTACCAACTTATCTTTAGACTTTTCAAACGTCAAGACGTAGTCTATTTTACCTCGAATATACTGAATTAACAATTTCACTGCCTCTCAGTGTTGCTTGCCGGGGTTAGCCATGTATCTGCTCACAATACCCACTGCATGTGAAATATCAGGTGTCGTAGAGACCATGGCATACGTCAAACTGCCAACAATGCTCGAATAGGGCATAAGAGACATCACTTGTTTTTCTTCATTTGTAGTTGACCATTTTCAGAAGAACACCTAAAGTGAGTACTATGGGGTTTGCTAATCCGTTTCGCCTTGTCTATACCAAACTTAACCAATACCTTCTCAAGGTATTCTTCCTTTGACAACCGTAGCCTACTCCTTTCTCTGTTTTTGTGAATATCCATGTCAAAAATCTCCTTGCAGCCCCCAGATCTTTCATTTCGAATGTTTCTGACAATCAAGTCTTCAACATATCGATCTAAGACATGTTATGGCTAGTGATAAGTATGTCATCTATGTACAGTATTAGTACAATGAACTGTTTATCACTCGGTGTCTTATAATAGACATAATTATCATATTCACTTCTGGTAAATCAACGAATCATTATGAAGTATCAAACCTCGTATACCACTACTTAGGTGACTGTTTCAAGCCGTGTAACAGCCTCTTTAACCTATAAACTTTATTTTCTACTCCTTTCACTTCGAACCCTTCTGGTTGCTTCATGTAAATATGCTCATCTAACTCCCCATGTAGGAAAGCAATCTTTACATCCATCCGTTCTAATTTCAGGTTGTATTGGGCAACCAGTGCCAATACGAATCTAATAGACACCTTCTTAACCACGGGTACAAAAATCTAACTGAAGTTGATACCCTCATTTTGTGCATACCCTTTTGTGACCAATCTTACCTTGTATCTATCATGCTTCTTCTTATAAATCTACTTACAGTCAATCACTTTACGCCTCACTAGAAGCTCCACCAACTCCCATGTCTCATTCTTATGCACGAAATTCATCTCGTCATGCATAACCACTATCAACTTCTCAGCATTAGAACCATCTAATGCTTCATGAAAGGTAGATGGATCCCCCTCATTCATAATGAGGGTGAATGCAACATTCGAGTCTTCCCTATATCTGATTAGAAATCTGCGATCTCTCGATGAATTTCTTCTGAGAGGTGGCTACTCCCCCTACTCATATACCTCTGTCCGCGGCTTGAGCTCAATCTATGTTTTAACTTTTTCAATTTCAGCATCTATCATTATTGATTTTTTTTTTTGTTTATTGTATTCGTTCTTATGAAGCAAGGAATCTTCATTAAATCTGACGTCTTGGCTAATTATGATCTTCTGTGTGACCCGGTTATATAATATGTACCCTTTCATAATATTATTATAACTTACAAAAATATACTTCTTAGTCATTTGTTCTAACTTATTTCTCTTAACTGATGGTACATGAGAGTAAGTGCCACAACCAAATACACGGAACTATGAGTAGTCTACCTCATGACCACTCTACACTTCTTCAAGAATCTTGCATTCTATCGGCATAGACGGGGATCGATTCACCGGGTAATAAGTCATGTTAACGGCTTTCCTCCATAACTCCTTGCCTAATTTATATACCATTACTCAACATGCTTCGCGCTCTCTATAAGAGAGTATGATTCATCGGCTCTACCACTCCATTTTGTGCAGGAGTGTGCCTCATAATCCCCTCGTCTTTATAAAACTGATTGAATTTCTTTTAAGTGAATTCACATTCGTTATTAGTTTTTAATACCTTTAGTTTTTACCTTATCAGCCTTTCAACCATTATCTTTCACACCTTAAATTTGGCGAAAATATCAAATTTATTTTTGAGAAAATAAACCTATACTTTCCTCAAATAGTCATCGATGAATGAAACAAAATATGATGACCCCCCAATAAAAATAATAGGCAACGAGCCCATACATCTGAATGCACATACTCAAGCACACATTTACAAACATGCTTTTTAGTCTTAAAAGTTAGCCTTGGTTGTTTACCATGTATACAATGTTCGCATATATTACGTTCAATACTTTTAAAAGCAAGAATCAAGCAACGATCAGAAAGTGCATTTATACCGTGGTCGCTCATGTGACCTAAGTGCGCATGCCACAATTGTTCCGATCAACTATACCCATTTCAGTATTTTCAATTAACTTATATAGATTACTGTTCTGTTGCGCTTTTATCACAATAAGTGCCCATTTCGAAACTTTAAGGATACTTTCATAACCAGTGAACTTACAACCAAGTGCCTTAAGAGCCTATAGAAATATCAAATTCTTTCTGAGGTCCAGAATGTGTTGAACATCTATCAAAATATGCTTCACCCCATCGAGAATTCTGATGTATACCGAACTGATTCCAACAACTTTACAGGTAATGTCATTGTCCATAAAAACATGTCCACCGTCGTACTGGTTGTACGTAGTGAACTAATACTTATGAGAAGTCATGTGGTATAAGTCCCTCAAATCCAAAATCTAGTTGTTACTAAGGTAACTAGATTTAGATACAGTCAAGATATCACCACCATCTACCTCCTTGCATGATTGTGTTGTGTTGGCCTCTTTTGGTGCATTCTCTGATTTTTATCTCTTTTGAGCATTAAGATTCCTGCAGTTTTTCATATGCCCTATTATTCCACAATTCTAGTACTTCATCTTACCATTTCCTTTCGATTTAGATCGCGATCAAGAATTGTCTTTCTCCCTTTCAGTATTCATTTCCTTGACAACCAACGCACCTGTAGAGGTACCTTCGCCATTATCCTTCTTTCTCAACTACTTCTTATAAAGGGCTGAGATAACAGTCTCAACATCGATGGTATCCCTAATGTGGATCAACGTGTCTACCAGATTTTCGAAAGACAATGGAAGTGAATTCAAAAGAATTAAGGCTTGATCTTTCTCTCAAATCTTAACCTCCACATTCATCAGTTTATATAGAAATTTGCTAAAAGTTCTCATGTGTTCATCAATGTCAGACCCCCATGTTATCTTAATATTATAAAATGTCTTTTTAAGATATAGACGGCTGGCTACATAGGAATTTCTTCATGTACGAACTATCTAGTTTCGTCCATACCCCTGTGGTAATCTTTTAATCCAGAACATTATATATAACATTGTCCGCTAAACACAATTGTATCGAGGTTGAAGCAATCCTGAGTAAGAATCAAATAATAAAGATATCAAATAAACCACGCACACAGATAATACAAGGTTTTTACATAGAAAAATTCTCGAGGAAAAAACCATGGCATAAAGCAACAACGAATCCACTATGATAGATAATGTTACAAGAGATAGAAGAACTTATTAATCTAAGAATTAACCCCAAAAAACATACAAAATCCTGGCTTTACTCTCCCTTTACTTACAAAAGCCCTAAACATGTTCTATATACCATAATCCTCGATTACAAACTCTTACATAGAGTAAAAAACATAGAGTAAAAACTGAATTAGGAAAAAAAAAAAAAAAACTACAAATCCGCAAAACTGTGTAGTCAATCGATGGGAGCTTCGATCAGATTGAGTGCCATCGACGACCCATAGATAGGATCGAAGCCATCTTCGATCAGATTGATTTAGATCCAAAACTGTCCAGTGAGAAAAAGCAACAAAAAAAAAAAAGGGAGGAGTTTATTGATAGTATCGAGTGGATTATTGATAGGATCGATAATTGCTCGATCGGATCGAATTGTATGTCGATGCCATCAATAGACCCAATTATAGATAGATCAAAGACATCAGACAATGACAACATGCACTTCTATAATAAGAGAAAGGAGGAAGGAGAACCCTAACCCTAATTTCCTAAAATCCACATGCTAAAAGGGTGAGGTGAAGGCATCTCCAATTGGAGATGCATTCACCTCATCTTACATGTTGAGGTGACTGGATGTGCAATGTGTACACTTTCAAAGTAGTAAGGTAAATTTAAAGATGTTATGTGATCAAAGCATTTTCTTCCTTAATTTGCCTCTCTTTTTCTGTGGCCCACCAAAGTATTGATTCAGGGTAAAAGTTGGGCTCTAAGGGTTTCATGGGGTGCTACATCACGTGGACGGTTTAGATCTTGCACTCATATCACAGGAGATGAGTTCTCACAAGTTCTGGTGAGAACTAGTGCGCAGGTGAATACGCGCGCGCGCGCACATACAGAGGAAATGGTTCTATGCGGTCGACCTCATGGGAACTTCCCATGAGGTCGAGTTGTTTGGACCAACCGTGTGATGTGTGTCGAACATCAACACTATGCATTTGATGGGTCCCCTTTAAATTACAGGATGTCCCAAAAATCAGCCGTATGTGGAACTCAAGTGGGTCATACCATCTAAAATCTTGTAAAGACATGCCTAAAACATATAAAAGCACTTGATGGGGTTGTCTGAAACTTGGACCGACCCCTCATCCAAGTGGGATACACACAATGGATGGGCTGGATTTGTGAACCACATCTCAGTGGGTCCAACAAATGATTATGAATGCTTTAATGGGAGGTTAACCCCTCTCAACTTTTTTATGTGGTGTGGCCCACCCAAGTCATGGATTAACTTGATTTTTAAGCCCGTGGCACACCATGGAATGGTGCATTTGACTGATGGGGTTGATGTTCGACACACATCATGGTGAGCCCACACAGCTCAACCTCATGGGAAGTTCCCATGAGGTCGACCTCATAGTACCATTTCCCATATATATATATATATATATATATATATATATATATATAGAGAGAGAGAGAGAGAGAGAGAGAGAGAGAGAGAGAGAGAGAGAGAGAGAGAGAGAGAGATGCTAAGCAATCTAACTAGTATAGCTTTTGGTTTTGGATCCATCTAAATTACGGGCCCACAATTTCGACGGTTTAACTTGATTTAGTTGTAACAACCATCACTCTCCAGAGTATCAAAGTTTTCCGCTTTGCGTTTGGCGCACTCATTCAAATGCCGCTGAAGAATTTTAAAACAACCCGATTTTTTCATACATGAATACCAAACTAATGTTTCGACTGTCCTGATTCTTGGACCACGTGATTTACAATGTGGGGCCCACCTACAAGTTTCCAACAAAGGTGGTAAGTTGGCAAACTGCTGCTTCTAACGTTTGCAATTTTCCTTGGAGTGGTTTGGGGAGAAATTCCTGGGAATCCATATTAATTTGGTTTAGCCTGTCATGGAGCTGAGTCACTGTCTTGCTACACACCTCGCTGAACAGGCAAACAGAAATGAATCCGAAATAGATCTTTAGTCCTCACATTTCTCTCTGGTTTACAGTGACAACTAAATTACTGAATTGTAAATGAACCAGTTTGAAACATAATTCTAAATCTCGACGAGTTGACTCGAAACTCAACTCGATGAGATTTCAAGCCGATTCACTAGAAAACTCATTCACCACTGTAACTTGGTCTTGAATTGACTAAGCTCGCTCAATTGACTCACTGACTCGAGTGTAATCAATCGATGAGATTTCAACCCGAGTCACTAGAAAACTCATTCACCACTGTAACTTGGTCTTGAATTGACTCAGTGACTCGAGCACAATCACCACCTAATTGGATAGTTGAATACCAAGACAAATCGATTGAAGCTTCGAGTCAACCCAACCTGGCTGGAGATGATTCCAATCAAGTTTTTGAACTAAGGTTGGAAACTGGTTTTAGACCAAGCTGCTCCATATGTATTAAGTCCAATATCAAATGACTTCCACAACAGTTGAAATGGTTAGTCACTCTAGACAAACTGGGTCAACAAAGGTTATTGTAATTTGTTGAAACTTATTAACTATCGCAATCTAAATCTGTTTTACATCCAAACACAACCACATCACCCTAACAGGAATTATATAATCAATGGCAGTCCATTACATTCAAATTGTCATTTATAGCCCAAGAATCTGAGATCCATTCTACAAAAACCCAACTTGAAATTCACAAAATCCATAGTTTTTATTTTTATTCAATCCTCTGTTGAGAATATAAAGTGTCCTCAAGCCTCGAGTTTGCATGAGTGGGGCCCATAGCTTTGTTATCCAGACCATTGTCCTGAAGGAATCCAATATGGGTAGGCAGGATATGCCAAAAACTCCCAGATTGGAACAGATCATAATTTTCCAACCCTTTTTAAGTCTTCTTTTCTGCTGAATATGGTGCCTTGCCAATTAAAGGATTAGGAAGTTTGTGAGGAGTCGATCCACATCAGAGCCTTTTAGATCAACGCATCCGATCTCCTTGCCATGAAACCCACTTGTACAAACTTGAGGCTACAAGGTTACTGTCCATACCGAGGGTCAGGACGCTTATAAATCCTCACCTTTTTTTAGCTCCTAAATAGCAGAATCAGTGAGAGAAGGCCATATTCCGATTTCAGAGTACCCATCTTCGGTAGCACATGCACGGAACATGCCTGTTGTGTTGAATGGCATTGTGACTTCTCCTGTAGCAGAAACAGCAACTAAGCCAGCAGTGCCTTTTGGAGTGCACTGTTCTATAACGTAAGCAGCCGCTTCCTTGAGAGAGAGTCCTTTGTACTCCATAATGGCAGCAACGTCCCGGGCCACAGTGGCCCGGATGATGAATTCACCTCTGCCTGTTGCTGAGACTGCACAGAAACTGTTGGCATATGTGCCTGCACCGATGACTGGAGTATCACCAATCCTACCCACCATCTTGTTCACCAGCCCACCTGTGGAAGTTGCGGTAGCTAAGTTTCCATGCCTGTCGACAGCCACGCATCCAACAGTCCCGATTTGGCTATCTCCTTCATTGGCTGCAGAGTCCTGTGGTTCATCTTTTGGAGGGGGTTGTGTGTAATCTATCTGCAAAGCACAAGAATTTGAGAACTTTTGTTGAAGCATGAGCAAATATGATTTCCTTTTCCCCCCTTTTCTTTCTTTTGTTTCAGTTGTAGCATTATCTTGATCTCAAGCGCAGAAGTTTTGCCTACCGTGGATTCAAGAAACTTGGATCTACTAAAATTCAGGCTCGGGCTCAGTGTGTGTTTGCCACATTGTGTTAAATGTAGTGACTCAATCCACCATAATTGTGGCATCCATGCGTCAATCAAGACCGTCCCATAGAGCACAACATGAAAATACACTGCAAATGTTGGCACAATTAATGGCTGTTCTTGAAAATATAGCCAGGCACCCCAAGTTCTGGGGTTGATGGTATGATTTGGGAGAGAATCAGATTGGGTGTTGTGTTAGATCCTGCTATGAGCTCCTCGTATCAGAAAACGATTTGTATTTGCTACATTGTGTTAAATGGTAGTGACTCAATCCATAGTAATTGTGGTATCCATGATTCAATCCAGACTGTCCCATGGAGCAGAACATGAAATTCACACCAATTGAACAATCCCAACTGTTCAATTGATGATTATCAAATGGACAGTTGAGGAGCTGAAAATGTTGACCCAATTAACGGCTGTTTTTGAAGAATCATCCATACATCCCAAGTTGTGGGATTGACAATATGATGTGGAGAGAATCAGATGAGGTACTGCAAAAAGCATAAAACAAAGAAAACACAGGAAAAAGGAAACATAAAAACAGCTAATCCAGCTACCTCTAACACCTGGCCCACTCCACAACACTTTCCCAAACATGAAAGGCTACCCACTCGACATCTCAACAAACATTGTGGAAGCACCGCTCATTCCTATCACCCCATATCCCCCAAAGAGACCTGCAAGGAGACAAAGTCTCCACACTGCCCAACGCTTGTTGCAAAGAGAAGCCCCATGCCACCCAACTAGCAAGTCACCAATATCCCATGGCATGACCCATGCAATATTGAATCCGACAAAGGAGGCCTATATGCGACTAGAATAGGAGCAATGAATAAAAAGGTGTTCTCTGTCAGATCAGGCTATGAGCTCCTCCTATCAGAAAATGAATCAATGGCGCAGGTTTTCTCATGTATTTGGAGAACAACTACCTAATGCAGGGGCACTTTCACACCGGGTTTGAGTGGGGTTGCCTGTGGGATGCAGGGGCACACTCGGGGTGGGCGGCCCGTGTGAGGCGGGTGGCTCGTGTGAAGCGGTACCCATATGATTTGGGTCCCACGAGGGGGGTTCGGCGGAGGGCCTAACCCATGCGATGTGGGGCCTGGGCTATGAGATAAATGGATTAATTCGCCATGCTCTAACAGTTCGAGCTTTTAGAGCAAGTGGTTAATTGTCCTACATCAAATTGGAAAATGGTCCCTCAAGCTATCATTTGAGCTCTTTGGCTAGAGTTTAATCGCAAAATATTTTGGGGTAGGTTTTGCAATGTGCCAAAAGTGTTAAATAAGCTCGGGATATTATTTTGGACTGGAGCAAGATGGACAGTAAATTCCGCGAAGTATTTCATAGAAAATGATAAGAGCCAATTATTTAAACTTAAAAAAAAAAAAAAAAAAAGTTTTACAGGAATCATGAAAGTAAAAGAAAGATTGTTCCTTTTAATAGGTCCACCGTCCACCTCAGAAAATGATCAGAGCCATTCTATTTGTATTGTTCGGTATTGTTTGATTTTTTGTAGGTGTGACATCTTGTGCCTTGTTATAAAAGTTTGAAGCCATCCACCAAAAACAAAAAGGACAGTTGAAAAAGGAATTGTGCCAACAGACCAAATTCGATAGGGAAAAATCAGATGCCTAACTGCCTTCTGGTGGATTGGTGTGATTTTCAGGCTATGCTCCATCATTTAGACAGTTTTAATTGACATACATAGTTGCCACATGTAATGAGTTTCAACAATTCAGTAAATTAGTTCCAAATGCAGACCTTAGTATTGTACATTGAAACTCACTATCCAACGGCTAATGGCTTTCAAAACATAGAAAATTTGTTGAAGGTTGTTCAAGGAAAGGAGGAATTATAAGGTCTTCATGCATCTATTTTTTAGTGGGGCGCATGTTTTGGTGATCCAAATGGTAGATATGATGGGCCCACTATGGATGGAGTATAGCCCAAAAAAAATTCCAGATTGGATGACTTCCCATTTATGACTATTATTGAGACAACCATTTTGATTTTCCTAGACGGTTTGGCCATGTGCAATGGAGACCAAGAATTGCGCTGGTTAAGAGTGAGTTGGTACGAGTTGAAGGGAGACCAAGAATTGCGCTGGTTAAGAGTGAGTTGGTACGAGTTGAAGGCTCTAAAAGGGCAAGAGGAAAGCCCAAAAGAACATGGATGGAGGTAGTAAGAAAAGAATTGATGACCTATAGTCTAACTGAAGGTATGCCCCTTGATAAAGTGTAATGGCAGAACAGGATTCATGTGCCAACCCCAATTATTTGGGATAAGGCTTAGATGATGATGATGATGATTTTGTTTTTCCTCCCAAAAATCAGGACCCCCGAATCATGAATCCTACACGTACAAACTAGTGCATCATGACACTATCCATATTCTGATCCATCATGACTCCATGATTCTCCCAAGGAAAATTGAAGGCATATTTCAACTACATGAGGTTCAGAGATTTGAAAGTACCTAGAACTTGCCAGCTGCATTAGAATACATGGAAGCATATTAAAAAGGTATGTGGCTGACCTGCACTCTGTTGGCTTCTTTTGCTTGACTTAGCCTTTCGATGTTTTCTGGAGTGATAAAATGGCTTGCATCAACAGTTTCAACACCCTATGCAAATTGACCACTCAAACAGTTAACTGTGGAAATATGTAAAATTAACATAAATGGATCCTTTTCAATTGAGTAGGACATGGCTACAACAATCAGAACAGAACACCATGAAAATATAATATAGCATAATGTATTGACATCCACCAATTTCTATGTAATCCATGCAATGTGGCCCTGATTACTTATGCACCAGGGGACCTGTTACAATGCACCTGGAAAACTGATGATAAATCAATCCATCGAGTCCACACGCACGTAACAAGGACAGCTCCGTTTCGACATTGTGCAGTGCTGACGGTGTTGTTGTCTGTGTTCGGAACTCATGGAGACTGGTCAAACAAACCGGACAAAAAAAAAAAAAAAAACTTTTATTTTTAATTATTTGTATCTTTTTTTCTTCTTTTTTTTTTCGAGATACTCTTACATTTGAGCAATCAATTTTTTATGTTATTTATTTATTATTAAAAAATTTTGTGGATTACATTTTGGTTCAGGCAAGACCTAAACCAGTACATCAAGTATGACTTGAGCCCACAACTGCTTCTCTAACAAGGGGCATCTTCACCAGCTCAGCTACAGGGCAGTAAAAAATTAGGACCTGTTTGAGTCTGCTGAAACATAAATTAAGGGAAATGCTATTCCATGGAATCATATCATCATTTCTGTTGTTTGTTTTTGTAATTGGAAACAACATTTCCTTGTCCATCCAATTTCCTGGAAAATGCTCTTCCTTGGCCATGCTCAAGAAACATAATTTCCAAAAACTAAAGAAAAAGGAGAGGACACAATCCATCTCTCAGTGAAGTGCCACGCATGTCAGCCACAAGTGACACCTGTCATCTTCAAGTGCCCCACACGTGCCACCATCCATCTTAAAGTGCCATGGATGTGCCAATGTACAACACGTCCAACATGTGCCACCCCCATCTTCAAGTGCCCATGTGTCAGTATGCCACATGTTAAACATCTTCAATCGATTGTTCAAGCGCCCCATATGCCATTGTGCAACATATGCTGCATGTACCATTGTCTATCTTCAAGCACTCCACATGTGCCAATGTGCCACATGCGCGACATATGCCATCGACCATCTTCATGTGCCCTGTGCCATCGTCCATCTTTAAGTGCTTGCTATGTGCCACCATCACATGTGCACATGTGACAATGTAACGTATGTGCCACAATCCATCTTTAATGCCGAATATGCACCACCTTCCATCTTCAAGTAGGCTTTCCATGAAAACTTCTGTTTTGCCAAACAAAATGTTACCTGTATACATGTCTGCACCAAGGTATTGAATAACAGTACCGGTGGTTGTAACAGCTGGGCCCAAAAACAATAAGATATAGGGCATAATGGACCATGTCAGCCGAATTTTTTAGGCACACAAAATCTTGAAAAATATGTAAAACATCAGACATCATTTTTTTGTGTTTTTTAAACATGTATCCAATGGTGTATTAGACCATCCTTTGATAAGAATGTTGTCTGTCAGCTTGACCTGCTGAAAGTCAGAAAAATAGGCCCTAATCAAACATAAATCAAATATGATTTGGTGGATTGGGGCCAATTACATATGAATATCACAAAAAGAAGAGAAACAGGAAAAAAAAATGTCATGGTTTACCCTTCCTATATTTCACAAAATGGTCCATCATGCTTTAATTCATAAAATCCTGCTCCAAAACTTGTGTTTTGATCCTCAAAATAGGCCTAGATCTAGTCTAAATTAGCTACTAAGTTTCTTCATGGTTGAAATGAAGCAGTGGAACATATGAGAGAAATTTAGGAACAAAAATTTCAAAATGGGGCCTTTATGGTTGTATTGGCCTATATGGCATGTATCAGCCTGTATTAGGCGATACGAACAGATACGGCCCATTTTTATTTTTTTTTCTTAACGACTGGTTCACCACTGTATTGTGTAATGGGGTTGGCTGATACAATCACATCGTAACTGAGATCTAAAATGATGAGGACATCGTGCACACGCAAGGCCGCACACCACCACCCCTACGCACGTATGTACGCAGAAGGAGGATCTTATCATCGATCTGGCTCGATGATGACGTCCAGGGAGGGTCTCCTAGCTAGAAGACAAGTTTTGGTTCAGAAAAGTGGGCCCGATAGTTAAGAAAAACCCATCATGGGATCTCATGATCGTAGCCCACTCGTCGGATTGATTTCATTTTTTAGGTTTTGCTTATTGTTATTATTTAGAACATTGTGAACGCTTTAGATTTCTGCGTTTGATTTTTATTTTTGTTTACTTCATCACCAAGTAATACGTTGCGCACATGTTGCGAGTTTTTGGGGTATAGGGTTTTCCCTATAAATAGGCACCCCTTGTAGTTCTTTTATTCATTCAAGTTTAATAAAAATTCCTGCTTTATTTTTCTGCTCTCTTCGTGAGTTGTGGAAGAATTCAAAAGTGGGTGCGAAGCCCTCCCTTTTCGAAGGGCTAACTACCGTGGTGCGAAGCCACATCGACCCCGATTCATCCCCATCCCCCATCATTTTTTTTTTCCATCTTCCCCCACCATCCATACTTCGAATTCGTCCTTCTGTTGCATCAGAGTTCTTCATTACAACATGTTTCCAGATTTCGGCACGTAGGCGAGCTGACACTTCGGCGGAGCACCACGCACAAGTCGTAGCTCGAATCGACCCGAAACTTCGGGGTTTTAGAGCCTCCCCCTGGCCGACCAGGGCCAAGGAGAGTTTTTCTGCAAATGACGCCCCCTCGCACGTGCGGCCGAATACCCGCGCATGTGCGAGCGCCCCAGGACCGCTGTCCATACGCGGGATCGTCTTTTGACTCAGGTTTTTATCCTCTTTTATCCTCTCATAACCTTTTTTCATGAAACCTAGCCCTAGATTACGTTTTCTCTAACTTATATGCCCATTTTCCTTCCCTAGGGTTCCTTGATTTGAAACTGGTGAATCCCTTGGATTAGGGACTAATTACTATGTATGTGTGGAGGATTATTTCTTATCTTTGAGTATCATTTGCTTCATAATTTTTATTGATCCAGCCCTATCATGTGTAGGCCTGGACCGGCATAGATTCCCCTTTAATTGAACGTTTGGATTTTCATGTGGGATGTGAAATTTGTGTAATTGTTTCTGAATTGGTATGATCTAAGCCTGAAATCTTGCATATCATATTTACATTTCATGTCCTGCATCAAATTTGGTATCAGAGCCTAAGGTTCTTGTAGGGGAATTCACCACATATTTATGGTTTAGTTTATTTGAGTCCGTCATGCATTCAGTCCATCATATATCGCTGAATTTTAGTAACGGTGTATAATCGCCTTCATATAAAGTCTCATAGGATCATTTAGTTTTTTTTTTTAAGATGTATATAGTTGCCATAGCAGATCCTTAGGTTGAGTTAGCCTGTGTATGCCCACACGTACGGGTCGCGGTTTTGGTTTGCACCCTACTCTAAACATGGAGCAACTACAAGAATCAATGGCCAAGTTAACCCAGTAGTTTGAGTTTATGTCTAAGCGCTTGGAACAACGCATAGATCAACGCCTTAACCAATTTGATGATCGCGTTACTCAAATAGAGGCCTCCCTCAGGGCAAACCCCACCAATGGGGAAGATGCCCATTCTCAAGCAGGTGGTCAGGAGGTTAGACCAAGGAATGGAGGCGGCCAAGGAGTTGGTCATGGGCGCGCACTTGTGCACCCACCCCGTGAGGGACATCATGACCAATATGACCCAGATGCGCAACTCCTCAAGGGAGTTAGAGTAGATGCCCCTACTTTTGATGGCCACTTAGACCCTAAAGCTTTTTTAGATTGGTTGGTGGATATGGACCACTATTTTGAGTGGTATGATATGTCGGATGCTCGACGAGTCCGATTCGCCAAGATGAAGCTTGTGGGTCAAGCAAAGAGGTTTTGGGCAACGGTTGAGCGAAAGAAAGAAAGAGCGAGAGAACTCTCAATAGTCCATTGGGGCGAAATGAAAGAAATACTTAAAGAGAAGTACCTTCCTTTTTCTTATCGCCTGCGGTTGATTGAGGAGTGGCAATCTCTTCGACAGGGTTCCATGAGTGTTGCTGACTATATTGAGAAATTCGAAGAGTACTTGACCCGCTGTGAAGTTGATGAGGACCCTGTACTCACCCTTGCTCGTTTTAAAATGGGCCTCCGTCCTGACATTAGGAGAAAATTGCTCGCCAAAGACATAGACACTATCGAACAGTTGTACCAAGTAGTGTTAGATGTCGAGCAATACCTTAAAGCATCTGTGGGAAGGCGGTTTGACTTTCGCCAATCCGGTACTAAGGCCAACCCCTCTGGGGCTAGACCTAACATGGGATTCCAAAACAAACCTTCCCCTAATGTTCAGCCCAGACCTAAGGATGATAAGGGTAAAGAGATTATCAGGTCTAATTCACGTGGAAGTGGAGCCACTAGGTGTTTTAGGTGTCAGGGGTTTGGTCATTTTGCTCACCAGTGCGGCACCAAAGAGGGCACCAAAGTACTCCTTATTGATGGGCAAGTAGAAGTAGTGCCCCCAGAGAGTGATAGTGAGGAGGAGGAATATGAGCCAGCCGGAACCCCTAGTGATGAGGAAGAGGGAGCACAAGAGTCTGTGACCCTCACAATTGTGCGTTGCACCCTAGCTCAAGCCAAGAGAGTGATAGTGAGGAGGAGGAATATGAGCCAGCCGGAACCCCTAGTGATGAGGAAGAGGGAGCACAAGAGTCTGTGACCCTCACAATTGTGCGTTGCACCCTGGCTCAAGCCAAGAACATTGATGACTGGCGCCGCAACACGATCTTCTACACTTATGAAAAATGTGGGGAAAAGAACTGTAAGATGATCGGGGATAGTGGTAGTTGTGCCAACGTGGCATCGACTAGCACTGTGAGTCGTTTGGGCTTGAAGCTGGAAGCCCATCCTCAGCCCTATAGAGTCTCCTGGGTTGATGAGACATCCATTTCAGTCTTGCACCGCTGTCTTGTCCCTATTTAGTTTGGATCTTATAAAGACACAATTTGGTGTGATGTTGTTCCTATGGATGTGGGTCATATCATTCTGGGTAGGTCGTAGCTCTATGACAAGGATGTTACCATATTTGGTCGTTTAAATGTGTGCACATTCTAGTTTGAGGGCAAAAAGGTCAAGTTAAATCCTCTACCACCCAAGAATACAACTGGAAAAGAGTTCACCACACAGAGTAGTGTGAGCAGCCCAAAAGAAGTGAAGGAGTCGAAGTCCACGTCCAAACCGCTTCATATTTTGAATGCCAAAGACTTTGAGCGTGAAACGGAGGCGGACTCGATGATATACGCCCTTGTGGCTAGGGAGAGTGTACCAGAGACTAGCGTAGAGTTACCCACCGAGGCCATTCAGGTAGTACATGAGTTTCGTGATGTCTTTCCTGATGATTTACCGAATGAGCTTCCCCCTATGAGGGATATACAACATGTCATTGATTTAATCCCTGGGGCAACTCTACCAAACCTCCCGCATTATAGAATGAACCCGAAGGAGCACGCTGAGTTGAAGAGGCAGATTGATGAACTCCTAAAAAAGGGTTTCATTCGAGAGAGCATGAGTCCGTGTGCCGTGCCCGCCCTTCTTACACCTAAGAAGGATGGCACATGGAGGATGTGTATTGATAATAAGGCCATCAACAAAATCACAATCAAGTATCGGTTTCCCATACCACGTCTTGATGACATGCTAGATATGATGGCCAATGCCACTATCTTCTCAAAAATTGACCTCAAAAGTGGGTATCACCAAATCCGTATACGCCCTGGCGATGAGTGGAAGACGGCCTTCAAGACGAAGGATGGGCTATATGAGTGGCTAGTTATACCTTTTGGGTTAACTAATGCCCCAAGCACTTTCATGCGTGTGATGACCCAAGTGTTGAGACCCTTCATGGGGAAGTTCCTAGTCGTATACTTTGATGATATCTTGATTTATAGCATGACTAAGGAGCAACACCTCAACCATTTGAGGCAGGTTTGTGGGATCCCTTAGGCCGAGAAGTTGTACGCCAACCTAAAGACGTGCGCGTTCTTGTGTAGTAGTGTGATCTTCTTAGGTTTTATTGCGTCAACTGAGGGCGTATCGGCGGATCCTGAGAAGGTCAGGGCCATCGTTAATTGGCCTGAACCCTGCAATATTCATGAGGTGCGCAGCTTTCATGGCTTAGCTACTTTTTATAGGCGGTTCATTCGAGGCTTTAGTTCCATTGTGGCTCTCATCATGGACTGCATAAAAAATGGAGAGTTTCAATGGACAAAGGCCGCCTCGAAGGCCTTCAAGGAGATAAAGGTCAAGATGACCGAAGCTCCAGTCACGCGACTTCCAGATTTTTCAAAAGATTTTGAAGTCGCATGTGACGCGTCAGGAGTCGGCATAGGAGGAGTACTTAGCCAGGAAGGGCACCCTGTCGCCTTTTTTAGTGAGAAACTGAACGAGGCGAAGCAAAGATATTCCACCTATGACAAAGAATTCTATGCGGCAGTGCAATCACTACGCCATTGGCAACATTACCTATTACCGCAAGAATTCGTCTTGTTCTCAGACCACGAGGCCTTAAGATACTTGAACTCTCAGAAGAAATTAAGCCCTAGGCACGCTAAGTGGGTTCAATTCCTTCAAGAGTACACTTTTGTGCTTAAATACAAGGCCGATGTAGAGAATAAGCCTGCCGACGCGTTGAGTCGTCGAGTTGCATTACTCAATTCCATGAGTATTGAAGTTACGGGCCTTGAGCGCATCAAAGAAGAGTATTTTGAGTGTCTGGAGTTTAGGGTTGTGTATACGTCTTTATTAGAGAGTCCGTCAGGAGTTAACAGTGAGTATTTGATTTTGGACGGATATTTGTTTAAGAGTGACTGCTTGTGCATACCACGCACCTCCCTTCGCGATTTTCTTATCTGGGAGTTACATTCAAGGGGGGTTGCGGGTCATTTTGGTCATGACAAGACCATTGCCCTAGTGGAGGATAGATTTCATTGGCCAAGCCTCAAGCGGGACATGGCTAAAATTATAGGACAATGCTGTACTTGTCAACTAGCAAAGCAGAGGAAACAGAATACAGGATTATATACACCAGTTCCATTCATCCCTTGGCAGGACATCAGTATGGACTTCGAGCTTGGACTTCCCAAGACTATTCGAAAGCATGACTCCATATTTGTTGTCGTGGACCGTTTCTCTAAAATGGCCCACTTCATTCCTTGTTCTAAGACCTCTGACGTCTCTCATGTTGCCAAACTGTTCTTTAGTGAGGTCGTCAAACTACATGGGTTACCAAAAACCATAGTGTCTGACCGTGACGTGAGATTCATGAGTTACTTTTGGAAGACACTATGGCACATTATGAATACTAGGCTCCAATTTTCTTCTGCCTATCACCCTCAGACCGATGGCCAGACTGAGGTGGTTAATAGAAGCCTATGGAGTTTACTTCGATGTTTAGTGGGGGAGCATACCAGGACATGGGACGCCGTACTACCCATAGCCGAGTTTGCATATAATAGTTCTGTCAATAGGTCCACAGGTCTAAGTCCTTTTGAAGTCGTTACTGGTTACAAGCTTAGGAAGCCTATTGATCTTATCCCCATGTCATTATCACATAGGCCATCAGAGTCTGCAGAGTCTTTTGCGCAACACATACATTCATTACATCAAGAAATCAGGCGAAAGATCACTACTAGCAATGAGCAATACAAATTTTCTGCAGACCAACATAGACGTTTCAAAGAGTTCAATATTGGGGACTCTGTGATGGTCCGCATCAGGCCCGGGCGGTACCCTCCAGGAGCCATTCGTAAGTTACACGCGCGTAGCGCTGGGCCCTTCAAAATTATAAAGCGAAACGGTCTCAATGCGTATGAGGTAGATCTTCCACCCTCCATGGGAATTAGTTCCACATTCAATGTGGAGGATCTAGTTGTTTTTCAAGGACCAACTGATACTTTGTCCGGCTCTTCGCCCACCCATCCTGATTCCCTAGACTTACCCTTTGATCCATGGCCTCTTCCCGACCTTTCATCCCAGCTTCTACCTCCCATACCTAGCCTTCACACCACAAGAGAGAAAATAGAGGATATCCTGGACCATGAGATAATTTCCATGTCGGATGGCGGGTTTCAGAAGTACCTCGTTAAATGGAAGTCACGTCTACCTTCAGACAGCACATGGCTCACTGAGGAGGAGCTCCAGAGACTTGATCCTGACATCCTAGAGCGGTTCAGGAGTTTTATTTCGCCAGTGGCGAAATCTTTGCAGCCGGAGAGAGTTGATGAGGACATCGTGCACCCGCACGGCCGTACACCACCACCCCTACGCACATATGTACGCAGAAGGAGGATCCCATCATCGATCTGGCTCGATGAAGACATCCAGGGAGGGCCTCCCAGCTAGAAGATAAGTTTTGGTTCAGAAAAGTGGGCCCGATAGTTAAGAAAAGTCCATTATGGGATCTCATGATCGTGGCCCCACTCGTCGGATTGATTTCATTTTTTAGGTTTTGCTTATTGTTATTATTTAGAACATTGTGAACGCTTTAGATTTCTGTGTTTGATTTTTATTTTTGTTTACTTCATCACCAAGTAATAGGTTGCGCACATGGTGCGAGTTTTTGGGGTATAGGGTTTTCCCTATAAATAAGCACCCCTTGTAGTTCTTTTATTCATTCAAGTTTAATAAAAATTCCTGCTTTATTTTTCTGCTCTCTTCGTGAGTTGTGGAAGAATTCAAAAGTGGGTGCGAAGCCCTCCCTTTTCGAAGGGCTAACTACCGTGGTGCGAAGCCACATCGACCCCGATTCATCCCCATCCCCCATCATTTTTTTCCATCTTCCCCCACCATCCATACTTCGAATTCGTCCTTCTGTTGCATCAGAGTTCTTCATTACAGCAGGTTTCCAGATTTCGGCCCGTAGGCGAGCTGACACTTCGGCGGAGCACCACGCACAAGCCGTAGCTCGGATCGACCCGAAACTTCGGGGTTTTGGAGCCTCCCCCTGGCCGACCAGGGCCAAGGAGAGCTTTTCTGCAAACGACGCCCCCTCGCACGTGCGGCCGAATACCCACGCATGTGCGAGCGCCCCAGGCCCGCTGTCCATACGCGGAATTGTCTTTTGGCTCAGGTTTTTATCTTCTTTTATCCTCTCATAACCTTTTTTCATGAAACCTAGCCCTAGATTACGTTTTCCCTAACTTATATGCCCATTTTCTTTCCCTAGGGTTCCTTGATTTGAAACTGGTGAATCCCTTGGATTAGGGACTGATTACTATGTATGTGTGGAGGATTATTTCTTATCTTTGAGTATCATTTGCTTCATAATTTTTATTGATTCAGCCCTATCATGTGTAGGCCTGGACCCGCATAGATTCCCCTTTAATTGAACGTTTGGATTTTCATGTGAGATATGAAATTTGTGTAATTGTTTCTGAATTGGTATGATCTAAGCCTGAAATCTTGCATATCATATTTACATTTCATGTCCTGCATCATAAAACCATGGTCTGCACCAACAAACGTACATGTCCAAGTTCGATGGGTCCATACAAATGACACTTCATAAAACTGAAGGAACAGAGACACTTTGATAAAATGATTAAGGAGTTCCCTTTTCCTAAAACTTGAAGCCCACAGTTGCTGGGCTCTGAAGAATGCTAGTTCATTATAATTTGTGAGTGAATCTCACCAATACAACTAGCAAAATATTTTTGGGAAATATTTTAACAAGAATGTGGATATGACTAGTAAAAAATCCTTCCCGAACCTGTATTCTGATAATTTTCACTATAGAGGATCGCCCATACCCTATCCTCGTTGCACTAAATAATTGTACCTGTGCTTGGATAATATACGAAGATATCTTCTTTTTATTTTTCTTTTTTCATTTTTGAATTAATCAAGACAAAAGGCATATTCATTGCCCACAAATAGTAGTCCAAAAACTTACTTGGTTGCATCTAATGGGGTTACATTTGAGGGTCCATCAGAGACCCTGTATGTCACTTCTTACTGAAGCTGATATGGCATTCTGCAACAAACATGCATAGGCCCCAACTGCGCTGAGGTTTTCCATAGATAATGAAGGCAGTAGGCTCTGTCTAGCCTGGAACTTCATTGATTATGTGGATCAACATTGACTTTGTCTAGTGTGTGGATCACCATGGAATTTGTCCAACAGGCTAAATCAATTAGTTGAGATCTAGTCAATCTCACTTTCCATATGCTCCATCCATTACAGAACCCATGATTTGGAGAATTAGGATTGGCATGCATGCCATGCGTAATGTGAATGAGCTGCCATACTTAAGTGAATTGTGGCTATAGCATTCTAGTTTGGCTCAATGCAATGGGCTTGCAAATCCTAGCATCAAGCTTTTGCAGCAGTTTTGTCCTCAGACACTACCCTGACTCAGCCTCCCTTCATAAGTGAACTAGTATACAATAAACGCATAAAGCGTGATGGCAAAGTAACCCAAAGAGAGGTTCTGAGGAAGTTGTCGAGGTGAACATTCTCACCTATTTATACGCTCATGGCCTGTAGTACAACATGATACCAATTCAATTGTTATAATCTCTTCCATATGCTTCTTGGAGTGCAATATCCTTCTCCCTATATCCACCTACAAGAATTATACAGGAGTTCTTCTCCAATTATTTTTTTTTGCTAGAGCCTCCGAGGGAATTCTAAACTCTTCTAAGCTCCTTTGTACATATCCTATACTAATAGGCTTATGTAGAGTCTTCTAGACTACATCGCTCTAGCCAAGTTTATATGCGAACCAGGTCAAAGACAAACAGAAATGCCGAATTGATAAATTTATCAAGTTAAAAAGTTTATGAGCTTTGCTAAGCCCACACACCTGCAATAAAACTCATGTAAATGCCACACCTGAGCCGGCATGGCATGATAGGTCCAAGAAGATCCAATCCGTCCATCAAAACGGCACCACTACATTGATGCCCTAGCCCAAGAATCAGGCTGATCCAGCGGTCAGGTGAGCACAATTTTCAAAACAAATGTATGGCTCTGAAAAACTTCGATGACTTTTCTCACCCATCCACCTGTTTCCAATATTTGGGTCCACATGCTGATTGGACCAGATTTTATTCTTGGGAAAACATGCACAAGAGGTTGGACCAACCTGATGGATGGATTTGATCCTGCATGTATGTGCCATGCATGTACATGAGCTTTATCGCATACGTGTAAGCACTTAGCAAAGCTCAAAGTTTATTCTAGCTGGAGAGAGCATGAGCCTTTGAACTGTAAACTTCGAGTGCAATATGAAGAAATTCTACTACATAAATGCTAGATGAAGGAAATGATGTTCAGATGGTAAAAAGAGGCACTTGACCATTTTACTAAGGTTCGCACTTTAACATGTAAGCACCATGTAGGAGAAAGAAAAACTATAAAATGGAAGTGTACTCAGATTGCACTAACTTGTTCCTTTGCAAATGCTTCTGCTCCATCAAATGCCAGATAAATATGAGGAGTTTTCTCCATTACAAGCCGTGCAAGAGATATGGGATTAACAACGGTGGAAAGACCTGAAACAGCTCCACATTTTTTTGTTCCATCCATAATGCATGCTTCCATTTCAACCGTCCCATTGGTAGTTAAAACAGAACCTCTACCAGCATTGAAATGTGGAATATTTTCTAGCTCACGAACCTGTTTTTTAAGGTGGATTAGTTAGAAACACAGTAAGAAACATTTCTTTTTTTTATGCTCAATAGCAATTTCATCACAATAGCCGTAACAATGAAATAGAGGAATCACACGAAGCACATCCAGAGTTTTTACGGTACTGTTCAGGTTCTCAGTTTTTTCAGGTGGGTCCATGGTTTAGTGATCCAAACCATCAATGTGATGGGCCACACTGTGGATGGTCTATGAACCAAAGATTTTCCAAATGGAAATCCCATCCCTTCAATAGGTGGCCCGACTAATAGATACTCAAAAAAGAAAAACTGAACCATTTTCATTGTTCAACAAATAGAAGGCCACTATCGAGAATCTTCCAATCTGAGGCATTTCCAGTGCATGGGCTATCCAGAGTGAGCCTATCATATCAACGGTTTCGATTATCGAACCATGCCCAACTTGTACAAGGTGATAACCTGAATGTAATTTTACAAACTCTTGGCCTGAACATTGTATACTATGTCAAGTTCAATAAACTATATACGCACAGATGCATATGTAGGCACAAGTTTGGCCCATATTGAAAATAGGATACACGTGCAACGAGTCGGGCTACAAGGTTGCCCATAATGAAAATAGAAAGCCCCAAAAATAGGACACACATGCATCAAGTGGGGCTAACAGGGTTGGCCCATAATGAAAAAAGGATGCCCCAAAAATGTGCCGATCCAATCATCAAATGGGGCACCACATGAAGTTGGAGGTTTTTAGGTGATGGTCAATTTTTTTTCTCTCATGTGGCCCGCACGGTGATTGGATCAGCGTGATTTTTGGATGGATTAAATGACATACATGCACCATGGTGGGGGCCAGATACAGCTAGTTGTAAGGTTTTTTCATGCATTCATGTATTTATGTATGTATGATGTATGCATGCGCGCATATGTATATATGTATGTATTAATGTATGTATATAGACATGCGAACACAAGCATTTGCTCAGCAAAAAGAACTATTACACATGGGGCCCACCTGTCTGCGATCCAAATCATCAATAATGATGAGGCCCATGGTGGATGGGAGATTTCCAATATTGCAGGATCCTGGCTATCCAGTTGGCCACCATTAAAACGTCAACAATTTGGATATGATTGCCTATTGATTGGTAGAATTATCCAATGGTGGAGATTTTATGGCATGGACCATTCCATGATGGAATCCATTAGACAAACCGCTTAGGCTATCGCAATGTAGGACCCATCTATGCCATCGGTTGATCAAACAAAGAAATGCTTCATTTAATCAAGATTTGTACAGTACCTCTCATATAAGGTATACGTATCGATAACGGTCACCACCATTATTGATACAGGTATCGGCCATAACAACCGATACAGGGGCATAACGACCGTTACGACCCCCGCAACGGTTGAAAAAAAAAATGCCCAAAAAACTCTTTTTTTTAAAAAATCTAGAAAATCTAAAATAATATAAATATTCTAAATATGTATTCATTTTTTTTGTTTTGAACATGTTTATGGTAGCGTAACGGTCCACACTCCTTGGTGAGTGTTATATCGGGTTGTCTGGTCAAATTATGAACATGGTTATATGTTTCTAATGTTTACACATTACAATCGAGCATT
Source organism: Magnolia changhungtana (assembly GCA_030180095.1). NCBI lineage: Eukaryota > Viridiplantae > Streptophyta > Magnoliopsida > Magnoliales > Magnoliaceae > Magnolia > Magnolia changhungtana. Next base: position 904,754 of record JASAUF010000462.1, on the reverse strand, counting down.
AAAACTATAAATTTTAAAAATAATAATAAATAAATTTTTTTTTTTTTTTTAAACCACTTTTTTTCAATTTTTTGGAAAACTGGCCATCAAAGCTTCTATTGACTCAAATCGCTTTAATCTACGGTTTTAATCCAAAAAACTATAGTACAAGGTAGAAATCTGTTGTAGAATGATTTAGGACGGTTTTTGGAATGGGAAAAGTAAAAAATGAGGAGAAAAATAGATTTAAATAGAAAAAAAAAAAAAAAAAAAAAAAGTTACGGTTTTTCGATTGTTATGGGGGTAACGATCGTTGTCCTGTAATGGCTAATATGGTCCTAAAAAACCAACTGCCCCATTTCACCCCCATATCGCGTAACTGTCACGGTCATTACCTGTACACATTGGCTTTTATGGCCATAGCATAACAGATACGGGACACCTTGCTCTTATGAAAACAAGGCAACAAAAAAAGCATGGAATCATGTTCCTTATGCTTATTTTTCTCTAATCTGTTCGAGGCCTCATGTTTATTTTTCTCTAATTTGTTCAAGGTACATATTATAAATTTTGCATGTCTTCGCTAGTAAAACCATAGCCAGTAAAAACGAACACACACCAATGCCTAAGGCTGCACTGGAAGTCATTATATTCGTATTGAGTGGAACAACCAATGGCTGAAATGGCCACTGCGTGACATTTTTTTGCTGGCTGCATTCCGCTTACTTTCTTTGATGGACTTTCTCCATTGATTGGGTTCTAAACGAGGCTTTCAAAATGAGCCTATTTGAAAGTGCAGGTTGCTCCCATTCAAGCAGCACAAGGAAGTGCTTCGACTCTTTAAGCCTAAAGGAATGCCCACTAATGTTGCATCTCTAGTTACAAATTTTGTATATTCTAGTATTAGCATGCTAGGCAGTAGATACGCATTATTTAAGGCTTTAAGCCACTATTCAGGGTACCACGGTGCACAACGTGCATAAAAGAATAGTTGTTGAATCAGGTGTGCCCACTTCCGAATGCAGAAATATGAACTACATAGTCAAAATACCAAGAATCATCACAAGACATGATAGATGAAAAAGAACTTGTAGATGCAATACATTTTTCAGCATCTAAATGTAGGAAAGGGCCTGTTTTAGCTTTCTGGAACAAATCCAAAAATTCTTGATCTTTTAGCTAATCTCTTACATGGGAATCCATGCCTTTTCAAACAATCATATATGTCCATGGTATTGTAGGTAAGGAACTCTGACCTAATCATATCTGTTCAGATACCTATACAATTATTTTAAGGGCAATCTGTTACTTCTACTTTATGCGATAATGTTTATAGTATGTGGGGCTTTTACAAGAATCCCTTCTAGAATTGTATCTGCCACTTCTGCCATCATCATCATGAATCTGTTACTTCTACAATCAGATCTTTTACTTCTACTTCATCATCAATGATCATCGCCGCCACCGCCGCCGCCGCCGCCATCATCATCGGGCAATCTGTTACTTCTACTTTTCAAGAATATGTTTATAGCATATGGGGAAGTTGAAGAGGATCAAACCTCAGTCTGTATGTCTGTTAAAAAGTGTCCTTTCTTCTAGAATAATCCCCACAAAAATGCACGTTACATCGTCATCATCATAGCCTCCCCAGCAATTTTGGTTGACATTTAAATTGGCAAAAGATCTATGATCAGCTTTTCTCCCAGACAACCTCCTCTTTTACATGAGTTCTTGGAACCAGCAATGGCAGAGGCTCACATTGGAACCACTTGCATTCCAGCATGGTCCCACTAAATATTGATCCCAGCCCAACTATTGCATGCACAATGTAAACAGAGAACAAGGAATGTAGGGTAGTGGAGGACAGTTGCCAGGCAAAGAATATATGTATTAGACTTATATCTCCACCATTTCATGTACATAGTCCCAGTTTGACGGAGATTCTGGGAGTGGAAAAGTTTCCACAAAATCTGTTTTTTTTTTTTTTTTTTCGGGGGGGGGGCACACACTATCATTTGTGATATCGTGTCCTACAAAATGCAGTTTGAAATAACTGTGTGCTGAGATTTGCAGCAAGCAATCCCACGAAATTACAACATTAGCCTTGCAGGCAATGCATTGGCAGTGCACAACTGCAAAAAGAAGGCTTTGCAAAAACTTTTCTCCCCGAATCTACATCCAAACTGGCCATTAGCCACTTTTTTGCATGTGTTACTTGTGTTCCCTGCATCAAATCAAGTGTGTGCATGTTAGATAATTTCCAAGTTCTTAACTAATAATATTTTTTTTTTACTGAAACAACGTTGCATGAGCATTCTCATCACCAGACAGAACTTTAAAAGTTCCTACTGGATTGCAGGAATGGAGAAAAGATTAAGCTATGGTCTGACCTAACCTTCTGTCCCATTACTAACCTCTCTGCAAATCAATCGGTTGCTAGCTTTTTATCAACCTGGCCACACAAACTTGGGACTGTGGCCTTGTAGCTGCAACCTGGAATGACCCCCAACTTGTCTCATTCTTCAGACACCTATCAATACCTCACTTAGCAACTTAGTAAAGACCAAAGAATGTGGTATGTACCCATCCCAATCTGGAACACTACCTATTCATCCCCCGGAAAAACCATCCGTGGTTAACGAAAATGATCCGAATATCTGGAAACTACTTTGGAAATATCCTGTGGTTCCCTGTCATGCCCCAGACTCGGTAACCGGAATCACAAGGAACCCGATGGCCGGTTCTGGCCGTAACAGCCTCCATGGTACCCCATTTTCGGCTCCTGAAGCAGGTTACGATCCTGGGATCCTACAAGAAGGATTTTTCATAACAATATAATCATTACTAATACGAGCATACCTAAGATCACTACACTGATTGTGCATGCAACATAAAATCACTACATGCATGATATATAATTGCTATAGATAGTTGGGATGTCATGCCAACATGATCCTTAAGGTCTAGATGACCTTAAGATGGAGTACATACATCATGATGGGCTCCATGGAGAATGGCCCCATCATGGATCATGACATGCATGTAGGATGGGCCAAAGGGCCATATCCATGGGATCAAATGGGATCCCCACCATGGATTGGTGGGTCCCATATGATCCATCCATGAAGAAATAATGAGATTAAGGAAAATGAAGGAATTCAACAAAAGAATAGTCACCCACATTAAAGATGACCACCAAACTTCCACACTAAGGTCCTTTAGCACCAAGGGAGATGGATCAATGGTGGATATGGGGTTTCAAGGGTTAGATGGTGGGGGACTAAGGAGGAAGGTGGCTGAAAAAATGGAGGAAAATGGGCCGGAGAAATGGAGGGAAATTGCTAGAGAATAAGAGAAGAGAGAGAGAAATGAAAAGGAAAGAGAAGGAAAAGTTTTTTAAGGGAAGTAATGATTATGTTGTAAGAAAGCAAATGACGTCCTATGGTGACAATAACAAAGTTGCTATACTTAGGCTAGGTTTGGGTGGTGTCAAGAATGGGAAGTTATGTCATGGAAATGGTCCATATATTTTTTGTACAAAAAGTGGGCCACGAGATGAAATGCTCACAACTTTTGATCTATAAGTCGGATTAACGAGCGAGACGCAGCGTTGGAACCGGTTTGCGTCCTGCCCTTCGTAGCCGTGTGGTGGGGCATTGCTTGGAAACGTTTGACCAGGTTATGCATCGGGCACTAGTTTATGAGGAGGACTGAGCTATGACCCATAGATCGAGAGAGCGGAGTTCCGATGGAGACCAGAAGAGGAGTGCACCAGCCAACAGTTCTAGGCAGCATCGTCAGCGGAGGCGGAGGGGCAGATCAGGGTATCGGCAGCCTGCCGCTCAGTCAGTAGCCTCTTCATCATCATCAACACTGCCAGCTGCTTCATCTTCCGACCCATTTTCTGGTATATGCTTCGATTGTAGACAGGCCGGGCATCGGAGGCATGAGTGCCCTCTCCCCATTAAGCAGCAGTGGCCACCGCAGTTGCCCCCTCGTCCTCCTCAGCAGCAGCAGAGAGCACAGCTTCCACCCGCCGCTCCAAAGGCTCCTCCTCAATAGCAGAGGCAGCCAGGCAGACCACCTCAGCAGAAACAGCAGCAGCGACAGCAGCAGCACCAGCAGAGGGGATATCCGTATGTTGTTCGATCCCGGGTCCAAGCAGGTGTAATGCCCCAAAGAGGCTCGATTCGGACCCTCGCCTTCGATTTGCTTCCCTACCACCAAAAGGGCGTTTTATTCTCACAGCACGTGCGCCAGGCCAGACCCGCAGTCATCGACCGGTAAAGTCGTTGAGGGTATTCTTCTTGGTTCTGCTTGTGTTGCTCATGTTTTGTTTGATTCTGGCGCTTCCCATTCTTTTGTGGCCGAGCAGTTTTGCCGATCGACCGGTATTCCGTCGGAGGCCGTGTCTGAGGCCTTGACCATTTCGACTCCCATGGGGAAGTCTATTGTGCTGACCCGTCGCTGTCCTTCTTGCCCGGTGTTAGTGGGCGAGATGTTCCTCCCTGCCGATCTATTCATGATGCCGATGGCAGGATTTGATGTGATTCTGGGTATGGACTGGCTTGCGGAGTATCGTACCGTCTTGAACTGTGCCGCGAGGACAGTCATGTTTCATATCCCAGGCTTGCCAGTGTTCCAGTTCGTCGCCGAGCCCAGAGGAGAGCTGCTATCTAGTTTATTGGCTTCGGTCGTTGAGAATTCTATGGCAGAGAGTATTGAGCAGCTGCCAATTGTGTGTGAGTACCCGAATGTGTTTCAGGAGATACCGGGCTTGTCGCCGCGTCGGTAGGTGGAGTTCCAGATTGATTTGGTGCCCGGTGTAGCACCTATCTCGAAGGCCCCCTACCGGATGGCACCGTTAGAGTTGAGGGAACTGCAGGCGCAGTTGGATGAGCTCCGGGAGTTAGGTTTTATTCGTCCCAGCAGTTTGTCTTGGGGAGCCCCGGTATTGTTTGTGAAGAAGGATGGTTCGTTGCGACTCTATGTAGATTATCGTGAGCTCAACAGAGTCACCATCAAGAACCGATAACCGCTTCCCCGTATTAATAATCTGTTTGATCAGTTGCAGAGTGTGCAGTATTTTTCCAAGATAGACTTGCGTTCCGGTTACCATCAGATTCGGGTCCGAGAGAACATTCCAAACACGGCTTTCCGGACACGCTATGGTCACTTTGAGTTTTTGGTCATGTCATTCAGACTGACCAATGCGCCCGCCGTATTCATGCAGCTGATGAACGAGGTTTTCCGGCCGTTCCTCGATCAGTTCGTGGTGGTATTCATTGATGATATTCTTGTATGTTCGAGGACCCGAGAGGACCATGCTGAGCACCTACGGATTGTGCTCGAGACCCTCCGTGCCCACCAGTTGTATGCGAAGCTGGAGAATTGCGAGTTTTGGCAGGAGGAGATGAAGTTCCTCGGTCACGTAATAACGAGGGAGGGTGTCGCTGTGGACCCCTCGAAGGTTGACACAGTGCGTCAGTGGGGCCAGCCCACGAACGCGTCCGAGATTCGCAGCTTCCTTGGTTTAGCGGGATATTATCGACGGTTTATCGAGGGTTTCTCCCGTATTGCAGCACCGCTGACCCGGTTGACGCGGAAGAGCGCTGACTTCATCTAGAGTGACGCTTACAAGAAGGCATTTACGGAGTTGAAGGACCGCCTCACGTCCACTCCTGTTCTCACTCTTCCTGATGGGAGTGAGGGTTTTGTTGTTTTTACTGATGCCTCTAGAGTTGGCTTGGGTGTTGTACTGATGCAGCACGGGAAGCCAGTGGCGTATGCCTCGCGCCAGCTCAAGGTCCACGAGCTGAACTACCCCACTTATGATTTGGAGGCTGTTACGGCCAGAACCGGTCATCGGGTTCCTTGTGATTCCGGTTACCGAGTCTGGGGCGTGACAGGAGTTGGTATCAGAGCATAGCAAATAATTCTGGAATAACTCAAGATAACATCGCATGTCTGCCAAGAACATAGGACAAGTAGTGTCCCGAGATTCTTCTCTTCGCTCCGTATTGAGCCTATAATTGTCTTGATTCCTTGCGATGTCATTATTTTGTAAACAATGACGCGTGGACGTGGCGCTCGTGGTCGTGGTGCCCGTGGACGAGGTGCCCGAGGTACCCATCCTACTCGAGCACATCCTGCTCGCTTTGTTGAGGATCCGATTCCTGACGTCCCGATCTGGTCTGCTCCCCCAGTCGAGCTCGTAGCGCCCGTACCTCCAGTTGCTCCAGTTCCCCCACCTATCCCCTCTCCTAAGCCTGTTGTTCCGGTTATAAAGGTTCCAATTGCTCCGGTTCCCCCACCTATTCCCCCTCCTCAGTCTGCTGTTCTGATTTCGGAGGCTCCTGCTCCGACGGCCGCACCCGTGCCTCCGCCTAAGGCGAGTGCCGCCCCTGCTTTTCCGACAGTACCCATAAGAGTGAGCATTTCCAGCAACTGATGCAGCTGGTTGCCACCGCATTGCATACCCGTCAGCTAGCTACCGTTGAGGTTTCCAGGCAGTCTGACTTACCGCGTGCTATTGCGATAGCCCGAGAGTTCCGCCAGCATGATCCCCCGAAGTTTAGTGGTGATCCTGACCCTTCTGCAGCTGAGGCTTGGCGCGCTGAGGTTGCGAGGATTTTTGACGCTATTTAGTGTCCTGCGGGCCAGAGAGTATCCCTTGCCACCTACCTTCTTCAGGGTGAGGCCCGACACTGGTGGTCATCCGTGTCCAGGATGGTCGGGGCTCAGTTCGTTTGGACATGGGAGGAGTTTGTGACCCGCTTCGACCAGAAGTTCTTCCCTGAGCATGTTCAGATCCAGCGGGCAATCGCGTTTGAGACCCTAGTGCAGGGCGATATGACTGTATCTTAGTATGAGGCCTGTTTCTTGGCCTTGTCTACATTTACTCCTCATCTCACCAGCGATGAGAAGATGAGGGCCCGTCGTTTTGTAACCGGTTTGCGTCATGCCCTTCGCAGCCGTGTGGTGGGGCATTACTTGGAAACGTTTGACCAGGTTGTGCATCGGGCACTAGTTTATAAGGAGGACTAGGCTATGACCCAGAGATTGAGAGAACAGAGTTCCGGTGGAGATCGGAAGAGGAGTGCACCAGCCAGCAGTTCTAGGCAGCATCGTCAGCAGAGGCGGAAGGGCAGATCAGGGTATCGGCAGCCTGCGGCTCAGTCAATAGCCTCTTTATTGTCATCAGCACCGCCAGCTGCTTCATCTTCCGACCCCTTTTCTGGTGTATGCTTCTATTGTGGACAGGCCGGGCATCGGAGGCGTGAGTGCCCTCTCCCCATTCAGCAGCAGCGGCCACCGCAGTTGCCCCCTCCTCGTCCTCCTCAGCAGCAGCAGAGAGCACAGCTTCCACCCGCCGCTCTTAGGGCTCCTCCTCGCAGCGCAGGCGCAAAGTGCAGACCACCTCGAAAGACAAGAAGCAGGCATAGACAAGAAGCCGCAACACCAGCAGAGGGGATATCCGTATGTTGTTCGATCCCTGGGTCTAGTGTGTATATAGCAGCCCAAAGAAGCTCGATTCAAGACCCTCGCCTTCCGATTTGCTTCCCCTACCAGCTCAGGGCCGTTTTTATTCTCAAGCGCACAGCGCCCGAGTGCCGGACCCGCACCATCAACCCAAGTGGAGTCGTTGAGGGTATTCTTCTTGTTTCTGCTTGTGTTGCTCATGTTTTGTTTGATTCTGGCGCTTCCCATTCTTTTGTGGCCGAGCAGTTTTGTCGATCGACCGGTATTCCGTTGAAGGCCGTGTCTGAGGCCTTGACCGTTTCGACTCCCATGGGAAAGTCTATTGTGCTGACCCGTCTCTGTCCTTCTTGCCCGGTGTTAGTGGGCGAGATGTTCCTCCCTGCCGATCTATTCATGATGCCGATGGCAGGATTTGATGTGATTCTGGGTATGGACTGGCTTGCGGAGTATCGTGCCGTCTTGGACTGTGCCGCGAGGACAGTCACGTTTCATATCCCAGGCTTGCCAGTGTTCCAGTTCGTCGCCGAGCCTAGAGGAGAGCTGCTATCTAGTTTATTAGCTTCGGTCGTTGAGGATTCTGTGGCAGAGAGTATTGAGCAGCTGCCAGTTGTTTGTGAGTACCCGGATGTGTTTCAGGAGATACCGGGTTTGCCACCGCGTCGGTAGGTGGAGTTCCAGATTGATTTGGTGCCCGGTGCCGCACCTATCTCAAAAGCCCCCTACCGGATGGCACCGTTAGGGTTGAGGGAACTGCAGGAGCAGTTGGATGAGCTCCGGGAGTTAGGTTTTATACATTCTAGCAGTTCGCCTTGGGGAGCCCCGGTATTGTTTGTAAAGAAGAAGGATGGTTCGTTGCGACTCTGTGTAGATTATCGTGAGCTCAACAGAGTCACCATCAAGAACCGATACCCGCTTCCCCGTATTGATGATCTGTTCGATCAGTAGGGTGCGCAGTATTTTTCCAAGATAGACTTGCGTTCCGGTTACCATCAGATTCGAGTCCGAGAGGAGGACATTCCAAACACGGCTTTCCGGACACGCTATGGTCACTTTGAGTTTTTGGTCATGTCATTCAGACTGACCAATGCGCCCGCCGTATTCATGCAGCTGATGAACGAGGTTTTCCGGCCATTCCTCGATCAGTTCGTGGTGGTATTCATTGATGATATTCTTGTATGTTCGAGGACCCGAGAGGACCATGCTGAGCACCTGCGGATTGTGCTTGAGACCCTCCGTGCCCACCACTTGTATGCGAAGCTGGAGAAGTGCGAGTTTTGGCAGGAGAAGATGAAGTTCCTCGGTCACGTAATAACGAGGGAGGGTGTCGCTGTGGACCCCTCGAAGGTTGACGCAGTGCGTCAGTGGGGCCAGCCCACGAACGCGTCCGAGATTCGCAGCTTCCTTGGTCTAGCGGGATATTATCGACGGTTTATCGAGGGTTTCTCCCGTATTGCAGCACCACTGACCCAGTTGACGCGGGAGGGCGCCGACTTCATCTGGAGTGACGCTTGCGAGAAGGCATTTACGGAGTTGAAGGACCGCCTCACGTCCGCTCCTGTTCTCACTCTTCTTGATGGGAGTGAAGGTTTTGTTGTTTTTACTGATGCCTCTAGAGTTGGCTTGGGTGCTGTACTAATGCAGCACGGGAAGCCAGTGGCGTATGCCTCGCGCCAGCTCAAGGTCCACGAGCTGAACTACCCCACTCATGATTTGGAGGCTGTTACGGCCAGAACCAGCCATCGGGTTCCTTGTGATTCCGGTTATCGAGTCTGGGGCGTGACATTCCCAAAGTGAAATTACTCATATGGTTAAGCTTTCACCGTGTCCTAACCCAAGATATTCTCATTAAAAAGAACATCCTGTTTCACCAACCCCTCCTCTATGGTTTTGATTGGCAAAGCCTTCAGTCATTGTACAACCACCTCAGTCCTTGAGGGAGGTCATATGATTTAGGAGAGTAAATGATGACTTCATGGACGGCTCAAAAGAAATTGGGAGCTTTTGGCAGCCATAACTTTGCAACCAGTTATCTGTTTCACACACATAATATAATGTTGGAAAGCTATCAATGAGCTCCACACCCTGTCCAACCACCCAAGGTTCGTTGGCCCCCAAATGACTCTACAAAATTCATTCGTTTTAGGAGTCAAATGAAAGTTTTAAGTCAAAACTTACTATTTTTAGTACGTTTCCTTTTTCTATTTTTAGTGTTTTAAGAGTCTGGTTGTGGCCTGGATGCTTTGTTTTAGTCATCTAAGGGTTGTTTATGTGTTTTGGTAGAACTAAACGTCTTTTTACTATTTTTTAGTAATCTTTACTATTTCGGAAAAGTATCCTATCTCACACCAGATTAGGAATCTGGGGCTTTTTTTTTTTTTTTTTTGCATGTATAAGCACATCAAATAAGTTGTAATCAACACTTTCATCAATAATACCAATTTATTTCTCAAGATAGATACCAAGAATAAATCAAAGAAATATATTATGTCTCCATTTGAGCTGATGACCCTCCGAATTGCATTGACTAAACTGAATAGAATAAACTATCTATTGTAGGCTACATCTGTATTGGTTTTCTGACAAGAAAAGGAAAGGTGAAATATCTAACTTCCCCCAAACCTGATGAAACCGTGATGGACTATAATAATTATGTACCAGATGTCTAATTAAGGCATTGTTGTGGAATGGTATGGAGTTACATATCATTGTGAACGTCATCTTCTTCAAGACTGCCAAAGAAATCTGAAATATTATGACGGAGATGTATTCGGGTGAGAAGAACCTAACTTGTATCTATAAGCTTCTACAGAATATATTTTCATTTCAACAAGGAAATAAAAGTGTGGGAGAGTACTACTCTGCCATGCGGGACATTTGGAAAGAATTAAATATGTATTAACCGATGTCAACAGACATGGAGACTATGCGACAACAGAGGGAGAAGTTTCATGTCGCCAAATTCCTCTCTGGCTTCCGACTTGAGTTCAAACTCGTAAGAGCTTAGATTCTTAGATAAAGTGAAATCACATCAGTCACAGAGGTATTCGCTAGAGCTCAACGTAAAGCTGATATGACCACACATGATTTCTCATCATCTAACTACTCTACATTTATCTTTGCATCTGGCAGAGGTGATGGAGATAACTAAGGCAGTCATGGCCGCGGTGATTGGTTTGGAGCAATAGACTCAGGAGTTCGTGTTGGAGGCAAGAATACTCGAGGTGGTCGTGGCACATATTCTAGTGGTGGTGGTGGTGGTGATGGTGATCGATATTGCACATACTGTGGACTTAACAATTATATAGTTAATACATTTTGGGACCTAGTTGGAAAGCTAGCTTGGGCTAATCAAGTCCGCTCATTGGATGATGGTCTTGAAGGAAGAGCTCAGATTCTTTGAGGAAGTGAAATCACATCAGTCACAGAGGTATTCGCTAGAGTTCAGCGTACAACTAATACAACCACACATGGTTTCTCATCATCTGACTAGTCTACATTTATCTTTGCATCTAGCAAAGGCGATGGAGATAACCGAGGCGGTCATGGCTACGATTATTGGTTTTGAGCAAGAGACTCAGGAGGAGGTCGTGTTGGAGGCAGGAATACTCGAGGTGGTCGTGGCACAGATTTTGGTGGTGGTCATGGTCGTGGTCATGATAATCGATATTGCACATACTGTAGCCTTAACAATTATATGGTTGATGCACTTTAGGACCTAGTTGGAAAGCCAACTTGGGCTAATCAAGTCCGCTCATCGGATGATGGTTCTAAAGGTATGCATCCAAGTCTGCCACTACTATTGAGCCGATTACTTCAAGTGACACAATCACTATGTCCAAAGAAAAATATGTTAAACTTTTGAGAGATCACTCCACATGTCTCTTTTTCTACAGTTACTTTTACCCCATCAGGTACAACTTGTTTTATTTCTTCCAAGAATGTCCCATGGATTATTGATTTTGGCGCTTCCGATCACATGACTGATAAGCATGGTATATCGTCTCAGTTAGTTTAGTCCTCATCCATCTTTTCTGTAACAACAGCTGCTGGTATATCGACTCATGTATTTGGAGTGGGCACTTTTTGTCCTACTCCAGATCTCTAATTATCTTTATTTTTATACATTCCTAAGTTTCCTTAGGCTTATAATCTATCAGTAAATTAACCAGAGCTCTAAATTTTCTGTCAAATTCTATCCTTCCTATTGTGAGTTTCACGATCTGAAAATGGAAAGGATAATTAATGGATGACATGAATAAAACAGACTCTATTACCTCGATCATGAAATAATAGGAACTGGACCTACATGGTAGACCAACGTCTTTCCTAATCAGTAGCATTTCAGGCTTGGTCACCCATTTTTAAATAACTTGTGGAGTCTTGCCCTGTATTTGTCATATGTGTCTAGGCTAGAGTATGAAGCTTGCAAGTTAAACAAGCATCATAAAGTGTCTTTTCTTTCATGTGAGGATAAAGTAACTGATAAACCCTTTTACTTGATACATTCAAATGTTTGGAGTTTGGTTCATGTTTCCAATGTATCTAATTTTAAATACTTTGTTATCTTTATAAATGATTGCTACAGAATGACATGGTTATATTTGATAAAAGACCGTCCTGAGTAATTTACATGTTTTAAAGAATTTCATATGCAGATACAAACTCAGTTTGATGATTGTGTATTATGAGATCTGACAATGCTATGGAATATACATCAAACAATTTTCGTTCCTATCTTTTATTCCATGGCATCATTCACCAAACATCTTGTGCATACATGCTACAGCAAAATGGAGTTGCAGAGCATAAAAATTGTCATTTACTTGAGTCAAACTCAACTTGTGTCAAAATTACATGATCTTAGGCTCATTTGAAAGCTAACTCAATAGGTTTTCAAATGAAACCAATTTCTGTTTATTTCTTCGTTTAGCACAAAAAATGGCCATGAGACAAATGATGAAAATGAAGGAACATAAAAGCTGTTAGTGACTAAACTTATACAGCTCTAGACCCCAATAGAACTTGCCAAATACACCAAAATAGTTTTAGGAGTGAGCGAGGACCACCATGCAATGCATCACATCTAAAGAAATCCATATCCATAGAGATAGTATATACAAAAAGAGGAACTACATCACGCATTGCTAGAGTACATTGGATAATACACATGCATCCAGTCAGCATCTGGAGGGTACATGCGTAAGTCAATCCACAGATCCATACCATGAAGATTATGGATCCCATTGTTGATGGGGCATTCCTCAATACAATGATACAGTGATCCAATCCATCTGAACCATCGTATCAAATTTTGCAGTTAGGATAGCCTAATCAGTGGGATTGTGGGACCGTGCCCCATCCACAACAAGGCCCATGATTTTGACAGTCTTGATTGACATGGACGTATGCTACATGCAAATGATCAGCCATAGTAAGGTGTCCTTCCTCATAAACAAAGATGTAGCCAAAATGGAGAAATGGGCCAGGACAAAACAATGTACAAAACGTTTACCACATGCCCAAAAGGGCAAACACACAGAAATGACACAAGAAGAGCTATACAACAATGCATCTATATATGGAATGCGCTTGGGTAAATAGCCTAGGTACCTACTGGGGTTACTTTTTTTAATGGAGAGGGAAATAACTTAACGTGTATGAAATCCACCCCGTCCATCAGGTATAGCACCCCTTGTTGGCCTTGATCCCAAAAATCAGGTTGATTCGACACAGGCGGCCCACCCCACAAAATTATAACTAAAACCTGGAAATTCATGTGGTACGGCCCACTTAAGTTTCACAAATTTGAGTGGTCCGGCTAGAGGATTGTTAGATCTTTTCCACATTCTCTTTCTTTTCGTATTGATTTATTTGCTTTCCCTTTCGGGTTTGCATCGGCAATTATTTATCCTTGTGAAGCATATCAGCTGAATGGCTTGGATGGCATATAAACACCACTGTGAGCAATACACAAAACCAAAGGTAGGCGTCCAATCCCAACTGTTTCCTATGGTGTGGCCCACCTGAGCATATGATCATCATGATTTTTGGGTTCCATAGTGAACATGAAGTAGCGTACCTGATGAACGGGGTGGATCATACGAAAGTTCCACCCGCGTGGCTCCCGGTTAGCGAAAGAAACGTAGCGGTAAACCCTAAACCCTAAGACATTACAATCAGAGAGAGGGATAGAGAGATCCTTGAGACATTTCTACAAACACTTGTAAGGCAAGAGAAGGGAATGACAATGGATTACCACGAGCTCAACGACGTCTAAGGGAGGTGTGTGGACTTTCAGTGCAGAGACGCCGATTTGCAGGCAATGGCGGAGGGAGGCCTCCCGCGGCTCTCTGCGGTGAGCTGGCAACGACAGTGGTATGTCGCCTGCCCCACCGTGAACCGCGATGGCCCACCCCATCTCTCTCTCACTCTCTCTGTCACTGACGACAGGAGGTCAGACTTCAATTTCAACGCAGAAAGAAATGGAGGGGATTATACAAGGAAGGTGTTCGGGTTCTCGTTTTCTAAAAGTGGGGCCCATGGATTAGTGATCTAAACCGTTGATATGGTGGGGATCACCCGGAATGCACTAAAACCAAAAAAATCAGCTAGCAGAGAGGATCCTGGCTATAGAATGCTTGGCTTGTTTTTTAGCTGAATATGAACCGTTGTGGTATTTCCATTCCCCAATGGCTGACTGATATGTTGTACCACCTATTGAAAGGTTGCTGACTCTTACATCTGGGAGATCTTTTGGTAAGAAAATCATCCGTGGCGATTCCCATCAAATCAACGACCTTGATCAATTACCCAATGGTCAGGTTGAAAGATTGTATGGTGCATTTCGGGATCTCTAGTATGTATATAAGTGGGGGAAACGGATACACCCTTATCCATAGCTCAGTAGTGGACTGAATGAAAGATACCTCTTTCAACAAGGTCTTGGTATCGATTCCCAATGGGCCCATGGCTAGAGCTGGTCATGTCTGACCCAATCTGCATTATTCCCACCGTTTTCTCGTTGTACGTACGATACACTTAGCCTTTTATATGCTTCATTTTGGGCTAGCCCCTTAAATGAGGTTTAAAAACAGATGGACGGCGTGGATTACATTCATGGTGCGCCCAATTGAGTTTACTCAATAAGATAAGATAAGTGTGTATCTACATTCACCGTGAATATATAGCTATAGTACACATCAACAAACTCAACAAAGCAATAGTTACAACTGTAAATACATGTCGTGCAAAGAGGAGCCGTGCAAAGAGGAGCGGATACGCACCTCGAGCTCTAAGTTGTAAGAAGTTCAAATGACATTGGGCCCCATGATACTGTATTTATTATATCCATATCGTTAATCCATTTTTCGTGATCATTTTAGAGCATTTGAAAAAAAAACACCCATAGATCCAACTCGATCCGAATCACACCCAACCCGATTCGACTTAATTTTCCTAACCGAGTTGGACTTGGTACGAGTCAGGCCAACCGTACATCAGATCGGTTTGGGTCAGATGTTCCGGACTCGATCCTATATCGGATCAAGTTCAGATAAACCCACGTACATTTCAGACCGAATCAAGTTGGACCAATCCGGTTCGACTCGGTTCAATGCCCAGCTCTCCTCGTGGCTGGTGGTCGTGGCTCTATGGGCCCACCATGATTTATGTGTTTCATCCATTTCGTTCATCCATTTTCAAAGATCATTTTATCGTTTTATCCCAAAAATGATAGAGAGATAAATCTCAGATGAACTGCAACACAGGAAAACAATAGTGATTGGATATCCATCATTTAAATTCTCCTAAGGCCCACTATACTGTTTATTTGGCATCCAATCTGTTTATTAGGTCATAAATACCCGAATGAAGAGAAAAAACAAAGATCAACTTGATCCAATACTTTTATGGCCTCAAAAAGTTTTTAACGGTCGACGTTCATTCAACACTGTTTCTTGTAATGTGGCCCACTTGAGAGTGGTATATACCTATTTTTTGTGTAATACTTTATGATCTAGAAAAATAGATGGACAGCATGGATGAAACACATAAATCATGGTGGGGCCCACAGAGCACCGACCACCAGCCATTGCCTGGTAACAAGGGGAGTATCCAATCCGTTTCCTTTCAAAGGTAACCAACAAAGTAACAGTTAAGAAAGAAATACATTAACGGCTCCCATTTACCAACCAAATAACAAAGTTTCTCCGCTAGGATCTACCGATCTTGGAGAACTTTTTACTTTATGAGCCATCTGCGCTGACTGCAGTCGTATCAATGGCTTAGATCACCGAAATATGGGCCCCAGTTTTACGAACAGATAACGTTACTTTACAATGCACCGGAACGTTACTTTACAATGCACCGGCCGAGCATCGCCATTGTATGATACCTCATTTTATAATGAACCGCATGTGAGATTGTACGCTCTGTTTGGGTTTTATACGGAAACGGATTAGCGACTCAACGGCACGTGGTAGGTTTTTTTATATTAAGTTATGACATGGGACAAAAAATTAGGCATATCTAAAAATTAGGTGGGTCACGTGACAGGAAAAAGCGGGTAGGAAAATGCTTAAAGTTAAAACCTCCCTCAAGAACCATCTTGATGTTTATATGTAATTCATACCTTATTTGAAAAATAGATGAATTGGATGGATTTTCCACAAACATCACAGTGGGCCCTACTTGCTTCTGGTGGTTGCGGGAAGTGCATTTAGGAAATCCACGGTTGAGAGCTTCTCGGGGCTCCAAAAGTTTTGGATCAAGATGATATTTGTGTTTTTCCTTCATGCATGCGCAGGGTCGTACATCGAGCCGAGTCGAGTTGAGGTGGGCCAAGCTTGGCTTGGCTTGTCCATGCTCTTCCCGAGCTAGAGCTCGGCCTCAAGATTACTATTGAAGCTTGGCTTGTTTGCCAAAATTTTCGAGTCGAGATCGAGGCGAGTTAATGGATCGAGTTAAGGCGAGCTTACTTCGAGTCGAGTCGAGCTTGTTCCCAACCTGACCCAACCCCCAACCCCCAACACGCACCTGACTCAACCCGACCCAACTGACCCAACCCCCAAATCAAATATTTAATTAATAATACACACACACACACACACACACATATATATATATAATATTAGATAGAGTCATATAGGGTACCTTGTTGTTGGTGCAGAGAGAGAGAGAGAGAGGAGCTTGGGTGAGTGTAAGTCGTACGGCTGAGACAAATCAGGTAGACGCTGAGTCAAGCTTGGGTGAGTGGTCGAGCAGAGAGAGAGAGAGAGCGATGGGTTACGTAAGGAAGGGAAAGGGTAAGAGAGGAACGAACAGGTAGCGTATGGTTTATGTTTTAATTTTTTTTTTTTTTAATATAATATATAATAATAATAATATATTTGAGTCGAGCCGAGCTCAAGCTTCAAGCCAAGCTGGGTTCAAGTCGAGTCAAGTCAAACTCTACTACTATGTTTGAACTTGGCTTGTTTTCAAAATGAGCTGGGTCATATAAAACTTAGCTTGCGTTGAGTCATCATTCGAGTTGAGTCAAGTCGAGTTAGATCCAGCCAAGCTGAGCAAGCTTTTCGAGCTAGCTTGGCCCGTGTATAGCCCTATGCATGCGTGTGTGACCTTCTGAACGGGTTGGATGACAAATAAAGATGACAAATAAACATTACCATGGGCCTTAATGAAGGATTCAACGGTAGACATCATTATCTCTACCGTTTCCGTGGTGACTTAGATTTGGATATGCTTCAATTTGAAATCATGCCCTACAATGAGCTGTAAAAACAAATAGGCAGCGTGAATAAGACTCATGCACATAAGGTGGGCCTCACAAAGTTTATTCAGAATGCTTACAACATATTTAACTACCACTCACCCATGTGGCAAGATTGTTCAGTTTTCCTATGAAAGCTTACATCTATTTTAAAAAGCTTATTTTAGGACATGCAAACAAAAAAAACTAGGTGGGCATAAAGCTCGAGAAAACTACAAGGAGAGAACTTTTGAAAATAAATGCTTACCGTTGAAATTTTATGTGATGTCAAAACCATTTTAAGGTCGGTCCCACTTAAGTGTGCACACCGGTCGGTTCAGTCCAATTTGGGGTGAAACTGGAACCGAACCATTCTTAACAGTTCTAGGATTTTCGGAACCGAAACCGGACCATTAGCACCCTAGAATCGAACCGGAACTAAACTATTAAAATCGGTTTGGTTTTAGATCGGTTACACAGTTTTGGGCTTTTTATAATCCAGCCCAATTGAGGAGAGAGAGAGAGAGAGAGAGAGAGAGAGAGATGGGCAGCCGCAGTAGGGACTTAGGGCATTAGTTTTTTTTTTTTTTTTTTAATAGTTCAGTTTCTGGTTCGGTTCCACGATTCAGTTCCGTGGTTCGGATCTATGGCTCAGTTCAGTTCTACATACACCCAAACTGAGAACTGACCGATGTAATCGGTTCTTTGATTTTTGGAACCGGAATCAGAATCGGTGCGCTCTAAAATCGAACCAAACTTGACCATTTGGTCAGTTCTGGTTCCACGGTTTTACTGATTTGATGTGCACCCCTAGTCCCACTAACATAAACTGAACAAACAAAAACTTATCATTGTATAAACTGTTTTTTAAGCAAGTCCTAAAATGATCTCCGTAACTGATGGACAGAGGTGGATTTCTCACAGATAGAACGGTGGCCTTACCAGTTCGGAGGAAAACAGCATGGTTCTTAGGTAGGTGGTGCCGGTCCATATCCAATCGGTCAAGAAACAAGATCCGGTTTAACTGGGAGCAGATTAGGTGCGACTCCGGATCCATCCAGTGGGTGGGACCCCTGACTGTGGAGCTCATGGTGATGTATGTGACTACATCCACACCATCTATCCACATTGAAAGCTCATTTTAGGGCATGATCCAAAAAATGAAGTAGTTCCAAATGCCTGTTGGAATATAGGAAGGAAAACAACTGTGATTGATCATTAAAAACTTCCCGTGGGTCACAAAAGCTTGGATCAAGATGATATTTACGTGGTCTCTTCATCTAGTTGTTTATGACCTTATCAATAGGTTGGATGGCAAATAATTAAACATTCCATTGGAATCCATAAAGTTTTTAATGGTGGGGGATTCAATCTACTATTTCTTGTGGTGCAGCCCACCTAAGATTTGAGCCAGCTTCATTTTTAGGATCGTGTCCTAAAATGAACTTTTAAAATGATTGGACGGTGTGGATTTAAGTTACATACATAACTATGAGCCCCACAGTAAGGGTCCCACCCACCTCATTCGATCCAGGGTCTCACCTACTCTGCTCCCGCTTTAACTGGAAACCTTGGATTGGCTTTGGTCTGAAATTTTTGAATTTTGATTAGTGCTAGCCGTACGGCCCGCCAAAAACAATTCAAGATCTAGGCAGAGACCGACCCACGTCCGGCCCATTGACTGCCTACCCATGACCCTATCTACAGGAGTCTCTATATGTAGGACTGCAGGGTTCTTTACACCGTGTGACATCTATTCTCTGTATTAGTTTACAAGGGTTCTTTACACCGTGTGACATAACTCTTTCCATCAGTTTATTCAACTTATGCACTCTCATGTTTACTTAGACTATGGCGATATTTATAATCCATCTAAACTGTTTATAAAGTTATTGCTATGTAGATAAATGAAAAATACAAATATCAGCCCGATCTAAAGCTTTCTATCATTTATTTGGACTATTTCATCATACATGGCTCACTTTTGATTAACCATCGCTCTCAAAAGTAATTTTAATTGGATGAATCTAACCATTGAATCAATGGTTAGGATAATTGATGATTAATATTGATTATACTACAAGACTGATAATTTATTTAGACTGCTTATCATGCTCAACTCCCTTTTGATGGTTCATCTCCCTTAAAAATTGCTTTGATTGGATGGTCCCAGCCCAACGCCGCAGTCACCGTGATGTATAGGTTTTATCCACACCGTCTATCCATTTATCCGTATCATTTCAGAATGTACGTCCAAAACTGAGGCAGCTCAAAGACACAGGTGGACCACACAATGGTGATTAAACTCCTACCGTTGGAAATTTCTTAGGACCACAGAAGTTTTGGATCGAGCTGATATTTGTGTTTTCACTTCATCCAAGTCTATGTAACTTTTATGAATATGTTGGATGGTAAATAAACATAACCGTGGCCCTAGAAAAGTTTCAACGGTAAGTATCATCATCACCACTGCTTCCTATAGTGTGGTCCATTTGAGTCTTGGATTTTCCTAATTTTTAATACCATTAAATAAAATTCCACGTAGAAGTAGATGAACGGTGTGGATAGACCCATACATCACGGTGGCCACTCAGAGCTCCTGCCCGTTCCTAGCTGGAGACGGACGGGTGTAGGAGGCAATCCGCGTCCGTCCCAACCATATCCATCAATGGTTAGGAGAATTGATAGTCCACATCAGTTTTCGCCATCATTGGTTGGGACCATCCCATTGAGAGGTCCCTTCCCAAATTGGTGAAAATGGCATTTTCGAATGGAGAAAAAAAAAAAGAAAAAAGTACCACTTGAATGCTATCTCCTTCACAAATAACATTTCAATCAAATGGCATTTATCATTGAGGGCGTGAACTTCAACAAACACTTGTGAGGCAAGAGAAGAGAGGAGAATGGATTACCACGAGCTCGACCACGTCTAAGGGAGGAGTGTTGGCTTTCAGTGCAGATACGCCGATTTGCAGGCAATGGCGGAGAGCGGCCTCGCGCGGCTCTCTTTGGTGGACCGGCAACGACAGTGGTACGCCTGCCCCACCGTGAAGAGCGATGGCCCACCCCATATCTCTCTCTCTCTCTCTCTCTCTCCACAGCAGATCTAATTTAACGCAAATTTCAACTCAGAAAGAAATGGAGAGATTACACAAGGAGGGGTGCTCGGGTTCTCGTTTTGCAAAAGCGGGGCCCATGGCTTAGTTATCTAAACCGTTGATATGATGGGGATCACCCAGGATGAGCGATTAACGAAAAATCAGCTAGCCAAGAGGATCCTGGCTATAGAATGTTTGGTTTTTTTTTTTTTTAGTTGAATGTGAACCGTTGTGGTATTTTCATTCTGGGCCACCTGTCGAAATGTTTCTGACTCTTATATCTGGTTGATATTTTGGTAAGCAAATCATCCGTGGCGATTCCCATCAAATCAACGGTCTGGATCTCTTGCGCAATGGTCGGGTTGAGAGATTGTATGGTGCATTTCGGGATCTCAGTGTTGGTGGGGCCATGGTTCAATGATCCAAACCATTGATATTATGTCTCTGAAAATCTCCCACACGGAAAATCCTAACTTTTCAACAGGCGACCAACAAAGGAACAGTTAAGAAAGAAATATTTTGACGGCTCCAATTTGCCAACGAAAGAACAAAGTTTCTCTAGCTAGGATCTCCCGATCTTGTAGAATTTTTTATTATATGGGCCATCTGCGCTGACTTGAGTCGTATCAATGGCTTAGATCACTGAAATATGGGCCCCACTTTTATAAACAGATAGCGCTGCTTTAGAGTGCTCCCGCTTACCATCCCCATTGTATGGCAACTCATTTAGGGGGCGCGTGGATGTTAATTTGATTACAGTGGCTGTTTGGATGCATGTATTTGCCTCTAAAAGCTTTACTGGTCCTAAATAATTGTAATTTGAATGTTTTAAATTGCGGTTAAAGCCTTTGGAGCTAAAAAGATAATATACATGCTATAACAAAATAATTAATATATAATCATGATATGTTGAGCCCAAGGCAATGTGTACGACGCATCCAATCCATTCACCCTGCACTTCCCTTGATACTATCTTGTGCCATATAAAATAGCTCATCCATTGTCAAATGGACCATGTAAGGAAAGGATGGAACATAGTTAAAAACTTTTAGATTGTAATTGGTGTTAACTACGTTGGGTAGAAGACATCCAATCCATTTTGTGTGTGCATACTTTAATGTTTTATTAAAGTTATAAAAAATATAAATCTTTTTTACATGATTTGCATATTTTAAAAGTTTTACCGTCCAAATTTTATAATATAAATACCTATATTATTTACTGTAAACACTTAACAAGCTAGCCAAATACAACGTCTATTTACTTACAAACATACTACTACTTAAAAGCTAAGGGTCAGTTTGGGCAGTGGGATTAGAAGGGATTAAGTGGGAGGGGATTTAAAAAACACAATTATTACCCATGGCTGGGATTGTCCTCTATTGTCATAGGATAAAATTAATGTCATGCTTTGTTGATAATACAGTGGTACATTGAATGGATATACCCACCATCATTTGGTGTTATTGAGAATAACACACGTGTTATATCTAAACCGTTACCGTTCATTTGTTTTGTAACCTCATTTTATGGCGTAGACCTAAAAATGAGGTAGATCCAAAACTTATGTAGCCCCAAAGAAGTTTTCAACGGTAAGTATTCAATCCCTGTTACTTTCTATAGTGGGGTCTACTTGAGCTTTAGATTTACCTAATTTTTTGGCCCATGCTCTAAAATAATCTTGATAAATGGGTGGACGGTGTGGATATAGCCCACACATCATGGTGAGACCTACACAACTTCCCAAACATTGAGTGAAATTGGCATGGGACCGGTGCAATTTCATTTAATGTAATTCCACGCTTTTCCATTCTTCCCAAACATAGAATTGGCACAGGACCATATGAATCATATCCCACCTAATCCCTTCTAATCCCACCGCCCAAACTGACCCCAAACAAAATAGCATGTAATCTGATTACATCGAAAAATCTTTTCAAGTGTAATGTGTTTACAACTACGGGGCCATTTGATGCGGTGTATTAGATAGGATTAAGAGGGATAGAATTGCATTTAGTGGCATCCAATTCCATTTAGCATTTGGAGAGGATGGAAAATGTTGGGATTAGATGGGATGGAATTACATTTAGTCACATAAAATTGCATTTGGTCTCACGCAAGAATTCTATAGATTTTGAAATCAACTACACATGTAAGCCCCACATTGATGCATGTGTTTATCCATACTGTCCATCCATATACACCATTTACACGTGACATTTTGATTATACAAGTGAATGACAACGATTGTGAATTTGGTCCATTGATTATAATTCCATGGTCCCAAACATGATTTTACTTAATCTAGTATTTTCTCATAGCAAAATTTTTTATCCCTAAGATTAAATTGCTACATATTTATGGGCATACAATCATTGACCAATAATACAATTCCATTTAATACAATTCAATACCATCCAATTCCGCTGACCAAACATGACCTAAAATATTTCGAGGCATCTGAACGACCCCGTATAAACGACTCCTTACGGTGCCCTGGCCGTGAGTTTTGTACACTCTATTTGGGTTTTCTAATAGTACACGTGGGGCCCTTGGCTCATTTATCAAAACGGTTGATATGATGGACTCACCCATGTATTAAAAATAGGCCAGATGGGGAGATCCTCGATGGACTTTTCTAAGTGGAATGTGAACTGTTGCCATGTTTTTCTTTTTTATCATCTATTGTTGAGTCACCAATTAAAAGGTTAGGATTTTTTATTTATTCATCAACCATTTACAATGGGTGGATCTTATCAATATCATGGATCACTAAATCATGCCCTCACTTGACCAAATTGAAAGTGGAAGGGCACAACGAACGATTGACCTGAAAGTTGCATAATATGTCAAGGACCGATTAGGTCTCGAGGAACTCATCACTCACCTCGCGGCTAGATTTGATTGGTGGGACTGTACATTGTTAGTGATGTACAGCCCATCAATCAAATCTTGTCAATTCACCGCTGAGGTGGGTTGTGCTGGCACATGTCCATATGCGCAGGGAACAAGGTTCGTTTTAAATGAAAGCAGCTAAAAGAGGTTCGCCACATGTCCATATGCACGAGGAACAATGTTCGCTTTAAATGAAAGCAGCTAAAAGAGGATAGGGTAGAGTGTACGTGGGACGCGGATTGCGTCCTACCCCGTTCGGACGCTAATCTGTCTGGGCAGGGCTCCGTGGAGCCCACCGTGATGTAACTGTTTTATCGTGCCGTCCAACCATTTTTTCAGAAAATTTTAATATGTGATCCAAAAATGAGGCAGGTCCAAGGCTTGAGTGGACCACACCAAAGGAACCTGCACTGATATGACACCCACCATTGAAACCTTTCTAAGGGCCAACGTGATTTTTTTCTTTTTACAATAAAAACTATTCATAATGTCAAGTAGACGTGGATGAAGTGAAAACACAAATATCAGCTTGATCCGAAACTTCTCTGGCTCCCAAGAAGCTTTTAATGGTGGACGTTCAATCCCCACTTTGTGGTCCACTCAAGCCTTGGACCTGCCCCATTTTCTGATTCACATATTAAAATTTTCTGAGAAAATGGTTGGACGGCAGGATAAAACAGTTACATCACGGTGGGCTCCATAGAGCCCTGCCCGGACGGATTAGCGTCCGGGCGGGGGTAGGACGCAATCCGCGTCCAGTGTACGTGACTTTCGTGTGACCCTTAAAACATAGTGGGGCCTACCATGTTTACAAGACATCACTCAGGAGTGCCTATCTAAGAATTAAGTGGGCCACACTGCACAAAATAGTAGGGATTGGAACTCCCACTATTGAAACCCTCAAAGGTTATAATCATAGGCATTTAATCCCCACTGCCTATGGTGTCCCCCACTTAAGTTTTGGATCTACATTATTTTCTAATTAATGGTCAAAAGAATGGATGGCCCATATTAACTATGATTTTATATGGCTCACCTTTAATTACTCATCACTCCTAAAAGTAATTTTACTTGAATGAATCTAACTATCAAATATGTTCATCACGGATGAGATAAATTGACAAGATCCCCTCATAATAATCTTGGAATAGAACCCATCAAC
Organism: Magnolia changhungtana; assembly: GCA_030180095.1. Classification (NCBI taxonomy): domain Eukaryota; kingdom Viridiplantae; phylum Streptophyta; class Magnoliopsida; order Magnoliales; family Magnoliaceae; genus Magnolia; species Magnolia changhungtana. The sequence goes on along the minus strand of JASAUF010000462.1, from coordinate 880,390 downwards.
TAGCTTGATTCGATTATTAAATAAGCTATATGCACTGAATGTAGCTTCCTTGCTCCAGATTTGATTACCCATGATACATGAGGTTGAGACTCATGTTGAGATACATGGTGGGAGAGATACTTGAAAGATCTGACGACCTAGTAGTAGATATACGCTGAGGATGATCTACCGCATTGAGATAAGATTCAAGTACATGGTTAGTAGAGCGACCCTCCCCCTCAACCACGCAGTGTCGGCCCCATGTCAGGGCTTAAGTCGGAGGTGGGGATGTAAGTTGTACTATCATGTCCCGAAAATCGGCACCGAGTATGGATACTTTGATATCAAGTTCCTACGTGTGAACTTAATGAAAATGCACGTGGGCGAGTTTTCATATGCCTGCACAGTCCAATTAACATTCACATATTGTCAAAATCAGAGTAACTTTAAATCATCGGTATCAAAAGTTAAGCAGGGGTAACTAAATCCAGAAATATATGGCTAATATTTAAAATGTATAATTCCAAATATGGTGTCTGCCCAAATGGAGATTATACAAGTTATAATATACATACCTAAAATGATTAAAGTGTAAAGTTTTCAGTTTTCATCAAATCCTTTAAAACATAACGGCGGTGGTGTAAGCCGATTTAAGCCTACCCGTCTGAGATCTTGATAGTACCTATATTAATAATATCATCTGTTTGGTGTTTCAAAATACCATCTCAGGTGAGAGTGAGTAGCTAATTCAGTGGTTTTATTACTTCAAAGTTACACATGTTATCGACTCAGCACTAGTAATGATAAATCAAGTAAACAACCACTTCTTAAATACTTTTCTTAAATGTACAAATGAGATTATGAAATAATGTATGTGTCTTACAATCCAACACTTCCTTACAAGCGACTTCAATGCTTATTTTGCAAATGCCAAAACTCCCTCATTATGCGACTCCAACACCAAATCACAAAAGCCTAATCTAGTGTCATGTGATTGATACACATGATTAATCGAGTGATTATTAATCACAGTTCATATAACAGAATAGTGTTGAGGGTCAAATATTGCATATTAGACCCCAGTATTACCTGATTTTATGAACATGATAATGCTTAACATCCTATTTTAATCATGTTTTTGTTGCAAGGTGAATTTAAGAGCTTGGATTGGAAAATGGTACTAAGGCCGTGTTTGTTAACGCTGAATTTTTGCACTTAACGCGGAATGGGGAAAATTTTCCGTGTTTAGTGGTGTTTGTTAATGCGTTGTTAACGTGGAAGACGGAAAGCGCTATGTGGTTTTTCATTGAATTCTTTCCGTGATAGGAGTCTGGCTTAATGGTGAACGCGGAATGCACTCTGTGATTTTTCATTAAATAAAATTTTTTTGCTTCCAAAAGTACCCCCTTTTCAAGGTATTAAATTGTTTGCGCAATACAAAATCAACCTTTAACCTGTGAAACTTCGTTATGCTCCACCATGATTTATGTGTTTGATCCACACCGTCCATCAAATTTTTCAGATAATTTAAGATGTAATCCAATAAAAGAAGCAGGTCCAATGATTAATTGGACCATAAGGTGGGGATTGAACGTCTACCGTTAAAAACTTCTTGAAGCTGGAGAAGTTTCGGATCAAGCTGATATTTGTGTTTTCACTTCATCAATGTCCACATGACCTAATGAATAGGTTGGATGGTAAAAAAACATCACAGTGGACCTGTGAATTTTTTAATGGTGAAAATCATTATCCCGCTGCTATTTTTGGTGTGGTCCATTTGAGTGTTGGATTTGCCTCATTTTTGTGATCATGCCTTAAAATAATCTGAGAAAAGGGATTGACGGTTTGAATGTATAATACATCACGGTGGGCTCGCTGATAGAACTAGCAGTTCGGAGCCAGGGACTGGCGGGGGTAGCATGCAATCCGCGTCTGCGCTCGTCCTGGATACAAGGGACGTGGATTAGCAACTCACAGGTTGAGTAGCCAGACTTGCCACTGAAGTGACGTTACCAAGTTCTGTGGGCCCTACCATGATGTGTGTTTTGTATCCACACCGTCCATCCATTTGGAGAGATCATATTAGGGGGTGATACAAATAATGAGTCAGATCCAAAGCTCCAGAGGACAACACCACAGAAAAGAGTGGGGGAGAGTGACGCCCACCATTAAAAAGTTCCAAGGGCCACAGAAGTTTTCGATCAAGCTAATATTTGTGTTTTCCCTTCTTTCATGTCTGCGTCAACACATGAACAGGTTAGATCTCAAATAAACATCACGATTGACCTTGAGAAGGTTTGAACGGTGGGAGTCACTCTCCCCACTGTTTTCTGTGGTGGGGTCCACCCCAGCCTTAGATCTGCCTCATTCTTTGGCCCATTCCCTAAAAAGATCTCTCCAAATGTATGGACGGCGTGGATACGATGCATACATCATGGTGGGGCCCACAAAACTTCAGGACGTCACTTCGCTAGCCCGTCTGGCTACTCAACCTGTCAGTATCCAATCCGCGTCATGGATTGGCTAGTCCCTCGGTGCTCTGTGGGCCCTACCATGACGTATGTTTTTCATCCATGCCATCCATCTATTTTTTCAGATCATTTCATGGTATAGGATAAAAAATTAGGTATATCAAAATCTCAAGTGGGCCACATTATAGGAAAAAGTGTTGAATGAGCGTCGACCATTAAAAACCTTTTGGGGGCCATAACAGTTTTGGATCAAGCTGATCTTTGTTTTTTCCCCTCATCTGGGCCTGTATGACCTAATAAAAAGATTGGATGTCAAATAAACAGTACAGTAGACCTTAGGAGGATTTTAATGATGCATATCCAATCATTATTGTTTTCCTATGGTGTGGTCCACTGAGATTTATATCTCTCTAATTTTTGGGATGAAGCACTACAATGATTTGTAAAACTGGATGAACGGAATGGATGAAACACATACATCATGGAGGGGTTAACATAGCACCGACCAGGGAGTAGCCAATCCGTCTCCAGCCAGGGACGCGGATTTCCTGCGAAAGGCTTCTTTGGAAGTTCCTGTGCTGGAAACTTTGGTGGGCCTACCGTAATGTTTGTGAGAAATCTATCTCATCTATTCATTTTTTGAGATCATTTTAGGACTTGAGAGAAAAATTGATAAGTATCCAAGACTCAAGTGGGCCGTAATGAAGGAAAACGTGTACAGGGAAATTCTTGACGTTGAAACGTTCCTGGCGTAGAAAGTGATGTTTATATGCCATCTATACCGTTTATAATATCATTCATACTGGGATGAAATGAAAACAAAAATATTATCCTGATTCAAAGCTTCTGTGGCCACACAAATATTTCATCTGCTGACGTTCAATACTTACATTTTTGGCCCACCTGAGTATCAAATACGGTTCATTTTTGTCCTTATGTCTTAAAATAAACTCAAAAAATGGATGAATGGAGTAGATTTCTCACAAACACCATGGTAGATGCCACCTAAGCTCCCAGCGCAGCAACTTCATGCGACATCCAAGCCAGGGATGGGATGGGGAAGCGGATTAGCTGGTGTATTGACTTAAGCAAGTTCTGTGGGTCCCATCATGATGTATTTGTTATATCAAATCGTTCATCCATTTTGCGAGCTCGTCGTAGGACTTGAGCTGAAAAATAAGACATATATAAAGATAAACTGGACTACACTGCAAAAAGCAGTAGGGAATTGAACATGTACCATTGAAACCCTTTTGGTGTCACAGAAGTTTCGAATCAATATGAAATTTGTTTTTCCTCTTCATCCAGATATTTTTGACCTTATGAATACATTAGATGGAAAATAAACGTTATATTGGGCCCTGCGAATTTTTCAACGGTGAAAATCATTATCCCACTGCTATTTTTGGTGTGGTCCATTTGAGTTTTGGATATGATTCATTTTTTGGACAATGCTCTAAAATAATCTTGAAAAATTTATGAACGATGCGAATATAATAAATACATTATTGTAGGGCTCATGTAACTTTGATCTCTTTTGAAACCTTCATACAAGGCGGACCTTGAGGAGCATCTTCGCACGACACGTATCCACGTATCAACGGATTGGCTACTCCCCCAGCCACCAGCTTGGTGGGTGATGGTCAGTGCTGTGAGGCCCCATGATGTATGTGTTTCATCCATTCAGTTCATTCATTTTTTACGTGTTATTTTATATCTCTATCCCAAAAAATTCCATCACACTTATACATACAAATCATTAATTTGCAATTTGTATTCATGAATAATGATATTTTAATTTTCTATTAAGTATTTTATAGTTTATTTGAATTAAATAGAATAATTTTATTTTCATTTAATAAAAAATAATTTCTTTATAATGTAAAAACAGGAGATAAGGGCAAATGTGTCAAATCAACATATTTTAAACAATTCATATGTTGTTAACAAACAGATTGCTTCAAATTCAGTACTTAATTTTCAAACTTCAGCCGTAATTACCAAACAAGTTTTTTGACTTCAGATTTCAGATTCAGGCTTCAGATTTCAGATTCAGCTTCAGATTTCAGATTCAGGCTTTAGACTTCAGATTTAACAAACGGGGCCTAAAGGCATGAATTTGATGCTCATAAATCACCAAGGCAAGGGACGGATCTTAGAGGACCGAGATTGAAAAATTCACATGCCAAAGATCTGAGAAAATCAAGTGATTAACGATAAAGATGCCTGAAAATCTCCTGAATGCAAGATCACAGGGTTCCCACCATCCGTTTGGATTGAAACTTTATATCTAGCCTGAGGATCATAAAGTAACCGTACACGTAAAATTTCAGCAATTGGATCTTTGTAGAAGTAGCCCAATGAAGAGATTAGCCACAAAACCACCAATTTGAAACCCACCTGATCCCTGGATATGCTTCAATTTTGGTCTCAGCCCCTTAAATCAGATGGGAAAACAGATGGACGGAACAAATCCTTCCAAAGATATCTCTGTGGGCCCCACCCGTGATGAATGTGCACAACATCATGTGCAACGAAAATGCACCGAAAGTGTAAGCACAGTCAAACCGTGCTTTCCAAAGAGGGAGCTCTCCTTGTTTCCATAGACGGACGCTCGAACGGACAGCGTCCGTTTGGGTAATGATTGTGGGCCACCAAGATCGTTTGTTCGGATGATCTGGACCATCCATTCGAAGTCCAAAGGCCATCTGACCAAGGCCTATAGGAGGAAATTCCAAGGAAACAACAAGAATGCTTTCCACACATTCAAACACAGGACGGATAGCAGAAACAAAGATTCAGTGGGCCGCATCAACGGACAGCCAAAAACATCCAGCTCTGACCGAAATTCCAAGGTGAATCCAATGGACGGAGTGGATTTCCTCGCCAGCTCCGATCATGGGCCCACCAAATATCACAGCGCAAGTTCATGAGCAGGGGAGTGCGAACGTGAATCACAGATCACCCGGCCTCCGTGGGCCATTGTATGATCACAATCACGGTCTGATGACTGATCCGAACCGTCTAAAAGATGCAGAGGGTGGTCATGACCCTCACCATGGAGTCTAAATAAGAGATTGAGACATTCACCATCCCAAAAACTCGACCAAACGCAAGACTGTTTGTGTTTTTCATGTTTCGTTACGCACGTAAGGTGCGAAAGGAGCTGCTGCGTAAACTCCACCGCCACAGCCACCACCTACCTTCTGTCTATAAAAGAGAGGGAGATAAGGACGTGAAAAACCATCCGGGGATCATCTTGAGACGTGGATATCTAAGGAGGAGTAAGAGAAGAGAGAGAGAGAGAGAGAGTGTGTGTGTGTGTGTGTGTGTGTGTGTGGCAGGCCAAGCTCTACGCTCCATCAAACGTTTTTCCTTCCTCTCCCTTTATTTGCTTTAATGTTTTCTGAGATTTTAGCGTCATCATGCCGATGATAGGCTAAACCTCTTAGCTAGGGCTAAAAGGTGAAGTTTGTAATGTGATAGGATTGTTTCTATGCCTTTGATTCATGTTTAATGAACTCTCCTTGATTATAGTTTGATTATAAGGAATGTTTTTAGTTTTTAATGGTTTATTGTGACTTAAAATACAATGGATTTGCGATAGCTATGAGCATATCCTTTTCATTATTATGATTATGGAGTTAGGAAGCCCTATTGTTCACCATCGTCTCATGGACATGGTGGGATGATGAAATCCTTCATAACGTTCATAACTCTCTCAGATTGGATGTAGATAAGTTAAATTCTGTTGTTCACTTTGTCTCACGGGCATGGTTTTGTGATGGAATCAATTCCAGTTTTCATCCCTCTCTTCCATTGAAAACTAGATCAAAGGAAGTTCGTATTTGAGTTTTAATGAAATATCTTTCAACTGGGTGAAGATAGGACTCTAAATCTATTTGAGTTCGTGAATCAAGTATAGATCTCCCTGATCTCTACATGTGGATCCTTGGAAACCCTAGTTTCCCACCTTTGAACTTTACAAGTTTTAGTTAAATAGTTTACAATTATTCCCTTAAATTCTTTAGATTTAGATTGCATCTTCTTCTAGTTCTAGTTCTCGTTATCTTCATAATACGTAGAAGGTTCAATTCCTGTGAATTTAACCTCGGTCTTACCGAGATTATTACTACATCGCGACCATATACTCAGGGTGGTGAATAAATGATGAAGCAAAGATACCGCCATTATATTACAGGCCTCTACTCAGATAATGAGGCTCGATGTGGCCGTAGCGACTCCTTACATGTGTCCCTTGATCTATTTTAGGGTTCATCACCAAAGGAAGATCATAAATAATATAAGGGTCATCACTCAAATACAATTGTGGTGGATTCACGACATAAATTCTATTTATAATATGGTAGGCTCGTAGCATTCACATGTGCTCAATGGTCACTACGGGAAGGCTTGTCACCCAATTTGTACCAATATTGTGGGTTCATCACCCTATTTTTTTTACCAATATGGTAGGCATGTCACCCCAACATAGGCTAATAGCTCGAATACAGTGTCCCATACCACCATGCCCAGCTTATGAATCTTTGTAGGATCATATCGCTAATGGTTATAAGTAGACTCATTCAATGAGAATTGTGGTATCCTAAATTCAATTGGTCATTGTCATATATGCTTAGTCAGCCGTTAGACTGACCTGGGAGAACCTCGGTGCAACCGGCATTGAGTGTAAGCATCCCGCTTAGTCTAACTACTATTAGTCGTCCGTGTTTGACCTGGGTTAATCGAATAAGCCTAGGGTGGTCGACATAACTCGGGCCATCCCTTATTTCGGTAATTTGCCTACTAACCCAACATTTTAAGAAGTTATAAATATTAATTAAAGACTAATTAACCGTTAGACAATCACAATGAAATTTAACATAAACTCTAAATTTAGTAAATTATTCAATCTGACATTTCATTGAGCATGTGAGCATCAATAAGTAAGAATTAGCATGGCATGCAATTAAAAATCAAAGCATAGACATGTTATCATACACCACATCATTCACTATCAAGAATCATTAACTGAGACCCTCAAAGGTCGTTAAATGGTAACGTATGAATAATGGTTCATACCTTAGAGGGTTTCACGCGGCCTAATCATACTTAGGGTTAGGATTTTTGGAGAAAAATGCCAATTCCTAATCAAATCAATTGAAACTTAGGTAAGATTCATAGAATCTAACATGTGATAGTTTTACCAGGAGGTAGGAAGCAATGGCTTGGGTTTCATCACAGGAGTTCCGATGTAAGCAAATATTAAGGACCCCACTCTCTCTCGCTCTCTCTCTCTCCCTCCCTTTCTCCATCCATTTCTCTCTTTCTCCCCAATTTCTAGGAAAATTTCATATGGGGAGAGGGGGGTGTGAAATGAAATGGTATTTATAGTGACAAATTATGCATAAATGGCCCCAATGGTGGCTTGTTCATTATACTAAACCTAAAGGAGGTTGTTTCCAACCAATGGGACCTAATGTGAGGTGTACAGGTCAATATAAGCCATGCGATCAGTGTCCCGTTAGATGATCTATGTTTGGACACAACCATCCAATGATTGGGTGTGTTAATCAACTGGAAAGGCCCCAACTCAGATTCACAGTCATCGAGCATCAATCGAGTCTATAATTATACAAATGTGAATAGGGTAATAATCTCAATCGGTGACCTAAATTTGGTCATCATCTAATGGTCCGAAAGACACAACTTTGATAAAGACCGGATATAAACAATTAACTTAAGTTTCTGATTAATTCTGGAAATATTCACAGATCTCATGCACTGGCCTTGCGAGTTCAAGTTGAACGATTTAAAATGCAATCTTAGCTCGATGTCCCACGATGGACGTCAAGCCCACTAAGACGAATGTCTTTCTATAGTCTCAGAGTTTAATGGCCCAGTAACGAACGGTCTAAAGCTTGTTCGGATTATCAATGCATTTCTAGAATGAATTGGATAGCGAGATTTCTTGTACACAATGATTATGATTTGGATTAGCTAAGTTCATAGTGTGGCCTATCGCAACTAGCAGAAATGGCAATCTGATCATAATCACCATAAATCATTGGTTCTTAGGCTAAAAGAGTAACCAAGTTAGTTTGGTTTGTTAATTAAGATCTGACCCCTAGTTATCTCGGCTTTACTTAGGTCTTTATTTAGTTACAACTATCTTGATTAGTCAGTGATATGTTGGCTAGATTTGGAGCCCTATATGAATAAATCACAAGGCTAGACTCTGTTATTGCACCGATTTATGTATCTTGTTTGTCTATCATGTGAGTCCTTGTATCATATAGTTGGTTGAGCCTCTGGAAGCTGAAGACCGAAGACATAAGAGGATAAGAGCATCAAGGAGCAAATAATAAGTTAATGAGGTGCCTTGGTGACCCTAACCCTTAACCCAAAACAACCATTGAACCTCTACATGATCTTGGCTTAACAGATAAACCTTGTTGATCATCTCTTAATTTTAGAAATCTAATTGAAACATGATAAGCAAGGTTATAAGAGATACGAAACTATTGTGAAATCATTCACCAAAAATAGTAGATTTCGAGTGCTACTCGATTTCATCAAGTAAACCTCGAGAGGTCTTCGATGGCATCGAAAACCTCTCGATGGAATCAAGTAAATCAGATATGTCCAGCAAGTTGTCTGAGTTTCTTGATGGAATAGATGAACTTTCGATGACATCGAATGAGATCCTCGATACCATCAAAGATGACTCGATGACATCGGATAGCATTGTTTAAATTGTCCAACAACAATTCAATTGGAGATTCGATTTCTTTAATGCCATCGAAGCCCAACTCTCTTGTTATGGTTTTTTGTGGGAATTTATAAAATATGTGGATTTTTCATATCCATACCCTTATAAATCCTTGGGTTTGGAGCAAATCTAAATACACATAAAAACTAAAGACTTACAAATCTACGAATGAGAGATTCTCACAAGCTATAGAAATGATTACACCTTGATCCATATATAGCTCAAGTGATAGACTGAGTGAAAGATATCTTGTTTCAACACTGAGGTCTTGGTATCTATTCCCAGCGGGGGTGGCTAACAGTGAAGTGTGAACTGACTGTGGGGTGTACTAACAAGCTAATAAAAAAAAAAGCTATAGAAATGATTTTCTAGCAATAAATTTTATTTTCATTATAATAAATGCTCGCCAAATCCATGTATTTTTAACTTGATTACCAAATAATAGACTATGAGATTTGCCAAAGTCAATAGGCCAACATTTGCAAATAAGCCTCTTAAACAATTACCTGTTTGTGAGAATCCCTAGTGGGGGTGGCTAACAGTGAAGTGTGAACTGACAGTGGATGTACTAACAAGCTAACAAAAAAAATTAAAATTACCTGTTTGTGAGACATTGGATATACAAATCTTACCATGTTACACGAACTACAGATGGAAAGTGCGACGGATGCAGAGATAAGAAGCTAGGGAGAATAAGAGATCGATAGGGATGTTGCTGGGAAATACTTAAAGAGAGTGAGGGGGAAGGTGTGGCGACGTACCGTAAAAAGGTGTGGGCAAGTTGTAGGAATAGAGAGAGAGATCTACATTGCTGACGGGCTTTATTTGATAAAGTCCAAGCCATGGAAGCGGATTGGCTGGTGTACCACACACTACCGATCTAGTTGGTGTGTTGACGTCACCAAGTTCGGTGGGCGCATTATCAGGCACGTGTTAACACAGTACCGATCTAGTTGGTGTGTTGACGTCACCAAGTTAGGTGGGTGCCATTATCAGGTACATGTTATATCCAAACTATCCGTCCATTTGGAGAGTTCATCATAATTCTTGAGCCAAAAAATAAGATATATCTAAGGATCAAGTGGACCATATTGTGGGAGAGTGAACGTCTACCATTGATACCCTTTTATGGGTCATAGAAGTTTTGGATATGGCATTTGTTTTTCCTCTTTATTCAGGTCCGTGTGACATTATCAACAGATTGAATAGAAAATAAATGTTATAATATGCCCTATGAATGGTTTAATGGTTGAAAATCATTGTATCACTGTTATTTTTTGTGTGGTCGACTAGAGCTTTGGATACGACTCATTTTTGGAAATAATGCTCTAAAATAATCTCACTGTATGGATGAACGGTGTGGATATAATAAATACATTATTTTGCTCATATGAGTTTGATTTCCTTTGAACCGTCCGTACAACCAGGAGCTCGCGACAGAGCTCATCTTCGCACGACACGTGCCAACACTGGCCATGTCGGTGGTGCGTGGTCCACCAGCCAATCCGCATCATGTTGCTAACTGGAAGTGGATTGGCTGTGTACCACACACCAGCCATATAACTGGTGTAGATAAGTGTCGTCTTCGAGCGGCGATGCTCCTCAAACTCAGAGATGTATGAACGGTTCATATGATATTAAAGTCACATGGCCCCGCAATGATGTATCTATTATATTCATACCGTTCATCCATTTTTCGACATCATTTTATAGCATTAGATAAAAAATTGAATCTTATCCAAAGCTCAAATGCAACACACCAAAAATAGAGTGAGGATAATGATTTCTATCGTTTGAAAATTTTTCTAGGACCCACCATAATGTTTATTTTTCATCAGTCTGTTAATAAGGTCAAAAATACATTGATAAATAGGAAAAACAAATTTCATATTGATCAGAAACTTCTGTAATCCCAAAAGGGTTTCAACGGTAGACGTTCAATCCCCCGCTGTTTTTGGTAGTGTGGTCCACATGATTTTTAGATAAGTCTTATTTTTTTACTCAAGCCTTAAAAAGAGCTCTCCAAATGGATGAACGGTTTGGATATAACACATACCTCATGATGGGACCCACAGAACTTGCTGACGTCAATACACCAGCTATATATAGATGATGTGTAGTACACCAGCCAATCCGCTTCCCTGCTAACTAGCCACACGCCTCCATATTACCAAAATACCCTCTCTTTTTTTTTTTAAAAAAAAATAATAATAAAAAATCAAATGCCTTCACATGTCCTTTTGAATATTAAAATTTTGGTGGTTTTATAAATCTAATTGCATGGGTAAGAGTTCCCTTCATTACTCCCCTCATATAGTAGCAGAGATTATTTTCACAAGAAATTAAAAATAAAAATAAACAAAATCACATTTTCCAATGGACCTACCAGATATACTTGAAAAAGAAGAATCGTGGGATCCTTCTCAATTTAATAATGTACAGTGTGCCATGGGTTTCACACTTTTGGGACCATGCTCTGGTGAACCAAACCATTGACACGATAGTCCAAGCTACCTTGAGGATTCCCTAGATATCTCTTAGACTGAAATATCTAAATCTTTTTAGTCTATTGAATGTGAAGCCTTGCTGTGATTTTCTCTAAGCCAGCTGTTTATATGACACCATTGTCAAGGCACAAATATCTTTGGTTGACCCGATGGATCATAGGACTAAATCCGCAATAAGTGGGTCTTGGTCCAACTTTTGGAGTATAGTGGATCTGGGTTTAAAATATGGACCTGAATTACTAAATGACTTAGGTATGTAATTATTGGAAAATAAGCAAAATACACAATGGAGGAAAGGAAAAAATGAGATGAATAAAATTAGATTTTTGGGTTTAAATTTTAAGTAGAGTAGTCAATATCACAGGGTACATTTGCTTTTTTTTTTTTTTTTTTTTTTTTTTTTTTTTTGAGAGATTTCAACCAGTGCAAAAGAAGAAAAATAACAATTTGTCATCGGAATATAGTGAACTCATAGATTCGAATTTCAACCCAAAAATTTACACTTTTAAGTGTTTAATAGATTTTTAGTTTTGACAATGATGTGGCTCTTAAAGTGGTCTAAAAAAGACATAGCATGATGGCAGATTTAAGAGCACTGGACTATATGTGTCTTGGTATGGGAGATGGAGTACATTTTCTCTGGACTATGATTAGAGGTGCACGCGAGTTGAACCGAGTTAAGCTGGGCACGGCTCGACTCAACTCGGCTCGGCCACTTGCTGACCCTAGCTCGAACTCGGCTTGGCTCGGTCCTCAAGCTTGACTGGTCAGCTCGACTCGGTTCGATCAGCAGCTCAAGCCAGTTCGAGCCAAGACCGAGCCAAGTTCTCCTGTGCAGCATTTTTCACAAACACATGGACTCCACCTTCAAAATCTCACCATATGTAAAACAGCAGCAGTGGATTTACAGGTATTTCATCAAACACCTTCTAAGCAACATAAAAATCAAGAAAAAAAAGGGTATTTGTTTCATATACATACCTTCCTTGCCACCAGCCACACTTCATTAAGTCATTTCATCAAATACTTGGTGAGCAACATCATTGTCAGGCGCTGGAGAATAGCGAGAAATAGAGGTGAGGAGAGTGGTACTGGTCGCCAGTCGATGTTCGGGCGCTGAAGAGAGTCGAGTTCGAGCTCAAGACCGAGTTGGGGTTGGGGTTTTTAGAGTTGGACGAATGTCCGAGATGAGAGTGGGCGCTGGAATTTTATTTTTATTATTTTTTTTTAAAAAAAAAAAAAAAAACCTATTTTGGGCATCCGGGTAGATTAGATATTATATATACTTACTCAAAAAATCGATCCGAGCCGAACCGAGTCGAGTCAAGCTAGGTCTAGCTCGGACTCGACTCGAAAAGTTTCAAGCTCAATAAAACTGGCTCGACTCGGCTCGAACACAGTTTTGATCCGAGTCGAGTCGATCTTTTCCAAGTTGAATTGAGCAAGCTAATGAGCTAACTCGACTCATGTACACCTCTAACTATGATGTCCAGGATTTATAAAAATTGAAGAAATATGACGTCCCTCTAAGAGAGACATTCATGTACGTTTTTAAGGCATTCACATCCATTTACAACAACAGACACTTTGCTATGAAAAGACATTATCCCTTGTTTTGTGGTAGTTATTTTTATCCATTTTGGGCAAAGAGGGTTATCTAAAAACATAATTTTTTTGCCACATGTAACTCAGGTCTTAATTATCACAATTGTTATCTTGTGAGCGTGGGAAGCGGATTGCATCCAACCAGATCTGTGTGGGGGCCCACTTTGACGTATCTGTTTATCCACGTCATCCATTCATTTTCTTAGATCATGTCAAGATATGGGCCAAAAAATGAGGCAGATCCGACACTCTAGTGAATCTGACTCTTTCATTTAATGCCTTGTGCATTTGATGCACATTTAATGCACCCGAGCTTATTATTTGGCTTGGTCCATTAAAGCATTGGATCTACCTCATTTTTAGGCCCATACCTTAACATGATCTTAGAAAAGAGATGGACTACGTGGATAAACAAATACATTGTTATGGGCATCCACACAGATCTGGTCGGATGCTTAAAGGTTTGATTGGGGTCAGACGTAATCTGCTTTCATGAGCGCGGCAGGAATGCCACATGTACAATTATGTCATAATCACTTTTAATCAATAATAATACTAAAACTTTAGGCTGCATAGGGTCAAACCTCCTACTGGACCCTTGTTCACTCCCAATTATACCATGGCTCAGATGGGTTCGAACCACATGTCCTCTAACTAGACCCAGGTTTACTCTTAATTACACCATAGTTCAAATAGGTCTAAATCATGTGCCAAAAAGATTAAGCACTTTTGCAGCTCTACATCTAGAGCTGGGTAGAATCCGACCCGATCCAATCCGAACTGAAGGCCAGGATCAGGTCGGTTCAAGTAGGCCCACTCAGATCTGAACGTACATCGAGTTGAGTTCGGATCAGTGGCCAATCCAGACTGATCTGATCCGATTCGGTTGTGTACTATATAATCAATATTTACTTTTTATTTTTTTCACTTTTTTACTACGCGCCTTACCCGAATGAAGCTCTAATCGCTCCCTTCTCTTTCTCTACCCGAACAAGGCGCCGTACCCACCCATCTCTCCTCCTTTCTTTCTCTCTTTCTCTCCTGATTTCTCTCCTCTCCTTCTTTCTCTTCTCCTTTCTCTCCTTTTTTCTCTCCTTTTTTCTCTCCTGATTTCCTACATCTCCTTCTTTCTCTCCTGCTTTCTCTCCCTCTCTCTCCTGATCTTGATTCAGCCTAGTCCAAATTGACTAGACAGACTCAAATCGATCTGACTCGATTCAGTTTCCTAGACCGAGTCGGACTCGGTTCGGGTTAGGCCAGCAAGGATTCGGATCTGATCGAGTCAGCCCTGCTAGACTCAGTCTCAGATCGGATCGAGTTCGGGTCAAGTTCTTGAAAAATCGAATAGAGTCAAGTTGGACCCAATCCAGTCTGACTCGACTCGATGCCCACCTCTATCTACATCCCACACTACGCGAGTGCGTACTGTTTTCGTGGAGATTTGAACCTTGGTTTTTAGTAGCAAAAATGCTTCCTCTTACTACTATCTAATGATTTTTTTAAAAGAAAGTTTTCATATGTAGTAAATACATTTATTTTAAAAAAGTAAACTTTTATTTATTTTTATTATAAAAATATAAAAGTAACCTCTCAAAATTAACCCAACCTAACCCAATCCAACCCTTGACTTAGTTTTTAAATGGCTCCTATTTGGGCTACGCCAAAATGAAAAATCTAGGGAAGTATTAGTTAATAAGAAAATAGATGTGTCTGTGCTCTTAAAACATTATAAGTTATATTTGCATTGGGAAACTTGGACAATCTAATCCATTGATCTAGATTGTTCATTAGGTTCACTGTTTAAATCATGGGCTAATATGTAAACATCACATGGATTTCACAAATATGAACCATTTCATCAGTGGTCTTTAATATGGATGGTTAAGATCATTTATACAAAAGTAGGTCCAATCAATAATTGGATCCATCTATTTTTTTGGTCCATGTATAGCTTATAATTCTAAAGACTTACTTCTATTGGGCAATTGTAAACATTCCATCCATGGCTTTAAAAAATGGATGGCAGTAGAAAATAAGGTCATGTATAAAAATGCATTAGATCATCGGAACAATAAGGTTTTTGTATGGTATCTTAATGCATGCGTTTAGGATGGACAATTTAGATGATTCGACTGAAAATCCAAGTGAATCAATGCAACTAGGAGCACTATTATAACTTATAGTGCTCTAAGAGCACATGTGCATTTTTCTAATAAGAAATGTTGTTGATGTCTTAAATTTGTAAACAATAGGGTCTGTAAATGCCATTGACAGATGGTCGATGCCATCAAATTTTTTTGAAAATTTCATGTTTTATCGCTATAACATTTTAGTGTTTTCTCGATGCCATTGACAAACTGAGAATACCATCGAAGTCCCATCGAAGGTGTTATCGAGCATGCGTACAGAATTGCGTAAGTGTGGGATTTATTTCCTATTTCGGATGTTATATGATTTTATGCTATATGTCGGGTGTAATTGGGATTTGGGTAGTAAGAGAGGTGTTTTAAGTTTTCTAAATTTGTTCATAAGGGTATTAAAGGCATATCTTGGCCTGTGAGGAAGATTCGAGACTTGTTCGAATCGGTAATCTCAATCTCTTGTAATTTTCTGCTTTCATAGTGCATTACTGTCACTTTGTGCCATGGTTTTTTCCTGCAAGGATTTTTCCATGTAAAATTCTGTTTGTTTGTGTTTGAACTTAGTTGTGCAATTAGAGTACTTTACTTGATTCATCTGTGTGCTTCTGTGGTTTCTCAATAAGTGGTATCAAAGCTTAATGTTAGGAATCAGATTGAATATGAAAGCATAGTATCAATGGTTTATAATCCAAAGTTTGATGTTGAAAAATATTTTGAAAAAAATAATTTTGAACTATGAAAGGTCAAGATGACCGGTTTCCTAGTTTAACAAGGATTGGATGATGCTCTCCTTGAAAATAGACTAGAATCTATGACAGATGATGAATGGAATAAGATGAACAAGAAAGAGAGAAACTTTATCCAATTGTGCTTAACGGATGATGTCCTCTATAATGTCATGAGAGAGAAAACTACAGTGAGTACATGGACGAAGTTAGAGAACATCTATGCAAAAAAATCTCTTAAGAATCATTTGTACTTGAAGTTTTAGTTATTCAATCTGAAGATAGCTAATGGGGCTGATGTTGAGGCCTACATTAGTAACTTTAATAAGTTAATTTGTAAATTGCTGGATGTGGAGGAAACGACGAAAGATGAGGATCAGGCATACATTCTGTTGAATTCTCTTCCGACTTCGTATGAGTCATTTAAGGACTCATTGTGCACTGATAGAACTACCATTAGCATCGATACCGTCATATCATTCCTTTAGTCGAAAGTTGTAGTGCCTCGAAATTCGAGAACCAAGTAGCAACTCAGCTCCCGAATTCCCAAGTGCCACGTGTGCATAAATGAGTCACAAATGCACACAATTATCAGGTATTAGAAACAATGAAAAATTAAACTAAGCATAATTACTTTTAGATAATTCAGAAAAGATTCAAGTGCCACTAAGTTAAATAAACATCTCAACATAAATTCATAACTATCCATAGACAAATAAATCCAATAATCTAGAATGTCATTGCCTAGGGACCCTGTCCCTTCTACATGTCAATCCCCAAAATGATCTGGGCTTTGGCTCAATCCCGCAGCCATCCATCGTGCTAATAAGGTCCGTCAAATGCTTGGAAATACGTTGGTTCCTCATCGTCGTCGGCACCGACATCGTTCAGTGTGTCCTGCTCTAGGGTACCTGCATCTATATCGGATTCTGGTTGGTATTTTAGAACACCATCCTAGAGTGAGAGTGAGTAGCTAACTCAGTGGTACCATTAGCAATAGGCCACATAAATTATCATACATATAATACATTTAATGAATAACAAACAACATAGAATCTTAAATATTATTGTTAATGCAAATGCATAGCTCAATGATATGATGCATGCCCCTAACTACCAACTCTCCCTCAAGTGACGACATCTGATGGTTCGCAATGACCAACACTCCCTCAAATTGCGACCTCGACTGCCTAATTGCCACAATAATAATGCAAATATTATGAAATATGTTAGTCCAATTGATTAATTAGATTTATTCGTCCAGCAAATTGGAAAAATTGGAATATCCTTAGTGAAGTTGTTGCCCTAATCTGATCGTGCGGCTCAAGGGCTGTGGTCATATGACTCTCGCAATCCTTAGCCCTATATGGGGTCGTCAATCCTAGAAACTATAATCTCAGACGAAACACAATTGGGACTTAAATGTCCTACTTGTGGTCACTATGGGCAGGTCGTCACTCCAGCACAGGCCGATAGCATGGGCATAATGTCTCATACCACATTTCCTGGCTCACGAGTCTAAGTGCTCACTGGACACCACGGGGAGGCTCGTCACCCCAGCTTAGGCCGACGCACAAGCATAGTATCTCATACCACCATCCTCGGCTCATGAGTCTTTATGGGCCGTAAATTATAGCTAATAGTGGGCACAATGGTCTTAGGGTACTTCGGGTTCATACAGGTGTGATCAGACATGGTTAACGTACAAGGATGGTCGACTTAAGAGTCAATATGCCCTGACGGGCTAAACCGTATCTAATCGGCCTGAGAACACTGTCTCGTGTAGTCTAACTATGACCAACAACCTGTAGTTCAACTATTTGGACCGGATTACTCGCGAGCAGGTCCAACGAAAGGGGTCGCCCAAGTAATTCCAGGTAATCGGCCCATCCATAAGGGTTTATGCAATAATATACAACATGTATTGTCAAATTCAGAGATAGTTCACCCATAATAGGCATAAATCAGCAATTTAAGTACATGGACAACAATATATTAAGTTCCGCTAACCCATACGGGTCATGTTCATCATGTTTCAACATATACAATTATAAGACAACTACGCACCAATATACAACAACTAGTCTTCCATGAGTTAACATAAATCACATAATTCAACTATAAATCGAGGAAATCAAGCAAGTAGTTCAACAAATTAGTAATGTGACAACATTCCATGCCTTTACTCCTAGCATAATTGACATGTAGCAACAATTCAACCAATAATCAGCAATTTACAGCAATTTATGTCATTGTTTAAGTATAGTTAGTACCAAATAAGGAAATCAACAATCAACTAGCATAAATTTGGGGAAAGTTAAATATTTGCACCCTACATGAGCATGCAAATGCACAAGTCACAGATTTGGGGTATTAGGATCTAATCCCCTTCCATAATTTTAGCAATTTCTATTCCATTATCCTAATTATGCAGCCCAAATGAAACTATAGCAACATGCACTAACAATGCACCACACACATTCACTAAACCTATGTTAGGCACTATAATCGGTCACTTAAAGGTAATGGTCCGCACCTATTGTTGACCGAAAGTTGCTGAGATCATCTTAACGGCACCGGGTCCGTAAGCTCGACGCCCCGGGGCCTTGCATTGCATGGAGTGGCGGTAAGTTACATGCGTGTGGCTAGAATTTAGGAAGAAATGGTATAGAGCTCCATCTTACCTTGGATTGAAAGGGGTTTCGCTCCAACGACAATTGGGTTGACGCTTTCCAGCAATTGGAAGGTGTAGGTGAGGGGATTCCCAAATCCTAAGCACCACAAACCACAATCACCACCCAATCTCCTCACTCTCCCTCCCTCTCTCTCTCTCTCTCTCTCTCTCTCTCTCTCCCTCTCTCTCCCTCTCTCTCTCTCTCAGAATTTCTATTTCTGAAATTTCAACAAAATGAGGGAGAGGGCTGGACTTTTATATATCCAAAATTATATTAGTCAACCCCGCTGTTTGGTAATTTCCTCCAATGGCCCTGTGGGCCCTTTTTTTTTTTAATCATTGGGGCTGTCCTGATGGCCCCCTAGCCCATCTGATTCATGGAACACGTGCCCCACGACCCGATGAAGGGTTGGGGAAAGGTTGATCGTAAATGGATGCGGGGTTTTGCCGCAGTGGCCCGATTCCCAATCAACAGTCACTGTTCCATGATCAATGGTCAGATTTTGTGGGTAAGGACAGAATTATCTCTGAACTTCGGTATGGATTTAGAAGAAATCCGACAGCTGAAATGCCCGAATTTGCTGACTCAAGAAACAGGGCCAATTGATTTAAATTTCAGAATTTTATTTTTTAGGCTTGGTGACTTGCGAGTTTCAAGTGCTGCTTGTATGACACAGTTCACCTATTTCTGGGCATCGTCTGAGCCTGACATCCACGTGAGATCATAAGCCCAGTGAGGCCCTTGGCCTGCCAAAGTGTTGGAGTTTCTAGTCCTTCCTCGAGTGATACACGGTCCATACGAACAGTCGCCAAGTGTAGCTTAGGCATCTGGCTCTAGGCCCAGCCACGATTTGATTTAATCGCATCAATGACTAAATTTGGATTAATTTATCAGTAATAGACCCACACGTGCGGTCGAATCATTCGGTCCTGCGTCGGTTCGCACGTGAGCTCCTAAGGACACTATTCCTTTTTGGACGGGGCATTACAAAAGTGATGAGAAAGAAAAGCAGTGACATAAGTGCTTTTACAGATGCACTGGTTACGAGGGAAAAATTCTGAGCAAGACAGTGGATCTTCGCGATCTAAGTCCAAATACAAGGGTAAGGGCAAAGGCAAGTTGAAGTTCTAGAATTGTCGGATGTCCGAGCATATGAAGAAGGATTACACAAATACTAAGATGACAAAAGATAATTCAGAAAAGGGAGCTCTCCCTGTTTTCGTGGACAGACGCTCGAACAGGCAGCATCCGTTTGGGTAATGAATGTGGGCCACTAAGATCGGTTGTCCGAATGATCTGGATTGTCCATTCAAAGCCCAAAGGCCGTATAACAAAGGCCTAGAGGAGGAAATTCCAAGGAAACAACAAGAATGGTTTCCACACATCAAACGCAGGATGGATGACAGAAACAAAGATTCAGTGGGCCGCATCAACAGACAACCAAAAACGTCCATCTCCGACCGAAATTTTGAGTTGAATCCAATGGACGAAGTGGATTTCCTCGCCAGCTCCGATCATGGGCCCACCAAATATCACTACACAAGTTCATGCGCAGGGGAGTACGAACGTGAATCACGGATCGCTCGGCCTCCGTGGGCCATTGTGTGATCACAATCGCGGTTGGATGACTGATTCGAACCGTCCAAAAGATGCAGAGGGTGGTCACAACCCTCACCATGGAGTCTGAATCAGAGATTGAGACGTTCACCGTCCCAAAAACTCGACCAAACTCAAGACTGTTTGCGTTTTTCATGTTTCGCTGCGCACACAAGGTGCGAAAGGAGCTGCTGCGTAAACTCCACCGCCACAGCCACCGCCCTACCTTATGTCTATAAAAGAGAGGGAGATAAGGACATGAAAAACCATCCGGGGATCATCTTGGGACGTGGATATCTGAGGAGAGAGAGAGAGAGAGAGAGAGAGAGAGAGAGAGAGAGAGAGAGAGAGTGGTCGGCCAAGCTCCATCCAACATTTTTCCTTCCTCTCCCTTTATTTGCTTTAATGTTTTTTGAGATTTTAGCGTCATCATGTCGATGATAGGCTAAACCTCTTAGCTAGGGCTAAGAGGTGAAGCTTATAGTGTGATGGGATTATTTTTATGCCTTTAATTCATGTTTAATGAACTCTCCTTGATTATAAGGAATATTTTTAGTTTTTAATGGTTTATTATGACTTAAATTACAATGAATCTGTGATAGCTCTGAGCATATCCTTTTCATTATTATGATTGTGAAGTTAGGAAGCCCTGTTGTTCACCATCGTCCCATGGACATGGTGGGATGATGGAATCCTTCCTAACGTTCATAACTCTCTTAGAATGGATGTGGATTGGTTAATTTCTGTTGTTCGCTTTGTCTCATGGGCGTGGTTTTGTGATGGAATCAATTCCAGTTTTCATCCCTCTCTTCCATTGAAAACTAGATTAAAGGAAGTTCATATTTGAGTTTTAATGAAATATCTTCCAACTGGATGGAGATAGGACTCTAAATCCAGTTGAGTTCGTGAATCAAGCATAGATCTCCATGATCTCTACAAGTGGATCCTTAGAAACCCTAATTTCCCACCTTTGAACTTTACAAGTTTTAGTTAAATAGTTTACAATTATTCCCTTAAATTCTTTAGATTTAGATTGCATCTTCTTCTAGTTCTAGTTCTGGTTACCTTCGTGATACATATAAGGTTCAGTCCCTGTGGATTCGACCTCGGTCTTACCGAGATTATTACTACATTGCGACCCTATACGTGGGGTGGTGAATAAATGGTGAAGCTAAGATATTGCCATTATATTACAGGTCTCTACTCGGACACTAGGCTCGATGCGGTCGCAATGACTCCTTACATGTGTCCTTTGATCCATTTTAGGGTTTTCATCACCAAAGGACGACCACAAATAATGTAAGGGTCATCACTCAAATACAATTGTGGTGGATTCACAACATAAATTCCATTTATAATACGGTAGGATTGTAGAATTCACATGTGCTCAATGGTCACTACGGGAAGGCTTGTCACCCAATTTTGTACCAATATTACGGGTTCATCAACCTATTTTTTTTACCAATATGGTAGGCATGTTACCCCAACATAGGCTGATAGCTCGGATACGGTGTCCCATACCACCATGCCCAGCTTATGAATCTTTGTAGGATTGTACCGCTGACGGTTATAAGTAGACTCATTCAATCACTACAAGAAACCCCACTTTTAGCGACGGAAATTTTCGTTGCTAAAAGTCAAATTTTTGCAGCTAACTACTTTTAGCGCTGAAACTTTTCGTCGCTAAATTCGTCGCTAAAAGACCGATGTACAAGGCTTTTATCAGCAAAAAATTTAAATCGTCGCTAAATGCAAACTTTTTAGTGACGAAAATTTTCGTCGCTAAATAAAATTTCCAAGACCTTTAGCAGCGAAAATTTTCGCTGCCAAAAAAAATTTCAGGACTTTTAACAGCGAAACTTTTCACCGCCAAAAACACTTCTATGACTTTTAGCAGCGAAAATTTTCACCGCAAAAAAAAATTCAGAAATTACAAGACTTTTAGTTGCGAAAAGTTTTGTCGCCAAAAAACTTCCAAGACTTTTTAGTAGTGAAAATTTTTGCCGCTAAAAAATTTTCAAAACTTTTAGCGGCGAAAATTTTCACCGCCAAATAATTTTCCAAGAATTTTTAGCACCGAAAACTTTCGCTGCCCAAAAATTTCCAAGACTTTTAGTAGCGAAAATTTTTGGTGCCAAAAAAATTTCCAAGAATTTTTAGCACCGAAAACTTTTGCTGCTCAAAAATTTCCAGGACTTTTAGTAGCGAAAATTTTCACCGCCAAAAAAATTTCCAAGAATTTTTAGCACAAAAAACTTTCGCTGCTTAAAAATTTCCAAGACTTTTAGCAGCGAAAATTTTCGCCGCCAAAAAAATTTCCAAGAATTTTTAGCACCAAAAACTTTCGCTGCTCAAAAATTTCCAAGACTTTTAGCAGCGAAAACTTTCGCCGCCAAAAAAATTTCCAAGAATTTTTAGCACCGAAAACTTTCGCTGCCCAAAAATTTCCAAGACTTTTAGCAGCGAAAATTTTCGCCGCCAAAAAAAATTTCCAAGAATTTTTAGCACCTAAAACTTTCGCTGCCCAAAATTTCCAAGACTTTTAGCAGCGAAAATTTTCGTCCCCAAAAAAAATTTCAAGAATTTTTAGCAGTGAAAACTTTCGCTGCTACCCAAAATCGTTCCACTTTTAGCGACGAAAATTTTTGTTGCTAAAAGTCTTTTTTTTTTCAATATACAGCTCAAAATTCCTCACAAAATTCTTGATATACACCTGTTAACAATATATTTCATCATATTTATCCTAATATACACCTGTTATATATTATATTTCATCATATTCAAATTCACATCCAGATAAACCCAAACCCAAACATAAACTACATTCATTCAAACAGAAACAATCTTATCTGCATCACATTCATTCATGCATTAATACATATAAACTTAACAGAATAAACAAATATACAAAAAAATCAAAAAGATGAAGGCGGAAGTGGTGGAGCATCGGTGGGTAAGCGTGCAGCGAAAGCCTCTAACATCTGCATCATCCGTCGCTCATGGTCCACCCGCATCTCCTCCATCCTCCTCTCCTGCTCCTCCCTTTGCGTCTCCAGATGATCCTCCATCCTCCTCTCCTGCTCCTCCCTCTGCCTCGCCAGATGATCCTCTATCCTCCTCTCCTGCTCCTCCCTCTGCCTCGCCAGATGATCCTCCATCTTCCTCTCCTGCTCCTCCCTCTGCCTCTCCAGCTCCTCCATCATCTTCCTCTCCTGCTCCTCCCTCTGCTTGTCCAGCTGATCTTTGATGTCATCGACGACGACCCGTAACTGCTGAACCTCTCTCTCTGCGGTATCAGCTTGGTATACGGCGCTCTCGCCAACGACGATGGATAGGCTGGAGGCAGCTCTAACGGGTGCCATGAGCTTGGCACCATGGCCAAACCCACACACATATCTAGAACGGGTGCCAAGCACCTGACTCAGGATCTCTAGCTCACTCCACTGAGTACCATCGGGAGTGGGCTGATTGTGTAAGGTGTTCATCTCCTCCTGTAATGAAAACATATGAATTTTCATAATAAATGACATTATTATAATTTAATACAATAAAATTTTATAATGTAAGGATTTTTAACCCAAATCTCGCTGGCTCTAGGATGAACCCAAGATCCCGTCGTCTGCCGACAGTGAGTCCCTTTGTAGAAGCTCCACCGTCCTGGGCTCTGGCCGTGTGACGGAATCTCGCCTAACGAAAGGACAATAGAGTTAATATAAATGCATGGAAAGAATATATAAACGTAATAATTACCAGTACTTTCTTACCATGTCGTGACGAAGTCGTATGAATGACTTTGAACCAGCTACATGGTTCACTTCTAACTTTCCTCTGTTGTCAGAATTTTTTTTACTCCTTTTCTGAACACATTATTCATAATACATTGTTATTAATTGTGAAATTAATTATTACGCTAAGATATCGTAAATATGTAAATATTACCTGAAAAGGATCAGATGAAAATCTATCACAGAGTATCCACTAGTCCCCATCGGTCACGTGCAGCGGTGCGGACTGTACGGCCTCCTTGTGGCTCACGCACTGCTTGTACTGCCGGTGTAATCTAGTGCGGTAATCCTTGAACCGCTCTTTCATCATATCGTCGATGGTATGGGAGATGTGCGGAACACTCAAATCAAAGTCAAATTTATCCCGCAGTTTCGTAAATAATAGATTAAGGCAATAAACTTATTAAGAAAATAACTTAACCGTAAATGAACATTTATAAAATAAATTTTAATTGACTAAAATTTACCTAAAGGTGCTGACGGATGAACTGCCGAACATCATCTGTCACGTCTCTCCAACGGGGGGTGGTGGGGGGAATCAGAGATCGGCATAAGACACCGACCTCTGACGTAAACAACATGGCATTGTTCCCAATAGGTTTAATGCAGTCCTGTGGGAACTCTACCGTCACCCTACCCTCACGCGTAAGTCGCTCTAAAAGTAACCCACACGTGGGTCCACGTCCTTGCCGGCTGGTCGACAACACTGTTGCAACAGAATTATGTAAGTCTAAACATAAACAGAAATTATTAAAAGAAATATATGTCTAAAGTTACATGCAGTGCCTAGTGTATGCGTGACTGAGGGATCAGACGCCTGCGATGCAATATGCCACGGCGATGATGTCTCCGTTGCATCATGGGTAGAAGGGGTAAATTCAATGCACGAACGACGTACTCTCCCACCTAGTGCCACACTGAATATGTGCGAACTACGAACTTATAAGTTTAAACAATCTCAATACAAGTGGAATATACTAAAACATTATACAAGTAGTGTTGATGGTATAATGCATTTGTGCTTATGCTCAGAGAGATGAATAAAATATGATTAGACCATTACACTATAATGCAAGCATAATATAATAAAACTGTAAACTTTAATCTATAACCATTAGAAATTCCATTACACATTGTCATTATATATTAAATACACATATTTGTTGTAAAATGAAACAACTATGAGGTAAACTATCCGAAGTACTCCCTGCGTAAGTTATCGTATGCTTCAGAAGTGTATGTCATCCTGTCTGAAGCATTAGACATTTTTATAGCCAACATGACAGTCACAATAGGAGAAATCTGATCTATCGGGATTCCGTTCAGATGTGCAAGTGACAGAGTCGCATCTTCCATATCTCGTTTCCCATGATTATATATCTCCATCAGCTCTGGAATTTCTTTGAGATTGTATAATCTTTCGTCTGAGTTGTCGTCGATATATTCCACTCTACACTCATCGACCAGACCAGGTATCTCTATGGCCCTACCAGAAGAAGATAGGACCGAAACATCCATCTATAACAGCTGATGAAGTACGTTCCGTGCTTCTGCTATGCTTCGGTTTGAGGATGACATGATCAAAAATTGTCTCAACTGTAAATGTGAATTATAAACAAGTCAATAAAAGGAATTAATCATGACTTGTAATTTTCACGTATACATGGAATACATAAATTATTTGAATTGAAAAATGACATGTAAATCATGTCTACATTTAATAATCGTCGTCTATATCACTATCGCTTAAGGCTATTTCTTCTTCACCATCACTATCGCTGATTAGTATTTCCTCCTCATAGTCTCCAACGTTATCATCAATGAAACCTGTATCATCTCTAACAATGTCTTGTATTAATGAGACATCAACATGATCAGGTGGCACATCATCTCTTTCTAATTACACCACATCAATATCAATACTTGAATCAGTCCTTGTATCCCTAGATGGCATGTCTTCTTGATATGCTTGTTCAACCCTAGACGTATCATTTCCCCCGTCCTCGCTATCTTCAACCTCTGGTACGGGAACGTCAAGTACGTTCCTGGGCTTTATTTTCTGCACCATGTGCCAAGAGCCGCCTAACTTAGTGTCAGCGAGGTAAAATACTTATTCAGCCTGACTGGCGAGGACAAATGGGTAGTCCTTAAACCACTTTCAAGATAAATTTATGCTCGTAAAGTAGTTGTCAGTCTGTATTCTCAACTTCTTATTTTCAATATCCCACCAATCACATCTAAATAAGTACACCCGCTTTCTCGTACAATAACTCAGCTCAATAATATCAGTCAAAATGCCATAAAAGTCAATTTCATCCTCCTCATTTGTTCCTTTCACAACTACCCCATTATTTTGCGTGGTCCTGTACTTCTCACGTTCTTCGGTGTGGAACCGAATCCCATTTATAATACAACCTGTATATCTAGATACACGTCTATCAGGGCCACACGCCAGTGAGTATAGTGCATTAGACACATCTGCAGAGTTGCTTGTGTGCAACGTCTTTATCTATTATCATGTACAAAATATAGTTGTTTAGTGATTTTCTTTGGTTGAAATAATGTGCAATATAACGAAAATTCTAAGTGTGGTAGATACAATGTGAAATCTTACACGTTCGGCGAACCATTCTGGAAACTGATCCTGATGCATCTGATCATAATTTGTGGGGAATTTGGACTTCATCTCGTCTATGTGTTCACTACACATAAATGACACATCGTCAGCAAGAAACATTAAGATCATTGTATGTAGGAATTACAATAATCGAGGGAAGACTTACTCCAAGTACGACTCTATTTCTTCACAATTGTGCAACACATTCCATCGTGCCTTTGCTAGATCCACAAGGTCCATATCCTGAAATGTCGGGGATCCTAAAGGACGAACGTTATGTGCAAATATAGATATGAGTCCTTATTCATGCTCCTGCCCTTCATCGGCATTCCGATCTTCTCGGTTAAATCTAGTCTCTATGCCACGAAGATACATGGAGCAAAATGTAAGGCACTCATTATCAATGTACGGTTTAGCTATCGACCCCTCCGGTCGTGCCTTATTCCTCACAAATTGTTTGAGTGTGTGAAGGTATCTGTACACAAAACCACTGTGTTATACGTATGAAAACATAGATATATGTAGTTTATGGAATGAATAAAAATTTTAACAGATTCTACCACCTTTCGATCGGATACATCCAACGATATTGTACTGGGCCTGTAAGCTTCGCCTCGTGTGGTAAATGAATCGTTAGGTGTACTATGACATCGAAAAATGTAGGTGGAAATATTCTTTCAAGTTTGTAAAGGATTATGGCAATGTCCCTCTCCAGTCTTTTAATAACATCCACATTCAACGATTTTGAACACAAATCCTTAAAGAATATCCCCAGCTCAATCAGCGTCACACTGATATCCTTGCTCAGGAATCCACGAATCGTAATCGGCAGTAGGCGTTGCAGAAGGACGTGACAATCATGACTTTTCATTCCTGTTACCTTACAATCCGTAACGTTTACGCGCCGAGATATGTTTGACGCATACCCATCGGGAAACTTCACCGATCTCAACCATTCACATAAACGCTTTCTCTCTAGTTTGGTCAACGTGTAGCAGGCCGCTGGTATAGTATATGAATTTTCATGTGGTTGCAAGTGCAACTCTTTCCTTAAACCCATTTCTTGTAGATCCAATCAAGCCTTGAAACTGTCTTTTGTTTTTTTCTCTATGTTCATCACTGTTCCAAAGATATTGTCACATATATTTTTCTCAATATACATGACATCAAAGTTGTGTCGCAATTTCAGATCACTCCAATAGGGCAACTCAAAAAAGATGCTCTTCTTCCTCCAGTTATAGTCTAATACTGTACGTTTCCTCTTCTTCAAGTGCGATGCCTTACCAAATCTAACTTCTCCAATGTTACTCAGTTGTTGCATCACATCTTCTCCAGATAGCTCTTTTGGGGGTGGCTTATGATCTTGTTTGCCATCAAAGATTATCGTCCTCCTCCGCCAACTATGATCGCTCGGAAGGAAGCGACGATGATCCATATAACACATTTTTCTACCATGCTTCAATGACAATGAACAAGTCTCAATATCACATGTAGGACAAGCCAACTTACCCTTTGTGCTCCACCCAGACAAATTTCCATACGCGGGAAAGTCATTTATTGTCCACAAGACCGCTACATGCAATCGAAATGTCTGTCCTGCAAATGTGTCATACGTATGTACACCTTAACTCCACAACTCGTTTAACTCATCTACTAACGGTCACAAGTACACATTAATGTCATTCCCAGGTGACCTGGGTCTAGGAATAAGTAATGACATTATAAAAAATGACTCCTTCATACATAACTAAGGAGGTAAATTGTAGGGCATAAGTACCACTGGCCACATACTGTATGGGCCACTCATATTACCAAATGGATTAAAACCATCACTTGCAAGACCTAGTCAAACATTGCGAGAATCCTCTGTAAACCAGTCATGTTGCTTGTCAAGGCTTCAGAGTCCGCAGGGTGCCTCAGTGTATTATCATCATGAACGCGTTTCTCCTTATGCCACCTCATATCTTCAGCCGTCTTACGAGACATCAACAATCTTTGCAATCTTGGTTTCAATGGGAAGTACCTTAACACCTTTCGCGGGATGTTCTTATCCCTGGCTTTGCCATACTTCCACCTAAACTCTCCACATTCTTGACACTCTCCAGCATCCTTATGCTCTTTCCGATATAATAAACAATCATTTATACATCCATGTATGAGTTCATAACCAAGGCCCAAGTCTCGCATCAAGGATTTTGCCTCGTAATGGGACTTAGGCAATGTCTCACCGTCCGGCAATGCTTCTTTCAACAACTCTAGCAACATGTTGAATGATTTGTTACTCCAACGATTTATTGTCTTCAAATAAAGTAAGTTTATAAGAAAATTCAACTTGGAGAAGTTCTTACACCCCGGATAAAGTGGACGTTGCGCATCCCTTAATAACCTACTAAACTTTTCTGATTTGACATCACCCATTGAAGGAATATCTTGGCTACTGCTTGTCGCTGTAAAATCAGTATCCGCAATTATTACCCTAAACACATCCCGTTGAGGGTCAAATATTGCATATTAGACCCCAGTTATTACATGGATTTACGAACATGACATTGCTTAATGAAATATTTTAATCATGTTTTTGTTGCAGGATGTAATTAGGAGCATTGATTGAAAAAGGGTATTAAAAGCTTGAATTTGATACTCTAAAGTCACCAGAGCAAGGGAAGGACTCCAGAGGACCAAGATCAACGAATTCACATGCCAAAGATTCGAGGAAATCAAACCGTTCACGTTAAAAATGGCCCAAAACTAGTCCAGAATGCAAGATCACAGGGTTTTCACAATCAATTCGGCTCGAAACTTCATACGTGGACTGAGGGCCATAAATTAATCATACAAATTGAATTCCAACTCCTAGATCTCTGTAGAAGTGGCCCAATGGATAAATCAGCCCACCGATCGTCAATATGGGGCCCACCAGCTACCTGGATATGCTTCACTTTTGGTCTCAATGCTTAAAATGATATGATAAATCGGATGGTCGGAGAGGATTTCTCATGAACATCACCGTGGGACCCACACACGCAACGCGTGTACACAGAGTATGCATGCACTAGACGTACACCCGTGCCACTGAGTCGGTCAGTGTAAGCTGACCCGTCTCCTTACGCAGGAAGGAAACAGCGTTAAACGCTGTCATCGCCGGTCTCTCTCAGTGGGCCCCACCCATCATCCAAATAAGAGATCTGGACCGTCCATTAAATTCCCATGATCTTTCTTATCTGAGCCTAGGTGTTAAAATTCTAAGAAACAGTGAGGATATGATTTCAGCCTTTAAAACGGATGATTAACAGTGAAATGAGAAATTCGGTGGACCACACCTAGTCCAATATGAAACTAGTCTTTCTTTACTGGTTTTTCGAGATGATAACAATGGACGGAGTGGATCCCTCAAAATAATAGCAAATTGGGGCCCACCAATATCCCAGCGGAAGACTGCGAAGGCCCTGTTCTGTGAATGACTGAGAAAACCAGATATTCTGGCGTGATCAGCGACCAAATCAGCGACCAAGAAGCTGATCCGGACCGTCCAGAATTCATCACACGTCCATTACCAGTAAACATAGGATTTCTGACTATTGGAAGGAAGATTTGCATGGAAATGACGATCAAATGAAGAGCCATACGGGATTAACAACAGGGAAAACAGAAGCCAAAACAGATTAATCAGGCCAATCCAAACCGTCCAAACTCCTAAAATAGTGGTTCTGACCCCGTCCAAGCAGTCGGATTGACCGGACTGAACAATCCTTCATCTCAGATTCATTTCAGACGCAACCAGTTTCTGCGTTTTCTTGTGCAGAAACAGAGGTTCGTGATTTGGTTCTGCTGCGAATTGGAATGCGTAAAAAGAGTCGATTCTCCAACTCCAGCACGGACTCTACACCACTCAGGCTGTTTATAAAAGAGAGAGACAGGAAGAAAAGGGGATTAGTCGGCTGGGAGCATCAGATCTTCTTGGAGCGTGGGAAGAAAGAGAGAGATAGGTGGTTTCTTTTATTTTCTTTATGTTTAATTGAGATTAGCCTCATTATGTCTACGTGTGGCTAAACCTCTTAGCTAGGGCTAAGAAGTGAAGTTTGTAGTGAGATGGGGGATTTTATTCATTGTCTTTAATTTAATTTTAATTCATGAACCGAATTTGATATTGGTTTGATTATTATGAGAATATTTTTAGTTTTTAACGGTCTATTGTGACTGAAATTACAATGGATCTGTGATGGCTTTGAGTATTTCCTTTTCCTTTTGATGTTTATGACGTCAGGAAGCCTTGTTGTTCACCATCGTCTCCTGGGCATGGTTGGATGTCGGAACCCTTCTTAACCTTCATATCATATTGATTGGTTGGTAATTAGTTTAATTCTGTTGTTTACTTTGTCTCCTAGGCATGGTTTGGTGATGGAATCCATTCTAATTCTTCCACCTTTCATCTCTTGAAAACTATATCAAGGGAAGTTCAGTTTGATTTTCATGGTTACACCCTTCAACTGGATGAAGATGGACTCTAAGTCCAGTTGAATTTTTGATGCAGGCATAAGATCTCCCTGATCTCTACAAGTGGATCCTCTGAATCCCTAGTGTCCTTTCCTCTGAATTCTCTTAAGTTTTAGATAGTTATTTCACTATTATTCCTCAAATTACGATTGATTTAGATTTCATCTTAGGCTAGTTCTAGTTCTAATTAGTTTCAGATTACGTACAGGTTTCAGTCCCTGTGGATTCGACCTCGGTCTTACCGAGATGATTACTACATCACAACCCTATACTTGGGGAGTGAACACATCCCCTATGATATCTTGCATTTCGTCAACGTCTTCATCCTCGTCATCCGGCACAATTGGATCAGCAATGACTTCAGTGGGCTTAACTCTACGGGTCATATCTTCACCATGATAGATCCACCAAGTGTAACCCTGGTCAATCCCAACTATGAACAAATCATCCTCTACTTTGTCTAAAGTCTTAAATATCATGTTCTTGCATTTTCGACATAGACACCTAATCCTATTCCTTAAATTTGCCCAATTTCGCGCAAATTTCATGAACTCTTCAACCCCTTGTTTATACTCTGGGCCAAACCTGTTCTTAGCTCGCATCCAACTCTTATCCATGTTTACAATGAAAAGACTAAAGTCAATTTATAGAAATAGCTTTAAGATTATGCTAAGTTTAGGTTTAGGTTATATTATATGTTTAGAATTTGATAATAGGTATAGTTTAGGTTATAGGTTTAGGTTTATGTTATAAGTTTAGGTTAAGGTTACAAGTTTAGGTTAAGGTTATAAGTATGGGTTATAGGTTAAGGTTAAGGTATAGGTTTAGGTTATAAGTGTAGGTTATAGGTTTAGGGAAAGGTTAGGTTCTCTTCCGTTATAGGTTTAGGAAAGGTTAGGTTCGTGTTATAGGTTTTGGGATTTGAGAATAGTTTTAGGTTTTAAGTATAGGTTTAGGTTGGATTATAGGTTAAGGTTTAGGGATTTGTGTTTAGATTATAGGTTTAGGTTTAGAGATTTAGGTTCGGGTTCGAGTTTGGGATCGGGTTTAGGTTTAGTTTTAGGTTCGTGCTTAGGTTTATGTTATAAGGTATAGGTTTAGGGAATTAAGAATTAGTTTAGGTTTAGGTTTGGGGAATCGGGTTCGGGTTCGGGTTCGGGATCGGGTTTAGGTTTGGGTTTTCAAGTTTAAGCTTAGGTTAAGGTTAGAGATTTGAGATTAGGATTAGGTGTAGGTTTATGTTTAGGGATTTGAGAATACATTTAGGTTTTAGGTTTAGGTTTAGGTCTTAGGTTATAGGTTAAGGTTTAGGATTTAGGTTTAGGTGAATGGTAGGTAATAGGTTATAAGTTTAGGTTATAGGTAATAGGTTTTGGTTTAGGTTAAGGTTATAGGTTTAGGTTAAGGTTTAGGTTTAGGTTAAGATTAAGGTTTATGTTTAGGTTATAAGCTATAGGTTTAGGGAATTGAGAATTGGTTAAGGTTTAGGTTTAGGAATCGGGTTCGGATGCACGGGTTCTGGTTTAGGCATGGGTTTTCATGTTTAAGTTTAGGTTTAGGTTAAGGAGTTGAGATTGGGATTAGGTGTAGGTTTAGGTTTAGGGATTTGAGAATAGGTTAATGTTTGGGGTGTAGGTGTAGGTTTAGGTTATAGGTTTAGGTTTTGGTTTTAGGATAAGGTTAAGGTTATAAGTTTAGGTTACTGTGTTTA
Organism: Magnolia changhungtana; assembly: GCA_030180095.1. Classification (NCBI taxonomy): domain Eukaryota; kingdom Viridiplantae; phylum Streptophyta; class Magnoliopsida; order Magnoliales; family Magnoliaceae; genus Magnolia; species Magnolia changhungtana. The sequence continues at coordinate 847,312 of JASAUF010000462.1, read as the reverse complement.
GGTTATAGGTTTAGGTTAGGTGTAGGTTTAGGTTATAGGTTATAGCTTTGGGAATTGAGAATAGGTTAAGGTTTAGCTTAGGAAATTGGGTTCGGGTTGGGGTTCGGGATCGTGTTTAGGCTTGGGTTTTCATGTTTAGGCCTAGGTTTAGGTTAGGGAGTTGAGATTGGGATTTGGTGTAGGTTTAGGTTTAGGGAATTGAGAATAGGTTAAGGTTTAGGTTTAAGAAATCCGATTGGGCTTCGGGATCGGAGTTTAGGCTTGGGTTTTCATGTTTAGGCCTAGGTTTAGGTTAGGGAGTTGAGATTGGGATTTGGTGTAGGTTTAGGTTTAGGGAATTGAGAATAGGTTAAGGTTTAGGTTTAGGAAATCGGGTTGGGGTTCGGGATCGGGTTTAGGCTTGGGTTTTCATGTTTAGGCCTAGGTTTAGGTTAGGGAGTTGAGATTGGGATTTGGTGTAGGTTTAGGTTTAGGGAATTGAGAATAGGTTAAGGTTTAGGTTTAGGAAATCGTTTGGGGTTCGGGATCGGGTTTAGGCTTGGGTTTTCATGTTTAGGCCTAGGTTTAGGTTAGGGAGTTGAGATTGGGATTTGGTGTAGGTTTAGGTATAGGGAATTGAGAATAGGTTAATGTTTAGGTTTAAGAAATCGGGTTGGGGTTCGGGATCGGGTTTAGGCTTGGGTTTTCATGTTTAGGCCTAGGTTTAGGTTAGGGAGTTGAGATTGGAATTTGGTGTAGGTTTAGGTTTAGGGATTTGAGAATAGGTTAATGTTTAGGTATAGGTTTAGGATTAGGTTATAAGTTTTGGTTATGGTTTTAGGATAAGGTTAAGGTTATAAGTTTAGGTTAAGGTTATAGGTTTAGGTTAGGTGTAGGTTTAGGTTATAGGTTATAGCTTTGGGAATTGAGAATAGGTTAAGGTTTAGGCTTAGGAAATTGGGTTCGTGTTGGGGTTCGGGATCGGGTTTAGGTTTGGGTTTTCAAGTTCGGCTTAGGTTTAGGTTAGGGAGTTGAGATTGGAATTTGGTGTAGGTTTAGGTTAAGGAATGAGAATAGTGTAGGGTTTAGGTTAAGGAAATCGGGTTGGGGTTCTGGATCGGGTTTAGGCTTGGGTTTTCATGTTTAGGCCTAGGTTTAGGTTAGGGAGTTGAGATTGGGATTTGGTGTAAGTTTAGGTTTAGGGATTTGAGAATAGGTTAATGTTTAGGTATAGGTTTAGGATTAGGTATAGGTTTTGGTTATGGTTTTAGGATAAGGTTAAGGTTATAAGTTTAGGTTAAGGTTATGGGTTTAGGTTATAGGTTTAGGTTAGGTGTAGGTTTAGGTTATAGGTTATAGCTTTGGGAATTGAGAATAGGTTAAGGTTTAGGCTTAGGAAATCGGGTTCGGGTTGGGGTTCTGGGATCGGGTTTAGGTTTGGGTTTTCAAGTTCAGCTTAGGTTTAGGTTAGGGAGTTGAGATTAGGATTAGGGGTAGGTTTAGGTTTAGGGATTTGAGAATAGGTTAATGTTTAGGTTTAGGTTATAGGTTTAGGTTATAGGTTTAGGTTTTGGTTTTAGGATAAGGTTAAGGTTATAGGTTATAGGTTAAGGTTATAGGTTTAGGTTAGGTTTAGGTTTAGGTTATAGGTTATAGCTTTGGGAATTGAGAATAGGTTAAGGTTTAGGCATAGGAAATTGGGCTCGGGTTCGGGATCGGGTTTAGGCTTGGGTTTTCATGTTTAGGCTTAGGTTTAGATTAGGGAGTTGAGATTGGGATTAGGTGTAGGTTTAGGTTTAGGGATTTGAGAATAGGTTAATGTTTAGGTATAGGTTTAGGTTTAGGTTATAGGTTTTGGTTTTGGTTTTAGGATAAGGTTAAGGTTATAAGTTTAGGTTATAGGTTAAGGTTATAGGTTTAGGTTATAGGTTTAAGTTTAGGTTATAGGTTATAGCTTTGGGAATGAGAATAGGTTAACGTTTAGGCATAGGAAATTGGGCTCCTGGGTTCTGGATCGGGTTTAGGCTTGGGTTTTCATGTTTAGGCTTAGGTTTAGGTTAGGGAGTTGAGATTGGGATTAGGTGTAGGTTTAGGTTTAGGGATTTGAGAATAGGTTAATGTTTAGGTATAGGTATAGGTTTAGGTTTAGGTTATAGGTTTTGGTTTTAGTTTTAGGATAAGGTTAAGGTTATAAGTTTAGGTTATAGGTTAAGGTTATAGGTTTAGGTTATAGGTTTAGGTTAGGTTTAGGTTTAGGTTATAGGTTATAGCTTTGGGAATTGAGAATAGGTTAAGGTTTAGGCATAGAAATTGGGCTCGGGTTCGGGATCGGGTTTAGGCTTGGGTTTTCATGTTTAGGCTTAGGTTTAGGTTAGGGAGTTGAGATTGAGATTAGGTGTAGGTTTAGGTTTAGGGATTTGAGAGTAGGTTAATGTTTAGGTATAGGTTTAGGTTTAGGTTTAGGTTATAGGTTTTGGTTTTGGTTTTAGGATAAGGTTAAGGTTATAAGTTTAGGTTATAGGTTAAGGTTATAGGTTTAGGTTATAGGTTTAGGTTAGGTTTAGGTTTAGGTTATAGGTTATAGCTTTGGGAATTGAGAATAGGTTAAGGTTTAGGTTTAGAAATCGGGTTGGGGTTCGGGATCGGGTTTAGGTTTGGGTTTTCAAGTTCGAGCTTAGGTTTAGGTTAGGGAGTTGAGATTGGGATTAGGTGTAGGTTTAGGTTTAGGGATTTGAGAATAGGTTAATGTTTAGGTATAGGTTTAGGTTTAGGTTATAGGTTTAGGTTTTGGATTTAGGATAAGGTTAAGGTTATAAGTTTAGGTTATAGGTTATAGGTTAAGGTTATAGGTTTATATATAGGTTATAGGTTATAGGTTAAGGTTATAAGTTAAGTTATAGGTTATAGGTTAAGGTTATAGGTTAAGGTTATAGGTTAAGGTTATAGGTTTAGGTTTAGGTTTAGGTTATAGGTATAGGTTAAGGTTATAAGTTTAGGTTATAGGTTATAGGTTAAGGTTTAGGTTTAGGTTTAGGTTTTAGTTTATAGGTTTAGGTTATAGGTTTAGGTTTGGTTTGGGTTTAGGTTTAGGTTGTAAGTTAAGGTTTTGTTTAGGTTAAGGTCATAGGTTTTGGTTAAGGTTTAGGTTTTGGGTTTATGTTAAGGTTATAGGTTAAGGTTATAGGTTTAGGTTAGGTTTAGGTTTAGGTTTAGGTTATAGGTTATATGTTATAGCTTTGGGAAATGAGAATAGGTTAAGGTTTAGGTTTAGGAAATCGGGTTCGGGTTCGGGTTCGGGTTCGGGATCCGGTTGAGGCTTGGGTTTTCATGTTTAGGTTTAGGTTTAGGTTAGGGAGTTGAGATTGGGATTTGGTGTAGGTTTAGGTTTAGGGATTTGAGAATAGGTTAAGGATTAGGTTTAGAAATCGAGTTCGGGTTCCTGGGATCGGGTTTAGGCTTGGGTTTTCAAGTTTAGGTTTAGGTTTAGGTTAGGGAGTTGAGATTGGGATTTGGTGTAGGTTTAGGTTTAGGGATTTGAGAATAGGTTAAGGATTAGATATAGGTTTAGGTTTAGGTTATAGGTTTAGGTTTTGGTTTTAGGTATAGGTTAAGGTTATAAGTTTCGGTTATAGGTTATAGGTTAAGGTTTAGGTTTAAGTTTAGGTTTTAGTTTATAGGTTTAGGTTATAGGTTTAGGTTTTGGTTTTGGGTTTAGGTTTAGGTTGTAAGTTAAGGTTTTTGTTTAGGTTAAGGTTATAGGTTTTGGTTAAGGTTTAGGTTTTGGGTTTATGTTAAGGTTATAGGTTTAGGTTAGGTTTAGGTTTAGGTTATAGGTTATATGTTATAGGTTTGGGAAATGAGAATAGGTTAAGGTTTAGGTTTAGGAAATCGGGTTCGGGTTCGGGATCGGGTTGAGGCTTGGGTTTTATGTTTAGGTTTAGGTTAGGGAGTTGAGATTGGGATTTGGTGTAGTTTTAGGTTTAGGGATTTGAGAATAGGTTAAGGATTAGGTTTAGGAAATCGGGTTCGGGTTCGGGATCGGGTTTAGGCTTGGGTTTTCAAGTTTAGGTTTAGGTTTAGGTTAGGGAGTTGAGATTGCGATTTGGTGTAGGTTTAGGTTTAGAGATTTGAGAATAGGTTAAGGATTAGGTATAGGTTTAGGTTTAGGTTATAGGTTTAAGTTTTGGTTTTTGGTATAGGTTAAGGTTATAAGTTTAGGTTATAGGTTATAGGTTAAGGTTTAGGTTTAGGTTTATGTTTTAGTTTATAGGTTCAGGTTATAGGTTTAGGTTATAGCTTTGGGAATTTAGAATAGGTTAAGGTTTAGGTTTAGGAAATCGGGTTCGGGTTCGGGATCGGGTTTAGGCTTGGGTTTTCATGTTTAGGTTTACGTTTAGGTTAGGGAGTTGAGATTGGGATTTGGTGTAGGTTTAAGTTTAGTGATTTGAGAATAGGTTAAGGATTAAGTTTAGGTTAATGTTAGGTAATAGGTTATAAGTTTAGGTTATAGGTAATAGGTTAAGGTTTTAGGTCATAGGTTTTGGTTTAGGTTAAGGTTAAGGTTTAGGTTTAGTTTTAGATTTAGGTTATAAGGTATAGGTCTAGGGAATTGAGAATTGGTTTAGGTTTAGGTTTAGAGAATTGGGTTCGGGTTTGGGATCGGGTTTAGGGAATCAGTTATAGGTTAAATTTAAGGTCTAAGTGTAGGTTAGGTTTTGGGATTTGAGAATGGGATTAGGTTATAAGTATAGGTTTAGGTTGGGTTATAGGTTTAGGTTAAGGGTGTGGTACCTGTAAATACAAACATAAACACAGCCTGTTCAAATGGCCAGGCCCTTCCAATGCTATCCATAGGAAATGGACAGCTTCATCATGGTCATAACAGCGGTTCCCACCTTCCATGGACCCCCGCTCTTCCAGATAGATCCGACGCACATCCAGGTCTGCTCCATCAATTTTAAGCAAATATATAAATACGGCCTGTCCAAATGGCCAGGCCCTTTCAATGCTGTCCATAGGAAATGTACAGCTTCACCATGGTCATAACAGCGGTTCCCACCTTCTAGGGACCCCTGCTCTTCCGGATAGCTCCGACGCACATCCAGGTCTGCTCCATTAATTTCAAGCAAATACATAAATACGGCCTGTCCAAACGGCCAGGCCCTTCTAATGCTGTCCATAGGAAATGGACAATTTCACCATGGTCATAACAGCGGTTCCCACCTTCTAGGGACCCCTGCTCATCCAGATAGCTCCGACGCATATCCGGGTCCGCTCCATCAATTCTAAGCTAATATAATTAAATCCTAAATTAGTTACTCATCCAAGGTTGGATAGATTGTTATACTTTCATATTCCCATTTAAACGTCCATGCCGAAAATCCGGCAACATCTCCCCATGCCTCTCCAGATAAGTTGATCTTACGTTATATTCCGATGCCAAATATCTAAATCAATGTAAAGATATTTGACATTGGATACGGAACGAAAGAAACATATCTAGAGAGAAATGAGGAGATGAACCGCGAATCAGGCATGAACATTTAAATAAATTGTATGAAAGCATACTTTCCATCTAACCTTGAACTGTCTAAAATGGGACAATTTGAGTGATTTCTATGCCACTAAAAACACACCATATCTATGTATGGCCCCATAGAAATCATCAAACGAGTAACTAATTATCTAACTTACAAATCCATAAATTACAAGTCACAACTATAAACTAACTAATCACAATAATAATTTAAGGCAAACAAATGTAATACACAAGCTCATGAAGGTTTGCAAGGACAATTATAGGCATAAAAAGTAACTAATTATATAGCTTACAAATCTTTAAATTACAATTATATTTTCATACAAAATCCATGCAATGGGGAAGAGATGGAAGGAGGAAAATGGATTGTTTGTATTTGTGGAGAGAATGGAGGTTTGTTGCATGGAATTGAGGGGGACTTATAAGGGAGTTGGGTGTATGTCTTGACATTTTTTTCTCGTTCAGTGACAGATATGTCCTTTTGTTTTCTCCTCTAATGACAAAAGCCACTTTGGCATTTGTGTTTATCTTAAAAGGGCAAATTAATAAATCCTTCTCTAAAGTCAGCAATTTGATGAAAGAAGTAATGGTAGATGATAAAAGAAGGGGTGGCTGATAATGTGGGGTGTGTCCTCATATGTTGAAAAATGGCAATTGTGTCCTTGGTATTGTGGTGAAACAAGTATAATCAGGGCATGTTTGGATGTCACCTCCTCTCAAAACAGTATCTAGTTTGCTTTTATAATCATTTCAGGAGCGTAAAAGCTGAAAAATGAGAATATTGCTCACACGGGCGTCATGCCCAGGCTAGGCATGTGTTCTAGTGCCACATGTGTTAGGTTTGTATATGATGCGTTTCTCCATGATTAATGTTTTCAAGTTCGATCTGGCAGTTACCTGTTCTAGTTTATTCTTTTGTAAGAAAATCAAGTCCCTTGAAATTCATGTACTTACATTCAAGCTTTTAAAGCATATACAAACTTGAGTAGGTTTAGGTTGGCCAAAAAGAGATGTGGCCTGAGGTGATGCAACCTATGGTTCTAAAACTCATTAGTGACTTAGATTAGAAATCTTTGGTCCTTAAGAAACTTGCTTAGGAGTGAGACTCGGTTCAGACTCATCCAGAGTCGTCAACTTGACTCACCAACTGGGTTAACTTGATGTTATTGCATGGACTTGATCCAAGATTTCAAGCTGGGTTACTAGGCCTGTTTGGTATTCTGGATTAAATGTTATGGAATTGCATTAGATGAAATTAACATCATAATTATACAATGATTACATGTATGGAAATGCAATGGATTTTTTTTTTAACTGTTAAATTCCATGTTTGGGATCAAATTATTCACGTTATATTAAGTGAAACCAATTATGGTGGACCGTGGAATTATAATTTTCCTCAGGGAACCATCAGTGATATGGTGAAGGATGCATCTCAAGGAATCTCGTTTGTATGCAATACTATTGCTGACTATTGTGAAATATCTCTGCTCTCTGTAAGTTTCTTGTTGAATGAGAACTTAAAGGTTTTGGTTTATGAATATAGTTACATGACTCATCAAGTGGGTCATGTAACTATATTGGTTCATACACATATAGTCACACACATGTAATTCAACAAAACTAACAAAATCATAGGACACCATGTAAATATAACAGTGGAATATTTAGCATTGGAGTTTTGTTAAGCTCACATGTACGAGGAATACCATCTACATGCCGCCTAATATGCCAGCATGGCCAATATGTGCATTATACAAGCCATCCATTGGGTGGGTCTAAGTCTGTAGGTGTTCTAACTGAAAAATACATTGTCCACTCAGTAAGTGGGCCAAGATGTCAGAAACAGTTGGATGGGTTTAAAAAAAGAAGAAGAAAATCAGCCAGGTTTTCCTCAGCCATACATTTTTTTTTCATAAAGTTTACCCAACCTGACAGAGGCTGACCTGATTCTTGGGTGAAAATAATCTACATATTGGCATCCATCTGGTGTTGGATCTGGTACCAGCGAACCATGCTGGCACGTGTGTGGCATTTACATGAGGCTGACTGGTACACGTGTGGGCTTATTAGCAAAGATCTTTAGTATTTGTATAACCAAAGAAAGGATGGGCGTGCTTAGTGGTGAGACAGGTGTGTTTGGTGTTAGTGTGTGATATAAATTAGTTATTGCCAGAGGACCCATGGCTCACATGTAACAGATCCTCAAAAAAAAAAAACATCAGGGAAATATATCAAAGATCTCAACAGATAGTAACAGATCTAACAACAAATCACAAACAACTAAAAAAAAATTTGTGGGCCCATTTTTTTGGTAGTGTCACCACAAATCACATCAGGGATTCCTCTCTACAAAGCTTAGTCATGGAAATCTATGCCTTGTTTACAAGAGGATCTCTGTCAGACGATTGTAGGAAATTGGTGATGGAATGTGTATTATTACTATTCGTTTCTGACAAATGTTTGGTGTGGCACTGTAGCATTATGTCATGTGCTTCCTAGGTTGCATCCAGTGGCAGATGAGAAAGGAATATTTGTCTCTTAAGTTTCAGCAAAATAAGAGGCCAAGTAATCTCGGTATATAGGTTTTACGAGGGCTATATCAGATGAGGAGATCAAGGACTTTATTCATCTCATGGGATGCCTAGATAATCACATTCCAAGAGGGAGGGATGAGTGGAATTGGAATCTCGAAAAGAATGGAAAGCTTTCTTCAATCCTTTAACCCAATGCTAATGGGGGATTTAAATAGTCATACGAATGCTTCCACAACATATGCATGGAGGAATCCGCACACCCCATGGCATGGTTGTGTTTAGTTGGATTGTGGCAGGGAAATTTTAGCAATTAATCATCCGACAAAGTGACGAGAAACTTATCATTCCCAATGTCCGTACTGCTTTTTCATGTTGAGAAAATGGTGGATCTTTGTTCACAAATTGCCGGAACACAGCAGAGATTTGACAAAGCCAACAGTCTATTTAAGATGGAATAAATTATTCCCGAGTGAATCCATAATCTCTTTCAAGCTAGCAAGAGATACAATGTAATCTGATTTGTCCAAAATGCTCCAAAAATCAGATTTCATAGGCATCCAGATGCGCTGCCCTTCCAAATGTTGACACGTAACATGAGATGACAAATAAAAATGCAAAGACTCCTCAGTGCTGGTAACAAACACCAACATTAAGAAAAGCCTTTCCAATTCAATTCTCCGACAGAAACCTCTTTCAGAGAAAAGCCTCGGATCCATAAATGTGGGCCCACCAGTACATTTACCACCCAAACAGAAAACACTACTCAGTTCCATCAACTCATTTCATATTTCCAGACAAAATCCAACATTTTTTAAGCACATTTCAGATTTTTCCCTCAAAACAAACGACAATCACAAATTTCATTACCAGATCACATTAAATCCGCTCATATCAGACCACAACACGAATCCAATCGTCTAGATCTCACCGGCAATAAAGACAGAAACCACCACAAATGAAACCAAATCCATGCATTTCATGAAGAAAACGAATCTAAAACAGAAAATCCAATGGTAGTAGTAAATGTCAAAAAGAAGCATATACCTTTTTTTTCTTGAAGTTCTTGCAATGGCGCCTCTCAATCTAGCAATAAAGATGGAAACCAGTAGTCCCAGATGCACCAAGAAAAGTCAATGATGGAACTCCAATCGAGATGATGAAGGGTCCGGTTTAGGGTTTTCTGAGGTGATGAATCTGATAGAGGAGAGAGAGAGAGAGAGAGAGAGAGAGAGAGAGAGAGAGAGAGAGAGAGAGAGAGAGAGATTGGGGACTGAATAGAGAGAGGGAGGAAGATGAGAGAGCTGGAGCAAGATCGGGACAGAGAGGGTTAAGGAACGGAGCGCGCGCGCGCGTGAGAGAGAGAGAGAGAGAGAGAGAGAGAGATTTGGGGGTTTTTTGGGCAGCCCTCTATTTTGGGAGCGCGCCCAAATTTGGGCGGCATCTGGTATGGCTCTGTTGGCCCCACCATGATGCGTGTCAAACATCTACCTCATCAGTCAGATGCATCATCCCATGGTGGGCCCAGGGATTAAAAATCAAATTAATCTATGATTTTTGTGGGCCACACCACATACAAAAGTTGAGAGGGGTTACCCTCCATTAAAACATTCATAATTATTTTTGGGCCCCACAGAGATGTGGTCCACAAATCCAGCCCATCCATTATGTGTGTGCCACTTGGACGAGGGGTCATACCAAGTTTAAGGCGCATCCAAATTTTAGGTGGGGCCCACCAAGTGCTTTTATATGTTTTAGGCATGTCTTCACATGATTTTAGATGGTATGGCCCACCGGAGTTCCTTGGGATATCCCATAATTTAAAGAGGACCCATCAAATGCATGGTGTTGATGTTTGACATACGTCATGGTTGGGCCCACACAGCTTGACCTCATGGGGATGGCATGGATTAAACACATACATCATGGTGGCCCCACAGAATAAATGAAATTAGGATTTATAAATGATAGTAAAAAAAATTATTTAATTGGGATTTTAAAATGAAATTAAGACTAATACTATCAAATATTCTTGGGAATTTGGAGGATCTGGTAAGGTATATTAATCATAACATGTCAATATAAATCTCAAGTGGACCAAACCATTAAAAACTTCCTAGGGTCCAATGTAAGGTTTATTTGCCACCATTAATGAATGGATCAAGTCGGTTTTTATTTTTTCCCATCATCTGGGCCTGTATGACCTAATCAACAGATTGGATGTCAAATAAAAAGTACAGTGGTCCTTAGGAGGGTTTTAATGGTGGATATCCAATCACTATTGTTTTCATGTAGTGTGGTCCACCTGAGATTTATATCCCTCTCATTTATGGTATCAAGCCCTAATATAATATGTAAAAATGGATGAATGGCATGGATGAAACACATACATCATGGTGGGATCCACAGAGCACCGACCACCAGCCACTCTGTTTCCCTCTTGGACACCCTATGGTGGTGTCACCAAGTTTAAAACTCTCCTTATTTGTTCTCCTTATTTGTATTGTGGTTCATTTAATTAATCTTTAGATATGAATCATTTTTCGGATAAATCTCTAAAATGATCTCGAAAAATGGATGAACAATGTTGGTTGATCCCAAATTTTCGGTAAATCTAGAACTCAAGTGGATCATTCCACACGAAACAATGTGGAATAATGATTTCCACCGTTGATACCTTCCTTGGGCCCATAGTAATGTTTATTTGACATCCAACATGTTCATAATATCAAAAAGATATGAATGAAGAGAAAACACAAAAAATATGAATTATTGTGGGCCAACTATCCATCACTTTCTTTGAATCATGATAGAATGAGATCTAAAAAATCAAATAGATCCTTTGTCAAAGAAATGGAGAGAAGATACCACCATTTGTACCAAAGTAGTCCATGGGTGCAAAATCTAAGTTGTACATCAAGTGAGTCCCGCTGTGTATGTCTCTGATTCTAGCCTACTAAAGTGGATCACATATTTGTCTTCCCCGACCTTCAAACAGCTGGCCCAAACATATTAGCTATACAACCGTGCAAAATCTTATTCACAGTTACTCATTCGGAAAATTTGAAGACGAGATTTCCTGGAAGCAGAAATCGTGGAACTCCTGGATTGCAGGAGCACTACGCTAAAATGGCCAATTTGCGACGTATTTTTGCGACGGACGAATCTTGGTTTAACGACGGGTTTAATCCGTCGCTAATGGAAAAAGTCCGTCGCTAAGTTCGTCTTTCTTGGAAATCTGTAGGCCGAACGTCTCGAAATTTCGCGACGGACCAAAATCCGTCGCTAAAATCTGATTTATGACGGATTGACGACGGATTTTTGTCCGTCGTAAATAGGCGACGGACAAAATCTGTCGCTAATTTTGATTTGGCGACGGAAACTGAACAATTGCAAATTCCCACCCAAAATACCAAAATGGCGCACTTTTCAGTTGATTTTGCGACGGCTCAGGTCCGTCGTAAAAGGACTTTTGAATTAAGTTTTTTTAGAATATGGTGGAAAATTAAGTTTTTTTATAGTCTAATAATTGTTTTTTAAGAGAATTTCAGTGGTTTAATTATACATATTTGTATATAAGATTATTTTTTAACAATTGATTGAATGCAAAAAGAAAATTTAATTTGTTTTTATATCAAATGAGTGGAATTTTTATTTTTATTTTTGAATTTAAAACTAATATTTAAATTATTTGTAATATCACATGAAAAAGAATATTGAGAAGTTGAAAAAATTTAACAATGTTTGAGAAAAAATTAGATTTTGAAAAAATAAAAATCATGATTTAATAAAAATCTATTTTGTGGGAACAAAAAAGAATATTTAATAAAGTTGATAAATTTGAGAAAAAAAAAAGCATTTGATTTTGAGAAAAAAATAATATCCCGAAAAAGAAAATTAAAAAGATTTTAAAAAATGTGAAAATTTTCACAATGTTGAAAAATGAAAATATTTTGAAAAAGAAAATGAGAGTTTGTATTTTGAAAAATAAAATAAAATCGAGAAGTTTGATAAAAATTGACAGGTCTAAAAAAAATGCTTTAAAAAATGGAGAAATTAGAAAGAATTGAAAATTTTTAAATAAAATGATATTAAAAAAATCGATACTTTATCGAAAAGCAAATATTTTGAAACGAAAAATAAAGAAGTTGAAAAATTTGTGATTTTGAAAAATAATTGAAAATGTTCAAAATTCGAAATTAAAAGAAAAAGTTATTTATAAAAACACTGAGATTTTGAAAAAAAAATATCATTTTAAAAAAGAAAATTGAAAAGTTAAAAACAAAATGATGCTTTTGAAGAAAAAAAATTGACATTTTGGAATTTTTGGGGAAAAAATTAAAATTTGTGAAAATTTCAGAGATTTTGAAAATAAAAATTCATAATTTGTATATTTTTTTGAAATATTTTATAATAAAAATGATATTTTGTTAAAAGTTTTCAATGAAAAATTAAGAATAAAAAAATATCCATTTTGAAAAAAAATGTTATTTTTAAATGGAAATTGAAATTTATCTATGAAAAAATAATAATAAATTATTAGGCACATCCACTAATTGAACATTTAACCATTTTTGGACAATCTAATTAGTCCAAATTGAAGAATAAATAACTTCAAATGTTTAAATCAAATTTTACTCAAATTGTTGATCAATCTTGTATGCCCAATTTCTTTCTCATATGTAGTTAGCCTGATCGGGGCAAGTAACTAGTCAAATTGAGGGTATTGATCAGTAAAATAGAGTGAATGGACCAGACATGTAAAATGGGCCAAATATTCTGGTCAAAATTGTGACACAACTTATTGACCTTGCGAGAACCTAAGAATTGATGTAAGTTTTGTGGGCCCCGTCATGATGTGTGTCGAACATCAACACTGTGCATTTGATATGTCCCCTTTAGGTTATGAGATATCTTAAAAATCATTCGTATATGAAACTCAGGTGAGCCTTATCATCTAAAACCATGTGAAGACATCCTAAAAAATATAAAAGCACTTGGTGGGGCCCACATGAGCTTTGGATGCGGCTAAAACTTGGTCTGACCCCCCATCCACGTGGGACACACATATTAGTGGGTTGGATATGTGAATCATATTTAGGCAAGCCCAATATATAATTACGAATGTTTTAAGTAAACCTCATTCCACTATGTTTAGGTGAGTTACTAGTTACCTTTATCAGAGTAAACTCTGGGGTCCACCGTTATTTATTTATTTTATCTATTCCATTCATCTATGTTAACAGATAATTTGAGGTCTAAAGAACAAAAAGGAAGCATATCCAAAGCTCAAGTGGACCACACCACAGGAAATAGTGTGATTGAACCTCTACCATTGAAAAATTCTTGGAGGCCATAGAAGTTTTGGATCAAGCTGATGTTCGTGTTTTCTCTTCATTCATATCTTTTTGATATTATGAACAGGTTCGATGGAAAATAAACGTTACTGTGGGCCCAAGAAGGTATCAATAGTGGAAATCATTATTCTACATTGTTTCATGTGGCATGGTCCACTTGAGTTTTGGATTTACCGAAATTTTGGGATCAACCCACACCATTCATCTATTTTTCGAGATCATTTTAGAGAATGATCCAAAAAATGAATCATATCCAAATATTAAATGGACCACACCACCAATAAGGGGATGGATTGGACCACAATTTTTTGTTAGGCCCATAAATTTCGGATCAACCCACACCGTCCATCAATTTTTGCACATCATTTTAATACTATATCACATAAATGAGGTAGATCAAAATCTTAGGTGGACCACACCATTGGAAACAATATTGATTGAATGTGTATGGTACTCACTGAATTCCCACGGTTTCCTCTCGTGTGGTCCATTTGAGTGTTGGATACACCTAATTTTTCGTCACACATCCTAAAATGGTCTCATAAAATGGATGGACGGGGTGGATTTCTCACAAACATCTAGGTGGACCCCACCCAACATCCTTGTACAGGAACTTCCTGTTAAAGGATTTTGCACAGATCCTTCCCTCTCACGCGGATCAGCTACTGACGGGTAGAGTAGGGAGACTAACATCACCAAGTTATGTAAGCCCCGTGATGATGTATTCTTTGTATCCACTCCGTCCATCTATTTGGAGAGATCATTTTAGGGAAATAGACAAAGAGTGAGTCTAACCCAAACCTCCAGTGGACCACACCACAGAAAAGAGTAGGGAGCGTGACTCCACCATTAAAAACTTCTAAGGCCCATAAAAGTTTTCGATCAAGCTGATACTTGTGTTTTACCTTTTTTCATGTCTTTTTTAACTTGTGAACATTTTGGATTTCAAATAAACATCATGGCGGCCTTAGGAAGGTTTCAACGGTGGGAATCACTCTCTCCACTGTTTTCTGTCGTGGGGTCTATTAAAGCTTTGGATCTGCCTCATTCTTTGGATAACGCCCTAAAATGATATCTCCAAATGGATGGACGGTGTGGATACAACACATACATTGTAATGGGCCCCACAGAACTTGGTGACCTCACTTCAGTAGCAAGTCTCGCTACACAACCTGTCAGTAACTAATCGGCGTCCCCTCCTCTCTGGCCCTAATCCTCTCTCTGTCTCTCTGTCTCTCTCTCTCTCTCTCGTCCTAATCCCCTCTCCCACTCTCTCTCTCTCTCTCTCACCTTTCTTGTGTGTCTTTGATGCACGAACACCCTGCCCACACACCCCCTCGCTCTCTCTTTGAAGCTCGGTTGACGACTATTTGTCGAACGTGAGGTCTCTCTCTCTCTCTCTCTCTCTCAATCTCAATGCCGATTTAGGAATTTGGGGATTTAGTAATTTATGGATTTTTGATTTGATGTGGAACCTCATTTAGGGATTTGAGGATTTTAAGGCTTACAGATTTGAATGTGGACCTCGAATTGGAGTTTTTCTGATTTTACAAATTAGGGATTTGGGGATTTTAGGATTTGGGGATCTGTGGATTTTTAGAATTGGGGATTTCACCTTCTATGTTTTATTTATTTATTTATTGGGGATCTGGGGATTTCTGCTACTCCAATGCCGTCGAAAAGAAATGGCCCGTTTGGGGACAGAGCATACATACGACGTTTGGGGATAGAGCATACATATTCTTTCCCCAGAATGATGTTTTTTCACGGTTTATAGAGAGATCTTTAGGTTTTTGAAGCTATAAATTAAGTTTGGATATTAGATCTGTTTTTTTTTTTTTTTTTTTTTTGGTATTTGGCGCAATCTAATAGGATTCCTTACCTGATTCAATGTATTTGGTTGTAAAATGATGGAAGACGTGTTTCAAACAAGAGTTGGCTGCATCATAAGTTAGAATACGGTGGTTGTAGGTGATCAGCTCTCAGAAGTAAATAAGGTGGTTTGATGTGTTTACCTTTCCTAGTTGTGGTATGACTGTAGCTTATGTGCTTTATTATAACTAAATATATATGTTGTGTATGTTATATATATGATGCCCTGTTATGCCTGATTACTTCCTACACCTTACAATGGTTGGTTTGGCTATTCATGAGTTTGCGGATGGTGATTATGGTTAAACACAAGAATTATGAGATCCCGATCGTCTTAAGGTAAATAGTGTGATGTGATACGTCTATTTCGTACAAAGGGCTAGCTGACTGAACTAGATTTTTTACTTTTATTTTTTTGCCACTTTCACTGCCAAATTTGCTATTACATGATCATTTTAAGAATGGATGGATTTATGTGCTTCTTGATTATAATTAAAACCCAAATTTGGTGGATGGTTACTTTCAGGGTAAGCTGATGAATGGTTAGGAAATAGCAGGGGAAATGCTTTCCAAGAATTTGGGGCAAAGGAATGAAGAATTCAAAAATGAGGTTTTTTTTAAATTTTATTTTTATTTTTATTGTAAAACTTCAACACATGAATCTTGTTAGGATTATCAAATTGGCAGTTATCTACCAATTATTTTCTTTGGTGTAGGCCACATGATGAGTGGACGAGCCTGATTTTTATGTTGAGCATTCTTCGTGGTGGGGGCCAAACCTTTTGGACGAGTGGGATGCTGTACACACTTGACACTTTGGAATTTATGCTCTAGGTGGACGGTAAATTATTTTCTAACTAGTCATGTGTGAGGCTGCCTCTTTAAATTATTATATTTTAAATGTTAAAGATATATACTTTTGTCATTGTAGATTCTTTTTGTTGACTAATAGTCGGGTATAAAATGCAACTTCTATAGTTTTCTTTTATTTATTTATTTATATGCATGTTGGTTTTATGGAAGTTGAAATCTTGAAAATGTTGGTATAGATGTTGCAGGAAAAAACCTTGAAAAGTTAATAATGATTTTGAGGCCTCATTGTTGTGTAGTCTATGATCAAAATCTAATCCATTAACTAATAGAAATGTTGCTTTTGTTTTTCTGTGCCAGCTCATGTGGTGTCGATTCCCTAATTGTGGATTATAGATTAAAAAAGCTGAAAATCCCTAATTAGGGATTCAAAATTCAAAACTCTTAATTAGAAATTTTTGAAGGGGATATATTGGGCCATTGGATGTTCTTGCAACTGAGATTTTACATTTGCAGGATGGAACTTCTGGAGAAGATTTCAATAATGACTCGATTGATCGTGAAGAAAGGTGGCTCACAGAGCTTTGGAGGTTTTGTTTTGTTTTGTTTTTTTTTCCTTTTTCTTTTCTTCAGGAGAAATGGTCACGCAGCAGGTTATATGTGAACTATCTTAGACAACCATTTCTTACTAACCAACTTTTCATGTGTAGAATATCCTATCTGGGACAAAATGATGATTACTTGGTTTGAACTTTAGGCCAATCCACTTACCATGTCGGCGGGACAATTACATTTAGTCATGTGATTAGCTAGATGTCCATTAGCTGGCCATTGATTTTGACTTATATCCTACCCAATGAGTAGATTGGCTCAATTTCTATAATAGGTTTCATGGTATGTGACTCACCTTTTGCATGTATTGAATATTTTGCAAACGCAAATCTGGTGGGAAAAAATGCAGAATGTGAAAGTTCATATACAGTTGTTGTATGTGATGATTTTGCGAATGCAACTCTGCCCTCCAATCATGTGCAAGGTATGTGCTACCCTCCAAACATCTGGATGGTCTTGACTGACATACATGAATGCTAAATGCACCATTTAAGAAACAGTGGATAACATATGTACAACTATGCTATTTTGAAGGATTGCAAAAGTCACATCCTTTTTTTTTTTTGAATGCAATAGTTGTGATTTTTTACATTCACTTGATTGAATCTGAAATGGTTTTTTATGTTTTAATTTTGTTATGATTTTTATTTGTTCTTGCATTAATGAATGGAATGTTGCTTTTCAGCATTAATGAAGGGCGAATAATTTAAAAGGTGGGGGAAGCTTGTGAGGTGGGCCACAACATGGAGGAAGCACATTTTCTACATGCTCAACAAGGAATTCCAATATCGGAATATGGGGTAAGTTGTTATAATTTCTCTGGTTGGTTTTCTGAACTGCTGATACCAATATAGGAATATTAGTTTAATTCATAATATTGTTTCAGGCATAAGAAAAATCAGTACAAGCCTATAAATGGGCTGAACCCCAATTGGAAACTGGTTAACTGCTACAGATTTGTTGTTTCTTTCTTTTACTAAATATGCTTGAAGTTCATTTGAAGTCTCAATGTTTCACTCTCTAGTCTCTACCATGCCCTATGGTTCTGCCATGATTAATCTTGGGACTGCTATCTACACCTGTTCTGACTAATGAATACATCCATCCTTTTCACTTTTGGTTTTTCACAACAGTAAAACCTTTGTAATATTGTATGACTAAAGGTAGAAAGGATGGATATAGTTATCTGTTGGATATGGAAATGCCTCCTGTAATCTTATCTCCAATTAGGTGTTCACATTATCATGTTCCTTTGTATTTGATTAATCTTCGTTATTTGGGAGATCCTCTTCTGTTTTGAAATTCAGATTTATTTTTGGAATTAGGAAGTGGCTTGTACGAATTATGTCATTTTCTGTGGAATATTTCAGAAACATCTTTCACTTGGCAAACCAAAATGGCCCACCAAATGATATTGTGACTATGGTCATCAATTGATGGAAGTGATTCCAATAATTGTGATAACCATCTCATCTTTTACAAAGGTCTTCTAATTTCTGATGCAGATGGAGATGCAGTTGCTTTACTCCAAGCTTCATGATAAGTATATAGAGCTGAAGGTTTGCATGGCTTTTGACACTAGTCTAATTGTACAAGAATGATTGAGAAGTACCTTCTTCTTTTCTCTTTTTTACCTTTTTTTCATTTCTTCTCCTAATGGTCTGGGCTCGGCATGTTTAGATGAGAAAGGAATCTAAGATTGAGCAGTACAACCGTGAACAGAAATCAAAGTTTATGAATTACGTATCTAGTACTCTTTTTCCTCGTCATATTTCTTATCCTTCATTTACTTCCTTTAGTTTTATTGTATTTTTTTTTTATCATGCTTCAAAATTGTCACCAGCACCTATTACGTCAGTCAATATCTCTATTGAACTGTATTATGCTTTTGATAATTTACTCTTTTTTTCCTTTTATATTCTTTTCTTTAGATCCTACTACATGGACAACCTCATTTCTTCAAAACCAATCTGCCTTGACTTTTTTGTGGTAGCATATGGCCTCTTCATGAAACAATTTCTTAATATATTGCATGGACAGCCCTAGCTGATTACCCTTAATCGCACTTCATCTTTGAAAAACAACATCACCAGTCATGGTTGTGAGTCTTGTGACTAGATTTTTAACTGTGGATATTATTTTCAGGACAACAAATAAGGACAAATGTTGAAGCTGTGGAACAATCTGCCCAATTGGGATTGCGAACACTGTTTGGCTTGGCATGAATTGAATGTAAAGGTACGGTCAATCTCACATTCAATTTGTTAACTGGTAACTTAATTTCACTATTAACTATTGACCATGGAAACCATCTTTTACAGATTAATGCTATAAATGCTGCAACTGAAGCAGTTTGTCTTATTCTAAGTGTGGATGAGACAGTGAAAACACAGGTAAAGTCTTGTTAAAGATGGTGGTTTTTAAATTTTCTATTTTTATTTTTATAACTTGCCTCAACCTGTCATTGGTGCTTATATAGGTTTCTCTGTTCCAGTTCTTGCATTAGACCTGGTTCTTCTGGTTACTACGTTGCTCGCTCTTGACAAATTGCATTTCTTTGCATGAGCCCATTGAAGCACAGCACACGCTGTGATTTTGCTTCACATTTGATTTGCATTGTGAGATTTCATGTGTGATTTTTTTGAGCAGATTTTTCAATTAGCATAACTTTCTCATCAGTTGTTTTGAAAGTTCATCAAACGATTAGTTTAAGAGGGATTATCTCATCTTAATAGGTCTGACATCTATTAAAACAAAAACTTCGGAGACATTACCATTATACATTGCTAGGCAGAGATTTTTTATTTTTATTTTTTAAAAAAGAAGAATTCGAAATTTAAAGTGTCCAATTTTCCATCCGCTTTTGGATTTGAGAAAAGAAGGAAATATAGAAAAAGATAATATATCATTCTGGAACTGGTTGTCTTGCTATTGCTTCCTGCTAGTATGAGCTCCTTGAGTTACCTTTCAACCTGATCATTGTAATTGATTACCTTGGTGGGGAGAGTTCTAGTCATATGGTATCTGTCTCACATTTTCTAGCATATGTTGGATACTATTTGTTTGAGTTTTTGGGCATTGTTATGTTACTAGTGATAACATATGCCTCAATGGTTGGTAAGTTACTGTCCATGCAGGACATGCATACCATGTCAAATGTGGGTCAAATCAAAGCATTGAAAAAATGGGCCCCAACCATGAAGATTATGTCATTCAAATCAGGTTAGTGCACCATAGGGAAAACAGTGGACTATTTAACTCGTATCTGCTGATGATCCAATTCAACATATTGTGGCTTGCCTGTGAGTGAACTCATCTAATTTTTATGCCAGATGATCTTTTTGGCACACCTGTTTCATAGCTTGGATGTCTAATGGTTAACATTTATGAGCTTTTGGTCCCTTGAATTGAGTTCCTTCAGTATCTTTCATTCTTTTAGAATCTTGAAATTGCTGAAGGTTAAGTGTATGTCTTGAAACGAAATAGTTCTTGAAAGGTCGTTATTGGTTGAGCTAATAAAAGTTTTGAAGAATTCAAGCTTATATTTCTGAAGTCTTGTCCTGTTGTGCATATAATCTAAGGTGGTCTCATGTAGTCTTCAATTCTAATTGTGTGTGTTGCATGTGTGTTTCATTTTCATTGTTTCACTATCACTTCAATTCCAAAGGAAAGATCCTTCAAAATAACCTTTGATGAACTCATTTAATTACCTCACAGTAAAGCGCTTTACTGTTTTATGATCCTTCAAAATACTCATTTCTTGGTATGTCTTAGGTGATGCCAGAGTCGGTTGAGGCACTTCTCTTGAGTTGGCACGGTGTGAGGATCAGGAAATAAAAGACTGCTGTATGAATGATGTCTAGCAAGGAAGTATATATTCTTCCAAGGGCTTCAATTCTAACTGCCTTAAAGGAATGTAATTATGCACTTCTGCTTTCTTTGTAGTTTGTGGCGCCATGACTCCAACCTTTTAATAAAGAAAAGAAAGCATGGAGGTGTAAGGCATGAGCCTTTTACTTCATGAACTAGGGAGGGGGCACAAATTTCTCATGACAAATGCCCTGGATTTGACTTTTGCATGAGATTTGGGCCACATGCTTCAAGGACATCATTCAGATGGGGTGCCTATCAAATATCTTCAGTAGTCAGTGATCAGTGCTATCAAGTATCTATTTTCTCAGCCATTATTTAATGGTACATCATGGATTGATAATCGATGGATTTATTTATTTGTTTTTGTGTTTGTTTATTTGCTTAATGTCTCTTACTATGTTGGTTGTTTCATTTTTTTTAACAGTGTATACAATCACATTGTTTGTTGATTATGAATAAATCATATAACAGGAATCATTGGATATCTTCTTCGTAGCCTTGTCCCAGCTATCATAAAACTGTTATATACAAGCCTTGTCTGGATGTTGAGTGCGAGGTTCATGTTAGCATGAGGCTTGTAAGATCTTGACATGGATTCTCATGGGCTAAGTAAATAGGCATGGATTTCATTGTTTTGGAAGCACATATTTATTTGCATGTGGAATTTTGCAATTGAAATTTATTAGTAGAAGCTTAATAGCTTTTGGTCCCACATTTTTCTTGTTGGAATGTGTATGGGCTATTATTTCCCGTCTAGCTTATTTTTGAAGATTAATACCCTAAAATGCATATTCAACTGTTTACTTCCTCAAAAGTACTTGTTAGGATGCATAGTTATTTCCCCTCTAGCTTAATTTTGAAGATTAATACCTAAAATGCATATTCAACCGTTTACTGCCTCAAAAGTACTTGTTAGAATGCGTATTCAACTGTTCATCTCTCTCTCTCTCTCTCTCTCTATGTACGACATCAGAATTGGCATAATTACTTTCCCTCTAAAATATTTGTAGGTTGATGCTACCAAGCGTGGTGGGATAGCAAGATTTATAAACCATTCCTGTGAGGTAATTAAATGAGTTCATCAAATGGATATATTGAAGAAGTTGAAGCGCTTTACTGTTTTATGATCCTTCAAAATAACCTTTGATGAACTCATTTCTCCCATGTGGACCAATCAAAGTGTAGGTGGGTAATTACTTGTGTGTGTAAGATTGTTTATGAGGCTCTTGTTGTTGATATTATCACGTTTGAGTTATTGTTTCACTATCATTGACAATCCAAAGAAAACACACAAGCAATGTGAAAATAAAAATAACGCATAATAAAGCATTATACATCTGTTTGTTTCAATTCTGTTTTACATCATGCTAAAGAATTCCATTGCGAGGAAACTTTCAAGCGACAATATTTTCAGAGATTCCAATGATTATTAAGACAAATTGGATAAGTAGTCCTGTTAAGATAATCTCTACCATATATAATGGCAATAACTTTGCACATTTTTGTCCTTGCAAGTAGTCTTCACAACAGTGGCTAAGAGAGGATAAATTTGTCACAAAATGTAGCTGCTTGGAATGGTTGAGATTTTACCACACAAGTGTTCACTCCCCAAGTATAGGGTTGTGATGTGGTAATAAACTCGGTAAGACCGAGGTCGAATCCACAGGGACTGAAACCTGTACGTTATCTGAAACTAAGTAGAAATAGAACTAGAATGAGATGAAATCTAAATTAAGTGTAATTTGAAGAATAATGATGAAATAATTAAACTAAAATTTAAGAGAATTAAGAAGTGGGAAACTAGGGATTCAGAGGGTCCACTTGTAGAGATCAGGGAGATCTTATGCCTGGATTAAAAATCAGGGAAATTAACTGAACTGCCATTGATATAAATTTCAAGAGATGAGAGGTATATGAATTAGAATGGATTCCATCACCAAACCCTGTCCAGGAGACAAAGCAAACAACAGAATTAAACTAATTACCAACCAATCAACATGCCATGAAGGTTAGGAAGGGTACCGACATCCAACGATGCCCAGGAGACGATGGTGAACAACAGGGCTTCCTAACGTCATAAACATAAAAAGAAAAGAACATGATCAAAGCCATTGCAGACCCATTGTAATTTCAGTCACAACAGACCACTAAAGACTGAAAACATTCCCTTAATTAAACCCAAATCAATATCAGATCAGTCTAAACAAAAGGCACAAGCAAAGAGGCCTCCCATCACGCTACAAGCTTCACCTCTTAGCCCTAGCTAAGAGGTTTAGCCACACATGGACATGGTGGACTAGATCTCTTAAAAAAATAATAATTAAATAATTAAATAAAATAGCAAAAGAAAAAAACAAACTCTTTTTCTCTGTCTCTCTCTCTCCTCACGTCTGCCCCAAGCCCCCAGATCCTGATTTCTCTGCTTTTTCTCCTTTTTTAAGCCCAGCCGTCCTCTCTTTTCTTTTATAGAGCTGGTAAGTCAGTCGGAGAGAGAGGGACTGCTGCTTCCGCAGAGTGATACGCAGCAGGAGTTTCCATCTTTGAAAAGGAAACTGACAGCCTGAGAAACCACTCCCGCTGATCCTCCTAGCATCCTTCAAAAGGTGTTAACATCACATCTCTTCGTACGGTTTTAGCTGTACTTCAAGATGGACGGTCCGGATCAGCAGTCCGATCCTGACCATGATCGGAAAAAATGGCCCACCGTGACTGCCTTTGTTGGACGCAGAAAAAACGAAGCCATCAAATCTCTTACGCTGACTAATAGTGGGACCCATTATCAGCATCGGTTGAAGGATCCATTCCGTCCACTGTCTTTTCCTCGAAAAACCGTGTAGATATGCTGAGATCGAGCTGATTTTAGGGTGGCCCACACAATATTGTACTCCGCCGTTCGTCCTCCATTTAATCGGCTGATATCTGATCTCTGCTGCCTCTTGCAATTAGGACACCTAGGCATGGGTTTTTGCCGTCCCACGGGATGAATGGACGGTCCAGATCGTCCCTTCGACGATCATCGTGGTCGTACAATGACCACAGAATCCGAGCAGCGGTCGGACGCGGAAACAGGGCTCGCAGTGATGATGGTGGGGTCCACGTTCGACGTCGTTTGAAGAATCCAAGCCGTCCATTATCTTCAGGACGAAAAACCGTCCAGGAAGGACGAGATTTGTTAATTTCAGTGTGGCCCCACTTGATTTCTCACTCCACCGTCGGTTTCCGTTTGAACGGTTGGATTTTGATCCTCGAGATTGTTTGCAATTCTGCCCTCTAGGCAGTGATAAGAACCTCCCTAGGGATCTGATGGACGGTTCAGATCCTCCAGAAAGTGGACCGTGGTGGCCCACTGTTAAAAATCAGCGGACGCACCAGCGTCCGCTGTCGCTGCGAATGAAAGATGATGGGTCAGCCCGTCTTTGACCGGGCTGACCGTCCGGTGCGGCTCGGGCATCGGATACCCCATGTACATGCGATGTACATGCGAGGTCCACTGTGATGCTTGGTTAAAATCCATTCCATCCATTCATTTCCTCAGCTCATTTAACGCGTTGATACCAATTTTGAAGCAGATCCAGGTGTCAGGTGGGCCCAATTGACTGTTTAACGGCTGATTTGTCCGTTGGTACGCCCTTCATGCGATGAGCCGAACAGATGAATTTTGACATGTACGGTTCATTTAGAGTCCTCAAGTCATGTATGGAGTTTTGATCTGAACGGATGGTGGGAACCCTGTGATCTTGCATTCTGGCTGACTTTCGGGCCACTTGAGCTTCAGTTTCTCAATTTTCTTGGATCTCTGGCATGTAAATTCGTCGCTCTTGATCCCCTGGGGTTCGTCCCTTGCCTTTGTGACATCGGAGTGCCAAATTCACATTTTTACTATCAGTTTTCAGTCAACGCTCCTGATTGAATCCTGCAACAGAACACAATTAAAATACTCCATTAAGCATTATTGTGTATGTAAAATCTGGTAGTAATCGGGGTCTGATATGCAATATTTGACCCTCAGCACAACCCCCAACCAGCATTTTGCTAGTCCCGAGCAAAATATGCAAAAAATAAGTTGAGAATTACGAGACAATTCCTGTGAAGCCGAGTGATATTTTGAAAAACAATCCAGATATGAGAAATCTTAAGATTCATGAATGTTGATTATCAATTTCTCCTGGCCTCTCATGCACGGTAAACTTCATAACCAAGTTCAAAGTATTAATCCATATACTAGAATAATTTTAAACATTGAGTTCCATGGGTTTATAGTGAAATCTCGGCCTATCATCATTAAGAGATCAAATTGTCGATTTCATGATATCATTAGTCATCAATCAGAAAATTCATAACTACCATCACCTAAACCAGTACTTTGCCTCACAGATCATTCTTTCATTTTTATTTTATTTTATTTTTATTTTATTTTTATTTTTTTTAAAGATGGGAATTAAATTTTCACTTATAGGGAGCAAACCTATGGTGAAAATAGTCGTCCAGCTCTGTCTAACTGTTAATCATAGAAAATCAAATCCACACCTTATAGGGAGCAAACCCATGATGTAATTCTCTTTTTATACCCTGATGGCCAAATCTTTTAGGCTGGTTTCTTTCATGCTCAGTGATTACCAAGTTAATCATTCAATATCAAACCGAAATCTCAATGTGTAAGTGAGATGTGGTATGTGAAATCATGACTCAATCAATGTTTACAACTTCTAATCATGGATTAACAATTCAAACTTAACTGTGAAATCTACAGATAACTGAATCCAAAAGTCATGAATTACCAACAATACATATCTTAACATTATAAATCCAAAATGGTCGTCAAAATCACTTCAAATTCACAAGAATTTCTAGAAAAAATTTAAAAATTTTCACAATTTTTGCTTAAGACCAAGAAAAACATTGATTAGGTTACCTAATCTCCCACCCCCAACCTAAAATCTACATTGTCCTCAATGTAAAAGATATGAATATGCAATGCACATGGGACAACGAAAAGTAAATATGAAGTGATGGGAAGATAGTACCTGAATGATGAATCGTGAGAGACTTTCCAAGAGATCACAGCATGGAATCCGGTCAGCATGAGAGAGAAAACAAAACAAGAAAAAAATAAAATCCTACCTATACCACTTTTGCAGGTGCTCTCGATTGCATTTAGCATATGCAAAAAGCCTTTAAACCCCTAGGTTGCCCCTAGTGGACGAGTTGTAGTCTCGTGAGGGTTTGCAGTAATGTTACCCACAAACATTGAACTAATTAATTAGAAAAATAAAATGGAATAAAAAGCTGGGTTGCCTCCCAGGAGCGCTAAGTTTTCCGTCTATCCTAAAATAACATAAAGCAAATTACCCTAGTCCTAAGAAAGCGATAAACCTACCTATACCTCCATCAGACTAGGAGATCAGTCCTGGTATACAGGATCAGTCAGAGGCATGGACATGTCCTCTGAATCAAATGTCTCGACAAAAGGCTTTAAGCGATGTCCATTTACTTTAAACTCCTTGCCATTGTCGGGATCTCTTATCTCAACGGCTCCATGAGGATATGCAGTAACAACAATGTAAGGGCCGATCCAACGAGATCGAAGCTTACCCGGAAAGAGATGTAATCGAGAATTATATAAAAGGACTTTCTGACCTGGCGTGAATGATTTTCGTAGAATATGTTGGTCATGAAATGCCTTCATCCTGTCCTTGTAAATTCTCGAGTTCTCGTACGCGTCGTTCCGGATTTCTTCAAGTTCATTTAATTGAAGTTTGCGTAGCAAGCCAGCATTGTTCAGATTGAAATTTAAATTTTTGATCGCCCAGTAGGCTCTATGTTCCAACTCTACTGGCAAGTGACAAGCCTTCCCGTAGACGAGTCTAAAGGGAGACATTCCAATAGGAGTTTTAAAAGCAGTCCGGTATGCCCATAAGGCATCGGTCAATCGAATTGACCAATCCTTACGGTCAGGGTTAACCGTTTCTCCAAAATGTGTTTGATCTCCCTATTAGAAATCTCAGCTTGCCCACTTGTCTGTGGGTGGTATGGGGTGCTTACCTTATGAGAGATACCGTATTTCTTCATTAAACTCTCGAATGGCCTATTACAAAAGTGTGAGCCCCATCACTAATAATAGCTCGAGGCGTTCCAAATCGGAAAGGATGTTCTCTTTTAGGAATTTAATGATCGTGCGATGGTCATTATTCCGACATGGAATCACTTCCCATTTAGTGACATAGTCTACGGCAAGCAAAATATATAAATTCCCAAAAGATTGGGGGAATGGTCCCATGAAATCGATGCCCCAAAGAATCAAATGCCTCATGATAAGAATGAGATTCAAAGGCATCATATTTCGACGGGACAATGCTCCCATTTCTGACAACGCTTTTACAAGCTTTGCAAAACTCATGAGTGTCCACAACATAGTGGGCCAATAGAAGCCACACTGCTTGAATCTTGGCTGTGGTCTTTTTTACAAAAAAGTGACCACCACAGGCCTGTGAGTGACAAAAGGAGATGACACTCTGATGCTCATCGTCTGGCACACATCTCCTCAAGATTTGGTCTGAGCAATATTTAAACAAGTATGGATCATCCCAGAAGAATTTGCGTACCTCGATGAAAAATTTCTTCTTATCTTGCGCAGTCCAATGTGACGGTATGGAACCTATAGCAAGATAATTAGCAATATCAGTGAACCAAGGTGAATGGGAGACTCTGAACAGTTGTTCATCAGGGAACATGTCATTGATATGGGTCGCCTCAAGGGAATCAGAGGTATTAAGGCGAGAAAGGTGATCGGCCACCACATTCTCTACTCCCTTTTTATCTTTAATTTCTAAATCAAATTCTTGGAGTAGAAGGATCCATTGTATCAGGCGGGGCTTAGAATCATTCTTGGAAATAAGATACTTCAGTGCCGCATGATCTGTATAGATAATGATCTTGGATCCGATCAAGTAGGATCTAAATTTGTCCAAGGCGAACACTACAGCTAAGAGTTTTTTTTCCGTAGTTGAGTAGTTCACTTGGGTAGGATTTAAAGTCCTACTCGCATAATGGATGACGTATGGCCTCTTATCTTTTCTCTGGCCTAGAACCGCTCCAAGAGCATAATCAGAAGCGTCGCACATAAGCTCAAAAGGAAGGCTCCAATCGGGTGGTCATGCATGATGGGTGCAGTGGTTAACATGCCTTTAAGCTTGGTGAAAGCTTCCTGGCATTGCTCAATCCACTCGTATGGAACATCCTTTTGAAGAAGATTACATAAAAGACGAGAGAGGAGACTAAAGTCCTTTATGAATCGCCTGTAAAATTCTGCATGTCCTAAGAAGGATCGCACGTCCCTGATGTTCTTGGGTGGAGGTACGTTAGAGATAAGATCAATTTTTGCCTTATCTACCTCAATTCCCTTAGACGAGATGATATGTCCAAGGACAATTCCCTTATGAACCATGAAATGACACTTCTCCCAATTAAGTACCAGATTCTTTTCTTCACATCTTTTCAGCACACATTTAAGACTTTCCAAGCACTTGCTGAAAGATGAACCATAGACAGAGAAATCGTCCATGAAGACCTCTAGATATTGCCCCACCATATCAGAAAAGATACTCAACATACATCGCTAAAAGGTGGCAGGGGCATTACATAGTCCAAATGGCATCCTTCGGTAGGCAAAGGTGCCGTAGGGACATGTAAATGTGGTCTTTTCCTGGTCCTCAGGGGCGATTTCAATCTGATTGTAATCCGAATACCCGTCAAGGAAACAGTAATAGGAATGACCAGCTAGCCTTTCTAAGATTTGATCGATGAAGGGCAAAGGAAAGTGATCCTTCCTTGTGACAGTATTCAACTTTCTGTAGTCAATGCACATTCTTCAACCAGTAGTGACTCTAGTTGGCACAAGTTCATTATTAGCATTGGTTACGATGGTGATTCCGGACTTCTTAGGAACCACCTGAGTTGGACTCACCCATTGACTATCAGATATAGGGTATATGATACCCACATCCAATAGTTTGAGAACCTTGGCCTTGACCACTTCCTTCATGTTTGGATTTAGTCTACGTTGTGGTTGCCGAGCAGTTTTCGCATTTTCCTCAAGATATATGTGGTGAGTACAAATCGAGGGGTCGATTCCCTTGAGGTCCGCTATCGTCCATCCTAGGGCTCCTTTATGCTCAATGAGGGTAAATATGAGCATACTCTCCTGTTCTTTCTCCAGGTGGGCAGAGATCACCACTGGGTATGTCTCATCTTGACCTAAATAGGCATATTTCAAATCAGAGGGCAAAGGTTTTAGGTCAAGTTTCGGTGCCTTGAGGTTAGACGGTAGAGGCACTACATCAGTTTGTGGCAATTCTTCAAATTGTGGCCTCCACCTAGGTTAACTTCAAGTACCGGTGCGATGATCAAGCAAGGCACACGTCTCCCTAATCATATCATCATCAAACACATGGGAGTGGGCCAAGCACGTCTCTAGAGGATCGAGAGGATAAGGTAAGGGGTGTCCTATCTTCCACAAAGTATCGATCATGTTAATGTCGTGGACATCGTCATCATCCTCAACGTTCTTCTGCCGTTATTGAAAAAGATGTTTGACTCCAATGTCAAATTTTCAAAAGACATAGTCATGACACCATTCCTCCCAATTGATGATTGCATTTGACGTGGCAAGGAATGGGTGACCAAGAATGACGGGAATCTGAGTGCTCATGTTATTGATGGGTTCGGTGTCCGTGGATGATAAAATCTACAGGGTAGTAAAATCTATCGACTTGGACTAACACATCCTCAATAATCCCTCTTGGTACACGAACAGTTCGATCGACAAGTTGTAGTGTGGTTAGGGTAGGTTTTAACTCACCCAATCCTAACTGTTTGTATACCGAGTAGGGGATTAGATTGACGCTCGCTCCCAAGTTAAGAAGTGCATGATTAATTCGATGGTTCCCGATTACACATGATATGGTTGGGCTACTGGGATCCTTGAATTTCTGCGGCATGTCTTGCTTCAGGATGGCACTCACTTTCTCAGTCAAGAAGATCTTCTTTTGAATGCTTTGCCGTCCAACTGGCTTCTTTAGAAGTTCCGGTTCTAAATTTTGTGGGACATCACGAGATCCATCATTATTGTCCTCTTCTGGTTCTTGAGGCTTTTCGGGCCTAACCGGAAGGATTTTATCAATGATCTTCCCACTCCTAAGAGTGATGATGGATTTAGCGTGTTCCATTTGATTTGAAGAGCTGGAATCATTTATCTCGCATTGCGGTTTAGGATTAAGGAGCGGTTGTGGAGGAAGCATCCCCTTTTCTATAACCGTCATACGTGAATCTATTTTCTGCATAAAGTCTGTAAGTCCACGCACTGCCTGAGTCAGCTCTTGTATGGGATTTTGAACCGGTTCTTCTTGAGGTTTCCCCTGATTTTGATTTTGATTAAAGAAACTTTGAGGGGTAGCAGTTTGTCCATTCCTCCAACTAAAATTTGGATGATTTCTCCAACCAGGATTGTATGTATTGGAGGTAGATCCATTGAAAGGTCTTTGATAGTTATTTACGGCATTAGCTTGCTCATTCAATACTCCTTAAAAGGCAGATATGGTAGGACAATTTTCAGTTGTGTGAATGTTGCAATCACAGATGCCGCAAACAATTTCATTAACCTTATCCTTCTTTCCTTCCATGGCCTCGACTCATCGCATAAGATTAGTCACTTTAAAATTTACATCATCCTCTTCTTTCAGGAGATATACTCCACTTTTCTCCTTAGATTGAGTTGGCTTAGACGTGGTGATTGATTTTGGGTAATGGTCCCAAGATTGTGCATTTTCGGCAAGTCTATCGAGGTAATCCCATACCTCATCGACTTCTTTATTCATGAATTCTCCATTACACATTGTCTCGACCAGTTGGCGCATGGAAGATGTCAGTCCATCATAGAAAAAATTTGTAATGCGCCACATTTCAAAACCGTGTTGTGGGCATGAACTGACAAGATCCTTGAACCTTTCCCAACATTGGTAGAATGTTTCATCTTCCTTTTGGGCGAAGTTCATGATTGCTTTTCTGAGGGTAATCGTTTTATGGTGTGGGAAAAATTTCTTTATGAATTCCCTCTGCAAATCATTCCATGTGCCAATGGATCTAGGATGCAGTGAATGTAACCACGTCTTAGCCTTTTCTTTCAAGGAAAAAGGAAAGAGTTTCAGCCTGATTGTATCCTCGGATACATTGGGAAAGTATAAGGTGGCTATAATCTCATCGAACTCTTTCAAATGTAAGTATGGACTTTCTGATTCAAGCCCATGGAATTTAGGAAGGAGTTGGATAACTCCTGGCTTGATGTCCATTTGTCCCGTGTTTTCAGAAAAAATCATGCATGAGGGCGTACTCACCCCCGCCGGTTGTAAATAATCTCGTAAGGTACGAGGCGGGGGTGCTTGAAGCACCTCATTCTCATCATGTACTTCCTCATCCATCTGTTGAGGTAGTGCTGAGGTTGATTTGTAGCCATAACCTCAATTAACTCAGGGGAATTCGAGCGGTGTCTAATCCTGCGATGGACAGTCAACCCCTCAACTAATCCTCCTTCAGTCAAGAGACGTCGAGTGTCGTCACGGGCCCACTTGGGCATGAAACACTCACAGCCCTCAATCAAATCCTAAATCTAATCCTAAGAAAGAAAATATGAATCTAGAAAGAAAGAGGGTTGGAAGGAGATTACCAAATTGGAGTCCTTAAGCTAAAGACCTGCAAAATAAAATAAAATAAGTTAGTTTCTAAATAGAAGAAATTTCTAAAGCAAATCAAATCTAAAGAGTTAGAAAATCTAGAAAATCAGAAAGAGTTTACCAAATTAGAAGTTCTATCTTAACAACCTACAGAATAGAAAATAAGTTAGTTCTATGAATCAAAATAGAAAACAAAATTAAAAATTAAAATTAGTAAAATCCTAATCTTAAACTAACTCTAAATCCAATTAATTTCAGAAAATCGTAGCCGTCACCCGGCAAACGGCGCTTAAAAACTTGTTCACTCCCCAAGTATAGGGTTGTGATGTAGTAATAAACTCGGTAAGACCGAGGTCGAATCCACAGTGACCGAAACCGTACGTTATCTGAAACTAAGTAGAAATAGAACTAGAATGAGATGAAATCTAAATTGAGTGTAATTTGAAGAATAATGATGAAATAATTAAACTAAAATTTAAGAGAATTCAGAAGTGGGAAACTAGGGATTCAGAGGATCCACTTGTAGAGATCAGGGAGATCTTATGCCTGGATTAAAAATCAGGGAAATTAACTGAACTGCCATTGATATAAATTTCAAGAGATGAGAGGTATATGAATTAGAATGGATTCCATCACCAAACCCTGTCCAGGAGACAAAGCAAACAACAGAATTAAACTAATTACCAACCAATCAACATGCCATGAAGGTTAGGAAGGGTATCGGCATCCAACCATGCCCAGGAGACGATGGTGAACAACAGGGCTTCCTGACGTCATAAACATAAAAAGAAAAGAACATGCTCAAAGCCATTGCAGACCCATTGTAATTTCAGTCACAATAGACTACTAAAGACTGAAAACATTCCCTTAATTAAACCCAAATCAATATCAGATCAGTCTAAACAAAAGGCACAAGTAAAGAGGCCTCCCATCACGCTACAAGCTTCACCTCTTAGCCCTAGCTAAGAGGTTTAGCCACACATAGACATGATGGACTAGATCTCTTAAAAAAATAATAATTAAATAATTAAATAAAACAGCAAAAGAAAAAAATAAACTCTTTTTCTCTGTCTCTCTCTCCCCTCACGTCTGCCCCAAGCCCCCAGATCCTGATTTCTCTGCTTTTTCTCCTTTTTTAAGCCCAGCCGTCCTCTCTTTTCTTTTATAGAGCTGGTAAGTCAGTCGGAGAGAGAGGGACTGCTGCTTCCGCAGAGTGATACGCAGCAGGAGTTTCCATCTTTGAAAAGGAAATTGACAGCCTGAGAAACCACTCCCGCTGATCCTCCTAGCATCCTTCAAAAGGTGTTAAGAACACATCTCTTCGTACGGTTTTAGCTGTACTTCAAGATGGACGGTCCGGATCAGCAGTCCGATCCTGACCATGATCGGAAAAAATGGCCCACCGCGACTGCCTTTGTTCGACGCAGAAAAACAGAAGCCATCAAATCTCTTACGCTGACTAATAGTGGGACCCATTATCAGCATCAGTTGAAGGATCCATTCCGTCCACTGTCTTTTCCTCAAAAAACCGTGTAGATATGCTGAGATCGAGCTGATTTTAGGGTGGCCCACACAATATTGTACTCCGCCGTTCGTCCTCCATTTAATCGGCTGATATCTAATCTCTGCTGCCTCTTGCAATTAGGACACCTAGGCATGGGTTTTTGCCGTCCTACGGGATGAATGGACGGTCCAGATCGTCCCTTCGACGATCATCGTGGTCGTACAATGACCACAGAATCCGAGCAGCGGTCGGACGCGGAAACAGGGCTCGCAGTGATGATGGTGGGGTCCATGTTCGACGTCGTTTGAAGAATCCAAGCCGTCCATTATCTTCAGGACGAAAAATCGATTTGTTAATTTCAGTGTGGCCCACTTGATTTCTCACTCCACCGTCGATTGTCCGTTTGAACGGTTGGATTTTGATCCTCGAGATTGTTTGCAATTCTGCCCTCTAGGCAGTGATAAGAACCTCCCTAGGGATCTGATGGACAGTTCAGATCCTCCAGAAAGTGGACCGTGGTGGCCCACTGTTAAAAATCAGCGGACGCACCAGCGTCCACGGTCGCTGCGAATGAAAGACGACGGGTCAGCCTGTCTTTGACCGGGCTGACCGTCCGGTGCGGCTCAGGCAACGGATACCCCATGTACATGCGATGTACATGCGAGGTCCACTGTGATGCTTGGTTAAAATCCATTCCATCCATTCATTTCCTCAGCTCATTTAACGCGTTGATACCAATTTTGAAGCAGATCCAGGTGTCAGGTGGGCCCAGAATTGACTGTTTAACGGCTGATTTGTCCGTTGGGCTGCTTTCGCGATGAACCGACAGATGAATTTTGACATGTACGGTTCATTTAGAGTCCTCAAGTCATGTATGGAGTTTTGATCTGAACGGATGGTGGGAACCCTGTGATCGTGCATTCTGGCTGACTTTCGGGCCACTTGAGCTTCAGTTTCTCAATTTTCTTGGATCTCTGGCATGTAAATTCGTCGCTCTTGATCCCCTGGGGTTCGTCCCTTGCCTTTGTGACATCGGAGTGCCAAATTCACATTTTTACTATCAGTTTTCAGTCAACGCTCCTGATTGAATCCTACAACAGAACACAATTAAAATACTCCATTAAGCATTATTGTGTATGTAAAATCTGGCAGTAATCGGGGTCTGATATGCAATATTTGACCCTCAACAACAAGGGATAGCATAAATTGCACCCGCTTCCTTTTACTTCTTTTAATGCGTGTAGCTCTCATCAATTAGACACATGAGGCATAGGGAGATCGTGAGATAAAGGCTCCGTTGGGCGCACCTTGATTGTTGTGATATCCATTTTGTACACTTGTCGCTTTGGTGCATGTTAGAACATCAGCCTGAAAATTAGGTGAATCGGGGATTTGAGTGGGGCCACAACAAGGGAAATAGTGAGGATGGGTCTCCCACCATTCCCTTCTCTCTCTTTGTATAGCACACACATGCTTGCAGCCCCATCTCTCCTTTGCCTCTCTCCTTTTTTCTCTCCTCTATGAATCTCCCTCTTTTCTCTCTCCCCTCCTTGCTCCACATAAGTAGCACATGCCATACCCCTAGTTTAGATTAATGCGAGCACTTGTTCTGATGATAGTTGAGCTTCGGTATTTAAGGAAGCAAGTGATGCCAGTAGATAGTCAGAAGGAGCAAGACATGAATTATAATCCATTCCTCCAAAATGATTGTGGTTTTTTGCATCTGGAAAGTTCAAGTGACTTAAACGGAAGTGCTATAAGTGCAGAGGACAACATTGATCACTGATAATCATAATGAATGAAAAACAGGAGTTACTGATTCAAACTCTGCCATCCATCAATCTGACACGATGGTTTTTTTTTTTCTCATAGAACTATGTGAAACTTATATTGTTGTTACATCAAGAATTCCAAAACTACAAAAGCATTAGAGATTTTTTCTTTTTATGCTTCTACACAAGCGCCATCTATTTGCTTTCTGACTATTTATAAGTGTCGGTATCTTCGTCTTCCTATTAAACATGCAATCTGTTGAACTTCTATTCTTTTGCATTCGATTTTAGAGTAAAAGGAAGCATGTAAAATTTTTACAATCACTATTACTGATCTGAATGTATCCTCTTTATCCAGGTTATAGGAACCTTATTTACGCACCATCAGAAGTGTGCGCTTCTCGACACACAAGCATCTGGAAATAACAGGAAAATAACTGCTTTCATTGGTGGTCTGGATCTCTGTGACGGTCGATATGACACTCCTGAACATGGGCTCTTTCAAGATCTTGGCACCGTCTTTGCAGGCGACTTTCATAATCCTACATTTCCAGTAAGTGCTAATGTTACATCTCCAGCCATTGTTGTAATCATCACTACCATGTGATTTCATCATAGTAACATTTAGCCTATGAGGTTATGTGCATCTCTGGCCATGATTTTTGAAACTGCCATCAGATATTCAAGACAGAGCTTTCATGATTTAATATCTGTCAGATTGTTTTCTATATTTGGGTTATAGGTGAGAGATTAGTTTTTGATAGTTCTATTTTGCCTGTAATTTGTACAGGCTCGTGCCCGGTGTCCTAGACAGCCATGGCATGATTTACATTGCAAGATAGAAGGCCCTGCTGCTTATGATGTAATGACAAATTTTGAACAGCGTTGGAGAAAGGCTACAAAATGGCGAGAATTCAGGCTTAAAAAGGTCACGCATTGGCATGATGATGCTTTACTAAAGCTAGATCGTATTTCATTTAGATCATCAAACGCTGGGGGACTAGCAATTACAAGCACATCAGAAGCACCGCAGAACTCAGTTTTGTGTTCCTTCCAGTGAGAATAGAACACTTTCAACCACTTCTGGAAGTTATCAAGATTGATCGTGTAAGCACTGGGTGCCCCAGCAGCATTTTTGTCAGAAGGTTTTGCATTGCCATTTCAGTGTTCCGCCATTGAAGCTATGTCAGATCTAGAACAACTGAAATCCGTAACAAACCAAACAGAAAAATGCAGAGATAACCACAAATTTCAGAGAAGGTAAGTTTTGCATTGCCATTTCAGTGTTCCTTTCTCTTCTATTTCACGAACAGAATGTAGTTCATCTGCAAATTACAGTTTTTTTAAGCATTTAGAACTTTAAAAAAAAATGAGAACTACTGGTTGGAGTGGGCCACTTGGGTCATTTCCTCTTTTATTGAATTGAGTTGTTACCAATTTTGTGAATAGGATTCTTATCAAACAATAGTGTGAATTATTTTTTGAATGACTATCAGGTGCAAGATTAAAAAAATAATAATAATAAATTATCGATATTTTTTTTTATTTACAGATATTTTAGCGACGGACTTAGTCCGTCGCTAATTTCTGAACATTGAAAATCAACAACGAATTTGAGGTCCGTCGCTTACTCATATTAGCGACGACCTTATCCGTCGCTAATATTTTTAGTGACGACTAATTTTTTTGAATATGATCGACGGATTTTTTATTTTTTACGACGGATTTTATCCGTCGCTATGATGCGACAGACCTTATTCGTCGCAGATTAAATGATGGATAAAATCTATCGTAAAAGCAAAAACGACCCAGTAAACAATAACGGACCCAGCGACGGATGAAGTCCGTCATTTATTTGGTTTTACGATGGATTTGATCCGTCGCAAAATAGCGATTTTGGCGTAGTGGAGATAAAAATACGAAATTCTTCCACAATATCGCGAATGTTCGAGCAAGAATAAACAAAATCAAAGCCTTAGAAGTCAACAGGGTCTGAATTGAAAATCAGGAACAAATTTCAGCAGAAGTTATAGGGTATTTCAAGAATCTTCTCTGTAAAGAAGATTGGTCCAAATCGAAGCTTGATAATCTCCAATTCGTCCAAATCGCAGTAGAAGAAGCCAGCTGGCTTGAAGCTCAGATTTCAGTTGCGAAGTTTAAGGACGCGATCGGTTCCTTATCAAGTGATAAAGCCCTAGGTCCAGATGGGTTCCCAATATCCTTTTTTCCATTCTTTATGGGAAGACATACAGGGCGATATCATGGCTTTTATCTCGAAATTTCATGATAGAAGCTACCTGTCAAAGGAGCTGGCAACATCCTTCATTGATCTGATTCCAAAAATTACGGGATCTGTGGCCTTAAAGGATTTCAAACCGATCAGCTTATTAGGAGGGCCTTATAAGATCCTGACGAAAATTCTTGCTACTTGTTTAAGAGGGATGTTGGGGAAAATTATTTCAAATAATCAAAGTGCCTTTATTCTAGGCAAACAAATTATCGACAGTGCTCTGATTGCTTTTGAATGTTTCGACTCCATCAACAAAGCCAAGTCAAAAAGCATCCTACGCAAACTTGACATCAAGAAGGCATACGATCATGTAGATTGGGAATTTCTTCAATATATGTTACAAAGGATGGGCCTCGGTACTAAATGGTGCGGTTGGATCAATGAATGTGTACGGATAGCTTCCTTCTCGGTCCTTCTCAACGGCTCCCCCAAAGGATACTTTGCCAACTCTAGAGGTCTTCGCCAGGGAGATCCTCTATCCCCTTTTCTCTTCTTAATAGTGGGAGAAGCCTTTTTGCCAGGGACAGCTTCCTTCTCGGTCCTTCTCAACGGCTCCCCCAAAGGATACTTTGCCAACTCTAGAGGTCTTCGCCAGGGAGATCCTCTATCCCCTTTTCTCTTCTTAATAGTGGGAGAAGCCTTTTCCAAGATGCTGTATAAAGGTTTAGAAGGTGGTATTATTGGTGGCTACCGTATCAGTGGCATGCCTTCTATCTCTCATATTCAGTACGCAGATGATACTCTGCTCTTCTGTGAAGCTAACCTCGGTAAGGCAAGCAACCTTCGCACCATCATTCGCTGTTTTGAGGCGGTGTCGGGTCTCAGAGTCAATCTGACCACGTCCACTATCTTTGGTGTAAGCATGGATGTGGAGGAGATCGTTAAGTTTGTAGCCATCTTCAACTGCTCGAAGGAATCCATTCCCCTATAAAATGGTTTAATGACCAACATTGTTGTTCTCACTATTTTGTTGGTGTGTCTCACTTGTATTTTGGATCTTCCTGAATTTTACAATTATGCTTTGTAATTGTATTTAAAAATAAATGGGTGGAGTGGATTTGATTAAGAACATCTCAGTGGACCCCACATAGCCCTAGCGGCACAAAGACATGTATGCCCGAGGATCACTGGCATTTTTCTCCCATTTTCTCTCCGAAACGGATTGGCTACTCCCGCTGACACCAGCCCCAGGGCTGGTGGTCGGTGTTCCGTCGGCCCCACCATAATGTATGTGTTTAATCCATTCTGTTTATCCTACACAAAAATGAGAGATATATAAACCTCAGGTGGACCACACCACATGAAAACAATAGTGATTGGATATCCACCATTAATATCCTCCTAAGGCTCACTATACTATTTATTTGACATCCAATTTGTTGATTAGGTCATACAGGCCCAGATGAAGGAAAAAACAAAAATCGGCTTGATCCAAAACTTTTATGGCCCCCAAAATGTTTTTAATGGTCGACGCTCATTAAACACTGTTTCCTGTAATGTGGTCCAATCGAGACTAGTATATATCTCATTTTTGGTCTCATACCTTAAAATGATTTGTAAAAATAGATGGACGGCATGGATGAAACATATACATCATGGTGGGCCCCATAGAGCACCGACCACCAGCCATTGGCTGGTGTCAGGGGGAGTAGCCAATCCGTTTCCTTTTCTCTCTCATTGCGCCCGAAGTTCCCCAAACAACAAGCCATTTCTCTCTCCATCGATCTCCCTCTCTCTCTCTCTCTCTCTCTCTCTCCCTCTCCATTTCCCTTTCCCTTTCCCTCTCCCTCTCCCTCTCTCTCGATCTCCAAACCCTAGAAGACTACCTCTATTCTCCTGCTTTCTTCTCCAAACCCTAACCCATCAACCATCACCGCTGTCCAGAGTCTTCCCCATCTCTGGTAGCAGCAGATCTGGTCTCGGTGCGCGGCCGCCCAACCTCCATCAACAGCCACTACCATCATAAGAGGCCGTAGGTCCCTCATCATCAACAGCCAAACCCATCTCCACCTGTAATTGTCCACCATCATTAGGGTTTTGACTAGTAGGGTTCTAATTTGTAGGATTTTTTTTAAAAAAAAAATTTAATTAGGGTTTTGAATATGGATTTTTGTTGAGCTCCAACCTGTTGCCAAGCTGAAGAAGTGATGTTGCCATTTGAATATGGATTCAATATGTGGAATCAGAAATTGTGTTAGGCAGTTTGGGTTTTCAGCCTTTGCTTATAAAAAAAATAATGGAGTCATTTGAAATATGACTGTTGTGGTGCCAAACACAAGATTTTGGCATTAGATTTGGATTCCAAACCTTAAAAGCTTAAAAAACTCAAGGTGCCAAATCACCTCTTATTGGAGCGTGGGATTTTGATGGTTTTTTAGGAAAAATATATATATTTGATTTTGTTAATAACAAGATTTTGTAAATGTGGGGAAATGTGGGTATTTGGGCATGGAAATGAAATGTGTTCGTTCCCATACTTATGGTTTTCTAGTGTTCGTTCCCAAACTAACCCTCTCATTAGACTGAATTTCTACCAATCATTCTCAAATTACCTTCATCCATTAGCTTGAAAGTTTGCACCATTTCTTCCCAAAATGCTCCCATGCATTAGATTGCCACTTTTTTCTCTGTTTATGACCCTTCCTCATATTGCATATTTACAGCCATGTAGTCCCTATCAATACAAATTTTGCCAAAGTACCATTAATACTAGATTGTAAGCTTTTACCCTCGTTCCCAAAATGACTTATTGTTAGGTTTCAAATTAGATTGCAATCTAATGTTATTGTCCATCGTGTTTGCCTTTTGTTTGGTTTTCTTGATATCCTTGCCAAAGGGTGTAATAGTTCCAGGTAGAACTTCATTCAAGACAAATGACATGATCCTAAACTGAGGGTATCCATAGCATCTTCAGGTCTTCTGTTTGAAAATGTGGTATCCAGGGTTTGGTGATCTAGTGTGTTGATCAAATGGGCCTTGCCTAAGATCTCCAAATTGGAAGGTCCTAGCTGTTTATTCTTTATCCTATTTTCATTTTTGCCTGGAGTTGTATTGAGTTAATGCAAATATCCCTCGTGGTGATATTTTCCAGCTACTTCTCACTGTGAATGCTAAGGTTTCATCATTATTTTTTATCACTTCCTCTTGGCTAAACTGAATTCTTTAGGAATAAAACTACAAAATCTGTGGGTACTGTTGCTAACATAAAAGTTAAAGATCTATAAACGATGCTGATGTTGTCTATGCATGCTGAGAAAGAAACATGATTGGAAAATGCTTGTTGTTTTAATACATGTAGTATTTTTTGGATGCAAGTTGTTTTATATGCTTGTTACCTTCTTTGTCATCAGAGTGGAAATGTAAAGAGCTGAAATATTTTCCAACAAGTTGTAACTTCATCTTTTAGCCTTCTCTCCATTATTCTTCTTTTTGTTACAATTTTCAATCTAAAGCATGGTACTGTCCTAGGTAATTGGAAAATGCAAGTTCAAAATCATTAAAATATAAAGTACAATGGAACAGTACAATGCTTGAAGTATATATGGAGAACTGAAGGTTTTCATGGCCTATTTAATGGCAATGGTACCAATTGTGCATGGCATAGTGCCAAACTTGGCAGTCAAGTTTTTTTTAGCTATGAGGAATCATCTACGTTTGGTTTCTTTACATCGAATCATTTTCTTGCCTTGTTTGAAGGCTGATGCCAATATCTGTTTAATTTTATTTGTGCTGATTGATGTGTATGAATTTATAACATTTTGTCATGATTGATGTCAAGTTCTGTAGACATCCATGTTCGATGCCTATGATCCTTGTTTAGGTAAATGGCATAAAAGTCCCCTCATTGTGCATACAAAAACATTTACTTGGAATGTTATTGTAAGAGTGCATGACATAATCATCAAACATGTCATCCTTTTGGCTTTTTATATTGTTGCTAAAGATTAATTTATTAGAATGCCTATTAAGTAGCTCACAAGTTAAAATAGAAAAAAAAAAAAAAAAAGAAAGAAAAAAAGAGTTGGACCATGATGCTGCTATACATATTCACTGCACATGAACATAACAGGTGGAACTGGCAGTTGGACTGCTTTGAACTAAACGGTGGCAAAAAAATGGCTCATGGTCCAGTTCTGGTTTTAAATAGTTGATTGAATTTTTTATGTTGATTTTCCTTTTGTCTTTGAACATATGGGTTATACATTTGAATCTGATTGCTAACTTTATGGATGTTTGGATGAGGAGATTTTGGAGTTGTGTTTTATTACTTTGGAAAACATTTAGGTCCATTAGACAATGGTTTAACAATCATACCAGCAATGTCGTTTTAGAGACAATGGGCCATTAACAAATGACAAAAATGCTATTTTCTTCAGAAATTGTCTAAACAGAACCAACAGAGCGAAAATTCAAATTCATGTTGACCAACCATTCTATGTTTCTCGATTGATATTTATAACTCTCCAAGTTAGTCCTTAATTTAAGTCAATCATGGTAAAGATGTTGATAAAATGGATTCCTTGTACAAAGTCCTTGATATTGCACTGGTGGTATTTGTAGTCATTCTGCAACAGCCTCCTATGAATTAAGCTCCGACTTCATGCCATTTGCTAACATAAGAAATGAAATCTTCATCTGAAACCCCTGTAGATGCCTGTAGCAGGATAGAAAAGGAAAGAGAAGTTGAAGTATTTTCAGTAAGCATTTTGTGGGCATCTAAAATGCAGAATTACATGAGATTTGTTTCCATGTCACTAGCATCTTAGACTAGTTTGTTCTATGGCTAAGACTACATTAGTACGTTACAGACAATTTAACAATCGAGTTGTTGTATAGATCCCATGAAAAATGGAACTAAACAAAGAAAAGAAGGAATTTCTTAATATTGGAGAATTGGTTGTATTCATGTTCCACATGTTTTAAAATGACGACTCAATTGCTGAGTTGCCATCTAGCTGGTCCACATGTTTTAAAACACAACAAACTTATAATATAACCATTTGAACATTCCATTGAAATAGTAGCTTGTATTACTGTTGAGTTCTATTGTTGCCCATTCTTATTCTGCTTGATCTAGCTGTCCAGCTTGGGAGATTAGAGAAGTTTAAACTCATCAAGCTCATCAATCAAACCGGTGCTAGTTATGTTGGGACAATGTCTAAATCGACGACACATTTGGTGAGTTTTGAAATGAAGGAATCAATTATAGTACCGGTTTGAGTGATGAGTTTGATGAGTTACTTTCTCAGGAAATATAGTCTGGCTAAGGATTTGGGAACAAAAATAGTTAACCATCTTTGGTTTGAGAATTGTACGAAGGAAGGGAAACGCTTACCAGAGAGTCCAGTGGAATCTCAAATCCGGATTGTTTTGGTTATTGTAGAGTTTGATTAATGGACATTTTTTTTTGCTAAATTTTGATCATTGTACTGCATTTCAACCATCTATTATACTTCCAATGATCTGAAGTTAGAAGATCAAATTAGTGTAGATTTTAGTTTATGATATATCAAATTAGTGTAGAGTTAATGTGATCCATTTCAATTTAGCTTCACCAATCTCACATACGTATGTCTTAGCATGTGTGTTCATATATAGTCAAGACATGTTCTTGTATAAATGATAGTACACAACTACACATTATCCACAAATACATAATTCACAAATACTACACAAGGGATATATATATATATATATATATATATATATATATATATATATATATATATATATCTTACTACATATAGATTGTCACACCATTTTAATCCTTGGTTTTTAATGACAGATGGGGTCCATGGTCCAATAATCCAAACCCATGCATGTTTGTCCCAACAGCAGATGGACTACGCCCAACAATCTCCTCGATAGGACAATCCCAACCTATCAATTTCTGGCTTCTATATAAAAGGTTACGTTGTCTTCTCTCACTCATGTACTATTTCATGTTATAAAATTTTCAAGTAAATTGTATGAGGTTTACAGTAATCTTGGAGATTAGAAAATTTCTAAGTATGTGCATTTCAGTCTGAGTTATTTCTCTAATGACGATAGCCTTGGGAGGGTTGATACGAGGGATGGGTTGATTGCAAGAGGCCGATTAAAACTATATTGGGTTATCTTGCTGGTCCTAAAATGATTATGTCCGGCAAGATAACCCAATACAGTTTTAATCAGGCCTCTTGCAATCAACTCATCCCTCATATCAACCCTCCCAAGGCTATAGTGATTAGAGAAATAACTCAGACTGAAATGCACATACTTGAAAATTTTCTTATCTCTAAGATATTATAAACTTCATACAATTTACTTGAAATTTTCATCAGCTGTAGGTCATATGGTATAAAGAGCTTGTCCGTCTCTACTAACTGAACATAAAACACGAACTCAATGGCAAATTTTCAGCCTATAAATCTTGTGTATATGCAAAAAAGCAACAGAAGTGGTTAATGCTTTTAATTATTCAATGTCCAACTACTATCCATTGTAGGGACTACCTGATGAATAGTCTTCAAGATTGGTTTTCATTCATAAAAAAATAGATGCCTACCTTATTTTTAAATGTATTTGCTCGATATTGATGGAGTAGACCTGGATGTGCGTCGGAGCTATCCGGATGAGCGGGGGTCCCTGGAAGGTGAGAACCGCTGTTATGACCATGATGAAGCTATTCATTTCCTATGGACAACATTGGAAGGGCCTGGCCATTTGAACAGGTCGTATTTATGTATTTGCTCGAGATTAATGGAGCACACCCGGATGTGCGTCGGAGCTATCCGGATGAGCGGGGGTCCCTTGAAGGTGGGAACCGCTGTTATGACCATGATGAAGCTGTCCATTTCCTATGGACAACATTGGAGGGGCCTGGCCATTTGGACAGGCCGTGTTTATATCTGTATTTGCAGGTACCACACCCCTAACCCTAAACCAAAACCTTTAACCTAAACCTTAACCTAAACCTTAACCTAAACATAAATCTAAACCTAAACCTATACCTATAACCTAAACCTAAACCTATATCTATAACCTAAACCTATACTTATAACCTTAACCCAAACTTATAACCTTAACCTAAACCTATTCTCAAATCCCTAAACTTATACTTATAACCTAAACCTAAACAAAAACCTTAACCTATAACCTATACTTATAACCTAAACCTAAACTTACAACTTTAACCTAAACCTATACTTATAACCTAAACCTTTTCTCAAATCCCAAAACCTATACTTATAACCTAAACCTAAACCTTAACTTAAACTCAAATCCCTAAACCTTAACCTATAACCCAACCTAAACCTATACTTATAACCTAAACCTATTCTTTAATCCCAAAACCCATGACCTAAACCTCAACATTATTCTAAACTTATAACCATAACCTAAACCAAAACCTATAACCTAAACCCGAACCCAAACCCAAACCCGAACCCGAATCCCTAAACTTTAACTCAAACCTAAACCTATAACTTTAATTCAAACCTAAACCTATAACCTAAACTTATAACCTTAACCTAAACCTAAAACCAAAACTAAAACCTATAACCTAAACCTATAAACTATAACCTAAACCTAAAACCTAAGGGCCTGTTTGGACATGTGGATTGGAAGGGATTGAATGGTATTAAGGTGGATGGCATGGATTTCAAGGCAATGATGGTGTTGTTAGTGCATTGTCTTAAGATCCATGAGATTGTTATATCCCAGGATTGCTATCTGGAGTCAGTTTGGCATGCCCGGCCAATCTCGGGATTAAACCTTCCCATCCTTTCCAATCCCTCGACCCAAACATGTCCAAGGCAAATTTGAATGGATTAGGGTGGAGCTGGATGGGATTTAAAGGTAGTGATGGTGTTGTCAGTGGATTGTCTTAAGCTCCATGAGATTGCTATATCCCGAGATAAGATCACCC
The DNA here is from genome assembly GCA_030180095.1 of Magnolia changhungtana. Lineage (NCBI taxonomy): Eukaryota > Viridiplantae > Streptophyta > Magnoliopsida > Magnoliales > Magnoliaceae > Magnolia > Magnolia changhungtana. The sequence goes on along the minus strand of JASAUF010000462.1, from coordinate 802,537 downwards.
AGTCTGTTTGGCATGCCCGGCCAATCTCGGGATTTAACTTCCAATCCCTTCCAATACCATCCAATTCCTTCCAATCAGTCCGGCCAAATGGGCCCTAAATGTATTCTCAAAACCCTAAACTTAAACCTACACCTAATCCCAATCTCAACTCCTTAACCTAAACCTAAATCTAAACATGAAAACCCAAGCCTAAACCCGATCCCGATTCCGAACCCGATTTCCTAAACCTAAAACCTAAATGTATTCTCAAATCTCCAAACCTAAACTTATACCTAATCCTAATCTCAACTCCCTAACCTAAACCTAATCCTAAACTTAAAAACCCAAACCTAAACCCGATCCCGAACCCGAACCGATTTCCTAAACCTAGACCTTAACCTATTCTCAATTCACTAAAGCTATAACCTATAACCTAACTTAAACCTAAACCTATAAACGACACTTATAACCTAAACCTAAACCTAAAACCTTAACCTAAACTTAACCTATAATCCATAACATAAACCTAAACCTAAACCTAAACCTAAAACCTAAATGTATTCTCAAATCCCTAAACCTAAACCTAAACCTAATCCCAATCTCAACTCCCTAACCTAAACCTAAACCTAAACTTGAAAACCCAAGCCTAAACCCGATCCCGACCCCGAACTCGATTTCCTAAAGCTAAACCTTAACCTGTTTCAATTCCCAAGCTATAACCTATAACCTATAACCTAAACATAAACCTATAAACTTAACCTATAACCTTAACATAAACCAAAAACCTAAACCTTAACCTAAACCAAACCTATAACCTTAACCTAAACCAAAACACCAGAACCTAAACCTAAACCTAAACTTATAACCTTAACCTAAACCTAAACCTAAAACCAAAACTTAAACCTATAACCTAAACCTATAAACTAAAACTTAGACCTAAACTTAATCCTAAACCTATAACCTAAACCAAAAGCTATAACCTTAACCTAAACAAAACCTATAACTCGACACCTAAACTTATAACCTTAACCTAAACCTAAAACCAAAACCTAAACCTATAAGCTAAAACCTATACCTAAACCTTAACCTATAACCTATAACTTATAACCTATAACCTATAACCTAAACCTATAATCTTAACCTATAACCTTAACATAAACCCAAAAACTAAACCTTAACGAAAACCTATAACCTTAACCTAAACAAAACCTTAACTTATAACCTTAACCTAAACCTAAAACCAAAACCTAAACCTATAACCTAAACCTATAAACTATAACCTAAACCTAAACCTAAACCTAAACCAAAACCTATAACCTTAACCTAAACAAAACCTATAACCTAAACCTTAACCTATAACCTATAACCTAAACTTATAACCTTGACCAAAACCTCGTAACTTAAAACTATAAGCTAAAACCTAAACCTAAACCTAAAACCTAAATGTATTCTCAAATCCCTAAACCTAAACCTAATCCCAATCCCAATCTCAACTCCCAACCTAAACCTAAACCTAAACTTCAAAACCCGATCCTAAACCCGAACACGATTTCCTAAACCTAAACCTAAAACCTACACCAAATCCCAATCTCAATTCCTAACTTAAACCTAAACCAAAATATGAAAACCCAAGCTAAACCCGATCTCGAACCCGAACTCGATTTCCTAAACCTAAACCTCAACCTTAACCTATTCTCAAATCCCTAAACCTAAACCTACACCAAATCTCAATCTCAATTCCCCTAACCTAAACCTAAACCTAAACATGAAAATTCAAGCCCAAACCCGATCCAGAACCCGAACCCGATTTCTTAAACCTAAACCTTTACCTATTTACAAATCCCTCAACATAAACCTACACCAAATCCTAATCTCAACTCCCTAACCTAAACATGAACTTGAAAACCCAAACCTAAACCCAATCCCGAACCCGAACCCAATTTCCTAAACCTAAACCTAAACCTTAATCTATTCTCAATTCCCAAAGCTATAACCTATAACCTAAACCTAAAACTAAAACCAAAACCTAAAACCTAAACCTAAAACCTAAAACCTATACCTAAAACCTAAAACCTAAATGTATTCTCAAATCACCTACACCAAATCCTAATCACAACTCCTAACCTAAACCTAAACCTAATCTGGAAAAACCCAAACCTAAACTCGATCCCGAACTCCGAACCCGCTTTCTAAACCTAAACCTTAACCTATTCTCAATTCCCAAAGCTATAACCTATAACTTATAACCTAAACCTAAACCTAAGCTAAACCTATAACCTTAACCTATAACCTTAACCTAAACCCAAAACCTAAACCTTAACCTAAACCAAAGTCTATAACCTTAACCTAAACCAAAACTCAGAACCTAAACCTTAACCTAAACCTAAAACCGTAACCTAAACCTATAACTTACAACCTAAACCTATAAAACTAAAACCTAAACTTAAACCTATAACCTAAACCAAAACCTATAACCTCAACCTAAACAAAAAAACCTATAAACTAAAACCTAAACCTAAACCTATAACCTAAACCAAAACCTATAACCTCAACCTAAACAAAACCTATAACCTAAACCTTAACCTATAACCTATAACCTAAACTTATAACCTTAACCTAAACCTAAAACCAAAACCTAAACCTATATAAAAACCTATACCTAAACATTAACCTATTCTCAAATCCCTAAACCTAAACCTACGCCTAATTCCAATCTCAACTCCCTAACCTAAACCTAAACGTAAACATGAAAACCCAAGCCTAAACTAGATTTCGAACCCGAACCCGATTCCCTAAACCTAAACCTTAACCAATTCTCAATTCCCTAAACCTATAGCTTATAACCTTAACTTAAACCTAAACCTTAACCTAAACCTATAACCTTAACCTAAACCAAAACCTATTACCTATAACCTATAACCTAACAAAGAATCCTAAACCTTAACCTATAACCTAAAACCTTAACCTAAACCTAAACCTAAAACCTAAATGTATTCTTAAATCCCTAAACCTAAACCTACACCTAATCCTAATCTCAACTCCCTAACCTTAACCTAAGCTTAAACTTGAAAACCCAAACCTAAACCCGATCCCGAACCCGAACCCGATTCTCTAAACCTAAACCTAAACCAATTCTCAATTCCCTAAACCTATACCTTATAACCTAAACCTAAACTCGAACCTAAAACTAAACCCAATTCCCTAAACCTAAACCCAAACCAATTCTCAATTACCTAAACCTATACCTTATAACTTAAACCTAAACCTAAACCTAAAACTAAACCTAAACCTTAACCTAAACCTATAACCTTAACCTAAACCAAAACCTATGACCTAAAACCTTAACCTATTACTTATAACCTAAACTTATAACCTATTACCTACCATTCACCTAAACCTAAATTCTAAACCTTAACCTATAACCTAAGACCTAAACCTAAAACCTAAATGTATTCTCAAATCCCTAAACCTAAACCTACACCTAATCCTAATCTCAACTCCTAACCTAAACCTAAGCTTAACCTTGAAAACCTAAACCTAAACCCGATCCCGAACCCAAACCCGATTCCTAAACCTAAACCCAAACCAATTCTCAATTCCCTAAACTTATACCTTATAACCTAAACCTAAACCTTATAACCTAAACCTAAACTCCGAACCTAAACCTTAACCTAAACCTATAACCTTAACCTAAACCAAAACCTATGACCTAAAACCTTAACCTATTACCTATAACCTAAACTTATAACGTATTACCTGCCATTCACCTAAACCTAAATCCTAAACCTTAACCTATAACCTAAGACCTAAATGTATTCTTAAATCCATAAACCTAAACCTACACCTAATCCTAATCTCAACTCCCTAACCTAAACCTAAGCTTAAACTTGAAAACCCAAACCTAAACCCGATCCCGAACCCGAACCCGATTCCCTAAACCTAAACCCAAACCAATTCTCAATTCCTAAACCTAAACTCCGAACCTAAAACTAAACCTAAACCTTAACCTAAACCTATAACCTTAACCTCAAATGACCTAAAACCTTAACCTATTACCTATAACCTAAACTTATAACCTATTACCTAACATTAACCTAAACCTAAAACCTAAACCATAACCTAAACTTCAAAACCCGATCCGAACCTGATTTCCTAAACCTAAACCTTAACCTATTCTCAAATCTCTAAACCTAAACCTACACCAAATCCCCATCTCAACACCCTAACCTAAACCTAAACCTAAACATGAAAACCCAAGCCTAAACCCGATCCCGAACCCAAACTCTATTTCCTAAACCTAAACCTTAACCTATTCTCACCCCCAGAAGCTATAACCTATAACCTAAACCTAAACCTAAACCTAACCTAAACCTATAACCTTTACCTATAACCTTAACATAAACCCAAAACCTAAACCAAAACCTATAACCTTAACCTAAACCAAAACCTGTAACCTAAACCTTAACCTAAACCTAAAACCAAAACCTAAACCTATAACTTAAACCTATAAACTAAAACCTAAACCTAAACCTAAACCTATAACCTAAACCAAAACCTATAACCTTAACCTAAACAAAACCTATAACCTAAACCTTAACCTATAACCTATAACCTAAACTTATAACCTTAACCTAAACCTAAAACTAAAACCTAAACCTATATGCTAAAACCTAAACCTAAACCTATACCTAAACCTTAACCTATACCTAAACCTTAACCTATTCTCAAATCCTAAACCTAAACCTACACCTAATCCCAATCTCAACTTCCAAACTTAAACCTAAACCTAAACATGAAAACCCAAGCCTAAACTCGATCCCGAACCCGAACCCGATTTCCTAAACCTAAACCTTAACCTTAACCTATTCTCAAATCCCTAAACCTAAACCTACACCAAATCCCAATCTCAACTCCTAACCTAAACCTAAACCTAAACATGAAAACCCAAGCCTAAACCCGATCCGTAACCCGAACCCGATTTCCTAAACCTAAACCTTTACCTATTTTCAAATCCCTCAACATAAACTCGCACCAAATCCTAATCTCAACTCCCTAACCTAAACCTAAACTTGAACTTGAAAACCCAAACCTAAACCCGATCCCGAACCCGAACCCGCTTCCTAAACCTAAACCTTAACCTATTCTCAATTCCCAAAGCTATAACCTTAACCTACAACCTAAACCTAAAATCAAAACCAAAACCTATAACCTAAACCTAAAACCTAAATGTATTCTCAAATCCCTAAACCTATACCTACACCAAATCCTAATCACCACTCCCTAACCTAAACCTAAACCTAAACCTAATCTGAAAACCCAAACCTAAACCCGATCTCCGAACCCGAACCCGCTTTCAAAACCTAAACCTTAACCTATTCTCAATTCCCAAAGCTATAACCTATAACCTATAACCTAAACCTAAACCTAACTTAAACCTATAACCTTAACCTAAACCCAAAACCTAAACCTTAACCTAAACCAAAGCCTATAACCTTAACCTAAACCAAAACACAGACCTAAACCTTAACCTAAGCTTATAACCTTAACTTAAACCTAAAACCAGAACCTAAACCTATAACTTATAACCTAAACCTATAAAACTAAAACCTAAACCTAAACCTATAACCTAAACCAAAACCTATAACCTCAACCTAAACAAAAACCTATAAACTAAAACCTAAACCTAAACCTATAACCTCAACCTAAAGAAAACCTATAACCTAAACCTTAACCTATAACTTATAACCTAAACTTATAACCTTAACCTAAACCTAAAACCAAAACCTAAACCTATATGCTAAAACATAAACCTTAACCTATTCTCAAATCCCTAAACCTAAACCTACACCTAATCCCAATCTCAACTCCCTAACCTAAACCTAAACCTAAACTTGAAAACCCAAGCCTAAACCCGATCCCAAACCCGAACCCGATTTCCTAAACCTAAACCTTAACCTTAACCTATTCTCAAATCCCTAAACCTAAATGTCACGCCCCAAACTCGGAAACCGGGCTCAAAAATTCCCGATCGCCAAATCCGGCGCCGACAGCCTCTGTAGAACCCCATTCTCAGCTCCCAGCGACCATACGCCAGGTTCCGATCCTGGGATGCTACAAGGAGGATTTTCAGCATCCGTTTAATTTGTAATAAGCATAACCAAAGGCATAACCCACAAACAACAACCCAAAAACTCCATCACATTTCCACTATGATAAAAAACTTTACAAGTACAATGAGCATAAAGGGAAATACAATGGAGATGAACAAAAAGCTCCAAAAGATCTGCTCAGTGCTCCTGCCTCAGCGCTGCTGCATCCTCGCATCACCTGCACGCAACGGTCGTGCATAAGCTTATAGAAAGCTTAGAGGGTGGTAAAAGTGTGTGCGCAAGGTAGTAATGTAGTTATGAAGTATCAGAGTAATGCGGAACATGCTGACGAGTCCATGAATACCACTAGCCGTACCAAGGCTATGCGATGCAAGGCATGAATGATGTCGGCCATACCAAGGCCATGCGATGCGAAATGCAACTCAAGCATACAAATCCTCATCTAAGTCCACATATCGACAAACTCGAAATGCGGGATATCACCGGCGTCTAGTACACTCTAAACCAAATTGCCGCCCCATCACGCGCAATAAGATAAGTGGAAGAGACCTCACTACCCGCCTGCCAATATCGGGCTCGGCTCGTCAATAGCGGACCCATTCCTCGAGCTGGTCAGACTCAGCCTAGCATTGCCCCCTCCTCTCGGGCAGGTAAGGCCGCACCCCCTTCCAACCGACCACGACACAGTGGAAAGCGCAGCCATCTAATAATCGGCACTCAGCACTCATGCACCCACTCGGTCTAGACGTTGGAGCAACCTCTTGGTACCATAAGGGTTTAGGGACTTTCACCCAGGGATATCTATAGCACCCCATGTAGAACCAAATTTTCGGTATCCAATCCTGCCAACCACAATATGCCTGTGGAGGCTACGGCCCTGATGTCGCTAGGGCGTACAGTAACCATATTACACAATGCGAATGCATGAATCACACTCTCCAGTCATGCAGCAATCCTGCGCGTCTCGTGCGCTCATGTGGGGCAACACCGCCTAACCGGGAGCCCCTAAACAATCTGCCCGAAGGCATATGCTATGATCAGTCACTTCTCATATCGAGCATACATATGATGCGTATGCTCATGAATCCTGAGACTATACTAAACATTTTATATGAGATAGATGCTGTTCAGAAGGAAATGGGCATGGACGGCCTACAGGTGTGGGCCTAACAATGGGCCCTAGGGAGAATCATAATGCGGACATTTAACCAACACTATACTGCAATGTGGACGTCAAACCAACATTGCTTCCAAGGCATTGCCCGTCGTAAACATAATTACATAAACCATGTTGGGATCACACATTGCAATGGACCTTAGGTACATCCCATTGGGCCTTAAATACATCGAATGGACCGTATCACATGGGCCTTACATTTATCAAATGGACCGCACTAATGGGCCTCCCTAATGGGCCTTATGTACATTGCAATGGGCTATAACCCCTGAGCCTTAGATACATCAAATGGGCCTAGTCTCATGGGTCTTATATATAACAAATGGGCCACACCAATTGGGTCCCATATATACATCAAATGTGCCTCAACTCACAAGCCCTAATACATCTCAATGGGCCTTAACCCATGGGCCCTAGAATACATCAAATGGCCTAATGACATGGGCCTTACATCCACATCAAAGTGGGCCCCAATGATCTACCACAAATACGTTAAGATGGACCTCAAAACATGCCAAGGTGGGGTCCACTTGGACTATGGATCAGGCTCATCTTTAGCTCATGCCATAAAATGATCTTTCAAAATGGATAGACGGATTAGATGCAACATAGGCACCATGGTGGGGGGTCCATTTGAGGGCCCACCATAATGTGTATTATATTAATAAATATATACATATATATAATATAATAAATATATATATATATATATAAAATATAATATAATATATATTATATATGTAAACACACGTGCACGTACACCACACGCACACACACCATCCACACGCACGCAGCAACATGCATCACAGCGGGCTCCACCGTCCAGCGGACGGTGGGCTAAAACACATAAATTATGTGGGCTCCACGTGGGGCCCACCGTAATGCGTACATACCATCCAACCCGTTGACAAGGTCACACAGGCCTGAGTGAAACGAAGACACAAATTCCATCTTGATCCAAAACTTCTGTGGCCCACAGAAGGACTTCAATGGCAGATGTTCAATCTCACTGTTTTTTTAGCGGTGTGGGCCACCTGAGCGTTGGATGCAGCTCATTTTTTGAGGGGGGCCCACCTTAGGAGGTGGCCTACCCAATGAACGGGTTGGATGGAAAATATACATCATGGTGGGGCCACGGCTAGAGCCGTGGGTGGCCCTTGTCCGTCCGCCAAAGGTTAGCGCAGGCGCGGCCTGCGCCCTCCTGACACTGGCAGAGGCAAGACTGCCTTCTTCTTTTTTTATTTCTGTTTTCTTGCAGAAAATGGTATGTGGGGCCCACTACCTGAAAATCTAGTCCGCCCATTGCATTCTCGGGCCCGGAATACATCAAATGAGTCCAAAGATCGAAATTTTTCGATGTGTGGTTAAGACAAGGTGGGTCCTAGAAGTTTTGAATGGTAAAAGAGACATTTTCCTATGGTACGGCCCGCCTGAATATTGGATCGACCTCATCTTTCAGCTCAACGCCAGAAACGTTCTTGTGGAGGGGATGGACGGCGTGGATTGAACACATACAACAAGGTGGGGCCTATACATGGGAGCCACCCAAAAGCTTAGAAACAAGCTGATATTTGTGTTTTCCAAATGACGTCCAGCGTCCAGGGACGCTGGACGGTTTGCAGCTCCAAATTCACAGGGAGTGGGCCTACTCAGGTGGGCCTCCTGATGATGGATGTTGTCAATCCAATACATATAGAGTGGGCCCCAACTACAAGTGGCTTGGGTTAAATACATACTTCATGGTGGGGTCCGTCCAAGTGGGCCACACGACCAAATCATCACACAAAACATAAAAGAAAGGGGAGAGAGAGAGGTAGAGGGAGATCGGTGAGGATGGAGGGGCCCCGCCATTATGGGTCCCTCTTGCATTCAACATACATCAAGGTGGGTCCCACTACATATGGGTCCATTAAATCACAATCCAACGGTGGAGATTCCTTCTCCAATAAAATAGACGGTCTAGATGACCCTTATCAACTAGAAAGTAAACATCATGATGGGGTCCATGGAGATTGGCCCCATCACGGAATGATCATGATGATCAAAGTGGGCCATCGGCCACATTTTAGGGTCCCAAGTGAGATCCAAACCATTGATCGGTTGGCCTCACTTGGCCCATCTTAAAAGAAATGAAAACTACTCTATTAAAGCACCCACCCCTTGATCTTCTTGCTCCTATGGGTTCCTTAGCTCCTTAGCTTCAATTCCGATGGAGGAGATGATGAATGGATGGCTAGGATGGGGGATCTTGGGATGGAAAGGTGGGCCACACTTGGAGCTTTGAAAGAGAGGGAGAGCTCATACGTATGGGGTTTGCTTGGAATGAGATTTGAAAAAGAGAGAGAGACTTGTAAAGGGAGAGAGGGAGAGATGGGTGATGTTTGATGGATGTGGTGGTGATGGGTGTGTAAGAGCACCTTTTGACTTTGTTGGCCATTTGTGTAAGAGAAGTATGCTTGTGTAAGAACTTTTTGACTTTTGGGGCTTACTTGGCGAAGAGTGTGAAGTGATGTGTACTTGACTTGATGGGATTGATTGATGGTTGATTGATGTGACATCTCGTTGAGATTCTCTTGGGTTTCGCAACACGCGGCGTTTTCCTCACACCGAACGTTGGCCCACATCTTCTGGCCAGAGTATCGCCTCAGCACGCGAGTCGCGGCATCGGAACCGCGGCGACGGTGCGGTCGCAAGGGTACTAGTCTCGGGTTGAGTCGACTCGGGTTGACAGCGTGTAAATCAGGGTCGCACGCAACGCCGGTTAAGGGTCGAAGGTTGCCGGAATTTGACCGGAAAGACCGCGGGAACCTACGGAACAGTACGGTCAAGGATACGGGTCTTACACTAAACCTACACCAAATCCCAATCTCAACTCTCTAACCTAAACCTAAACCTAAACATGAAAACCCAAGCCTAAACCCGATCCAGAACCCGAACTCGATTTCCTAAACCTAAACCTTTACCTATTTTCAAATCCCTAAACCTAAACCTACACCAAATCCTAATCTCAACTCCCTAACCTAAACCTAAACTGAACTTGAAACCCAAACCTAAACCCGATCCCGAACCCGAACCCGGTTTCTAAACCTAAACCATAACCTATTCTCAATTCCCAAAGCTATAACCTATAACCTAAACCTAAACCTAACCTTAACCTATAACCTAAAACCAAAACCAAAACCTATAACCTAAACCTATAAGCTAAAACCTAAACTTAAAACCTATAACCTAAATGTATTCTCAAATCCCTCAACCTAAACCTACACCAAATCCTAATCTCAACTCCCTAACCTAAACTTAAACCTAAACTTGAAAACCCAAACCTCAACTCGATCCTGAACCCGAACCCAGTTTCCTAAACCTAAACCTTAACCTATTCTCAATTCCCAAAGCTATAACCCATAACTTAAACCTAAATCGAACCTAAACCTAAAACCAAAACCTAAACCTGTAACCTAAACTTATAACCTATAATCTAAACCTATAACCTATAACCTAAACTTATGACCTATAACCTAACAAGAACCTAAACCTAAAACCTAAACCTTAACCTATAACCTAAAACCTAAACCTAAACCTAAAACCTAAATGTATTCTCAAATCCCTAAACCTAAACCTACACCTAATCCTAATCTCAACTCTCTAACCTAAACCTAAGCTTAAACTTGAAACCCAAACCTAAACTCAATTTCCTAAACCCTAAACCCTAAACCTATTCTCAAATCCCAAAACCTATACTTATAACCTGAACCTAAACCTAAACCTAAACCTAAACCTGGAGGAGCTGGCGAGGCAGAGGGAGGAGCAGGAGAGGAGGATAGAGGATCATCTCGCGAGGCAGAGGAGGATGGAGGAGGAGTTGGTGAGGCAGAGGGAGGAGCATGAGAGGAGGATGTAGGAGATACGAGTGGAGCATGAGCGACGGATGGCGAAGATGTTTCAAGCTTTCGCTACACGCTTACCCACCGATGCCCCACCACCTCCGGCTTCATCTTTGTAATTTTTTGTTTATTTATTTATGTTAAATTTATATGTATTTATGCGTGAATGAATATGATGCAGATAAGATTGTTTGTGTTTGGATGAATGTAGTTTATGTTTGGGTTTAGGTTTAGCTGGATGTGAATGTCAATATGATGAAATATATTATATAACAGGTGTATATTATGATGAATATGATGAAATATATTGTTAATAGGTGTATATTAGGAATTTTTTACTGAATTTTGAGCTGTATATTTAAAAAAAAAAAGACTTTTAGCGACGAAAATTGTGGAACGATTTTTTAGCAGCAAAAGTTTTCGCTGCTAAAAATTCTTGGAAATTTTTTTGGCGGTGAAAATTTTCGCAGCTAATAGTCTTGAAAAATTTATTTTGCCGCAAATATTTTCACTGCTAAAATCTTTTGGAAAATATTTTTAGCAGCGAAAATTTTCGCTGCTAAAAGTCTTGTATAGTATTTTTTAGCGACGAACATTTTCGCCACTAAAAGTTTATGTTGTTTGGGTTTAGATTAATGTGAATGTGAATATGATGAAATGTGTATATCAGGATGAATATGATGGAATATATTGTTAACAGGAGTATATCAGGAATTTTGTACGTATTTTGAACTGGAATAATTTTTTTTAAAAAGAAACTTTTGGCGAAGAAACTTTTTGTCGCTAAAAGATATGTTAGTTTAGTTGTAGCAGTGAAAATTGTCGCTGCTAAAAGTCTTGTACAGTACAAGACTTTTAGCAGCGAAAATTTTTTCCACTAAAAGTCTTGTACAGTACAAGACTTTTAGTAGCGAAAATTTTTGCTGCTAAAAGTCTTGTACAGTACAAGACTTTTTGCTGCGAAAAGTTTAAGACAATGTTTAGAGTCTTTTGTGATGAAAAGTTTCGTCGCTAAAAGTCTCATACAGTATTTTTAGCCGCGAAAATTTTCGTAGCTAAAAGAAATTTATTCCACATCAAAGTAAAATGTGTGGAGCATTTAACGGCGAAGATTTTCGTCACTAAAAGTCTAATGCACTAGTTTTAGCTACGAAAATTTTCGTCGCTAAAAGTTTCGTTGCTAAAATCTCACTTTTAGCGACGAAAATGTGTTTCGTCGCTAAAAACCCTCTTTTTTGTAGTGAATGAGAATTGAGATATCCTAAATTTAATTGGTCATTGTCATATATGATTAGTCAGCCATTAGACTAATTTGATTGACTTGGGAGAACTCCGGCGCAACTGGCATTGAGTGCAAGCATCCCGCGTAGTCTAGCTACTGTCAGTCATTCGTGTTTGACCCGGGTTGATCGAATAAGCCTAGGGTGGCCGACATAACTCGGGTCATTCCTTATTTCGATGATTTGCCGACTAACCCAACATTTTAAGAAGTTCTAAATATCAATTAAAGACTAATTAACCGTTAGACAATCACAATGAAATTTAGCATAAACTCTAAATTTAGTAAATTATTCAATCTAACATTTCATTGAACATGTGAACATCAATAAGTAAGAATTAGCACGACATGCAATTAAAAATCAAAGCGTAGACATGTTATCATACACCACATCATTCACTATCAAGAATCATTAACTGAGACCCTCAAAGGTCATTAAATGGTAACATATGAATAATGGTTCATACCTTAGAGGGTTTCACGCGACTTAATCACGCTTAGGGTTAGAATTTTTGGAGAAAAATGCCAATTCCTAATCAAATTAATTGAAACTTAGGTAAGATTCATAGAATCTAACATGTGATAGTTTTACTAGGAGGTAGGAAGCAATAACTTGGGTTTTGTCACAGGAGTTCCGGTGCAAGCAAATATTAAAGACCCCACTCTCTCTCACACACTCTCTCTCCCTCCCTTTCTCCATCTGTTTTTCTCTTTCTCCCTGATTTCTAGGAAATTTTCATATGGGAAGAGGGGGTGTGAAATGAAATGGTATTTATAGTGATAAATTGTGTATAAATGGCCCCAATGGTCCTTTGTTCATTATACTAAACCTAAAAGAGGTTATTTCCAACCAATGAGACCCAATGTGAGGTGTACAAGTGAATATAAGCCATACAATTAGTGTCCCGCTAGGCGATCTATGTTTGGACACAACCATCCAATGATTGGGCATGTTGATCAACTGGAAAGGCCCCAACTTAGATTGACAGTCATCGAGCATCAATCGAGTCTATAATTATACAGATGTAAGTAGGATAATAATCTCAATCAGTGACCTAAATTTGGTCATCATCTAATGGTCCGAAAGACACAACTTTGATAAAGACCGAATATAGACAATTAACTTAAGTTCCTGATTAATTTCAGAAATATTCATAGATCTTATGCACTGGCCTTGCGAGTTCAAGTTGAACGATTCGAGATGCAATCTTAGCTTGATGTCCCATGATGGATGTCAAGCCCACTAAGACAAATGTCTTTCTATAGTCTTGGAGTTTAATGGCCCAGTAACGAACGGTCTAAAGCTTATAAGGATTATCAATGCATTTTTAGAATGAATTGGATAGTGAGATTTATTGTACACAATGATTAGGGTTTGGATTAGCTAAGTTCATAGTGTGGCCTATCGCAACTAGCAGAAATGACAATCCGATTTTATAAGCTAAGACTCGGGTTTTTGGGAAACGGGTTATATACTCGGGTCCTGAAAACACGGGGCGTTACAGTTGGTATCAGAACAAGTCTAGATAAACCAGGCCTTGGGTAAAATGGGACTTATATGACCTTAAATAATCCATAGTATTGAAGAAATTTGAGACTTGAAACTAGGTTTCATTCCCTTAGTGTTAGGATAATTTATGAACCTAGAAATCCAAATTTTAGGCTCCCTTGAAATGCTAGGGATCGATAACCATTTGAACTTAAAAACACAAACCTAAGTTCCTTTGTGAATTGTGATTGCTGAATCTAAAAACACAAATTTTAGGATCCCTTGTGATTTTTAGGCTTAGTCACTTGAACTTAGAAACAAAAACTAGGTTCGCTTGTAAACCATAAGTTGTTTCAAATTAGTGACTAAACTTAAGTACTGTAAAGGAACAAGTACCCACCATGTTGTGCGTTAAATCAAACAGAAGCGCTCTATAAGCTTAAGGAATCAGACTAGGAGAACTCATCTCATCCATCCCAGTACACAAATATAAGTATGGGCTTATCGTAGGACCTTACCTTTAAGATGAAGACTAAAAGACGTGGGTATACAGATGCTTAGATGGTCGTCTTAGTACCTTTGGAGTCTCGTTGCACCTAATCGCAAAGGATAGGGAGTTGTCGAGCACTTATCAATCTGAACAATACTCCAGCTGTATGATTCATATGAGTTGTCTTATGATCTTAGTTTAAGATGTGTTAAACGTAGAAGGTTATGACCACAACGAATCCTTTCTTTTAACAGAGTTATGGCCCCATCCCGTTGCCCGAGGCCGCAGACTGGTCATTTGTTGACTTCGCTGATGAATGAGGTTGTTAGAGAAGGGAGTCCTGTGCGCTCCCCTGCACCTTCAGTTGGGCCAAGTGGCCCTGAAAGAGAGCCTACATCAGGAACTACTCCGTCTCAGTCGGCTGTGAGTCATGTGGGTACACCTCTACTAAATTTGTAACCTGAAATCCCACCTGGCAATGTTATTAGTCAGCTGACTACCATCGTACAACAACAACAGGCTTCGATCGCCACACTATTACAAGCTCTCCAACGTAATATGGATGCATCGGCCTCGAAGACCGAAGAAGTTAGTGGGGTAGATGTGTTTGAACGATTTCAGAGGCTAAGGCCACCATCCTTCTCAGGAGCACCAGATCCAGTTCTAGCAGAACATTGGCTAAATAAAATGGCTAAGATAATGAAATCGCTGGGTTGTTCAAACACCCAAAAGGTTATTCTCGCCACTTATGCCTTGGAAGGAGAAGCTGATATATGGTGGGAAGGCGTGCTACGAAGAGTTCCATCTGATTATGAGTGGACTTGGAATGAGTTCAAGAAAATGTTCAATGAAAAATACTTTCCTCCATGCTATCGTCACGAGAAAATATCTAAGTTTCTCAAATTAGAGCAAGGGAATACGACTGTGCCGCAATATGAAGCACGCTTCGACGAATTGTCACGATATGTACCAAAAGCCGTTGAGGACGAGGAATATAAATTGGAGAAGTTTAAGGAAGGTCTCCGACCCAAAATCCAATCGAGATTGTGCACCTTCAACTTTACTGACTTCGCTGATCTCGTGGACAAAGCCATGCGAATAGAGAAGGACTTCGAGCGTAAGGCTAAAATGCATGCTCTTATTCGGGGTTCGGCAAGCAAAGCCAAGATAGCGCCAATTGCACCTCCTATAGCCGAGAAGAGGATGGAATCAATGTCTCACCTGCCTCATCCTTCGAGTCAGGATAAATTTTGTGACTATTGTGGAAGGCCAGGTCACTTCTTGAAGCAGTGTTTTAAGAAACGGCGAGATGAGAGGATCTTCCCCTCAGTGCAACGACTTCAGCCACCAAGGTACGACCTTTATAAATCCTTTTAGTAGTTATTAGATAGTTCGCAAGGATTATAAAATTTTAAGAATGCATAGTAATGTAACTAAAATAATTAGGAATAGTTAAAATTACAGAGTCTAGGATAACACCCTAGATAGCTAATTTGCAACGTTGAAGCACAATGAATCAATTAGGCCTATTCCTTGAGGAAATAGAAAATTAGATAACATATCTCAAATGAATAAAATGATCGGGGACACGAATAGACGGAACCATATTTAAGCAAAGTATATATGGTTTGATGAAAATTCTAAGTCCCAATGATACAATGATCTCAATGCCCTGATCAAGCAGAAGATTGGTACTCACTGGGATTAAGAAAGATACTAGTAAACTCACTGCTTGGCCAGGCAGAAGTATGACGTATCAGGCTCAGACCAACTATAACTGTCTGTTCGTATTTACCCGAACACTAAAAACATGAACTACTCTTCCTATACGATGACATAGGTTCTTATCGTAAATCTTAAACTTATATATATATAAATAAGATGGTCATGATGAAATTCTTCTTTATGACATGTGAGCAAACCCTAGACCATAGTGGGTACTGAAAAAGAAAAAGATGGGCATGATCGAATCTCGTGGGCGAGATTCTTCTTTAAGAGGGGTAGATTGTAACAACCTTGGTCCTAGTAGTCAGTCACGAGCCCTTAAGCTTGTAGACATACATCATGACGAAGGTGGTGAATGCTAAAAGACATAGTAGGATACATTATCATCATTCCCATTTTAGGTAGAAGTATTGAAGTTCGAGGACGAAATTCTCTTTAAGGGGGGTAGATTGTAACACCCCGTACTTTTCAGTACTCAGGTGTTACCATGACGACCTAAATTAGAATTACAAACTCGATTTAGTGATTTTGTAAGCAACGGTAAACTCATTTTAATTGTATATGTATTATAATACAAAATAATTTTATAATCATTGGTAATAATACATATATTACTTAAATTATACAAATTATGTATACCATTTATTTTATATTATTTAAGTTATATATAAAATAAATTGTATGACGACACATTTTCATATAATTGACATATATTGACTAATATTTACATTTTGTAATTTAAACTAAACATTAATTGTATTATACCACATATATGAAATATACATCACTCAGAATAATCAATATTTACATGAATATAAATGAAAAAAAATACGTACATACACATACATATAATATTTCAAATTAAATATTTTATTAATTGATAACTAATTATTAATATAAAATGTAAAATAAATACAATGCATTTTAAGTTGTGTAGATATTTATAATACATACTAAAATATATGTTTATGTAATTAGCACTACATGATATATTACTTTTATACTAATGTTGAAACTGTTGGACGGGCCAGATCCCACTTAAGATTACCATGGGCCGCACAAACCGCCAATCGAATGCAAATGTGACATGTATGGCCCATCTAAGCCATAGATCTACCTCGTTCTTTGGGCTAGACCCTAGGTCGGGATGGCAAAACTGATGAACGGTGTGGATTGGGCAGGATCCTCGTTGTGGGCCCCACCGGTGATGCATGTGCACCTCATACACGTGCACCTGCTGTGCATGGAACCTTGGAGACCGGTCAAAGTAGCTCTGACCGAAAATTTCCTAAGAAGGAAATCCTTCTTTCTCATCTCCAGCGCCCTAGCGTTTTTGAACGGATGGACAGCTGTTCGTTTGTTTGAATTTTGGCCCACCATCATGGGTCAGTCCCACGATATGAACCATCCATGTTGTAGAGGACTTAAAACCATGCAAACCTTGCCCAATTTTCCCCACTATCTCTCACACGCGAGACCACGATCACAGGCATGTGCTTCTTCTCTTTCCAAAAACGGAAAGCTCGGTTTTCCTCCACGCTGGCGATCCGTGTGAGCCAGTTAGGGGCTCATCTAGACCGTCTGATACAAGCAACCTCAGCCATCCATTTTTACTCACACGTATTTGGGTTTTCAGTGGGAAAACCGAAGCCAAGCCCACTGTTTTGCTAAGTTGTTTTAGAAAACCAGACGGCAGGATTGAATCCTGGCCGTGCGTACTCCATCCGACGGTGCTGGGAGATTTAGGGCATCAAAATAGAGAGTTTATAATGCAATGGGTGCGCTGCCATACCCCCTGTAGTCGCACCAGCGAAACTCAAACTGTTTCCTATTTCTGAACCCATAAGAAAAACTCGTTGAAGCTTCGAAACCAATGGTCAGCAAGCATGTTAGGATCAATTAAAACAGATCCTACGAAGCAGAATGAAGGAAGAAGCATTGGATGTCGATCTGCCATTAATGGCTAGCTCGTCTTCTCCACCGAGCGTTGCTAACTCAGTCCGAGTTTGAGACGAGTCCAAACCCTGTTATGTCATCAGAAAAAGGGGTTATGGAGAGAGAGAAGTAAAAGGAATAAGGAGAGAAGAAGAGAGATAGCGGAGTGAGCCCATCGAGTCAGATCAGCAAGTTGGTGTGGCACCTTGCTGCTGCACCAAGGGAAGCGACTCAAGCTGAATTTCTTCTCGGCAGGGCTTGCTCAAATGCTACCTGTGTCCAGACGTCTCTGGACATTCCAATGAAAACAAAGGAAGGAGGAACAGAAGAAAAGAAAGAGGGATAGAGAGAAGAGGAGAAGGAGAGGGTTGGGTCGGTGCATGTTGCATCTACGACCCGACTCAATGAGTCAGCGGGACTCAGACGCTGGTTGAGTCCGAGTTTTACTGGACGGTGCAGAGAAGAAAAAGAGAGAGAAAATGTAAGGAAGAAGAGAAAGGGAAGAAGGGAGAGAGGGAAGAGAGTTCGGGGCTGGGAGAGAGGGAAGAGCGTTCGGGGCTATTGAGTTGGAATCGAGTCGACTCAGTTGGAGCCGAGTCAGACATGAACCTGGTCCAAACGTTGCTGGATATTCCAGCACTTTTCTTGATATATATACATATATATCTATATATATATAGGAGAGAGGGAAGAGAGTTCGGGGCTGGGAGAGAGGGAAGAGAGTTCGAGGCTGTTGAGTTGGAATCGAGTCGACTCAGTTGGAGCCGAGTCAGACATGAACCTGGTCCAAACGTTGCTGGATATTCCAGCACTTTTCTTGATATATATACATATATATCTATCTATATATATATATATATATATATATATATATATATATATATATATATATATATAAGGGAGATTAGAAGAAGGGGAAGAAAAGAGAGAGTGGCTGAAAGGGAGAGTGAGAGGAAGAGAGGAAGAGAGTAGTTTTGGATGGTTGCCGAGTCAACTCGCTGAATCCGAGTTCGACTGGGTCAAGTCGGTCCATGCCCTTGCTGGACATTCCAGCACATAAAAGGGAAGAGGGAAGAAAAACTGAAGAAAGGAAGAAAAGGAGCTTGGGTTTGGTGGCTCTCGATTGGAACTCACCAAGTCCAAATGAGTTGATCCAAGTTAAGGTGAGTCAACTTAGCTTCTTGCAATAATTTACCTTAATTTAAGAATTAAATAGTTAGTTATTTTCTTAGTTGTAAGTGCGTGAATGACATTGGTGCAGGTCATTTCCATTGAGAAGGGTAGATCATTTCGAGTTGGGCTAAATCCAAGTTGACTTGGATTTTTGGTAAGTAAACCCTACTCTACCTAGAATGTCATTATAACTAATTAGTGGCTAATTTAGGATTTGAGAGTTCACATTTTCTTGGATTTAAATTACACTTTAGATTACCTAGTTATGCTAATTTGAATCTACTTGAATACACATTGGGAACCTCAATCATTTAGGCGCTTCTAGACCTATTCTATCCTAACCATTGACATGGGATATTCTAGGTTAATCGAGTGTTTTGAGGCCTCTAATTATCTTCAACCAAGCAAGGAATAAATCTACGCTCTAAGGTAAGGACTCACCCTTTGAGCTTCCCACTTGATTTCATCAATCTAGATATAGATGATGACATGATTCACTTAACTGAGTTACTTACTTTACTATTAAACATGTTTTGTTGTATAGTTAATTCATGTGTTGGATGATAAATGTTTCTTTTAAATTATAACATGCATAAATGGTTCGATGATAACATGCTATCCTTTATTGGATACATATTAATTTATTTTATGCTACCACTTGTGCTTGAATGATGAATTGAATGGAACTTCCCTTGGACTTATGATCATGCGGTCCACATTTACCTTACACGGCTTGAATCGTACATTTGCCTATGTGGCTTGGACTGCACATCGCCTATGTAGCTTGGATTGTATATTTTCGCCTATGTGGCTTGGATCGTATATTTGCCCTCATGACTTTGATGACCTATTGTTGCCCTTTGTGGGTTGTTAGGTATGTTCGCATACTCTGTTGTTTCCTATCCATCTTGTTGAGTTCAGTCGTACCATGATTTTCGGGTGGAGCCGAAGTTCGCTTTATCGATTTTCTAGCTATCTTGCGGAATTCACGTACGACATGATTTTTGGGTGGTTTAGGGTTTGTATGTTGTTTGTCTCTTCATCTGTGGTGTTCATTCGTACCATGATTTCCGGATGGAGCTGAAGTTCTCTTTGTCGATTTTTCTAACCATCTTGCGGAGTTCACGTACGACATGATTCCTGGGTGAAGTGGGGGTTTAAAGGGGAGATTTTCTATTCGCCTTGCGAATTCTACTTGTACCATGATTTTCGGGTGGAGCCGAAGTTCGCTTTGTCGATTTTCTAGCCATCTTGCGGAATTCACGTACAATGTGATTTCAAGCGCAACAGAAAATCGTATGTTTGATTATTTGGTTATCTGAACATGTTTTCTTGCATTGTGACTGCTATTATATCTTGCTTATGATGAGATTGTGTTGGTTGACTTAATTTTTATAGGCATGCTCATGATTATAAATTGCTCTGTTTGATATATCTAAATTTATGATTGGTGTTTTATATCGATCATGAATAATGAGTGTGCAATCTTGGAGGGTGCACCTCACTGCGATAGCCATTGACGCTATCAAACTGTACAGTTGATGCAGGTATAAGGCGAGCCGATGTTGTCCACTAGGTTGCTGGAGCAGATTGAGTAGCTAGGGAGTTAGGCGGGGTCCTTGCGGCCCACATTGATCTCCATTACTAGTTGATAGACTCATATTTTCACTTACCTGAACTTTGTTATTTGAGATTGTATAAGTCCTGTATGGGCGCTACATTTGGAATTTTGGAATGATCAGAATGTTTTTATACAATGCATGGTTTATTTTATCTTCGTTGCTGTTAACTCTGATTAATGATAAATGGTTCAAATTTACACTAGATTTTATAAGCTAACACTCGGGTTTTTGGGAAACGGGTTATATACTTGGGTCCTGAAAACACGGGGCGTTACAATAAACCTTGTTGATCATCTCTTAGTTTTAGAAATCTAATTGGAACATAATAAGTAAGATTATAAAAGATATGAAACTACTATGAAACCATTCACCCAAAATAGCAGATTTCAAGTGTTACTAGATCCCATCAAGCAAACCTCGAGAGGTCTTTGATGGCATCGAAAACCTCTCGATGGCATCGAAAGCCTCTCGATGGAATCAAGTAAGTAAATCAAATATGTCCAACAAGTTGTCTGAGTTTCTTGATGGAATAGATGAACTTTCGATGACATCGAATGATATCCTTGATACCATTAAAGATGACTCGATGACATTGGATAGCATTGTTTAAATTATCCAGCAACAATTCAGCTGGAGATTCGATTTCTTTAATGCCATCGAAGCCCAACTCTCTTGTTTTGGTTTTTTGTGGGAATTTATAAAATGTGGATTTTTCATATCCATACCCTTATAAATCCTTGGGTTTGGAGCAAATCTAAATACACATAAAAACTAAAGACTTATAAATCTACAAATGAGAGATTCTCACAAGCTATAGAAATGATTACACCTGGATCCATAGCTCAAGTGGTAGACTGAGTGAAAGATACCTTGTCTCAACACTAAGGTCTTGGTATCTATCCCTAGCGGGGGTGGCTAATAATGAAGTGTGAACTGATAGTGGGGTGTACTAACAAGTTAACAAAAAAATAAAAAAAAAGCTATAGAAATGATTTTCTAGCAATAAATTTTATTTTCATTATAATAAATGCTAGCCAAATCTATGTATTTTAAACTTGATTACCAAATAATAGACTATGGGATTTGCCAAAGTCAATAGGCCAACATTTGCAAATAAGCCTATTAAATAATTACCTGTTTGTGAGAATCCCTAGCGGGGGTGGCTAACAGTATGAACTAACAGCGGGTGTACTACCAAGCTAACAAAATAAAAAATAAAAAATTTTACCCGTTTGTGAGACATTGGATATACAAATCTTACCATGTTACACGAACTACAAATGGAAAGTGCAACAGATGCAGAGATAAGAAACTAGGGAGAATAAGAGATCGATAGGGATGTTGCTGGGAAATACTTAAAGAGAGTTAGGGAGAAGGTGTGGCTACGCACAGTGAAAAGGTGTCGGCAAGTTGTAGGAGCAGAGAGAGATCTACATTGTTGACGGGCTTTATTTGGTAAAGTCCAAACCCATGGAAGCGGATTGGCTGGTGTAACACACACTACCGATCTAGTTGGTGTGTTGACGTCATCAAGTTATGTGGGTGCCATTATGAGGTACGTGTTATATCCAAACCATCCGTCCATCTGGAGAGTTCATCATAAGTCTTGAGCCAAAAAATAAGATATATCCAAAGATCAAGAGGACCACACTGTGGGAGAGTGAACGTCTACCATTGATACCCTTTTATGGGTCATAGAAGTTTTGGATCAATATGATATTTCTTTTTCCTCTTCATCCAGGTCTGTGTGACATTATGAACAGATTAGATAGAAAATAAACGTTATATTAGGCCCTATGAATGTTTTAATGGTGAAAATCATTGTATCACTGTTCTTTTTGTGTGGTTGACTTAGAGCTTTGGATACTACTCATTTTTGAAATAATGCTCTAAAATGATCTCACCGAATGGATGAACGGTGTGGATATAATAAATACATTATTGTGGTCCATGTAACTTTGAGTTCCTTTGAACCGTTTCGTACAACCAGGAGTACGCGGCAGAGCTCATCTTCGCACGACACGTGCCAACACCAGCCATGTCGGTGGTGCGTGGTCCACCAGCCAATCCGTATCTATGTTGCTAACTGGAAGTGGATTGGCTGTGTACCACACACCAGCTTTATAGCTGGTGTAAATAGGTGTCGTCTTCGAGAGCGCGATGCTCCTCAAGCTCAGAGATGTACGAACGGTTCAAATGAGATCAAAGTTACATGGCCCCACAATGATGTATCTATTATATCCATATTGTTCATCCATTTTTCGAGATCATTTTATAGCATTAGATAAAAAATTGAATCTTATCCAAAGCTCAAATGTACCACACCAAAAATAGAGTGAGTATAATGATTTTCACAGTTTGAAAAATTCCCTACAGTCCACCATAATGTTTAATTTCCACCCAATCTGTTAATAAGGTCAAAAATACGTTGATAAATAGGAAAAACAAATTTCATATTGATCAGAAACTTCTATAATCCCAAAAGGGTTTCAATGGTAGACGTTCAATCTCCTACTGTTTTTTGTAGTGTGGTCTACTTGATCTTTAGATCAGTCTTATTTTTGGCTCAAGCCTTGAAAAGAGCTCACCAATTTGATGAACGGTTTCAATATAACACATACCTCATGATGGGGCGCACCCAACTTGCTAACGTCAAGACACCAGCTACATAGATGGTGTGTGGTACACCAGCCACTCGGCTTGATTTCCTGCCGAAGTTCCCGCGCAAGGATGGGGGGGGGGGGGGGCTGGTACAATTTATGTGAGAAATCTCGGGAAGGGGGGGGCACTACAATTTATGTGAGAAATCTATTCAGTCCATCCGTTTTGAGATCTCATTTTACTGCGTGCAACAAAAAAGAGGCGGATAAAAAACTCAAGTGAGTCACACGAGAGGGAAAATTAGGGAAAGAAATTTCTACTGTTGAAATCTTTCCAGGTTCCACATTGATATTTATATGTTATCTAAACCGTTTATAAGGTCATTGTCAATTGGATGAAGTGAAAAAACAAAAAATATAGACTGATACAATAAATTTTT
Organism: Magnolia changhungtana; assembly: GCA_030180095.1. Taxonomy (NCBI): domain Eukaryota; kingdom Viridiplantae; phylum Streptophyta; class Magnoliopsida; order Magnoliales; family Magnoliaceae; genus Magnolia; species Magnolia changhungtana. The sequence continues at coordinate 778,637 of JASAUF010000462.1, read as the reverse complement.
GGGCATAAGAATGATTCAACAGTGCTCATTGAATGATCACTGTTTCCTCTCGTGTGTCCCCCTTTAGTTTTATAGACACCTAATTTTTTATCTAAAGTCCTTAAATGATCTCGAAAAACGGATGGACAGATTGGATTTATCAAAAACATGTCGGTGGGTCCCACCCAGCATCTTTGCGCAGGAACTTCCTGCCAAAGGCTTTCGCCTGCTAACTAGCCACACGCGTCCATATTACCAAAACACCCTCTCTTTAAAAAATAAAAAATAAAAATTCAAATGCCTTCACATGTCCTTTGAATATTAAAATTTTGGTGGTTTTATAGATCTAATTACATGGGTAAGAGTTCCCTTCATTACTCCCCTCCTCATATAGTAGTGGAGATTATTTTCCCAAGAAAATAAAAATAAAAATAAACAAAATCACATTTTCCAATGGGTCTACCAGATATACATGAAAAAGAAGAATCGTGGGATCCTTCTCGATTTAATAATGTGCAGTGTGCCATGGGTTTCACACTTTTGGGACCATGCTCTGGTGATCCAAACCATTGACACGATAGTCCAGGCTACCTTGGGGATTCCCTAGATATCTCTTAAACTGAAATATCTAAATCTTTTTAGTCTATTGAACGTGAAGCCTTGCTGTGATTTTCTCTAAGCCAGCTGTTTATATGACACCATTGTCAAGGCACAAATATCTTTGGTTGACCCGATGGATCATAGGACTAAATCTGCAATAAGTGGGTCTTGGTCTAACTTTTGGAGTATAGTGGATCTGGGTTTAAAATTTGGACCTGAATTACTGAATGGCTTAGGTATGTAATTATAGGAAAATAAGCAAAATGCACAATGGAGGAAAGGAAAAAATGAGATGAATAAAATTAGATTTTTGGGTTTAAATTTTAAGTAGAGTAGTCAATATCACAAGGTACATTTGCTTTTTGAAGAAAAATAACAATTTGTCTCCGGAATATAGTGAACTCATTAGATTCGAATTTCAACACAAAAATTTGCACTTTTAAGTGTTTAAATGATTTTTAGTTTTGACACTGGTATGGCTCTTAAAGTGGTCTAAAAAAGACATAGCATGATGGTAGAATTAAGACCACTGGACTATGTGGCTCCATATGGGAGATGGAGTACATTTTCTCTGGACTATGATTAGAGGTGTACGCGAGTTGAACTGAGTCAAGGTAGGCACGGCTCAACTTGACTCAGCTCGGCCACTGGCTGACTCCAACTTGAACTCGGCTTGGCTCGGTCCTCGAGCTTGACTGGCCAGCTCAACTCGGTTCGATCAGCAGCTCGGGCCAGTTCGAGCCAAGATCGAGCCAAGTTCGCTTGTGTAGCATTTTTCACAAACATTTGGACTCCACCTTCAAAATCTCACTATATGTAAAACGGCAGCAGTGGATTTACAGGTATTTCATCAAACACCTTCTAAGCAACATAAAAATCAAGAAGAAAAATGGTATTTGTTTCATAGACATACCTTCCTTGCCACTAGCCGCACTTCGTTGAGTCATTTCATCAAACACTTAGTGAGTAACATCATTGTCGGGCACTGGAGAATGTCGAGAAATAGAGGTGAGGAGAGTGGTACTGACCGTCGATCGTTGTTCGAGCATTGTAGAGAGTTGAGTTCGAGCTCAAGATCGAGTTGGGGTTGGGGTTTTTAGGGTTAGGCGAATGGCCGACATGAGAGTGAGCGCTGGGTTTTTTTTTTTTTTTTTTTTTAAAAAAAAAAAAAAAACTATTTTGGGCGTCCGTGTAGATTAGATATTATATATATTTACTCAAAAAATCGATCCAAGCTGATCTGAGCCGAACTGAGTCGAGTCGAGCTAGGTCCAGCTCGGACTTGACTCGAAAAGTTTCAAGCTCAATAAAACTGGCTCGACTCGGCTCGAACACAGTTTCGATCTGAGTCGAGTCGAGCTTTTCCAAGTCAATTCGAGCGAGCTAACGAGCTAACTCGACTTGTGTACACCTCTAACTATGATGTCCAGGATTTATAAAAATTGAAAAAATATGGTGTCCTTCTAAGAGAGACACTCACTCACCTTTTTAAGGCATTCACACCCATTTACAACAACAGACACTTTGCTATGAAATGACATTATCCCTTGTTTTATGGTACTAATTTTTATCCATTTTGGGCAAAGAGGGTTATTTAAAAACATAAAATTTTTGTCACATGTAACTCATGTCTTAATTATCACAATTGTTATCTTGTGAGCGTGGGAAGCGGATTGCGTCCAACCCTAGTCGGACTTGCGTCTAACCAGATCTGTGTGGGGGCCCACTGTGACGTATCTCTTTATCTATGTCATCCATCCATTTTCTTAGATCATGTCAAGATATGGGCCAAAAAATGAGGCAGATCCGACACTAGTGAATTTGACTCTTTCATTTAATGCCTTGTGCATTTGACGCACATTTCATGCACCCGAGCTTAGTATTTGGCGTGGTCCATTAGAGCATTGGATCTACCTCAGTTTTGGGCCCATACCTTAACATGATCCTAGAAAAGAGATGGACAGCGTGTGTAAGACCCGTAATCTAAACCGTACCATTTGGTCGGCTTCCGAAATTCTACCGGTCGAATTCCGGCAACCCTCGACCCATTTCCGACGTTGCGCACGATCCTAAGCCGAGTCCCGCATGCCGAAGTCGGCTCGACTTGAAACCTGTATCTTGGCGACCGCGCCGTCACCGCGATTCTAACGCCGTGACTCACGCACCGACCCGATATCCAGGCTAGAAGATGTCGGCCTGCGTTCAATTCGAATAAAACACCGCACGTTACGAACTTCGAGGGAATCTCTACGAGATGTCCCATCAATCAAATCAATCAATCAATGTCAAGTCACACCTACCCAAGTACAACAACCCATGCTTCTCTCTTACACAAGCAAGCCCAAGTCCACTCTCTCTCTCTCTCTTTTTCAACCCTACCCATGCCCATGACATCATCCCTCCATCCCTCCCTCTCTCTTTTTTTTATTTTATTTTTTTTTTCTTCTCTCTCATTCTCCCATTCTCTCCCTCTCATACGTCCAAGCAATCTCCAAGCTTCCCAAAAAAAAAATTCCCCAAAATCCTAAGTGTGGCCCACCTCCTCATCTTCCATCTCAACCGTCCGATCATCATCCGCACCGTTAAAACCCGATCAACGTCCATAAGAACCGTAGGTGAGGAGTTTCCAACCCAAGGGAGCAAGGTGGAGTGCAAGAGGTGGGTGATTATTGTTGGTTTTCATTTTGATGGCCCACTTGTGATGGGACTCAAATCTAATGTATGTGTGTAGTTCTATAAGGGGCCCATAGTGGCGGGGCCCCTCCGCTAAGCCGATCTCTCTCTCTTCTTTTCTCTATCTCCTTTCCCTTTTTCCTTGTTGATGGCCCACCAAAAATGTGTGTGTGTGTGGCCCACCATGGAGTATGCATGCTATCTAGGCCGTCCTCCGAGTGGTCCACATGGTCGTCCATTTGGACGTACCCGATCAAAGGAAAATACTAATGATAAGTGGGCCACGTCCACGTGGGAGCCACCACATTGATGCATGTGTATCCATACCGTCCTAGACGCTGGACGTAAAGGCCCCTGGCGTGGATTGCATGGGGCGTGTACTTGTAAGCTTTAAAAAAAAAAAAAGAATTTTTACTTTTGGGATGGGCTACTAATGCAGGCCCCACCTTGATGTATGTATGTGATCCACGCCATCCAATCTATTCTACAGTCCACTTTAGGCGTTGGGCCAAAATTTTAAAGAGATCTGATCATCAGGTGGGCCATACCATCTAAAACCATGTAAAGACATGCTAGAATATATAAAACTACTCGGTGGGACCCACCTGAAGTTTGGATGCAGTTGAAACCCAGTCTGGACGGCCTGAAAAGTGGGACACACATAATGGGTGGGCTGGATTGTGAATCATATTACGGTGGGCCCCTTTAAAAAAAAAAAAAAAAGAAAAAAGTATTGCAGCGTTCTTCACTTCTTCTTGTAGCGACGCCATCGGCCTACGGCTGGGCGAATACGGACGAGTCCGGGGGCCTCACGGCTCCAACCGTGGGCCCCACTTGATGTGTGAAGTTTCATCCATGCCGTCCATCTATTTGATGAGATCATTTTAAGGCACGAGCCCAAAAACGAGGTAAATCCCAATCTCAAGTGGACCACGTTACGAGAAAGCGTGTTCATGGGGCTGGCCCCCATGAACAGATTTGACAAAAATAAATATTTCGGTGGGACCCACCGAAATTTGGTGCGGCCGAAATTTGGTCTGAACCCTCTTTCAAGTGGGACGCACATAATGGCTGGGCTGGATTTGCACACCACATCTCGGTGGGCCCTACCCCAGGTCCACGTGACCTTACAAACAAGTTGGCTGGCAAATAAACGTTATCGTGGGCTATGCTCACATGATCATATCAACGGGTTGGATTTCAAATAAACATTACAGCGGGCCTTACCCCTGGTCCAAGTGACCTTATGAATAGGTTGGATTTCAGATAAACATTACAGTGGGCCTTACCCCTGGTCCAAGTGACCTTATGAATAGGTTGGATTTCAGATAAACATTTCAGTGGGCCCTACCCAAGGTCCATGTGATTTTATGGCTAGTATAAACATTATGGCGGGCCTCACTTGGGGCCCACTTTAGTATATATGGGCTAGTGTGTTTTGGCCCATCTTAGTATATATATAGGCCCACGTTCTGAGGCCCAAATTGATGTACCTGTGGCCCATTGTTGAGGCCCACTTTAATGTGTATAAGGCCCATGGGTGATGACTCATTGCAATGTACCTAAGGCCCATTGGTGAGGCTCATTGGGATGTCCCACTTGATGAATATAAGGCCCATGAGATACGGCCCATTTGATATATTTGAGGCCCAATGGGATGTACCTAAGGCACATTGCCATGTGTGACTCCACCAGGATTTATTTAATGATATTTGAGGTGAGCCGAGTCTTGGGGACAATATTGGTTTGACGTCCACATTGTACGAGTAATGTTGGTTCGATGTCCACATTATAACTCTCCCTAAGGCCACTGATAGGCCCGTATCTGTTTCATGTAAGCAATCTAGGCCCATCTTCATTGAGAGGATAGTTTATTGCTTTATAACATATTTAGCACAGCCCCATGATTCATGATCATACGCATCATATGTATGCTTGAGATGAGGAGTGTCTGATCATAGCATATGCCTTCGGGCAGACTGTTTACGGGCTCCCTGATAGGCGGAGTTACCCTACATGAGTACGTGCTGGTCGCATGATTGGTAGTGTGATTCATGCACTTGCATCTGCATGATTGAGATATGCCCTATCGACATCAGGGCCATAGCCTCCACAGATATATCGTCGTTGGCTGGTTGGATACCAGAAAATCTTGTTCCAAGCAATTGGGGCGCCATAGATGTCCCTGTGTGAGAGTCCCTGAACCCGATGATACCAGAGGATGACTCCAACGTCGAGACCGAGTGGATATATGAGCGCATGAGGGCCGAATACCATGAGGCCGCGTCTCCCACTGTGTCGTGGTAGGTTGGAAAGGAGTGGTGGCCTTACTCGCCCGAGAGCAGGGGGCATTATTAGGCTGAGTTTGACCAGCTCGGAAATGGGTTCGCTATCGACGTGCCGCATAGGTATTGGCTGACTATTGGCCAGGCGGATAGTGAGGTTTCTTACGCTCACTTGACCGTGTGTCTTGCTTGGAGAGAGACAGTGCCATTTGGAGTGTATTGAACCCCGGTGATTATCCAGACTGAGAACTGTATTGACATGAAGAGTTGGATGAGGATTGACATGCTTGACTTACATATTGCATCGCATGGCCTTGGTATGGCCGATAGCATTCACATCTTGTACTGCATAGCCTTGGTACGACTAGTTGCATTTCGTACTCATCAGCATGATTTCGCATTACTCCGGCATTGCATTCTGAGCACGTTCGCACACTTACACCGCCCTCTAAGCTTTCTATGTTTTATGCACGATTGATGCGTGCAGGTGACGCCAGGACGCAGTTGTAGTCTCGCCGCAGTTGGAGCATGCCGCCGAGCTTTTGGAGTTTTTGTTATTTGCACTACCTTGTATTTCCCTTTCTACGCACTGTATTTAAAGTTTTTGTTCATAGTGGATTTTGTGATGGTGTTCTTATGGTTATTGTTCGTGGGTTATGCTTGGTTATGCTCATTGCGAATCAAATGGATTATCAGAAATCCTCCTTGTAGCATCCCAGGATCGGAACCTGGTATATGGGTGCCGGGAGCCGGGAATGGGGTACTACGGAGGCTGTCGGCGCCGGATTCGGCGATCGGGAATTTTGTGAGCCCGGTCTCTGAGTTCGGGGCGTGACAGCATGGATAAACAAATACATTGCTATGGGCCTCCACACAGATCTGGTCGGATGCTTAAAGGTTTGATTGGGGGTCAGACATAATCTGCTTCCATGAGTGCGGCACCAGTGCCACATGTATAATTATGTCACAATCACTCTCAATCAATAATAAAGTTAAAACTTTAGGTGCCATAGGGTCAAACCTCCTACTAGACCCTTGTTCACTCTCAATTATACCATGGCTTACATGGGTTCGAACCACATGTCCTCTAACTAGACCCAGGTTTACTCTTAATTACACCATAGCTCAAATAGGTCTGAATCATGTGCCAAAAAGATTAAGCACTTTTGCAGCTCTACATCTAGAGCTAGGTAGAATCTGACCCAATTAGACGGATCCGACCTGATCCGATCCGATCCGAACTGAAGGCCAGGATAAGGTCGGTTCGAGTAGGCCCACTTAGATCTGAACATACATCGAGTCAAGTTTGGATCAGTGGCCAATCTAGACCGATCCGATCTGATTCGGTCGTTTACTATATAATCAATATTTACTTTTTAATTTTCACTTTTTTACTACGCGCCTCACCTGAACGAAGCTCTAATCCTTCCATTCTCTTTATCTACCCGAACGAGGCGCTGCACCCACCCATCTCTCCTCCTTTCTTTCTCTCTTTCTCTCCCGATTTCCCTCCTCTCCTTCCTCCCTCCTTTCTCTCCTTTTTTCTCTACCGATTTCCCACATCTCCTTCTTTCTCACCTCCTTTCTCTCCCTCTCTCTCCCGATCTTGATTCAACCCAGTCCAAATTGACTGGATAGACTCAACTTGATCCGACTTGATTCAGTTTTATAAACCTAATAGGACTCAGTTCGGGTCAGGCCAGCAAGGATGCAGATCGGATCGAGTCAGCCCTGCTGGACTCGGTCCCAAATCAGATAGAGTTCGAGTCAAGTTCTTGAAAAATTAGATTGAGTCGAGTTGGACCCAATCCAGTCCAACTCGACTCGATGCCCACCTCTATCTACATCCCACACTACACGAGTGTGTACCATCTTCGTGGAGATTTGAACCTTGGTTTTCAGTAGCAAAAATGCTTCCTCTTGCTACTATATAATGATTAATTTTTTAAGAAAGTTTTCATATATAGTAAATACATTTATTTTAAAAAAGTAAACTTTTATTTTTAAATTTTATTTATTTTTATTATAAAAATATAAAAGTAACCTCTCAAAATTAACCCAACCTAACCCAATCCAACCCTTGACTTAGTTTTTAAATGGCTCCTATTTGGGCCACGCTAAAATGAAAAATCTAGGGAAGTATTAGTTAATAAGAAAAGAGATGTGTCTGGGCTCTCAAAACATTATAAGTTATAGTTGCATTGGGATACTTGGACAATCTAATCCATTGATCGAGATTGTTCATTGGTTCATTGTTTAAATCATGGGCTAATATGTAGACATCACATGGATTTCACAAATATGAACCATTTCATTAGTGGTCTTTAATATGGATGGTTAAGATCATTTATACAAAAGTAGGTCCAATCAATAATTGGATCCATCCATTTTTTTGGTCCATGTATAGCTTATAATTCTAAAGACTTACTTCTATTGGGCAATTGTAAACATTCCATCCATGGCTTTAAAAAATGGATGGCAGTAGAAAATAAGGTCATGTATAAAAATGCATTAGATCATCAGAACAATAAGGTTTTTGTATGGTATCTTAATGCATGCGTTTAGGATGGACAATTTAGATTATTCGACTGAAAATCCAAGTGAATCAATGCAACTAGGAGCACTATTATAACTTATAGTGCTCTAAGAGCACATGCGCATTTTTCTAATAAGAAATGTTGTTGATGTCTTAAATTTGTAAACAATAGGGTCTGTAAATGCTATCGACAAATACTCGATGCCATCAAATTTTTTTTGAAAATTTCATGTTTTATCACTAGAACATTTTGGTGTTTTCTCGATGCCATCGACAGACTGAGAATACCATCGAAGTCCCATTGAAGGTGCCATCGAGCATGCATACAGAATTGCGTAAGTGCGGGATTTATTTCCTATTTCGATTGTGATACGATTTTATGCTATATATATCGGGTGTAATCGGGATTTGGGTAGCAAGAGAGGTGTTTTAAGTTTTCTACATTTGTTCATAAGGGTATCAAGGGCATAGCTTGGCCTGTGAGGAAGATTTGAGACTTGTTCGAATCGATAATCTCAATCTCTTATAATTTTCTGCTTTCATAATGCATTACTGTCACTTTGTGCCATGGTTTTTTACTGCAAGAATTTTTTTACGTAAAATTCGGTTTGTTTGTGTTTGAATTTGGTTGTGTGATTGGAGTACTTTGCTTGATTCATCTCTGTGTGCTTCTGTGGTTTCTCAATAAGTAGTATTAAAGTTTAACGTTAGGAATCAGATTGAATATGAAAGCATAGTATCAATGACTTATAATCCTAAGTTTGATGTTGAAAATTATTTTGAAAAAAATAATTTTGAACTTTGAAAGGTCAAGATGACCGGTTTCCTAGTTCAACAAGGATTGGATGATGCTCTCCTTGAAAATAGACTAAAATCTATGATAGATGATAAATGGAATAAGATGGATAAGAAAGAGAGAAACTTTATCCAATTGTGTTTAATGGATGATGTCCTCTATAATGTCATGAGAGAGAAAACTGCAGCAAGTACATGGACAAAGTTAGAGAACATCTATGCGAAGAAATCTCTTGAGAATCGCTTGTACTTGAAGCTTCAGTTATTCAATTTGAAGATGGCTAATGGGGCTGATGTTAAAGCCTACATTAGTAATTTCAACAAGTTAATTTGTAAATTGCTGGATATGGAGGAAATGATGAAAGATGAGGATCAAGCATACATCCTATTAAATTCTCTTCCGGCTTCATATGAGTCGTTCAAGGACTTGTTGTGCATCGATAGAACTACCATTAACATCGATACCGTCATATTATTCCTTTAGTCGAAAGTTGTAGCGTCCCGAAATTCGAGGACCGAGTAGCAACTCCGCTCCCAAATTCTCAAGTGCCACGTGTGCATAAATGAGTCACAAATGCATACAATTAGCAGGTATTAGAAATAATGAAGAATAAAACTAAGTGTAATTACTATTCGATCATTTAGAAAGGATTCAAGTGCCACTAAGTTAATTAAACATCTCAACATAAATTCATAAATATCCATAGACAAATAAATCCAATAATCTAGAATGTCATTGCCTAGGGACCCTATGCCTTCTACATGTCAATCCCCAAAATGATCTGGGCTCTAGCCTAATCCCACAGCCATCCATCGTGCTAATAAGGTTCGCCAAATTCTTGAAAATAGGTTCGTTCCTCGTTGTCGTCGGCACCAACATCGTCCAGTGTGTCCTGCTCCAAGGTACTTGCATCTATATCAGATTCTGGTTGGTGTTTTAGAACACCGTCCCAGAGTGGGAGTGAGTAACTAATTCAATGGTACTATTAGTAATAGGCCACACAAATTATTATACATAGAATACATTTAATGAATAACAAATAGTATAAAATCCTAAATACTGTTGTTAATGCAAATGCATGGTTCAATGATATGATGCATGTCCCTCACTACCAACTCTCCCTCAAGCGACGACATCCGCTGTTGGTAATGACCAACACTCCCTCAAATTGTGACCTCGACTGCCTAATCACCACAATAATAATGCAAATGTTATGAAATATGTTAGCCCAGTTAATTAATTAGATTCATTCGTCCAACAAATTGGGATAACCAAAATACCCTTAGTGAAGTTGTTGCCTTAACCCAATCGCGCGGCTCAAGGGCCGTGGTCATACGACTCTCGCGATCCTTAGCCTTATATGGGGTCGTCAATCCCAGAAACCATAATCTCAGACAAAACACAATTGGGACTTAGATGTCCTACTCGTGATCACTATGGGGAGGTCGTCACTCCAGCATAGGTCAACAGCACGAGCACAGTATTTCATACCACCGTTCCCGACTCACGAGTCTAAGTGCTCACTAGACACTACGGGGAGGCTCGTCACCCCAGCATAAGTCGACAGCACAGTCATAGTGTCTCATACCACCATCTCCAGCTCATGAGTCTTTGTGACCGTAAATTATATCTAATAGTGGGTGCAATGGCCTTATGGTACTTCAGGTTCATACAGGTGTGATCAAACATGGTTAACGTACAAGGATGGTCGACTTAAGAGTCAATATGCCCTGACGGGCTGAACCGTATCTAATCGGCCTGAGAACACTGTCTTGTATAGTCCAACTACAGCTAACAACTTATAGTTCAACTATTCGGGTCAAATTACTTGCGAGCAGGTCCAACCAAAGGGGTCACCTAAGTAATTCCAAGTAATCGGCCCATCCATAAGGGTTTATGCAATAATACACAACATGTATTGTCAAATTCAAAGATAGTTCACCCATAGCAGGCATAAATCAGCAATTTAAATACATGGACAACAATATATCAAGTTCCGCTAACCCATACGGGTTACGTTCATCATGTTCCAACATATACAACCATAAGGGCAGCCATGCACCAATATACAACTAGTCTTCCATGAGTTAACATAAATCACATAATTCAGCTATAAATTGAGGAAATCAAGCAAGTAGTTCAACAAATCAGCAATGTGACAACATTCCATGCCTTTACTCCTAGCATAATTGACATGTAGCAACAATTCAACCAATAATTAACAATTTACAACAATTCATGTAATTGTTTAGGCATAGTTAGCACCAAATCAGGAAATCAATAATCAACTAGCATAAATTTAGGGAAAGTTAGATATTTGTACCCTACATGAGCATGTAAATGTACAATTCACAGATTTGGGGTATTAAGGTCTAATCTCTTTCCATAATTTCAGTAATTTCTAGTCCATTCTCCTAATTATGCAGCCCAAATGAAAATTCAACAACATGCACTAACAATGCACCACACACATTCACTAAACCTATGCTAAGAAAGATAATCGGCCACCTAAAGGTAATGGTCCACACCTATTATTGACCGGAAGTTGCTGAGATTGTCCTAACGGCGTCGGGTCCGCAAGCTCAACGTGCCGGAGCCCTGCATTGCATGGAGTAGTGGTAAGTTACATGCGTGTGGCTAGAATTTACGGAGAAATGGTGTGGAGCTCCATCTTACCTTGGATTGAAAGGGGTTTCGCTTCAACGACAATTGGGTCGGCGTTTTCCAGCAATTAGAAGGTGTAGGTGCGGGGATTCCCAAATCCCAAGCACCACAAACCACAATCACCACTCAATCTCCTCACTCTCCCTCTCTCTCTCTCTCTCTCTCTCTCTCTCAGAATTTTTGTTGCTGAAATTTCAACAAAATGAGGGAGAGGGCTGGACTTTTATATATCCAGAATTATATCAGTCAACCTTGCTGTTTGGTAATTTCCTCCAATGGTCCTGTGGGCCCATTTTTTTTAAAATCATTGGGGCTGTTGTAACGCCCTGAATTTCGAGGGCCAAGCAAAGCTCAACTCCCAAGATCTAACGCATCACTTATGCAACATAGATAATGATGTTTAAATGTTGTCCATACTAGTGCATTAAACATGAGAAGGATTATACTAAATCAGCATATCATACTCTGGATATGATTAGTTTAAGTGAGCGAAAGACTGAAACATGCATGATTGAATGAGTAAGTGATTTACAAACTCCAGAGTGTGAGTATGTAACTGGGCTGAATATTTACATGTATTGTTCCAAAATTTACAAAATATCAAAATATAAAGTGTTCATCTATTCTATAACCCTGTAATCCCGGCGGCGTAGCTCTAGGCCTACATAAACCCGCTTGAGAGTTGTATGTAGGAGAATTCCTCCTCTTCGTCTATAAAATCCTGCTCTGCCGCATAGACCTCATCATCATCTGCGTTTAAACCAGTGTCTGGTTGGTGTTTTAAAACACCGTCCCAAAGTAGGAGTGAGTGATCAACTTAATGGCACTATAAGGCAAATGTTAACATGTTATCAATTCAATCAACCAGTAATGATAAAGCAACATAACAATCACTTCCTAACTACTCTTGTTAATGCAGGAATGGAAGTAAGTAATGATGCATGCCCTCACATTTAAAGCTCCCTCAACAAGTAAAGCCGACACCGTATCACATATGACAATCACCCTCAAAGTGCACCTTCCACGCCAAAAGCACAATCCTAACTAATGCAATGCGATGTATGACTATGTTAGCCAAGTATTTAATTAAGCATATTCATACAACAGGTTGGGGAAGCCAGGGTACCTCCCTTTATATCACTAACCCTAATGAAAGATCCATTTAGGGTTGTGAATCCTAGTTAAACGCATACGATAGGCAAGTTGTAGCGTCATCATTCCCTATGAAAAGCAGTGGATAGGTAAATTCAAAGTTTATACTCGCGGTCACTACGGGGTGGCTAATCACCTCGGCGTAGGCCAACAGCTCGAACACGGTGTCCCATACCACCATGCTCAGTTTACGAGTCTGTATTGCTTACTGGTTACTATGGGGTGACTGATCACCTCGGTGTATGCCAACAGCTCAAACACGGTGTCCCATGTCACGCCCTAAACCTGGAAATCAGATTCACAGGAATCCCGATCGCCAAATTCGGTGTCGACAGCTTCCATAATACTCCATTCTCGGCTCCTAGTGTCCATACGCCAGATTCCGATCCTGGGATCCTACAAGGAGGATTTTTTTTTACAACATATATTTAACTTGTAATAAGCATAATCACAAGATTACCCAATTCACAAAGGCAACATCATCATCACATATCCACTAATATAATCATTGAGTACAATGCTGAAAAGGAAATACATAAATTGAAAATTAAGCTCCAGAAGACCGCTGCACTCTCCACGTTCAACACTGCTGCAACCTAACATCACTTGCATGCATCTATCATGCATAAGCTTATAGAAAGCTTAGAGGGTGGTGTAAATGTGCGTATAAGGTAAGTGCAAAGTATTCAATGCAATGTTATAATCATACAATGTCGAAATAGGCGCAAGGTCATGAATCATATGTTATCAGAGTAAGCGAAGATACTGACAAGTCCATGAGTCAAGCTATATCAGAATGCGCAATACAGATCAACTATACAAATGAGGAACAATATCAGAATAGGCGATACAGATTAACTATACAAATGAGGAACAATATCAGAATACGCGATACAGATCAACATACAAATGAGGAACAATATCAGAATACGTGATACAAATCAACTATACAAATGAGGAGCAATATCAGAATACGCGATACAGATCAACTATATAAATGAGGAACAATATCAGAATACACAATACAGATCAACATACAAATGAGAGGTCATAAAGAGTCAAATATCCGATGCCGTATCTAAACCATATAAATGCAGAAACATAAGTAACCCAAAATGTCATATGCTACGATTGTAATGCAATATGCAGTGCGAATGGAATGACCATGCTGGAGTGCGAAGTCGGGATGATATTACATAATATCATAAGCTATGGGGTCTATCACAATGGACTTCTATGCAAACCAGTCCCATACTTAAATTTGGATAGTCAGACTCAATGTGGTAAACTCATGATCTCAAGTTAGTTGCGCGCCCTAACCGAAATCTTAGCAATTGTGAAGGTACACATAACAAAAGTTGTGCACCACCAGCCCGAGTGGATAGTGAATGAATGTGTATGCAACTCCTGCTTAATAAGTCTATATATTAGTACTGCTCATCTCTGAGATCATCACCGGGGTCTATTACACTTTACGCCAGCTTGCCGCCCCTATCCGAGTGCACAACTGGGTAAGTGGAAGAGACCTCACTATCCGCCTGCCAATATCGGGCCCGGCTCATCGATAGCGGACCCATTCCTCAAGCTGGTTAGACTCAACCTAGATATTGCCCCCTCACTCAGGCGGGTAAGGTCACACCCCCTCCCAACCGACTACGATACAGTGGGAGACGCGGCCTACTAGTATACGGCCCTTATGCGCTCATATATATCCACTCGGTCTCGATGTTGGGGGTGTCTCCTGGCCACGGAGGTTTAGAAATTTTCACCTAGGGACATTTATGGCGCCCGTATACTGGAACCAAACATTTTCGGTGTCTCATCTGACCATCCACGATATGCCTGTGGAGGCTACAACCCTGATGTCGCTAGGGTGTACAGTAATCACAACACACAATACAGGATGCATGAGTCATACAATCCAGTCATGCATCAATCCTGCACATACCGTGCGCTCATGTGAGACAATCTTCGTCTATTAGGAAGTCTCATAACAACCTGCCCAATGACATATGCAATGGTCAACACATCTCATAACAAACATGCAGATGATGCGTATGGGCATGTATCATGATGCTATGTTGTCATATACTTATAATCGGTATCAATATCCGGCATCAACAATCGACCTCGACAATGTGGACATTTAACCAACATTGCCCTCGAGGAATGGCCCCCATAGAGCCTAACATATATTGGACCCATGGCCTTATACAAGGGCTAAATATACAACACCATGGGCCTCACTCAAGAGTTTAAAACACATCACGATGGGCCTTTCACATGGGCCTAACAAACATCATAATGGGTTCCATCACCTAGCCCTCAACTGCATCACAGTGGGAGTCATGACATAGGCCTCATATACATCACATTGGGCCTTAAACACGGAATGGATGCACATCACAACAGGCCTCAAATACGGGCTGCATATACATCACATTGGGCCTTAACAATTGGAATCGACAATCGGCCACGATAATTGGCCTTGATCGATAATCGGCCTTAATAATCGGAATCGGCAATTGACCATGCCAATCAGAATCGACAATCGGCCACGATAATTAGAATCAACAATCGGCCACGATCGGTAATTGGTCACGATAATCGGCCTTGATTGGTAACCAGTTAATCGGTCACGACAAGCAGAATCGGCACTCGGCCACGTCAATCGACAATCGGCCACGATCGATAATCGATCACAATAATCGGACTCGATTGATAATCGGTCAATCGACCACGACAAACAGAATCAGCAATTGGCCACGTCAATCGATAATCGGCCACGATCGATAATCGGTCACGATAATCGGCCTTGATCGGTAATCGGTCAATCGGCCATAACAAGCAGAATCGACCTCGATACTCGGCCTCGATGATCAGAATCGGCAATCGGCCATGATAATCAGAATCGGCAATCGGTCACGATGATCAGCTTCGATCGCTAATCGGCAATCGGCCACGATAATTGGAATCGATCGATAATCAGAATCGACAAATCGATCACGATGATCAGCCTCGATCGCTAATCGGCCACAATAATCGGAATCAATCGATAATTAGAATCGGCAAATCGGTCATGATGATCAGCCTTGATCGTTAATCAGCAATTGGTCATGATAATCGGAATCAATCGATAAACAGAATCAGTAAATCGGTCACGTCAATCGTAATCGACCATGATAATTGGCCTCGATTGATAATCAGTCAATTGGCCATGACAATTGGCCTGGACAAAGGGCCTAAGGGAAGGTCACAATGAGGACATCTAACCATCATTGCCCATCAATGTGGACATTTAACCAACATGGCTCCCAAGGAGTGGCCCACATAGGGCCAAACATATAGTAGGTCCATGGCCTCACACAATGGCCTAATATACATCACTTGGACCTCACCAAAGGTCACGAACACAGCACAGTGGGCTACATGATATGAACCGCACTAATGGGCCTCATACACATCAGGTGGGCTGCATCAATGAGCCGCATCAATGGGCCTAATACCATGGGCTTCAAATACACAACAAGTGGGCCTCATGGGTGGGTCGCAAATACATCAAGGTGGGCCGCAAATATACATCACGGGTGGGCCTAAAAAACATATACATCAGCAGGGACCCGCATCCAGGGATGGACGACCTAGATATACAAATCATATATACAAGGTGGGCCACACGTGCCATCAAGGTAGGGCCCACCATAACGTTATTCTCTATTCAATCAGGTCATAAGGCCACATAGACCTGGATTAAGAGGAAAAGAACAGATATTATATTGATCCAGAAGTTATCTGATCTAAAAGGATTACAATGGTGAACGTTCAATCTCCACTGATTTCTATAGCGTGGTTCACCTAATAAATCTCGCCAACTGGGTGGACAGTTTGGATGTAACACAGACATCAGCGGGTCCATGTAATGGACGACTGAGATAAAACACACATATATTAAAGTGGGCCCCACCATCCAGTAGGTACTGGAAGGTGCAGACAAGACCCATTCATCAAGGTAGGCCCCACACAGCACGTGGGGTCCATGTAGATGGGTGGTGTGGATCAAACCCACGCAACTTACTAATGACATCACAGCAGGTGGGTCCCACCTTTATGACGGTATAGATGAAGCACATGTGCCATGTGGGTCCTGCACGGATGGACGACACAGATAAAACACTCATAAATCATGGTGCCACAGCACCGTCCAAATGTCTGGACGGCGCAGACACAGTGCAAACAAGGTGGGCCCCACCCGTCCGGCATATGGACGGCGTGGATAACACATATATATTATATATCCATATATATAAATATATATTATAATATAATATAACATGATATAATATAATATAATATAATATAATATATCTATAATGCCCACTGTCCAGAATGTAATATGACATATTATAATATAATATACACATGTAAAATGCCCACCGTCCAGATGGACGGTGTTGATTTTACCTCATGATCAGATCTACGTGCACATACATACATCTCAGAAGGGCCTACACAACACCGTCCAAATGGATGGTGCAGATGGCACACACACATCATGGAGGGCCCCACGTGGACTACGTGGATGCCAGTCTCATACATCAAAGATGGCCCATGCCCTGCACGTTCAGCACGTGCGGGGTGGCCCTATGGATGGACGGTCTATACATAACAGGCCTCATGATCAGACCTTACAGAACCTGACGTCAATACTGTAGCTATATAGCTGCGGTATAGCAGCCTATTCATTTCAAAGAGGTGGGTCCCACATGGGCCCACCAATCTGTAGTTTACAAATCCAACCCATCCATTATGTGTGTCCCACTAGATTAAGGGGTCAGACCAAGTTTCAGGTGCATCCAAACCTCAGGTGGACCCCAGAAAATGCTTTCATATGGTTTAACATACCTTCACATGATTGAAGATGGTGTGGGCCGCCTGAGAACCGTAAACGGTTGATTTTTGGAGGATCCCGTTTCCTAAAGGGGACTCATCAAATGCAAGGTGTGGATATTTAACATACATCATGGTGCGCCTGTAGTGGGGCCCACGGTCCAGCCTGGTAGAAGTAGCAAGATGCTGGCAGCGGCAGCATCATCTCTTTTTTTTTTTTTTTTTATAATTCCTAAGGAATTTCATAGGCGGGGCCCTCATTTGAAAAATCCAACCTGGCCATTTGATTCTATGGCCATGATCGACCAAATGAGACCAATATACGATGTGTTTTTGGCGAATAGAAGGATCAAGGTGGATTTTAACGGTAATACCACTATTTCCTATGGTATGGCCCGCCCGAGAATCGGATTGGTCTCAAATTTCGGATCAATGCCTAAAATGATATGGAAAATAGGATAAACGGCTTGGATTATAAACATACATCAAGGTGGGTCCTTTATGAGTGGTCCACCTAAGTCTCTTGAATCAGGTTGATATTTGTGTGGTCAGCACGTCAGTGCACCACACCGTCAGTTCATGCTTCACTTTGAGGTCATGTCCAGCGTCTCTGGACGCTGGACACTCTGTATATAACACAGGCAGCATGGTGGGTCCCACATAAACGTGGCCCACCTATTGGATTGACATGATATTTATGTTTTCCCATCACCGTTAAGTAGGGCACATTTGGCTTGGATGACCATGGGGTCCATTTGATGGATGACTTGGACATCACATACATCAAGGTGGGGTACATCCGGGTGGGCCACATGGCCACATCATCACACTAAAATATTGAAAGAAAGAGGGGGAAAAGAGAGAGAAAGAAGCACCCACCTCAAGATCTTGAACTCCTCCTTCCTCCAATAGGTCTTAGAGCTCCAAGGAAAGAATTTCGACGGTTGAGATTGGTTTTGAATGGTGGAGATGGGAGGTAGGAAGGTGGGCCACACTAGCTCTCTCATGGGGAGTTTGGACGTGGGTTGCTTGGGAGTAAAAATGAGAGAGAAAATGAAAGAGAGATGATGGGAGAGGAGTGATGGGAGAGAGGGATGGATGGGTGTACTTGTGTAAGGGAGAGTTGACTTTAAGAATAAGTGTTGTACTTTGGGGATGGGTGTGAGTTATGGTGAGTGATGGAAGTATACTTGATATTTGATGTGATGGATTGTCTTGGGATTTGCGATGCGCGGTGTTTTCTTCGAACTGAACGTGGGCCCAAATTTTCTGGACCGGGTATCACCTCGGCACGCGAGACGCAGTATCGGAACTGTGGCGATGGCGCGATCGCACTAGTACAAGTCTCGGGTCGAGCAACTCTGAAATACGGGATACGACCCAGAGTTGCGCGCAAACGCCGGTTACAGATCGTGAGTCACCAGAATTCGACCGGGATGACCGCGAAAGCGTATGAAACAGTATGGACTAGGATATGAGTCTTACATCCCATACCACCATGCTCGGCTCATGAGACTTGGTGGATCGTGGTACCATGGTTGAAGTGGGTCTTTACAATGATAGGTGGTACCTTAGATTCAAATAGTGATGTCCATACATGGTAAACATACAAAAGACCAATCGGTTTATCTGACAAATTCGATTGGTAAGAGCACACGTTGACTTAATCGACGTGGAGTGCATAAACATCCCTTGTGGCCTAACCACTGTTGATAGTCATCATGCACTCGGATTCGTCGAGCTTACCTAATGTGGCAAGACTAATTCTGCCACCGGTACATGAACTGTTACCGATCACCTGGACTACGGTGTAGCCTCAAACATACTCAAATGTAATATACAATTACATGTGATAATCATATCAGCATTTAACGAATAATCCAAATATAAAACTCATTTGAGCATTTTATCAACACATTGCACATAGCACCAAGCACTTGCGTTTTATTCATAAATTACGTAGAAAGATTAAGAGTATGTGAAGGAAACTACACATATGGATAAGGTAATTGAGAATCCTATCTCAGTACCCTTATTAAATACAATTCATCAATAACTTCTCGTTTAGACATTTTATCAAACACTTAAACTATACCTTACTAATTACATAGACTAAATTAGTTACGACATGCACTTCAACAATTCATTACACAACATCAGTTATAAAGCATATAACATACATGGATCTTAGATTAGAAATCATGACAAGCACAAATCAGGATTTTACACTCACTCGAACATTTCAACAAACACATGGAATGCATCTTATATTCAACATAGTTCATACATGTATAATTTATCGAAAACGTCGTAACTAAGATCATATGACAACAATTAAGGCAGACATAAATCATTGCTGACATTGAAAGCCTTGAAAACCATAACCTAAATATTTATAGTTCGTACCTTTCATCGGAATACTTGTTTCGAACTTGGTTCGAATCCTACGTTCTCGAAAATAGAATAACGGGTACCTAAATCATGAAATCTATTAGCTAGGTTGACAAACAACCATTCTAGGTCTTAACTACAGCATTAGAGTTTGGATTTCTTACCCAAATCATAGTTGAAACGGTTCGTGTAGCGATGGTGGGGAGGTGATTCAGTGCGTGGAGTTGTGGGAAAGAATCTCAGCAACGATCTCCAGGAACCTCTCTTTTCTCCTCACTCTTTTCTCCTCTTTTCTCTCTTCTCTCACCTAAGGTTAGAGAAATTCGTATGGAATGGTAATGAGGTGGTTTAAGGGCATTATATAGGCCCAGAACTGATGTCAACGGCCCCAGGGCCATGTTATACTTTAGTTATAGCAAAAGGGTGTCCGTTTTGGGCAGACCGGGCTCATCTAGAGGTCCACTACTAACTTACGTCGTAGGGTAAGTTCCCTGACAATGGATTTAGGTCAAGATATGATTTCAGCGCGATTGGATAGGCCGATCGACCGTGGAGGACCCTTATCAGATCAACGGTCATGCTTACTCGATTGAGGTCATAAGTATACGGATATGTGTAGGGAAATTTTCTTTTCCCATGGGTGAAGTTTGGTCAGAAACTGACGGTCTGAAATCTTCAATTTTTTCCTGTGAGTGAATGACCCAATTCACTTAATTTTCATTACAATTTCTAAAGATATTCACGTTTCTCACACACTTCACTCAGGGCTCAAGTTGTGCGTTTCTGGATACTATTTGGGCTCGATTCCCACGATGGTTGTCAAACCGAATAAGACGGTCATAGCCTTATAGTTTCGCGGTCATCAGACTTTCGACATGCGGTCCAGGTCCAATACGAAGTTTCAATGTGCTCCACAGAGCAACCGGCTTTTGAGATTTCTCATATATTTTTAAGTAGTGTCGAGTCAGTGATTTTGGTAGTTTGGGTCTTATCATTTATATAGATAATAGTTTGACCCAAATCCATTGATTATTTAGTTTAATACTTAACTAAATTTTCGTTTAATTCTATAGAACACGGTCCTTAGGTATTCCTGCCTGAGGTGGTAATCGGGTCTTTGTATGAATTTTTTTCGAGACGTTACAGATGTCCTGATGGCCCCCTGGCCCATGTGATTCATGGAACACGTGCCCTACGGCCCGATGAAGGGTTGGACAAAGTTTGATCGCAAACGGATGTCAGGTTTTGCCAAAGCGGCCCGATTCACGATCAACGGTCACCGTTCCGCGATCAACGGTCACCGTTTCACGATCAATGGTTAGATTTTGTGGGCAAGGGCAGAGAATTATTTCTGACCTTCGGTGTAAATTTAGAAGAAATTCGATGACTGAAATGCCCGAATTTGCTGACTCAAGAAACAGGGCCAATTGATTTAAATTTCAAAATTTTCTTCTTTAAGACTAGTGACTCACGAGTTTCAAGTGCTGGTTGTATGGCACAGTTCACTCATTTCTGGGCATCGTCTGAGCCTGACATCCACGTTAGATCACAAGCCCAATAAGGCCCTTGGC
Source organism: Magnolia changhungtana (assembly GCA_030180095.1). NCBI lineage: Eukaryota > Viridiplantae > Streptophyta > Magnoliopsida > Magnoliales > Magnoliaceae > Magnolia > Magnolia changhungtana. The sequence goes on along the minus strand of JASAUF010000462.1, from coordinate 757,103 downwards.
CTGCCAAAGTGTCGGAGTTTCTGGTCCTTCCTCGGGCGATACATGGTCTGTACGAACAGTCGCCAAGTGTAGCTTGGGCATCTGACTCTACGGCCCAGCCACAATTTGATTTAATCGCATCAATGGCTAAATTTGGATTAATTTACCAGTAATAGACCCACACATGTGGTCGAATCATTCGGTCCTACGTCAGTTCACACGTGAGCGCCTTAGGATACTATTCCTTTTTGGACGGGGCGTTACAAAAGTGATGAGAAAAAAAAGCAGTGACGGAGGTGCTTTTACAGATGTACTGGTTACGAGGGGGGAAATTCTGAGCAGGATAGTGGATCTTTATGATCTAGGTCCAAATCCAAGGATAAGGGCAAAGGCAAGTTGTTCTAGAATTGTGGGATGTCCGTATATGTGAAGAAGGATTACACAAATACTAAGGCAAGGAAAGAGAATTCAGAAAATTCTTACAGGGAAGCCAACACAATGGAATTTAGTGAGGAGATGAACGGTAGTGACATGCTCACCGCATCAAAATCCAGGTACTTTGATGAAGAATGGATTTTAGATATGAGAGCTTCGTACCACATGACCACTTATCAGAGTTGGTTCACCAATTACAGTGAGTGTGATGGTGGGCAGGTCTTTATGGGCAATGATAATGCTTGTAAAGTAGTTGGTGTTGGATCGGTGTGCATTAAGATGTTTGATAGTAATTAGCACATCTTGACTGAGGTGAGACACGTTCCTGATTTGAGGAAGAGCCCAATATCTCTAGGAGCACTTGAGACACTTAGGTGCAGATTTACCAGTTTTGATTGTGTCCTTAAAGTTTCAAAAGGGGCACTTATAGTCATGAAGGCACAACAGAATGAAAATCTTTACAGGTTGATAGAGAGCATTTCATCAGGTAAAGTTACAATGTCTGTAGCGGATTCCACGTCTGTACGTATGTGGCATGCACGCTTAGGCCACATAAGTGAGTGAGTTATGAAGATACTTTTTTGTTGTTGTTTAATTCCAGTCTTTAAAAGTATTTATTTTAATATATGCAAGCATTGTATATATGGTAAACATTTAAGGTTATCTTTTAAGTCTGGTAAACATATTTGTAAGGGTGTTGTTGATTATGTGCATTCTGATGTATGGGGGTTATCACTCGTGGTTTCTAGTGGAGGGTCGTCATAATTTGTCACATTCATTGACGACTATTTCAAGAAAGTGTGAGTTTATTTTATAAAAAGTAAATCTAATGTTTTCATTAACTTCAAGCAGTAGAGGGTGATGATAAAAAAAAATAGATAGGGTGAAAGGTGAAGGTATTATGGACAAATAACGGTGGGGAATTCACTTATGGGGAGTTTAATCGGTATTCTAAAGATGAAGGGATTGTGAGGCACAACACAGTGTGCCACATACCAGTGCAAAACAATATGACTAAGTGGATGAATCAGACTCTCTTAGAGAGGGCATAATGCATGATCAATAATGCTGGGTTGGGTAAGGAATTATGGACTGAGGCCATTAACATGGCTTGTTACTTGGTGAATCGGTCTCCTTTTATGGTCATTGAATGTAAAATTCTAGAGGAAGTGTAGAGTTGTCAGCAGGTAGATTACTCGAGAATGCGAGTATTTGGTTGTGATGCTTACTCTCATACATCGACAATTGAGAGAGATAAGCTGGACCAAAAATCTAAGAAATACATCTTTGTCAGGTATGGTGGTGGTGTGAAGGGCTACAGGCTGCATGACCAGGTCACATGGAAAATCATCCTTAATCGAGATGTCAAATTCGACGAAGGATCCTTGTTCTATAAAAATGATCACAAGGAACCAAAAAAGTTGGTTGTGGATGTTCAGTTAGACAAAGATGATACACAGGCAGATACAAACATGTAGACAGAGGTACAAGAGTAGGTGGAGTAGACATCTATGAGAAGAAATTAGCCAAGGGATCGGGTTATTGGCGAATACATGGATAACTCAGATGTCATATTTTCCCTCATTACATATGAGGGGGATCCATTTACTCTTTAGGAGGCTCTTAATGAGCCGGATGCCGAAAAGTAGAAAGCAATGATGAATGAAGAGATGAACTCCTTATACAAGAACGAGATGTAGAAGCTGTTGAAGCTTTCCTTCATCCGTAAAGTGATCGGGTGCAAGTAGATATTCAAGAAGAAACATGATAGGTAAAAGATAAGGTTGGTAGTGAAGGGATATGCTCAGAAAGAAGGTGTTGACTTCACGGAGATATATTCATAGGTAGTAAAACAAGTATCTATCAAATTTGTGTTGGCATTGGTTGCCCAATACAATCTCGAGCTAGAATAGATGGATATGAAAATTGCCTTCTTACATGAGGAATTGGAAGAGCAGATCTACATGAAGCAACTAGAATGTTATGAAATACAAGGGGCATAGAATAAGGTTTGCAGGTTAAAGAAGTCATTTTACAACTTAAAACAATCATCTAGGTAGTGGTATAAAAAGTTTAATTGTTTCATGGTGAGTCAGAGATTTACTAGAAGTAAATATAATCATTATGTATATTACAAGACACTAAGTGATGAAAAATTCATTATCTTAATTTTGTACGTCGATGATCTGCTTATCGTCAGTCATAGTATATCTGAGATTGACTTATTAAAGACACAGTTATCAGGGACATTAAATATGAAAGATCTGAGGGCTGCAAAGAAGATTCTCAGCATTGACATACAAAGAGACAGGAAAGGAAGCATGTTATGGTTATCTTAGGTGGAATACCTTGAGAAGGTATTGATGAAGTGTGGGATGGACAAGGCAAAGTCAATCATCGTTCCCCACGTGGCTCACTTCAAGCTATCTTCAGAATATTGTCCTCAAAATCTATGAAGAAAAGTAGGATATGTCTCTTGTGCCTTATTCGAGTGCAGTTAGTAGCTTGATGTATGCCATAGTTGTACTAGACTAGATATTTCACATGCGGTGGGTGTTGTTAACAGATACATGTCTAACCCCGACAATTAACTTTAAGAGGCAGTGAAATGATTACTTCAATACATTCGAGGTACACAGGACTACGTCGTACCGTTTGAGAAATCATGGCAAAAGATGGTAGGTTATGTGAATTTAAATTATACGGGTAGAACGAATAATAGAGAGTCAACTTCCAGTTATTCATTTGTGTTAGCAGGTGGAGCGATTAGTTGGATGTCAAAGCTTCAGTCTATAGTGGTTCTTTCCACAACCAAAGTTGAGTACATGGCGGTGATAGAAGCGTTCGAGGAAGGTGTTTGGTTAAGAGGGATGATAAATCAGTTGGAGCTTCAGAAGCCATGCTAGTTAATTGTGACAGCAAAACTGCGATCAATTTGGCTAAAAATTATGTTTATCACTCACGTACTAAACATATTGATGAGCATCACCATTTTATCCGATAGGTACTTGAGGAAAGATGCATAACTCTGAAGAAGATTCACGCGAGCGTGAATTCGACTGACATGCTCACCAAAGTGGTTCCCATTAAGAATTTTAAGTTATGTGCAATTTCTCTAGGCTTGGCAAAGGCGTAAAAGGAAGATATAGTGTATATGAGAAGCGATGGTGGAGCTATGATGCAATGTGAAATTAGAGATGAGGAAAAGAAGTTACGAAGATTGAAGACAGGTGGAGATTGTTATTAAAGTCTCAAATCTGTAAACAACAGGGTCTGTTGATGCCATCAGAAAAATTTTAAAAATCCATGTTTTATCGCTGGAACGTTTCGATGTTTTCTCGATGCCATCGAAGGAGTTAGATGCCATTGACAGACTGTCGATGCCATCAAAGCCCCATCAAAGGTGACATTGTGCGCTCCTACAAAATTGCATAAGTGCGGGATTTGTATTCTATTTCGATTGTAATACAATTTTATGCTATATACCAAGTGTAATTGAGATTTGGGTAGCAAGAGAGGTGTTCTAGGTTTTTTTAAATTCGTTCCTAAGGGCTTTATGGCCATAGCTTGGCTTGTGAGGAAAATTCGAGACTTGTTTGAATCGGTAATCTCAATCTCTTGTAATTTTCTATTTTCATAGTGCATTACTGTTACTTTGTGCCATAGTTTTTTCTTACAAAGGTTTTTCCATATAAAATTCAGTTTATTTGTGTTTGAACTTAGTTGTGCGAATAGAGTACTTTGCTTGATTCATCTTTGCGTGCTTCCACAGTTCCTCAACAAGAAAGTCCAAACATTTGATTAATTCATTAATATTATCTAGGTTAAGTAGTAAATAAGGACCCTTTGATGAGATTCAATGATCAATGTTAAATCTTTACAAAGTTAAAATCATAGATTTTTTCTTAAATTCTTCTTAAATTTATCTAAGATAGTATAGGATCACGTGCTCTTGGAGCTCAATGATTTTTGTTTTTACACACACTAACACACATAACCACACCACATGGGAACTCAAAATCCATAACCTCAGTGTCAAAACACAGTACCACTGAGCCATGGAACTGGACTCGTAGCACATTGACTTAAACCTTGCTAGAACTAACATGTTTGGCTCATTAATATATTAAAACTTAGTTGTAATTTTATATCCAATTTAAACCTAACTGCACCGGCCATGAGATCAATGGATCAAGTATAGGTAAAGGAGGACCCACATCCAGCCCGTGAGATCATAGGTCAAGTGTGGTACAAGACGACCCAGACCCAATCCATTAAATAAATGGGTTGCCTTTTGTTTTGTTTGTTTTATTTTTTTAATTATTTTTACCCAACCTAGACCACACTCAAATGTAACAAGCCAGCGAAAAAGACTAATGAAATTCAAAATCTACTTTTGATTGGAAAGCTGTCCAATGCTGTTATAAGAGAACTGATTGCCCACAGTTAAGTTATGAAGACTTGTGGCACAATACCATCTTTTACGCCAACATGCCACTCGTGCAGGACATCAGATCCATGAAAAGGGTAGGCCCCACCATGGAGATAACCTGGCACAAAAGGAAGCGGATTAGGTAAGACCCAGGATCCACCTAGGTAGGTGGGACCCCTGACTGCAGGGCTCACAGCAATTTATGTGCCTTAAATCCACACAGTCCAACCATTTTGAAAGATCATTTTAGGTCATGATCCTAAAAATGAAGTTAGGTGGACTACACCACAGAAAACAATCGTGATTGAATCCCCACCATAAAAAACTTCATGGATTCCACCGGAATGTTTATTTTCCATCCAACCTGTTGGTAAGGTCACAAACACCTGGATGAAGAGACTATACAAATATCATCTTGATCCAAAGCTTTTATGGTCCACAAGAAAATTGTAATGGTCCATCTCCATTGATTCCCGTACAATGCTCCATCTGGGATTTGGAACTGTTTCTTTTTCTAGATCATGCCCTAAAATGAGCTTTCAATACAGATGAACGGAGTGGATGTAGTCATATACATCATAGTGGGCCCCAAAGTCAGGGGTCCCACCTACCACGGTGGATCCGGGGTCTCACCTAATCCGCTCCCATTGCCCGGTGACCTATCTGGTGTGTTGACGTCGCCATGTTCTGTGGGCCCCAAAATGATGTATGTACTATATCCACACCGTCAATTCATGTGGCCAGATCATTTTATGGCATAAACCCAAAACTGAGGTAGATGCAAATCTCAAGTAGACCACATCACAGAAACTAGTGGGAGCAATGATTTCCACCGTTGAAACCAGTGGGAGCAATGATTTCCACCGTTGAAACCTTACTAGTAGCCACCATGATGTTTACTTTCCATCTCACATGTTCATAATATCACACAGATTTGGATGAAGTGAAAAAACAAATATCAGATTGATCCGAAACTTCTGTGACCCGCAAAAAGTTTTCAATGGTATATGTTTAATCCCCACTGTTTTCTGTGATGTGCTTCACTTGAGACTTGGATTTGTCTCGCATTTGGCCTCAAGCACTAAAAAAATCTCACGAAATGGATGGACAGTGTGGATATAATACATACATCACGTTGGTGCCCTCTGAACTTTGGTACGTTAACACACTCACCACGAATCAGCTTTCAGCACAAATAGCATTCGATTGCTCCACAGCGTTCGTCTTCACTCTTCATCCGCATAAATACTCTGTATATTGCATTACAAAACAAGTTAATTTCGAAATAGTAATTTTTAATATATTTGGCCTATTAGCTCAGTTGGTTAGAGCGTAGGTTCTAGACCTACATGGGCCATTTTTTTCAATATTTATATATTTTGTGTTTTTTTTCTTTTCTTCATTTGGTAACTTGAAAGTTTTAAATTATTATTATTGTTTGCATTTGTTCATTTTGCAGCATCAAATTCTATTTATTTATTTTGATTTCCAATTATCTTGTTTTGTAATTTTCTTTTTATTTTGTTTGTTTTCTGAATTTTTATTTCCATTTGTAACATGAAAAGTTATTAATTGAATTTGAATTTAATTATTTTTTCAATTTTATTTTCGTTTTATGAAAAATAAGGTTTTATTTTATCATTTTTTTTATTTGATAACTTGAAAATTTTAAATTATTATTATTATTATTATTATTGCATTTGTTCATTTTGTAGCATGAAATTCTATTTATTTGTTTTGTTCTAGCTCATTAAGTGGTATATTGCAGTAAAAATAATAATAATTTAGAAATAATAAATATAATTTATGTGGCCTATTAGCTCAGTTGGTTAGAGCGTCGTGCTAATAACGCGAAGGTCGCAGGTTCTGCATGGGCCATTCTTTCAATATTTTTCTTTTTAACAAGAAAAATTACTATTTGAATTCAATTATCTTTTTATTTTTAACTTCCTTTTATGAGAAATGAAATTTTATATCTTTTGTGTTTTGTTTTCTTCATTTGGTAACTTGAAAATTTTAAATTATTATTATTATTTGCATTTGTTCATTTTGCAGCATGAAATTCTATTTATTTATTTTGATTTCCAATTATCTTGTTTTGTAATTTTCTTTTATTTTTTCTTTTTATTTTATTTGTTTTCTAAAGTTTTATTTCCATTACATAACATAAAAAATTATTAATTGAATTTGAATTTAATTATTTTTTCAATTATTTTCATTTTATGAAAAATAAGGTTTTATTTTATCTTTGTTTTTTTTTTTTTTTTTTTTTTTTTTTTTAGTTTTTTCATTTTGTAACTTGAAAATTTTAAATTATTATTATTATTTTTTTTTTTTTTTTGCATTTGTTCATTTTGTAACATGAAATTCTACTTATTTATTTTGTTCTGACTAATTAAGTGGTGTATTGCAATTATTTTTTTTATTTTTTAAAGAAATAATAAAGATAATTTATGTAACCTATTAGCTCAGTTGGTTAGAGCCTCGTGCTAATAATGTGAAGGTCGCAGTGCTAATAATGTGAAGGTCGCAGGTTCGAGACTTGGATGGGCCATTCTTTCAATATTTTTCTTTTTAATATGAAATATTATTATTTGAATTCAATTATCTTTTCATTTTTAACTTCCTTTTATGAGAAATGAAGTTTTATATCTTTTGTGTTTTTTTTTTCTTCATTTGGTAACTTGAAAATTTTAAATTATTATTTGCATTTGTTCATTTTGCAGCATGAAATTCTATTTATTTATTTTGATTCCCAATTATCTTATTTTAGAATTTTCTTTTATTTTTCTTTTTATTTTATTTATTTTTTGAATTTTTATTTCCATTAAGTAACATGAAAAGTTATTAATTGAATTTGAATTTAATTATTTTTTCAATTTTATTTTCATTTTATGAAAAATAAGGTTTTGTTTTATCTCTGTTTTTTTTTTTTTTTTTCTTTTTTTTTCTTTTAGTAACTTGAAAATTTTAAAATTTTTTTTTTTTTTTCATTTGTTCATTTTGTAGCATGAAATTCTACTTATTTATTTTGTTCTGTCTCATTAAGTGGTGTATTGCAGTAAATTTTTTTTTCCCTAGAAATAATAAAGATAATTTATTTGGCCTATTAGCTCAGTTGGTTAGAGCGTCGTGCTAATAACGCGAAGGTCGCAGGTTCGAGACCTGCATGGGCCATTCTTTTAATATTTTTCTTTTTAACATGAAAAATTATTATTTGAATTCACTTATCTTTTCATTTTTAACTTCTTTTTATGAGAAATGAAGTTTTATATCTTTTGTGTGTTTTTTTTTTTTTTTCTTCATTTGGTAACTTGAAAATTTTAAATTATTATTATTATTTGCATTTGTTCATTTTGCAGCATGAAATTCTATTTATTTTTTATTTCCAATTATCTTGTTTTGTAATATTCTTTTATTTTTTTCTTTTTATTTTATTTTATTTCTGAATTTTTATTTCTATTGTTATGGGAAGATCCGAGCCCCTTATAATTCCGAGGGCCGACGACATCAAACAGGAAATTACTCCGTACGGCGCCCACGACTGAAAGATTCACCGATGAGTCGGGGCCAAGGTGCCTCGGCCCTGAGACTAATGACCAGGAGGAAACTCGACCCGATAAAGTAAGCCCGATGCTTTGCCTCAGACCTCGAGAAAGAACGAAACGCACGACTAGCGAGAGGCTGTCCGCCAGCTCGGCTCAGACCGTAAACATGGCCCTTGTTCAATGAAGACGGGTAATCACTCGGACTGGGGCCTCATCTGCCGACACGGCCGAGCCGAATCCGGATCCCGAAGTGAGCGCTCCATGAGCTAAGCTTAGAAACTACCATAAGTGGATGTGGCCGGTTACTTCGATCGCATATATATATGATACGCATGATATCCTACACGATCCTTGAATTGCGCACAGTATCCTCGTGATTCGAAAATCCCACTGATTGAATAAATCGTGCCGAGATTGACGGATCTTGACCGTCCAACAGACAGGTATAAATACCAGAAGACCCTATTGCTACAGGTACATAATATCTCGCACTCTCCCTCTACTCTTCAACTTAAACCCCGATTCCCTTGACCTGACTTAGGCATCAGAGGGTCCCTCGGCTTAGCCAGGGTCTCTTTTCCTCACTCTTTGTGCAGGACCAGGGTCCATCTAAGGAACATCACAAGGAGTGGAGGGTGATCTAGATTTTGACCTCAACATCCATTATGTAACATGAAAAGTTATTAATTGAATTTGAATTTAATTAAATTTTCAATTTTATTTTCATTTTATGAAAAATAAGGTTTTATTTTATCTTTGTTTTTTTTTTTTTTTTTTTGTTTTTTTTTTTTTTTTGTTTAGTAACTTGAAAATTTTAAATTATTATTATTATTATTATTATTATTATTGCATTTGATCATTTTATAGCATGAAATTCTACTTATTAATTTTGTTCTCACTCATTAAGTGGTGTATTGCAGTAAATTTTTTTTTTAATTTTTTAAAGAAATAATAAAGATAATTTATGTGGCTTATTAGCTTAGTTGGTTAGAGTGTTGTGCTAATAACGCAAAGGTCACAGGTTCGAGATCCGCATGGGCCATTCTTTTAATATTTTTCTTTTTAGCATGAAAAATTATTACTTGAATTCAATTATCTTTTCATTTTTAACTTCCTTTTATGAGAAATGAAATTTTATATCTTTTGTGTTTTTTTTCTTCATTTGTTAACTCGAAAATTTTAAATTATTATTATTATTATTTACATTTGTTCATTTTGTAGCATGAAATTCTATTTATTTATTTTGATTTCCAATTATCGTGTTTTGTAATTTTCTTTTATTTTTTCTTTTTATTTTATTTGTTTTTTGAATTTTTATTTCCATTATGTAACATGAAAAGTTAATAATTGAATTTGAATTTAATTAATTTTTCAATTTTATTTTCATTTTATGAAAAATAAGGTTTTATTTTATCTTTTTTTTTTTTTTTTCATTTTGTAACTTGAAAATTTTAAATTATTATTATTATTATTATTATTATTATTATTATTATTATTATTATTATTATTATTATTATTATTTTTGCATTTGTTCATTTTGTAGCATGAAATTCTACTTATTTATTTTGTTCTGGCTCATTAAGTGGTGTATTGCAGTAATTTTGGATTTATATAGAAATAATAAAAATAATTTATGTGGCCTATTAGCTCAGTTGGTTAGAGCATCGTGCTAATAACGCGAAGGTCGTAGGTTCGAGACCTGCATGGGCCATTCTTTTAATAATCTTCTTTTTAACATGAAAAATTATTATTTGAATTCCATTATATTTTCATTTTTAACTTACTTTTATGAGAAATGAAGTTTTATATCTTTTGTATTTTTTTTCTTCATTTGGTAACTTGAAAGTTTTAAATTATTATTATTGTCACGCCCCAAATCCGAAGTTCGAACTCACAGGAATCCCGATTACTTAGGGTTCGGTGCTTGAAATAACCTCAGTAGTACCCCATTCTCGGCTCCTAGCGTCTATACGCCAGATTCCGATCCTGGGATCTCACAAGGAGGAATTTTTTTTTTAATTTGTACATTTATCTCGAACTAAGCATAACCACAAGTATACCCAAAATCATGAAAGCAACATCATCATCACATATCCACTAATATAATCATTTGAGTACAATGCTGAAAAGAAAAATACATAAATAAAAAATCAGGCTCTAGAAGACCGCTGCACGCTCCAAGCTCGACACTGCTGCAACCTAACATCACCTGCACGCATCTATTGTGCATAAGCTTATAGAAAGCTTAGAGGGTGGTGTAAGTGTGTGAACAAGGTAAGTACCTAGTGTTCAACGCAATGTCATAATTATACAATGTTGAAATAGGCGCAAGATCATGAATTATTAGAGTAAGCAGCTATACTGACAAGATCATGAATTATTAGAGTAAACAAAAATGCTGATAAGATCATAAATCATACGATAGCAGAGTGAGCAAAAATACTAACAATTCCATGAGTAAATCAATATCAGAATACACAATATAGAATAGCTATGTAAATGGAGAGTCATAAAGAGTCAGATATCAGATACCGAGGATGCGATGCAATATGCAATTCCTGATGAGACCACGAATAACATCAATTGTATTTAGACCATATAAATGCAGAAACACATTAACCCAAAATGTCATATGCTGCGGATATAATGCAATATGCGGTACGAATGAAATGACCATGCTAGAGTGTGAAGTTGGGATGATAATACGTGGTATCGAAGGGTCCATCACAAGAGACTTCTATCCAAACCAGTCCCATACTTAAATTTGGATAGTCAAACTCAATGTGGTAAACTCCTGATCTCAGGTTAGTCGCGCGCCCAACCGAAATCTTGTCCATGCGAAGGTACACGTAACAAATAGTTGCGCACCACCAGCCCGAGTGGATAGTGAATGAATGAATGAATGAGTATGCAATTTCTGCTCAATAAGTCCACATATCAGTACGGTTCATCTCTGGGATCATCACCGGAGTCTATTACACTCTACGCCAGCTTGTCGCCCCTATCCGAGAGCATAACTGGGTAAGTGGAAGAGACCTCATTATCCGCCTGCTAATATCGGGCCCGACTCGTCGATAGAGGACCCATTCCTTAAGCTAGTCAAACTCAACCTAGATATTGCCCCCTCACTCAGGCAGGTAAGGTTACACCCCCTCCCAACCGACTACGACACAGTGGGAGACGCGGCTTACTGGTATACGGCCTCATGCGCTCATATATATCCACTCGGTCTCGACGTTGGGGCGTCTCCTGGCCACGGAGGTTTAGGAATTTTCACCCAGGGACATCTATGGCGCCCGTATGCTAGAACCAAATATTTTCAGTGTCCCCTCTGGCCATCCACGATATGCCTGTGGAGGCTACGACCCTGATGTCGCTAGGGCGTATAGTAATCATAATGCAATATGCATGAGTTGTACAATCTAGTCATGCATCAATCTTGCGCATACCATGTGCTCATGTGAGATAACCTCCGCCTATCAGGGAGTCTCATAACAACATACTCAATGACATATGCAATGATCAACCACATCTCATAACAAACATGCAGATGATGCGTATGGGCATGTATCATGATATTATGCTGTCACATACTCATAATCGGTATCAATAACCGGCATCGACCATCGACCTCTACAATGTATATGTTTAACCAACATTGTCTCCAAGGAAGGGCCCACATAGAGCCAAACATATAGTGGACCCATGACCTCACATGAGGACCTAATATACAACACAATGGGCATTGCTCAAGGCCACATATACACAGCAGGTGGGCCCTGCTCATGGACCTCGAATACATCAAATGGGCCATGCCTTATAGGCCTATTACCTATCACAATGGGCCTCGCCCATAGGCCACGAATACATCACAATGGGCCTTGCCCATGGACCTCAAGTACATCACAATGGGCCCCATCACATAGACCTCCTACTCATCACATTAGGTCTTAAACACGGGTTGCATATACATTATATAGGTCTCAACAATAGGCCTTGGCAATCGAAATCGGCCTTAACAATCGGATTCGACACTCAGAATCGGCCTCGATACTCGGCCTCAGCAATCAGAATCGGCCTCGACGAATCGGCCTATACAATCGGTTTCAATGAGAATATGCCTAACTAGGCCTAAGGGAAGGTCACCTTGCGGGTGTTTAACCATCATTACCCAAAAATGTGGACATTCAACAAATACTATTCCCAAGCAGTGGTCCACATAGAGTCAAACATAAGGTGGGTGTTCACTCCCCAAGTATAGGGTTGTGATGTAGTAATAAACTCGGTGAGACCGAGGTCGAATCCACAGGGACTGAAACCTGTACATGAGTAATACAGCTTACGCTGGTTATTTGGTGGGGGCATGATCGGGATTTTCTGAGAAATCCAAACCGTCCATTGTCTTCACCTTGAAATTTCGACTAGATATGGACAGTTTTTGTTGTCCGTTGATGCGGCTCAGGGAAGAAATCCCACTGCAACCATAACAGACGGTCCTTTTGTGCTAGCTGTCATCTGCACGTGTGCATGTTTGGTTAAACAAAGTCAACATGGATTTGAATGGTTTTCATCCCTCTACATGATGGACGATCTGGATCTGACTGATGGGTCCTAATGGTGGCCCACAAGGATCATCCGCACGCTCTGTTTGCGAACAGAGCTTATGGTCGTGGCTGTGATGATCGGTGGGCCCCTTTGTAGGCTTCTACGGAGAAATCCACTCCGTTCATTGTGATCCTCTCGAAAAACCAGTAAGAAATGGCTGATTTTGGATTAGATTCTGTGTGGCCCACTAATGTTTTTATTCCGCCGTCCATCCTACCTTTAACGGTGATCTATGCATGTCCACGTACATGGAAGAAAAAGATTAGCTTGACGAAGTTTTTGGCCACCCCTCTGACTGAATGGACGGTTCGGATCATCCATTTGGATGATGTGTGGGGCCCACTAGCCAAAAAACGGTCGGACAGCGTTGGACGCTGTCTCCATGAGGAAGAAGGTCGGGTCTGCCCACTTTGACCAAAAGTTCTGGTCTGGTGCACGGCTTGAGCACCCACGTTGTACACGTGCAATGCACATGTGAGTCCCAAGGTGATGTATATGAGAGATCAGCTCCGTCCAACTTGGTTGCCATATAATTTAAATGGTTGACACCAAAATTGAAGTATTTCAAGATATCAAGCGGGCCCTAGATTGACGATTTGTGGGCTGATCTGTCTGTTGGGCCACTTCCATAAAGATCCAATGGCTGATTTTTGACGTGTACGGTTAATTTATGGTCCTCAGGCCATAAATAAAGTTTCAAGCTAAACGAATGGTGGAAACCCTGTGATCTTGCATTCTGGACAGTTTTCAGGCCCGTTTAATGTGAGCTGCTTGATTTTCTCGGACGTCTGGCATGTAAATCCTTCGATCTCGATCCCTTGAAGTTCATCCCTTGCTTTGATGCATTCTGAGCATCAAATCTATGCCTTTAGTAGCCTTTTTCAATCGTAGCTCCTAAATACATCCTGCATCACAAACACCATTAAAATAAGGTATTTAAACATTGTCATGGACGTAAATCCATGTAATAACTGGGTCCTAATATGCAATATTTGACCCTCAACACAACTCCTAATCAACATTTTGCCAGTCCCGAGCAAAGTATGCAAAAAATAAGTTGAGAATTACAGGACATTTCTATGCAACCGAGTGAAATCTTGAAAAACGATTCAGATACGAGAAATCTAAGATTCATGAATGTTGGGCATTATTCTCTCCTAAACTCAAGCACATGGTAAACTTCATAATCAAGTTCAAAGTATTCATCCATCAATTAGAAAAATTCAAAACATTGAGTTCCATGGGTGTATAGTGTAATCTCGGCTTATCGATCATTAAGATTCAATCCGTTATTTCTTGATATCATTGGTAACCAACAAGAGAAATCACGACAACCAAAACCTTACTTAAAACTTTCCTCACAGATCATCCTTTCATTCTTTTAGCTTTTGATTTTTTTCATTAGAAGAAACGCCAAGAAGGGGAATCACATCCTCACTTATAGGGAGCAAACCTATGGTGAAGACTGTACACCCATCCCTTTTCACATATTATCCGTGTGGAATTAAATCTACACCTATAGGGAGCAAACTTATGGTGAAGACCATTCACCCAATCCTTTCAATTTCTCAGGTTGGTTCCTTTCAAGCTTAGTGGTCACCAAGTTAATCCTTTAATATCGAACTGAACCTTAATGTGCAAGCAAGATGTGTCTTGTGAAATCATGACTCAATCAATGTTTAAAACCTCTAATCATGGATTAACACTTCGAACTTAACTATGAAATCTAACAAAGAACAGAATTTAAGAGTTACAAATTACCAACATCACTTATCTTGTAATTCTAAATCAAAGATGGCTGTCAAAATCACTTCGAAATCACAAGAAATTTCAGAAAAATTTAAAAATTTTCACAATTTTTGCTCAAGACTAAGAAAAACACTGATTAGGTTACCTAATCTCCCACCCCCAACCTAAAATCTACATTGTCCTCAATGTAAAAGATATAAGCATGCCATGCATATGGGACAACGAAAGTAAAAGTGAAGTGATGGGAAGATAGTACCTGGATGACGAATCGTGAGGACTTTCCATGAGATTGCAGCATGGAATCCAATCAGCACGAGAGAGAAAGCAACACAAAACTAAAAATAACATCCTACCTATACTACTTTCGCAGGTGCTCTCGATTGCATTTAACATATGCAACAAGCCTTTAAACCCCTAGGTTGCCCCTAGTGGACGAGTTGTAGTCTCGTGAGGGTTTTCAGTAATGTTACCCACAAACATTGAACTAACTAACTAGGAGAATGAAATGAATTGAAAAGCTGGGTTGCCTCCCAGGAGCGTTAAGTTTAATGTCTTCAGCCAGACTAAAGAAACTATCCTAATCCTATGAAAGCAGGGGAAAGACTACTCAGTAATGCCACAAGGTTCCTCTTCCAGCCAATATCTAGATAAATTTCTCAGTAGGTTTCTCAACAGGATCATCCAAAAGCCCTTTTTACAATAGGCTTTGATGCCCTGGAGCATGAATGGCCGGAGAAACTTATGTACCTTAGAAAAAATTTGTCGTTGATTCGCCTGAGATATCAAAAGTATATATGATTCACCTGTGTCAGAAAAAGTCTCAAAGTTAGTATCCCATGGTGAATCAGAGACTATAGGTAGATAAAATTTAGAAAAATTTTCGAGAAGTAATGTAGTCTCAATGCATTCTGAAGTTCTAGGCTTTGGTTCAATTTTCAGCTCTTCCTCCTTTAATAGTAGACGTTTAGGATCAGGGGAAGAATGGACTTCAGAATAAGGGTTCTCTCGGTCAATGATGACTACCGAGACGTCGTCTTGCAAGGCATCCACTTTATCTTTTAACATGGGATCGTTCGAATCTGCAGAGTGTGCCAAGTAATCATCGAAAGAGTCGAAACATTCAGTTGAAAGGAGTTCATTCATTCTATCGAGATCTGTGATGATATGTCTAGTAACTCCTTTATCTTCTTCAAGAGTAGAAATGAGTGTACTCTCTTGTTTGTTCTCAAGTGGGATGAAATCACCATTGGGTATGTTTCTTCTTGACCTAAATAGGCGTATTCCAAATCAGAGGGTAAAGGTTTTAGGTTAAGCTTCGGTGCTTTGAGGTTAGATGGTAGAGGCATGCATTGGTTTTGGGCAACTCTTCAAATTGTGGCCTCCACCGGTTAACTTCAAGTACCGGCGCTGTATCAAGCATGCCACACGTCTCCCTAATCATGTTATCATCCAAATCATGGGAGTGTGTCAGGTACGTCTCTAGAGGGTCAGAGGATAAGGTCAGAGGTGTTTTATCTTCCACGAAAGAATCAATCATGTTAATGTCATGGAAATCATCATCATCCTCTGAGTTTCTACCGTTATTGAAAAAGATGTTTAACTCCAATGTCATATTTCCGAAAGACATAGTCATGACACCATTCCTGCAATTGATAATTGCGTTCGAAGTGGCAAGGAATGGGTGACCAAGAATCACGGGCATCTGAGTGCTCATATTATTGATGGGTTCGGTGTCTAAGATGATAAAGTCTACAGGGTAGTAAAATCTATCAACCTGTACCAACACATCTTCAATTATCCCTCTTGGTACACGAACAAAGCGATCAGCAAGTTGTAGTGTGGTTAGGGTGGGTTTTAATTCACCAAAACCTAACTGTTTGTATACCGAGTAGGGAATCAGATTGACGCTCGCTCCTAAGTCAAGAAGTGCGTGATCAATTCGATAATCCCTGATTACACATGATATGGTTGGGCTACCGGGATCTTTGAATTTCTGCGGCACGTCTTGCTTCAGGATGGCACTCACTTTCTCAGTCAAGAAGATCTTCTTTTGAATACTTTGCCGTCTTTTGGTCGTGCATAGGTCTTTCAGGAATTTGGCATATGAAGGTATTTGTTTTACGGCATCAAGTAGAGGAATGTTGACTTTTACTTGTTTCAACACCTCTAGTATATCCTGAGAGTTAGAAAGAGGTTTTGGTGCAACCAACCGTTGGAGAAATGGAGCAACTGGCTTCTTTTGAAGTTCCGGTTCTAATTCTTGTGGAGCAATGCTAGGTCTATCATTGTTATCCTCTTCCGGGTCCTTAGGTTTTTCAGCCCTAACCGGAATAGTTTTGTCAATGGTCTTCCCACTCCTAAGAGTGGTGATAGATTTAGCCTGCTCCATCTGATCTAAAGAGCTTGGATCACTTATCTCATATTGCGGTTTGGGATTGGGGAAAGGTTGAGCAGGAATCATCCCCTTTCCTCCAATCATTATGTGTGACTCTATCCTTTGAAGGGATGATGTAAGTGATCCTATTGCTGATCTAATATCTTGGTTGAATAGCTCTTGGTCTTGAATGTGTTTTAGAACTGGATCCTCTTGAGGTTTCCCTTGAATTGGAATTTGATTGAAGAAACCTTGAGAGGTAACAGTTTGTCCATTCCTCCAACTGAAGTTTGGATGATTTCTCCAACTAGGATTGTACGTATTAGAGGTGGGTCCATTGAAAGGTCTTTGGTAATTATTTACGGTATTGGATTGCTCAGTCAGAACCTCTTGAAAGGCAGATATAGTTGGACAATTTTCAGTTGTATGACTGCTACAACCACAAATACCGCAAAAAACTTCCTTACCCCTATCCTTCCTCGATTCCATGGCCTTGAATTTCTTTGTGAGATTAGCCACTTTAACATTGATATCATCATCCTCTTTCAGTAGGTATACTCCGCCCCTTTCCTTTGATTGAGTGGGCCTAGAAGTGGTACTCGACTTTGGGTATGTGTCCCATGATTGTGCGTTTTCAGCAAGTCTATCCAAGTAATCCCACACATCATCGACATTTTTATTCATAAATTCTCCATTGCACATTGTCTCGACTAATTGGCGCATGGAAGATGTCAGCCCATCATAGAAAAAGTGCGTAATGCGCCACGTTTCAAAACCGTGTTGTGGGCAAGAGCTGACAAGATCCTTGAACCGCTCCCAATATTGGAAGAATGTTTCATCCTCCCTTTGGGCGAAGTTCATGATTGATTTTCTAAAAGTGTTCATTTTATGATATGGAAAAAATTTCTTTATGAACTCTCTTTGTATATCATTCCATGTGCCAATAGATCTAGGACGTAGTGAATGCAACCACGTCTTAGCTTTTTCTTTTAAAGAAAAGGGGAAGAGTTTCAGCCTGACTGTGTCCTCAGTCATGTTTGGAAAATATAAAGTAGTTATAATCTCATCAAACTCTTTCAAATGTAGATACGGTTCTTCAGATTCAAGCCCATGAAACTTAGGAAGGAGTTGGATCACTCCTGGCTTGATATTCATGTGTCCCGTATTTTCTGAAAAAATCATGCATGAGGGCGTGCTCACCCCCGCCGGTTGTAAATAATCTAGTAAAGTACGAGGCGTGGGTGCTTGAGGTTGATTTGTAGCCATAACCTCAATTCAGATCCTAGACTTAGACCTAAAAGAGATAAATGAAATACAACCTAGAAAGAACGAGAAGATTTGAAAAGAAGTTACCAGATCGGAGTTCCTAAGTTAAAAACCTGCCAAACAAACCAAAACAAGTTAGTTTCTAAGAAAGTCTAAAATTATAAAGTAAACTAGTTTGTAAAGAAGAAAACAATTCTAAAAAGGAAAATAGAAAGTTTTTAAAGACAAATTAGAAAACTTCTAAACCTAAAATAAAAAGAAAGTTAGTTTCTAAGCTAGAAGAAATCCTAGAATTAGAAAGTTTCTAAAGATAATCCTAATCTAAATTAGAAAACAGAAAGGCTAGAAATTTAGAAAGAGATTACCAATTTAAGAAGTATATGTCAGAATCCTACAAAAGAGGAAACATGTTAGTTCTAGAAATAAAAAATAAAAAATAAAAAAAATCTAAAACTAAAGTTAGTAAAATCCTAATCTTAATATAATTCTAAAACCAATTAATTTTAAAATTACGTAGCCGTCAGTCCCCGGCAACGGCGCCAAAAAACTTGTTCACTCCCCAAGTATAGGGTTGTGATGTAGTAATAAACTCGGTGAGACCGAGGTCGAATCCACAGGGACTGAAACGTGTACGTGAGTAATACAGCTTACGCTGGTTATTTGGTGGGGGCATGATCAGGATTTTCTGAGAAATCCAAACCGTCCATTGTCTTCACCTTGAAATTTCGACTGGATATGGACAGTTTTTGTTGTCCGTTGATGCGGCCCAGGGAAGAAATCCCACTGCAACCATAACAGACGGTCCTTTTGTGCTAGCTGTCATCTGCACGCGTGCATGTTTGGTTAAACAAAGTCAACATGGATTTGAATGGTTTTCGTTCCTCTGCATGATGGACGATCTGGATCTGACTGATGGGTCCTAATGGTGGCCCACAAGGATCATCCGCACGCTCTATTTGCGAACAGAGCTTATGGTCGTGGCTGTGATGATCGGTGGGCCCCTTTGTAGGCTTCTACGGAAAAATCCACTCCGTTCATTGTGATCCTCTCGAAAAATCAGTAAGAAATGGATGATTTTGGATTAGATTCTGTGTGGCCCACTGATGTTTTTATTCCGCCGTCCATCTTACCTTTAACAGTGATCTATGCATGTCCACGTACATGGAAGAAAAATATTAGCTTGACAAAGTTTTTGGCCACCCCTCTGACCGAATGGACGGTTCAGATCATCCATTTGGATGATGTGTGGGGCCCACTAGCCAAAAAACAGTCGGACAGCGTTGGACGCTGTCTCCATGAGGAAGGTCGGGTTTGCCCACTTTGACCAAAAGTTCTGGTCTGGTGCACGGCTTGAGCACCCACGTTGTACACGTGCAATGCACATGTGAGTCCCAAGGTGATGTATATGAGAGATCAGCTCCGTCCAACCTGGTTTCCATATAATTTAAATGGTTGACACCAAAATTGAAGTATTTCAAGATATCAAACGGGCCCCAGATTGACGATTTGTGGGCTGATCTGTCTGTTGGGCCACTTCCACAAAGATCCAATGGCTGATTTTTGACGTGTACGGTTAATTTATGGTCCTCAGGCTATAAATAAAGTTTCAAGCTAAACGGATGGTGGAAACCCTGTGATCTTGCATTCTGGACAGTTTTCAGGCCCGTTTAATGTGAGCGGCTTGATATTCTCGGACGTCTGGCATGTAAATCCTTCGATCTCGATCCCTTGAAGTCCGTCCCTTGCCTTGATGCATTCTGAGCATCAAATCTATGCCTTTAGTAGCCTTTTTCAATCGTAGCTCCTAAATACATCCTGCATCACAAACACCATTAAAATAAGGTATTTAAACATTTTCATGGTCGTAAATTCATGTAACAACTGGGGTCTAATATGCAATATTTGACCCTCAACAGTGGGCCCAAATGTCCAACCAGTGACCTCAAATAGTCATCACAGGTGGGCCTTACACATGCAGCACGTGGGCCAACACATCATGGCGGGTCGATACATTGGGCCGCACCATTGGTCTAATATACACATCACGGTGGGTCGCATCATTGGGTCGCACCAATGGGCTTCATATCCAACAAGTAGGCCTCATTAATGAGCCGCACTAATGGGCCTTGTACGCATCAAGTTGGGCCTCGATAACTGGGCTGGAAACCTATCACAATGGACCACGACATACGGACTGAAAATACGTCACAATGGGCCTCGACCCCATGGGCTAAAAATACATCTCAGTGGGCCTTACCAATTGGGCCATAAACACATCCTAATGGGCGTCAACCATAGGCCTCTAACATATCATAACGGGTCACAACTATGGCCTCAAACGGCCATAACCATGGGCCTCAATATACATCGTAATGGCCCGCAAGCCATGGGCTTTAAATACGTACGTCACGTGGGGGTCACAAGAATGGACGGTGTGAATATACAACATATATATCACGGCGGGTCCCACTATGATATGGGTCTCCTAGGAAGGTGGAGGGTTTGTAGATCATGATGAGAGCTAGGGTTACATCTAAAATCACTTCAATAGTTGTAGGTGCAACATGTACATCACGGTACACAATCACTCTATGGGTGTACATGGCTCACTAATGGTAATCAGCATTATCCAAATTTTGTCCAGGTAAATCAGCACCATCCAAACATTGCCTATGTAAATCGGCACTATCCAAACATTGCTCGACACCGTCCAGTACAACCTGGACGGTGTGGATGAGATAATTACATCATGGTGTGGTCTACCGTTCAGATCACTGGATGGTGGAGATAAGACACAAATATCCCAGTGGGTTACATCGTCCCACACAAAGGACTGTTTGGATTAAACCCGTACATTACATGGTAGGCCTCACACGTGTGGATGGATGGGTACAACACATAGCTCAAGTAGGGGCCCACAGATCTTGCTGCGTCAAAGAAGCAGCTATAACTGCTGATGTGGGGCCCACCGTTTAGACAGTGTTGATGAAATATACGTAGCATGGTGGAACCCACACGTGTGTGGATCCCACGGCTGCAATGCAACATATATATATCATATATACACATATATAATACAATATAATATTATAATATATAACAGGTGTGAGGTATGCCATGTCCCACCGTCCAGGGATTGGACGGTGAGGATGCAACACATTCATCATGTTAGGCCCCTCATCTGGCCAATGGACCGTGTGGATGAAATAGATGGACGGTGTATATATAAAACACATACATCAGAAAGGGTCCCACTCAACCACCGTCCATCTGGACGGATTGAATAAAACACATATCTCATCTGGTGGCCCACCTCTACACGTGCAACACGTGTGGAGTGGGTCCCACACGCATTGAATGGATGGCGTTTGAATGGAAGCCATACATCACATGGGGTCCACACCCGGACAGTGTGCGTCCAAAACATACATCATGGTAGAGTACAAGCACCATCTAGCACTGTTGAGCTAAACGACGTAGGTGAAGTACAAACATCAGGGTGGATTTACTCATGGCGTCTGAGTGGGCCCACGGCCCATTCTGCTGGACGGTAGCAAATACAACATATAAATCAAGTTGGGGCCACGTGCTGGCCCGCCAGCGTTGGGTCAAGCAGATATTTATGTCTGCCTCTCCAGCAGCGCCTGCTGCTAGACGGTCTAAGTGCAGCACATAGATCATGGTGCCACGCCTCATGTACGGACGGACGGCATGGATCAAACACATATATTATCATATGGGACCCACGTCCACGTGGCTGGACGGGGTGGACCTAGCATACTTCATGCGTGGGTCCCACAAGACCGTCCAGGCACGGACAGCCTGGGTATAAAACACAAAAATCATGGTGGACTCCACCGTCTGATACTGTGGGTGGTGTGGAATACAATACATACACTAGTGGGTCCCATGTGGGACCCACCGTAATGTTTACCTATCATCCAATTTGATGGTAAGGTCACACAGACCCTGATGGAGGGGAAAAACAAATTTAATAATGGTCCAAAATTTCTACGTCACCCGAAAAGGGTTTCAATGGCAGACGTTCAATTCAACATTGTTTCTTATGACGTGGGCCACCTTAGCTCCTTCAGCTGATTTTTGGGACGACCCATCCTCTAAAGGGGTCCCATCAAATGCACGGTGTAGATGTTCGAACGACATCAAGGTGGGACCTGTAGTGGGGCCACGGTCCCTGGCCATTTCCCAAGCGGTTGGACGCTGCTTGCTGCAGCGTCCTCCGGACGCTGACAGCAAGTGGCTTCCTCTCTTGCATTTTTTTTTTTTTTTTTTAAAATGTTTTTTGCAGGTTTTTCATAGGTAGGGCCCGCATAAGGAGAATCCACTCCAGCCATTGCATTTCATGGCTCAAGACCGACCAAACAAGCCCAATATTCGGTATGTTTTGGCTCAAGGTGGGTCCTAGTCAATTTTTAACAGTAAAAATCCATTTTTTTATGCTATGGCCCGCCAGAAAATCGGATTGAGTTCATTTTTCAGACCAACTTCTAAAATGAGCTGAGGGATGGAATGGACGGTGTGGATTGGCTCCATATGTCAAGGTGGGGCCTGCATGAATGGCCCACCCAAAAGTAAAAAAATACAACGTGAGTACACCTCATTGTCCCTTCACTCTTCACAAAATACGTCCAGCATCCCTCTACGCTGGACAGTTGGAATGTTCTTCAAGGTGGGTCCCACATGGTCGTGGCCCACTTAATCAATTGATTTTTTTTTTTTTGTATTTTTCCCATAACCGTTAAGTTGGGCCCACATGACTTGAACGGCTGTGGGGTCCATTTGATGGACGGCTTGGACAACACATACATCAAGGTGGGGTACATCTGGGTGGGCCACACGACCACATCATCACACTAAAATATTGAAAGAGAGGAAGAGAGAGAGAGAGAGAGAGAAGAAGAAGAAGAAGAAGAAGAAGCACCCACCCATGATCTTGCCCTCCTTCTTTCACCAAGGTATCCTAGAGTTTCAATGGACGAATTTCAACGGTCGAGATTGGATCATGGACGGTGGAGATGGGAATAAGGAAGGTGGGCCTCACTTGCTCTCCATGGAAGCCATGGACGTTGGGTGCTCTCACGGGGTGTTTTTGAAAAATGGAGAGAAAGAATGAGAGAGAGAGGGGTGATGGGAGAGGAGTGATGGAAGGGTGTATTTTGTGTAAGGGAGAGTTGACTTTAAAGTACTTGTATAAGAGAGAGGATGATTGCTTGTACTTGACATGTGAAGTGATGGATTGGATTGATTGATGTGACATTTCGTAGAGATTTCCTCGATATTCGCAACACGCGGCTTTTTCTTCTTACTGAACGCGGGCCCACATCTCCTGACCTGGGTATTGCCTCGTCTCGCGAGACGCGGCATCGGAACCGCGGAGACGGTGCGATCGCACAAGTACAAGTCTCGGGTTGAACCGACTCTAATATACGAGACACGACTCGTGATCGTGCGCAAATGCCGATAAGAGATCGTGGGTCACCGGAATTCGACCGGAAGGACCGAGGAAGCCTACGGAACGGTACGGGCTAGGATACGGGTCTTACAATTATTATTTGCATTTGTTCATTTTGCAGCATGAAATTCTATTTATTTTTTATTTCCAATTATCTTGTTTTGTAATTTTCTTTTATTTTTTAATTTTTTTTCTGAATTTTTATTTCCATTATGTAACATGAAAAGTTATTAATTGAATTTGAATTTAATTATTTTTTCAATTTTATTTTCATTTCTTGAAAAATAAGGTTTTATTTTATCTTCGTTTTTTTTTTCATTTAGTAACTTGAAAATTTTAAATTATTATTATTATTATTATTATTTTTGCATTTGTTTATTTTGTAGCATGAAATTCTACTTATTTACTTTGTTCTAGCTCATTAAGTGGTGTATTGCAGTAATTTTGGTTTTATATAGAAATAATAAAAATAATTTAATTGGCCTATTAGCTCAGTTGGTTAGAGCGTCGTGCTAATAACGCGAAGGTTGTAGGTTTGAGACCTGCATGGGCCATTCTTTTAATAATTTTCTTTTTAACATGAAAAATTATTATTTGAATTCAATTATATTTTCATTTTTAACTTACTTTTATGAGAAATGAAGTTTTATATCTTTTGTATTTTTTTTTCTTCATTTGGTAACTTTGAAATTTTTAAATAATTATTATTATTATTTGCATTTTTTCATTTTGCAGCATGAAATTCTATTTATTTTTTATTTCCAATTATCTTGTTTTGTAATTTTCTTTTATTTATTCTTTTTCTTTTATTTTTTTTCTGAATTTTTATTTCCATTATGTAACATGAAAAGTTATTAATTGAATTTGAATTTAATTATTTTTTCAATTTTATTTTCATTTTATGAAAAAGAAGGTTTTATTTTATCTTCATTTTTTTTGTTTTGTTTTGTTTTTTTTTTTTTCATTTAGTAACTTGAAAATTTTAAATTATTATTTTTGCGTTTGTTCATTTTGTAGCATGAAATTCTACTTATTTATTTTGTTCTGACTCATTAAGTGGTGTATTGCAGTAAATTTTTATTTGTTTTAAAAGAAATAATAAAAATAATTTATGTGGCCTATTAGCTCAGTTGGTTAGAGTGTCATGCTAATAACGCGAAGGTCGCAGGTTCAAGACCTGCATGCGCCATTCTTTCAATATTTTTCTTTTTAACATAAACATTTATGATTTGAATTCAATTATCTTTTCATTTTTAACTTCCTTTTATGAGAAATGAAGTTTTATATCTTTCGTGTTTTTTTTTTTTCGTCATTTTATAACTTGAAAACTTTAAATTATTATTTGCATTTCTTCATTTTGCAGCTTGAAATTCTATTTATTTATTTTGATTTCCAATTATCTTGTTTTGTAATTTTCTTTTATTTTTTCCTTTTCTTTTATTTGTTTTTCAAATTTTTATTTCCATTATGTAACGTGAAAAGTTATTAATTGAAATTGAAATTAATTATTTTTTCAATTTTATTTTCATTTTATGAAAAATAAGGTTTTATTTTATCTTTGCTTTTTTTTTTTTTTTTTTTTTTTTTTTTTTGTTTAGTAACCTAAAAACTTTAAATTATTATTATTATTATGCTTTTTTTTTTTTTTTTTTTGCATTTGTTCATTTTGTAGCATGAAATTCTACTTATTTATTTGATTCTGACTCATTAAGTGGTGTATTGCAGTAATTTTTTTTAAATTTTTTTAAAGAAATAATAAAGATAATTTATGTGGCCTATTAGCTCAATTGGTTAGAGCGTCGTGCTAATAATTGCGAAGGTCACAGGTTCGAGAGCTACATGGGCCATTCTTTAATTATTTTTCTTTTTAACATGTAAAATTATTATTTGAATTCAATTATCTTTTCATTTTTAACTTCCGTTTATGAGAAATGAAGTTTTATATCTTTTATGTTGTTTTTTTTTTTCTTCATTTGGTAACTTGAAAAGTTTAAATTATTATTATTATTATTATTAGTATTTGCATTTGTTCATTTTGCAGCATGAAATTCTATTTATTTATTTTGATTTCCAATTATCTTGTTTTGTAATTTTCTTTTATTATTTTTTTTCATTTTACTTGTTTTTCGAATTTTTATTTCCATTATGTAACATGAAAAGTTATTAATTGAATTTGAATTTAATTATTTTTTCAATTTTATTTTCATTTTATGAAAAATAAGGTTTTATTTTATCTTTGTTTTTTTTTTTTTCATTTATTAACTTGAAAATTTTAAATTAAATTATTATTATTATTATTCCATTTGTTCATTTTGTAGCATGGAATTCTACTTATTTATTTTGTTAAGTGGTGTATTGCAGTAATTTTGTTTTTTGTAGAAATAATAAAAATAATTTATGTGACCTATTAGGTCAGTTGGTTAGAGCGTTGTGCTAATAACGCGAAGGTCGCAGGTTCGAGACCTGCATGGGCCATTCTTTTAATAATTTTCTTTTTAACATGAAAAATTATTATTTGAATTGAATTATATTTTCATTTTAACTTACTTTTATGAGAAATGAAGTTTTATATCTTTTGTAATTTTTTTTCTTCATTTGGTAACTTGAAAATTTTAAATTATTATTATTATTATTATTTGCATTTGTTCATTTTGCAACATGAAATTCTATTTATTTTTTATTTCCAATTATCTTGTTTTGTAATTTTCTTTTATTTTTTTTTTCTGAAATTTTATTTCAATTATGTAACATGAAAAGTTATTAATTGAATTTGAATTTAATTATTTTTTCAATTTTATTTTCATTTCATGAAAAATAAGGTTTTATTTTATCTTTTTTTTTTTTTTTTTTTTTTTTTTTTTTTTTTCATTTAGTAACTTGAAAATTTTAAATTATTATTATTTTTGCATTTGTTCATTTTGTAGCATGAAATTCTACTTATTTAATTTGTCCTGGCTCATTAAGTGGTGTATTGCAATAATTTTAGATTTATATAGAAATAATAAAAATAATTTATGTGGCTATTAGCTCAGTTGGTTGGAGCATCGTGCTAATAACGCGAAGGTCGCAGGTTCGAGACCTGCATGGGTCATTCTTTTAATAATTTTCTTTTTAACATGAAAAATTATTATTTGAATTCAATTATATTTTCATTTTAACTTACTTTTATGAGAAATGAAGTTTTATATCTTTTGTATTTTTATTTTCTTCATTTGGTAACATGAAAATTTTAAATTATTATTATTATTAGTTGCATTTGTTCATTTTGCAGCACGAAATTATATTTATTTTTTATTTCCAATTATCTTGTTTTGTAATTTTCTTTTATTTTTTATTATTTATTTTTTTTTCTGAATTTTTATTTCCATTATGTAACATGAAAAGTTATTAATTGAATTTGAATTTAATTATTTTTTCAATTTTATTTTCATTTGATGAAAAAGAAGGTTTTATTTTATCTTTGTTTTTTTTTTTTTTTTTTTTTGTTTTGTAACTTGAAAATTTTAAATTATTATTATTATTATGTTTTTTTTTTTTTTTTTTTTTTTTTTTTTCATTTGTTCATTTTTTGTAGCGTGAAATTCTACTTATTTATTTTGTTCTGACTCATTAAGTGGTGTATTGCAGTAATTTTTTATTTTTTTAAGAAATAATAAAGATAATTTATGTGGCCTATTAGCTCAGTTGGTTTGAGCGTCGTGCTAATAACGCGATGGTTGCAGGTTCGAGACCTACATGGCCCATTCTTTCAATATTTTTCTTTTTAACATGAAAAATTATTATTGGAATTCAATTATATTTTCATTTTTAACTTACTTTTATGAGAAATGAAGTTTTATATCTTTTGTATTTTTTTTTTCTTCATTTGGTAACTTGAAAATTTTAAATTATTATTATTATTATTTGCATTTGTTCATTTTGCAGCATGAAATTCTATTTATTTTTTATTTCCAATTATCTTGTTTTGTAATTTTCTTTTATTTTTTCTTTTTCTTATATATATTTTTTGAATTTTTATTTCAATGAAAAGTTATTAATTGAATTTGAATTTAATTATTTTTTCAATTTTATTTTCATTTTATGAAAAATAAGGTTTTATTTTATCTTTTATTATTATTATTATTATTATTATTATTTTTCATTTAGTAACTTGAAAATTTTAAATTATTATTATTATTATTATTATTGCATTCGTTCATTTTGTAGCATGGAATTCTACTTATTTATTTTGTTCTGGCTCATTAAGTGGTGTATTGCAGTAATTTTGGATTTATATAGAAATAATAAAAATAATTTATGTTTCCTGTTAGCTCAGTTGGTTAGAGCGTCGTGCTAATAACGCGAAGGTCGTAGGTTTGAGACCTGCATGGGCCATTCTTTTAATAATTTTCTTTTTAACATGAAAAATTATTATTTGAATTGAATTATATTTTCATTTTTAACTCACTTTTATGAGAAATGAAGTTTTATATCTTTTGTATTTTTTTTCTTCATTTGGTAACTTGGAAAATTTTAAATTATTATTATTATTATTTGCATTTGTTCATTTTGCAGCATGAAATTCGATTTATTTTTTATTTCCAATTATCTTGTTTTGTAATTTTCTTTTATTTTTTCTTTTTCTTTTATTTTTTTTTTCTGAATTTTTATTTCAATTATGTAACATGAAAAGTTATTAATTGAATTTGAATTGAATTATTTTTTCAATTTTATTTTCATTTTATAAAAAATAAGGTTTTATTTTATCTTTATTTATTTATTTATTCATTTAGTAACTTGAAAATTTTAAATTATTATTATTATTATTATTATTATTATTATTATTATTATTATTATTATTATTATTGCATTTGTTCATTTTGTAGCATGAATTTGTACTTATTTATTTTGTTCTGGCTCATTAAGTGGTGTTTTGCAGTAATTTTTATTTTTTTATTTTGTAGAAATAATAAAAATAATTTATGTGGCCTATTAGCTCAGAGCGTCGTGCTAATAACGCGAAGGTTGCAGGTTCGAGACCTGCATGGGCCATTCTTTCAATATTTTTCTTTTTAAAAAGAAAAATTATTATTTGAATTCATTTTTCTTTTCATTTTTAACTTACTTTTAAGAGAAATGAAATTTTATATCTTTTTATTTTTATTTTATCTTTGTTTGTTTTTTTTTTTTTTTTTTTTTTTTTTCATTTAGTAACTTGTTTGTTTTTTTTTCTTCATTTGGTAACTTGAAAATTTTAAATTATTATTATTATTATTTTTGCATTTGTTCATTTTGCAACATGAAATTCTATTTATTTTTTATTTCCAATTATCTTGTTTTGTAATATTCTTTTATTTTTTCTTTTCTGAATTTTTATTTCCAGTATGTAACATGAAAAGTTATTAATTGAATTTGAATTTAATTATTTTTTCAATTTTATTTTCATTTTATGAAAAATAAGGTTTTATTTTATCTTTGTTTTGTTTTTTTTTTTTTTCTTTGTGGTAACTTGAAAATTTTAAATTATTAATATTATTTTTGCATTTGATCATTTTGTAGCATGAAATTCTATTTATTTTTTTTGTTTTGGCTCATTAAGTGGTATATTGCAATAAAATAATATTAATAATTTAGAAATAATAATAATTTTATATGGCTTATTAGCTTAATTGGTTAGAGCGTTATGCTAATTAGGCGAAGGTTGCGGGTTCTAGACCCGCATGAGCCATTTTTTAAATGCATTTTCTTTTTAACACGAACACTTATTTATTTGATATATCAAATTTTATTTTAATTTATAACATGAAAATTTATTTATTGAATTTGAATTCAATTATCTTTTCATTTTAAACTTCCTTTCATGAAAAATGAAGTTTTATGTCTTTTATATTTTTTTTAAATTTTTTTTTTTTTGTGCCTTTGTTCATTTTGCAGCATGAAATTCTATTTATTTATTATGATTTCGAATTATTTTGTTTTGCAAATTTTATTTATTTTTATTTTATTTGTTTTCTGATATTTTATTTCCATTTTGTAACATGAAAAGTTATTTATTGAATTTGAATTTAATTATTATTTTCATTTTATGAAAACTAAAGTTGTGCTTCAACCCGAGCAAATCATTTAGCCTAACCATTCATTGGTTTTGGTTATGTTCGTGGAGACTTGCATGCATTAGAGGGGTTTGGGAGACTGTTCGATTGAACAAGTAAAACTTCATCAGGGCACTTCAGGAAGTTGGGCTCGATTTCATGAAGTTGTTCATAAGCGACTACCAGATATTACAGTATATGGTTTACATGGAGTGTTGAATAGAATATCATTAATCACTTCGGACGATAGGACATAAGGTCTTTGATGAAGGATTCTAAGTAAAAAGTTGGAGCATAAGAAAAAGAAGCAACCATGATGAATTGCGGAGAGAAAATCTTGAGGAGTTTGATGCAAGAGAGAATGAGTGAGAGGGGAGAAGCACCAACTTAAGAGTGGCTTATACATTGGCCGTAATATGTGTGTATTAATGAAAAGGTACTCATGACTCCTCATGGGATACAATTTTATGCGACATGTCACATGGACAACTTAGAAGAGTGTGATAAAGGATATCTCTTGATATGACACTGGTCAAGTAGAATTAATGGGGAAACAACATGTGGATTAACGGTCAAATTTTATTCATCATATTAGGCAACAAAACAACATCGCTGTCACATTTTCCTAAAGGCAAAGCGACGCATGGGTCAATGTTGTATCCTATTTTTGCTATTTTTGGCTATTATGTGAAAGCAATAGGAGGGCGCTATTTGGCATTGCATGAGGAACAAGAAGTGGATAAAAAGATCCTCAAAGATTTGGAGCACCTTTTGTGGATTATGACTGATGCAAATCTAGTTTTACACATCAATGAATGATCGACGGAGTATTGTGGTCGATATACAAGAAGCGTGGTCGAGCTGTTTAAGATATAAAAGACGATCGAGGGCAACAAAGTCTTGGTGAGCATAAGAGAAATGAATGGTCGAGAGGCATTCAAAAGTGGAATGGACAGAGAGAAATGTATCGAGAAAGACGAGGATTTGAAAGACTACGTGACAATAGTTTAGATGTCATATTGAAGAGAGAAACATCTAAAAGAATTAATACTACATGTCATCAAACGACCGATGAAAGCAATGCAGCCGATGTATGGCCGATGAATAATTAACGACTAAAATAGAGCTTGGTTGAGTGGAAGAGGAACAATCACAAAAAATGGATCTAGATAAGAGAAGGGATTTAGAGAAATGATTTTCGACTACCATAATTGTTGCAATAATGGAAGAAGAATCTAGAAGCAAAAGTTGAATAACATAAATCTATAAATAGTAGAGGAATGTGATTAAGAAAGATATCTCTCAACCAACCCAACAAACAACAAACTAATCAATCAATTAATCAATTTATCTTTTATCTTATCTGATCCTAGGAGTAGGGGTAATATTTAACCATAGTATTTAATTGTAATCCAAGTCTATACTCATACATTAGATTTGTTCTCTATTCAATATCAAAGAGTTCTTTCCAGAGACATTCTTACCGTTGCTCTTAATGATTGGTTGTGAGTTTTTTTTTTTTTTTTTTTTTTTGGTATTCAAAAGTTTATTCTTGTGGAAGTTTATTCTTGTGGAAGGCACGAAGTAACCCATCTTTAAAGGAAGTATCCCACCCTTGTATTATTGCCTGATTATTATAAATTTCTTCTTAGAATTTGATCATATACATCATATATTGTATATTTTTGGCACGCCTGCACAACAAAAAACAAAACAGACCAATTCAGATCCAATCTAAACCTAGCCGAGCCGATCACAAGGTCGATGGGTCAAAGTATGGGTACAGGGGCACCACATCCGGCTCAGGAGATCATAGGTCAGGTGTGGTACAAGAGGACCCTCATGAGACCATTTTCATGTCAACATCCCACTCGTGCAGGACATCAGTTCATGATAATGGTAGGCCCCGACCATGGAGATCACCTGGCATAAAAGAAAGCGGATTCACCCCTTACCTACGTGGTGTGTTGACGTCACTAAATTCTGTAGGGCTCGCCATGATGTATGTATTATATCCACACCGTCCATTCATTTGGAGAGATCATTTTAGTCCATTAGATCAAAGCTGAGGCAGATCCAAGCTCAAGTGGACCACACCACAGAAACTAGTGGGAACAATAAATTCCACAGTTAAAACCTTCCTAGTACCCGCCACGATGCTTATTTCCCATCTCACCTGTTCATAAGGTCACACGGACTCGGATGAAGTGAAAAAACAAATATCAGGTTGATCCGAAACTTCTGTGATCCCCAAAAAGTTTTCAATGGTACATGTTCAATTCCTACTGCTTTCTCTCGTGTTTGGCCTAACCACAAAACAATCTCACGGAATGAACAAACGGTGTGGATATAATACATACATCATGGTGGTGCCCACATAACTTTGGTGTCGTTAACACACTCACCACGGAATCCTGCTTATCAGCACCATATTCTATATATTGAAGTAAAACATAAGTTAATATATAAATAGTAAAATTTACATAAATGGCCTATTACCTCAGTTGGTTAGAGTGTTGTGCTAATAAGGAGACCTGCATGGGCCATCATTCTCATTATATATTCCTTTTAACATATACACTTAGTTATTTGATTTCTCAATTTTTATTTTAATTTATAACATGAAAATTTATTATTTGAATTCAATTATCTTTTCATTTTTAACTTTCTTTTATGAAAAATAAAGTTTTATATTTTTTGTATATTTTTTTTTTCATTTGATAACTTGAAAAGTTTTAATTATACATTTTGCAGCATGAAATTATAATTATTTATTTTGATTTCCAGTTATCTTGTTTTGCAATTGTATTTTTATTTTATTTGTTTTCTGAATTTTTATTTCCATTTTGTAACATGAAAGTTTATTTATCGAATTTGAATTTAATTATTTTTTCATTTTTATTTTCCTTTTATGAAAACTAAAGTTTTATTTTATCTTTTGCGTTTTTTTTTTTTTTTCATTTGGTAACTTGAAAATTTTAAACTATTTTAGTTTTTTTTTTTTTTGGAATTTGTTCATTTTGCGGCATGAAATTCTATTAATCTATATTGATTTCTAACACCTTGTTTTTCAATTTTATTTTATTATTTCCTTTTTCAGCGTTTTACATTTTAACACTTATATATTAGATTTCTGAATTTTTATTTCCATTTTGTGACATGAAAATCTATTTATTGAATTTGAATTTACTTATTTTTTTTCATTTTTATTTTCCTTTTATAAAAAGTGAAGTTTTATTTTATCTTTTTTGTTCTTTTTGGTAACTTGAAAATTGAAATAAGTTTACTTCTTCTTCTTCTTCTTCTTCTTCTTCTTCTTTTTTTAAAGCATTTGTTTATTTTGTAGTATGAAATTCTATATATTTTTTTTTTATTTTGATTTCTAACTATATTGTTTTGCAATTTTAGTTTGTTTTTCCTTTTTGAAAACTGAAAATTTCTTTTCTTTTTTACTTTTTTCACTTGGCAACTTAGAAAAGTTTAAAATAAAGTTTTGCTACGGCCCGCAACTTTGCCTTCACGAGACGTCAGCAATGTCCCCACTTTCTCTTTTTCTTTTTTCCTTTTTTTTTAAGCTTTTGTTCATTTTGCAACATGAACTTCTATTTATTTATTTTGTTTTGTAATTTTATTTTATTTATCCTTTTAATAAATTAAAAATTATTTTATCATTATTTTTTTTCACTTTAGCAACTTGAAAATTTAAATTAGGATTTTGCTAAAGCCCTTACCTTTCCCTTCATGCCACGTTAGTAGTGTTGCAGAAGCTTTATATGTGAGTTGACTAATCATCAATCGTAAGAGATCTTTCAATCATACATAGGTGCAAAAATCACATCAACAGAAGAATCCTAAACAACTTACCAATATATAGGGGTGCACATTTAACCGGTAGAACCGTGGAACCGGACTGGAACCGTTGGATCGGTCCGGTTTGGTCCGGTTCTGGACAGCAACGGTTCCGATTTTGGTTCCAAAATTTCAAGAACCGTTGTATACGGTTCGGTTTCGGTTTAGGGGCAGGTAGAACCGACCCAAACCATGAAACCGTGGTCCCCATCTCTTCTTACACGTTAGTCGTTACTACGAAGAGGATGAGCGGAGTAGATCTCCGGGAATGCCATCAGAAGTGGGCCTTACTTATTTTTTTTTTTCAAAATATCCAAACCATGCAAATACGTCTACGTGCATGGATTGAGTTTTGACAGTGGGCCCTACCCATCATCCCTTTTTGCGATCTGAACCGTCCATCATGTAGGGTGCTCAAAAACATCCCAATGGATGTTCCCCTTTTCAACAGAAAGCGAGAAAAGATGGGGTTATCTGCCTGTCCATATTTGGGAAACCCAGAACCGTGGAACCGATCCGGAACCGAACCGGTTTTCATGGTCCGGTTCTAGTTCGGTTCTAGTGTGCTAACGGTTCGGTTCCGGTTCCGAAAATCCTAGAACCGTTAGGAACGGTTCGGTTCCAGTTTTACCCCTGAACCGGACCAAACCGACCCATGTGCACCCCTACCAATATATAGCATTGAAAATGGACACTTAAGATTGATTGGAGAAACAAAATAAGTCTAATTAATCATCATTTCGAACCATCCATTCGATGAATCCAACACTGAATTGCTTATGGTTTGAAAGTAGCACTTAGTCCGATGATTCTAGCCATGCATTTATGGCTCTTAAATAAAGGGATGTTTCAAAAAATTGGCCTCTTTTAAAGAGTTAAGATTATAAGATTGGCATGATTCTTATACTATGGCATACTCGCAACTATACTATTGAATTAATTGTCCTTATTAATGATTAAGTATCCCATGTACCATTGAAAAGTTTATAGTGACCTTACTAAGGTCCCACAAAGGTGGGGATGTTCACAAAGCCCTTTAATTATTTCTTTAAAAAAAAATTTGCAAAATAAATTTAATTCTATCTGCTGTTTATTACATGCAAACCTGAAAATTTTAAATTATTATTTTTTGCCTTTTTTTATTTTTTTAGATCATATTCTTCTTGCATTTAATTTTACATTTGGCAACATCATCGATCTTTTATTTTTTTTATTTTTTTATTTTTTTATTTTTACTTTAAAAAAATAAATAAATTATTATCATAGAAATGTCGCATGAGGTTAGAATCCCCTTTCCAATTGAGAGAGAGAGAGAGAGAGAGAGAGAGAGAGAGAGAGAGAGAGAGAGTATTTTGGTGATATTGTGTGGCCTTTCTTTCTTTTAATTGGATTTGTGAAAAAATAATGAAACAACATAGGTTGATTCAATTCAAGGAGAACCAGCCTCCAATAATTTCATAAAAGGAACACAAAGGATTAAGTGGTTTTTCCTCATTGCTTAATCAAAAATAAATAACTGCATAAGGCACCACAACCACAACAACTTAGTTAACATGACACAAGTCCCATGCCTACAAAACTACCTAGACATAACATGTATTCCATGGCTACATAATTACCTAAACATGAATGATTCTTGAATTAAACAATAACTAAGTGTAAAGTCATGGGAATGCTTAATGATCCATGTATGAAGGCTCCATGATCTATGTATGCACGTATTAATCCTCCTCCCTCATATTGACCTTGTTCTCAAGGTCTACATCAGGAAATGGCTCCATCAATGTGGCATCTTTTGGTTGTATGCCCTTCCATTGAATGAGTACTTCTGTAATAGCACAGTTGCCTAGCTTCACCACTCTATTATCAAGAATGGTATGTGACCTTGGTTGAATAACCCCATCTTCGTTTAGGGGAGAAAGGGAGTCTTGCAGCTGCACATGAGTTCCCAACTTCTTCTTTAAATGTGAGACATGGAAGATGGGGTGGACTATGGATCGCATTGGTATTCCAATTTGTAGGCAACCTGTCCAATATGTTGTAGGACCTTGAATGGGCTTAAATAACAAGAAGATGAATGTTGCGAGATGTCTTAAATCTGAGTCCTTTCGCGACTGGGATGCGAAAGGGAAGTTTCCTAAACTATAAATAGGGGTCCCTAGGACTATTCTAATAAAAAATTTATAAGGCTTCCTAAAGGTATTCTAAAGGGTTCTAGGGTTATCAAAGGGTGTAGCAATGCTGAGATTTGAGGTTTGTTCGAATCGGGTAAGTCCTCTCTCTTTGTAATTTCTATTTTCATAGTGAAAATCTGTCGCTTTGTGCCGTGGTTTTTTCCCGTAAGGGTTTTTCATATTAAATCTGTGTTCTCTTGTGTGTGCTTGGTGTCATTGGATTGCTATCCAAGATCTAGATCTGTGTGATTCCGCAGGGCAAAATCCCTAACAAGTGGTATCAAAGCAATCGTTGGGGCACAGATCTGAATCTGAGGGATTAGTAATAATGGTGAGCACCAGGTATGATATTGAGAAGTACTCAGGGAAAAATAATTTTGAGTTATGGAAGATCAAGATGATGAGTTCCTTAATCAAGCAAGGCGAAGATGGTGCTCTTAAGGAGCGAAAGTCTATTATGACTGATGATGAATCGAATACTCTTGATAAGGAGGCATTATCATCGA
Organism: Magnolia changhungtana; assembly: GCA_030180095.1. Lineage (NCBI taxonomy): Eukaryota > Viridiplantae > Streptophyta > Magnoliopsida > Magnoliales > Magnoliaceae > Magnolia > Magnolia changhungtana. Next base: position 720,642 of record JASAUF010000462.1, on the reverse strand, counting down.
TCCGTTTATGTCTCACGAATGAGGTTCTCTACAACGTCATGAGGGAGAAAACTGCAGCTAAGTTATGGGTGAAGTTAGAGGATGTTTATGTGAAAAAATTCTCTGAAAATCGCCTATACTTGAAGCGGTAGTGGTATAACTTCAAGATGGCAGAGGGTGGAGATCTGGTGGCTCACATCAGCAATTTTAATAAGTTAGTTTGCAAATTGCTGGATATGAAGGAAGTGATGAAAGATGAAGAACAAGCATGTATGTTGCTAAATTCTCTTCCGGCGTTGTATGAGTCATTCAAGGACACTATGTACAATACAAATAAAACCCTGAGTGTCGACACCGTTATTTCAGCCCTTCAACGGAAGGCTATGAGAAAGCTAAATGGCGACGTGGGGACATCTTCCGATGCACTGTTTACAGTGGGTAGGAATTCTGAACAAGGTACGGGTTCTTCAGGTTATAGATCCAAATCCAAGGGCAAGGGCAAAGGAAAGGTAAAGTGTTGGAATTGTGGGAAGGAAGGACATGTGAAGAAGGATTGTGAAAATCCTAAATCGAAGAGAGAAGATTTTGAGGCTTCGTACAGGGAAGCCATTGTTGCCACGTTAGATGGATCGAGTAGATGTGATGGTGATGTTTTATCTGTGTCTACTATTAGGCGGCCATACGATGATTGTAAGGACGAGTGGATGCTAGACACAGGGGCATCTTTTCACATGACTCCTCATCGGAGTTGGTTCGCCAGCTACAGGGAGTGCGATGTTGGACAAGTGTTTATGCATGGGCAATGGCTTTGCCTGTAATGTTGTGGCTATTGGTATAGTGCGCATCAGGATGTTTGATGGGGTGGAGCGTACCCTGATTGATATCAGGCGCGTTCTTGATTTGAAGCAGAATCTGATTTCTCTTGGTGTACTTGAAGCAAAAGGATGCAAGTACACAAGTATTGATAGTGCTTTTAATGTATCTAAGGGGGCACATGTAATCATGAAAGTGCAACGACTCGAATAACTTGTGGTTTGGTCTAGCACTTGAAAGGTGGAGCTGCAGTGGATGTAGTGGATTCCACCTCTGCATGTGTGTGGCATGATGGGCATGGCCACATGAGTGGGCAGGGCAGGAAGGCTGAGACGTGTGGACAGGGATACAGAGCAGGTAGAGCAGCCACCTGTGAGAAGAACCACACGGCATGATCGCAGGATATCGGTGAGGTACATGGACAACTCCAATATCGCGGGGAATTCATCTTCTATTCAAGTGGCTCTAGGTGAGCCTAGTGCTGAGAAGTGAAAGGTGACTATGGGCGATGTGATGGATTCGTTGTACCAAACCGACTTTGGGAGCTGGTGGAGCTTCCAGTGGGCCAGAAAGTGGTTAGATATAGGTGAATCTTTAGGAGGATACAACATAGAAATAGGGCGAGGTTGGTAGTGAAGGGTTATACTCAGAGAGAAGGGATCGGCTTCTCAGAGATATTCGCACCGACGGTGTAACATGTGTCTATTAGATCCATGATTGGCACTGGCTGGCCAATGTAATCTTGAGTTATAAAGATGAATGTGGAGTCTGCACTTCTTTAAGGGAAAGTGAAGAGCAGATCTACATGAAGCAACCAGAGCGGTTCGAAGTTAAAAGGGCAGAGAAAAGACTTTGCAGGAGGTCGTGGTTCGACCTGTTGCCTAGGCAGTGGTTTGATTCCTTCATGGTGAGTCAGGAATTGATGACATGTAGATCGCCAATTAATACATGTCTGAAATCAATGTATTGAAGACTCGGTTAAGTGGGACATTCAGGATGAAGGATCGGGGGGGCTGCAAAGATGGTTCTCGAAATTGAGACTAAAGGAGGAGTAGGCTTTGGTAATCACAGGAAGAATACCTTGTGTATAGGTATTGATCAAGGATGTGATGGGCTAGGTAAAGCCGGAGAGCGTTCCCTACGCGTCTCTCCTCAAGTTTTCCTCAAGACATGTCCCAAAACAGATGAGGAAAAACAGGATATCTCATGAGCCTTATTCGAATGCGGTTGGCAGTATATGCCATGGTCTGGATTAGACCGGTTATTTCACGGTCTATCAATGTTGTGAGCAAGTACCCCGACAAGCAATATTGGGTAGTGGTGAGATGGTAAGAAGACTATGTCTTTCCTTTGGAGAAGACAAAAGCAATGATAGTTGGGCACGTAGATTCTGATCCGACGGATATGCTCTCCTAGATCGCTCCTTTAGAGAAGTTCAAGGTCCTCCTTCTCTCATAGCGATGGCTTGGAAGATGGAGTGGCAAGAGAAGCTATGATGTGATGCAGAAATAAGAGAAGAGGTCAAGAAGCTATATGGTTGAAGATTGAAGACATGGTGGAGATTGTTGTGAGATGTCTTAAATCTGAGTCCTTTCGCAACTGGGATGCGAAAGGGAAGTTTCCTAAACTATAAATAGGGCTCCCTAGGATTATTCTAATAAAAAAATTTTTAAGGCTTCCTAGAGGTATTCTAAAGGGTTCTAGAGTTATCAAAGGGTGTAGTAAGGGTGAGATTCGAGGTTGTTCGAATCGGGTAAGTCCTCTCTCTTTGTAATTTTTATTTTCATAGTGAAGATCTGTCGCTTTGTGCCATGGTTTTTTCCTGTAAGGGTTTTCTACGTTAAATCTGTGTTCTCTTGTGTGTTCTTGGTGTCATTGGATTGCTAAAGATCTAGATCTGTGTGATTCTACAGGGCAAAATCCCTAACAATGAATTCATGGATCTCTTGAATACTATAGAGGCTTGACAATATGGTTGGAGCCATAAATACATCTAATCGCCAACTATGAACTCCCACTTAGTACGGTGTGAGTCTGTTATTCATTTCATTATCTTGCGCTGCCTACAAGTTCTCCTTTAAGGAGTGATAGAATGCAATTCCAACTACGTAGCTTGGCCTCTGCTGCTTGAACTTGAGTGGTCATGGGCGCATGACTGAGAAGTGAGAAGTTGGGGTGAGGGCACACCATAGACAACTTTATATGAGGTTATCTTGGTAGCTGAATGTAAAAATGTGTTGTACCACCACTCTAATCATAGTAGCCACTTTACCCATTCTTTCAGGCGTTCGCTTGATAAACATCACAAGTAATTTTTTAAATACCAATTTGATTAGATTTTATTGGAGATGCGTAGCAGAATATGATTTTTCTCTAAATCCAAAAATAAAATCTCAATCCCAAGACCTCCCAAATTCGATCATGTATAATTTTTAGAATCTAAAATCTAACTTAAAAAGGTTATATCACACATGAATTTTGACGGTGTATATTAATTCAATCTGATGGTGTGTATTAATTCGGTGTCGATGATGGTCCTCTAGCTTAAGAGGTCTGTCCTCCATCTATCCTAATACCGAACAGATCTAGATAGCTTAAGGAATCTCCTCTGGTATGTGTCAAGGAATTCCACAACCATCCATAAGAATTGACCACATTGAGATGGAAAAGATGTGGCAAGAAGGATGGAGATCTCCTTTCTCTGCTCTCTCTCCCTCTCTCTACACTCTCTCTCGTTTCTCTTATTCATATGCCCAAGGGGAAGGGGTGTCTAGGGCTTCTTATATGCTCTCCTCTGAGATTGGATCTAATATATAGGAAGAAGGTTAGAGTTTCAGAAAATTTTTAATATGGTACTCTGCCACCCTATGCATAACTTTGTAACCTACTGTGAGGTAAGTGTATCGATCCACATCACCCATGCATATACTCATGATCGAAAGTGGACTATTAGATCTAGGTCTTCGGGTTATCATCAAGTTGATTAAAACAGTTTTATAAAACCTTTGAAAAGTCAGTTAAAACGTTTAGGGCATGTTCGATTTTCCAAACCTTTGGTAAATACACTGCAAATAGGTAATAATTATTTCACTGGGTAATTACGGCATTGTTATGGATGCTTGATTTGATACTTACTTTTTTGAGCTTTAAACCCAATGACATTGTCAAATATATGTGGGGCCCACCATGATGTCTGTGTCTTATCCACACCGTCCATCTGTTATGCCGGCCAAATTTAGGGCTTCACCAAAAAAAATAAGGCTGATGCAAAGCTCAAGTGGGCCACACCACAAAATATAGGAAATCGAACATCCACCATTAAAAACATATCGGTGCCACTGTTTCCTTTAGTGTGGGCCACTTAAGTGTTGGATCAAGCTCATTTTTTGGCTCATGTCTCAAAATGTTACACTAAAACTGATGGATGGCGCGGATATATCATATATATCATGGTGGGGCCCAAAAATTTAAACCAGTCTTTTTGACTTAGTTTTTGAAACAGAAATGCAAGTGGATTTTCAAACAAGTGGAGGAGCAATAATTACTAATTCCCAAGGCATTTATATGCAATTTGAAAAAATTAAACATGCCCTTAGAGTATTGGGGCTAGTAGAAAAATTACTTGATGATCCTTGATCCATCCAGATTAAAGTCATAAACATGTTCCAAGTAAATAAGTTGATCCCTCGTTGGACTGGGAAAGAATCAATGACTTCTGATGGAACTACTCAATTACGTCTTTTCATAGACATCGCATGAAGATCCAAAGTCAACCAATTAAGACCATGACCCTTACACATTCACAAATATAAGAACCATCTTTTATGTATCATTAAGTCTTAATCTCTTAATCACAGTCTAGGTTAATGGCCCCCAAACTATTGACTTGATCTCGATCCACCAATGTGAGTGATCAAATGTCTGAACTTGTATCATTTGTTCATGGCATACTCCCTCCTATGCAGGGTAAGGGTAAGGTACAAACTGATACCAAGCCGACTCCTGATGGTGGAGACTATCCATCCTAACCCAAGTTAGTCTCCTCACATAAGATGATTGTGCATCTTATGAACTAATGTTTTGTGTCCCACACACTTTTGACGGTCATGGTCTAACAAGGTATTAAGATCCATGGACCACGACTCTTTCATGTCAATGACCATCATGTCCAATCTCAAGTTCTCAAGAACTACTAAAGAAATAACTCATTAACAAACCCATAATGTAGATTTAAGGTAACACTACACATTGAAAGGATCAATAGGATGTCTATCAAGGACTCATAGTCATCATGATCTACAGTTGATATTGCCCTAGTCACATGCACATGGCTAATGGATTAGGGCTCACATTGGTTTTCCATAGCATTGGCTCCAACATGATCAACCACTTTGGTTTGGTTGTCAAATCGAGGATGGTAAGCTGAGCTCATGTTCAACTTGGTTCACTATAAATGAAATAATTCTTTCCAAAAAAATGGTTGGTGAAGATGGTAGCCCTATCGCTGACAATGGTGCATACCACACCATGAAGTTAAAGATGTGCTCAATGAAGAGATGGGCCACCACTTAAGCTTTATAAGGGTGTGACATTGCTACGAAGTGCACATAAATAAATGATCCGCCACCACCAATAACACACTCTTACTATGCGAGAGGAGTTATCCATCTATGAAATTATAGACACCCCACCTGAGTCAATGCAATTGATCTATGCATGTCCAAATCCATCCAAAACCTTCCAAAACCCAGACCTGGTTCAAATCCCAAATTTGAGCCCGATATAAAACCCAAACCTAGGCCCAGATAGCCTTAAACCCAAGATAACTTGAAAATAGAAAGACGAAAGAGGTACCCATGATCTACTGGAGCTCCTAAGAAAACTTTGGTGCAAACCATGAGGTGGGCGGCTCATGATGAGCCACCTGCCACGTGGATGATTCCTCAACCTGAGGTTTGCTAAGATGGAAGAGAGAATTCTACCCCCAACTTGAGTGTATGCACTAGGGCTTACGAATTCATAGATCTAGCCACATTAGAAACTTAGACCGACTAGAGTATTTTTCCTCTTCTTTACAGTCTCTCTCATATAAATGGGTCATGATAGATTTCCTGTGTTTCGATTCCTCATTTCCACTCTTGAGTTGGACATTGCACTATTGCATTATATATCATCCATCCATTACATCGTCTAACACTAAGCTAATCAAATCCCTTGAAATTCACTGGGAGTGAACAATGGCTATGGATAAGGGCTCACATTGGTCAAGAGTAGATCGTAACACTAAGCTAATCAAAGTCCCTTGAGTAGAGACCGCACTCGTGTGTGGTCAGAGAAGGTGCCTAATACCTTCCTTCCCTATCATTGAAATCCCCTACTCATAATCCCAAGTTGCATACTAGGAGTCATTATAAAACAAGGAATCCCATATTCTTTTATTTCTAAGGATTCTGTAAGGTCTAGCTGACTGTGGAAATTTAGGATTGTAGGTTAGTAGCGATTCCAAGTCAAATACCTAACACCCCGAGTAAACCACATAAATCACACCAATAAAAACCTAAAACAACCCTCATGAGCATGATCCTCGCAATCCAATGTTTACAGAATGATGACTCCACTGGGGATTTGCTAGCTTCACTAGCTATGACCCGACTCAAAATGATAGAACTTAACAAATTCTAAGGGATTATAGCTATAGTGTTCCCATCCTACAATCGCATTCTAGAATTTACATTCATACCTTACATACCAAAAAGAAAGAAAGAGAAAGCGAGACCGTTGAATTAAGAACCATTGCATTCACTAGAGTTAGGCATTCCCGATCGGTCGTCATTGCTTTACACGGAGTCCCATCCACATAAAATCCTAACCAACCCTTGCCAGCCATGAGGAAGCGCCCCTCATCTTGTTGGCACATGAGTCACTGAAGCCATTACTAATAAACCCAATAAAATTCGCACTTGCCCCATGCATACTGGAATTAACATAAAGCATGAGTGTGCTACAGTAGATGATGCATCACCATATGCAAGATAGAATCAAGTAGAGCACAAGGGCTCCAATGCCCAATGTTCAAATGAGTCAAGTACCTTAGCATCCTCCTTCATTCACCCTACCTCTAGCATAGAGTTTAGTCTTGCCTTCGAAATTGGGACCTACTCAAGACACTTAGCATCTTTCCAATAGAGTTTTTCTTCTAACACATATTCTATCGATCAGAAATTCCTTTTAGTACCCTCCTACAAACGAGAGTCATTTCCAACAACAGTTTCTTGTGACGGGGAATCCTAGTCAAATTCCAGTACAGATTCCCCTTAAACCGTCACTTGCTCCTCTTGTTGGGTAAAAAGAGACGCATGTCATCCATGAGGTGGAATCTACCCATCCACATATATGATAGAGAAGAGAAAGTAGAAAGATGGATGGATAAGATGAACTATCTCTTTTTTCTCTTTCAAGTGACACCGAGAGGTGGATCATCTCAACTGGGATTCCTCTCATCTAAGATGAGATCTATATATAAGGGGGTGTTAGGTTAGAGGTATACACGGGACATAAATATGGTGTACCACCATCCTATGAACTTCTTTGTACTTTACTGTGAGGAAAATCCATTAAAATATATTATCCATGTACATACTCATGATTTATATCCTTCTGTTTTCTAGGTTATTCGCCATAAATTTATATCCCATACTAATTAAATCTTAGATCATCAAATCTAGACTATTAATTCATCATCAAGTGCGATCAAAATAGTTTTAACGGTTAGAACACAACTTTATTGGTTGAAAACTTTTATAAAACCAAGTAAAACCCTTTAAGTGCTAGATCCAATGATAAAATCACTTGATGAGTCCCTGATCTAATCAAATTTGACCATGTTCTTAGTTAAACCTAGTATATCCATGTCGGCCTCAGCAAGAATGAATGAACCCTGATGTATGTACCTATTGACCTACTTCAATGGCCTCTAAGCAGCCTTGTGAAGTTAGCAAAAGTGATCCAGTCAAGATCTACCCTTATAAGTTCTTAAGTCTATAGATTGATCATTTTTCATACAATATAAAGTCTTTGGTCACATAGAACATAGTCTAGCTTAATGGGCTCCTAAATTATTGACTTGAACTTGATCCTTCAATGTAAGTGTCTAAAGGTTTGACACTAAGATCTGATGTTTGTCGCACAATCACACTCATGTGTAGGGTAAGGACAGAGGCATAATTGACATGAAGTTAGATCCCAATGTTGGAGATTGTCCATCTTGACCCAAGTCAGTCCCCTTACACAGGATGAGCGTACATCTCAAAGTATGATGTTTACAGATGTGTCCTAAGTTTCTCATGTGATGGTCATAACACATAGGATATTGAAATCCATGGACCATAACTCTCTCTGATCAATGGTCACTGAGTCCAATCTTTAGTTTTTTTAAGGACTACAGAGGAATCACTCATTATATAACCCATATTAATATAAGTTTAAGACGACACTAAGTATAAGTTAAAGCATATCACATTGTCCCAAATGACCTATGGTCATCAAAATCAATGGTTAAGATTAATCCTATCACATCCACAATGGTTTGGGTAATATGGTTAAAGAAAACATACTCCTAATGCTTTCAAAATTAGTTCTATTCATCATTTCAACTACATCATTTTGTCGAGGATTCATGGGGATTGTCTTTTGATACTTGATGTCATTCTTTATGTAATATCCTTCAAACGACTTTAAGATATATTTCTATCTGTCAGGATGCATCTTAACTTCTTACTTGCTTCTCTTTTAACCTTTCTATAAAAATGTTGAAAACTTTTATAAACCCGATCTTTTATTTTCATGACATAGGTACAAATCTTCTTAGACTAAGCATAAATAACTATGATAAAATATAACGCATCACAAAGAAAAGTTATATTTCATAGGACCATAAAAATCATAATAAACCTAAATTTAAAATGCATTTTTTTTTTCTTTTTTTTTTTCGAAAAGAAATTGTGTTGTTTGCTCAATAAGAAATAATGCAGTGGTTAAGAGATGTACGTTTGATGCTAGAAAGAAGCCATTTTTTTTTGTAAGAATCCATATACTCTTTTCATTCGTATGGCTAAACCGCTTATACTATAAAATTAGTAATCATGTATCCTTAACAATATTTACATCATTCTTGCATACCTTTGCTTGGGTCACACAAAATTTACAATATGCCTTTCCTCTTATAATAATAATCAACCATTTGATAAGCTTCCAACTAACATTTCCAAAATTGCTTTGATAACCTTATTTATCTAGTTCGAGTTAAGTTGAGCCGAAGGAAAAGAAGTGTCTTTTTGAAGTAGCATTGAGCGAAGCACATGTATCAATACCTATTCAGTATCCTAATACCTACTATGGAGACATGCAACTTCACCTAATGTGAGTATTAAAACATCGCCATCAAATGCAATAATAGTAGTATCTTTTATTTTTCTCATCATGTTTTTATCTTTTACCTGCTTTCTCTCTTTCAAGGATTTCACAGTTTCTATTCATATGATCTTCTTTTCCACATTGAAAGCATTTTATTTGACTTCTCGAGTATGATGTTTCTTTCAATCATTTACATGCTTTCTCTCTTTCAAGGATTTCACAATATCTTTTTGTATGACATTCTTTTCCACTTTGAAAGCATTTGACTCGACTTTTAGAGTATGATCTTTCTTTCAACAATTTTACCTTCATATGCCTTTTTACTCTCACTTCTTACTGAATATATGAGATGGTTGGATAGATGAATATGATAGATTGATTTCTTAGGACAACATATACTTTTAAGCCTTATTAAATTAAAACTTATAATGTGTGCATTTTTTTTTATAAATTTTTTTATTCCTAAATATGCAAATATGTGTATTTTAAAATATCATGATATTTCTCTGACAATATCAATATTGTTTCCATATCTCCCGTCAGTGAAACTTATAGCAATACCAATTCTTAGAACATTAGTTGTTAATGGCTTAAATTTGTGGGCCCCATTGTGATGTTTATGACTTATCCACACCATCCATCCATTTTACCAGCACGTGTTAGGGCATTAAGCCCAATAATGAGACAGATCCAAAACTCAAGTGGATATGAGGTTGACATGAACCCTCTTTGATGTTTGCATGACGTATAAACTGGCTTTCTTATATGTATGGTTTAGGACACCTCTCTTATATATATATATATATATATATATATATATATATATATATATATATATATATATATGAAAAGGTACTATGCGCTCGACCTCACGAGTCCGTCCCATGAGGTCGAGCTGTGGGGGCCCCACTGTGATGCGTTTCGAACATCTACCCCATCAATCAGATGCACCATTCCATCGTGGGCCTAGGTCTCAAAAATCAAGTCAATCCGTGACTTGTGTGGGCCACACCACATACAGAAGTGGAGAGGGGCCGTGCACCATTAAAACATTCATAACCATTTTGAGGGTCCACCGAGATGTGGTTTGCAAATCCAGCCCATCCATTATGTGTGTCTCACTTGAATGACGGTTCAGACCAAGTTTCAGGCGCATGCAAAACTCAAGTGGGCCCCACCAAGTGCTTTTATATGTTTTAATGGTGTCTTCACATAATTTTAGATGGTATGGCCCACCTGAGTTCCGTATACGGCTGATTTTTGGGATATCCCATAATTTAAAGGGGACCCATCAAATGCATGGTATTGATGGTCGACACGCATCACGGTGGGGCCCACACAGCTCGGCTTATATATATATAGGAAATGGTACTATGTGGTCGACCTCATGGGAACTTCCCATGAGGTCAAGCTCTGTGGGCCCCACCATGACGTGTGTTGAACATCAACCCCATCAATAAGATACACCATTCCATGGTGGCACACAGGCTTAAAAATCAAGTCAATCCATGACCTGGGTGGGCCACACCACATACAATAGTTGAGAGGAGTTACCCTCCCATTAAACCATTCATAATCATTATTGGGCCCATCGAGATGTAGTTCACAAATCCAGCCCATCTATTGTGTGTGTCCCACTTGGATAAGGAGTCAGACCAAGTTCAACCGTATCCAAAATTCAGGTGGGCCCCACCAAGTGATTTTATATGTTTTAGGCATGTATTCACATGGTTTTAGATTATATGGCCCTCGGGAGCTCCGTATTTGGCTAATTTTTGGGATATCCCATAAGCTAGAAGGGACCCATCAAATGCACAGTGTTGATGTTCAACGAACATCAGGGTGGGGCTCACGCAACTCGACGTCATGGGAAGTTCCCATGAGGTTGAACTTATAGTAATATATATATATATATATATATATATATATATATATATATATATAGAGTCCTGGTCTCCTACGAACCGTACCGCACGGAGCTTATATACGAGCTCAACTCAGAGCCGTTAGATCTCCTTCATTGGCTGGGATTTAACAGCCATTCGTCGGGAGACTCTCCGTATTTGATGACTCGCGGCAGTTTTTTCGGACGCACGCGGGTCCAACTCAACTGACTTCTCGAGTTCTGTGGGCCACGCCGTGATGTAAGTTTTGTATCTATACCGTCCATCCATTTTGGAGACACCATGTTACGCCATGATCCAAAAAATGATTCAAATCCAAAGCAAAAGATCCCCCATTACCTAATACGTGATATACAAATATCTCAACTTGGGTTCATCATGTGCATAGGTGTTGAATCCGAACGGTCCATAAGATGTGGAATCCCAAGAAACTTTAGGGGGTGAATTTTCACCCTGGTCTAAGATTCTGGTGGGCCATAACAAAGGTTAATTCAAGGGAAGGAATTGTTTGCGTTAAACATGGCACACCAAGTTTTGGTTCACAGTAAAAATTGGAACCAGGGGGTTTTTTGAGGTTCTGCTCCATGTAGACCATTCATATTTTCAAGACTCATCAAGTATGATGAGATCTCGATTTTTTTTCCAAACAATTCACGTTTGCAAGTGGTGGCACCCACTGTTTCAAGCGTAAAGTTGCCCACATGCATCGTTCATTTACCTCGCATGTGGGTCCCATGTAAACATGAGTGTTCGAATCGGAACGGTCCATAAGATGTGAAATACCAAGAAACCTTAGAGGGTGAAGTTTCACCTTGATCTAAGATTCCAGTAGACCATGGCAAGGAGGATTTCGAATCAAAAGAAGAAACTGTTTGCATTCCTCATGGCCCACCGAAGTTTCGGTTTAAAGTGAAATTTGAAACCAAAAGGTTTTATGGGGTACTGCTTCAGGTGGACCATTCAGATTTGTGACACTAACCAGCCATGGTGAGATCTTAACTTTTTTTTTTGACAATCAGTTCACGTAAACTGATTTGCAGCGTGAAGTTAACGTCCAGGTGCATGGTGTAACCTCTTCTCAGGTGGTTTCCACGTGGACCTTCCACGTAAGCAAAAATCAAGGTGGGCCCTATATCCAAAGTCAGAATGAATGGACGGCCTGGATGTGCACCATCTAGGTGGCACCGTGTGGATGTTGCACGTACATATGTTATACATGTAAGGACGGACGTGTATTCTTTCACAGGGGCCTTCAACGGTATACATAAAATGCCCACTGGTTCCACATTTTGGTGTCCACACACCACTTATTCACTTCACAGGTGGGTCCCAGGTGGGGCCCACTACTTATCTACGTATACTAATGTGCTCAGAAGAAGTTTTTAAAGATGGACGTTCAATCCCCACTTTGTGGTCCACTGCAGCTGTGGATCTACTTTATTTTAACGATCATGCCTTACAATGATACAAAAAAAACGATGAACGGCGTGGATAAAACACTTACATCACAGTGGGCCCCACAGAGCCCTACCGTCCGGGCATGGATAAAACACGTACGCTGACCAGACGCTGTTACAATTTAAAACAAAAAAAGAACAAGACTCTTTGTCCTCTGTTGTGGGCCACCATCACAATTCAAAATTCCAATCTGGACCGTCCATTAGACCATCATGGCCCATATTACCATCGCCTAGGTGGCGGAATTTCAAATGACAGCATAGATTGGTTTTTAACCATCTAAACGTAAGACAGATGGCAAAGCAGAAAACCACGTGGGCCACACCGAATCTAACCCAAAACCAGTCAATTTCAAATGGTTTTTCAAGCTTAATTTGGTGGGCGGCATGGATTTTTCAAACGTCAGCTGAAGTGGGCCCAACCGAGCATCAACGCAGCTCCCTGCGTTAAGATACGCGTTTCGAAGGCCGGATTTCCGTCCGTTGTACGATCTTGGCGATGATCGGACTGTCTATCTGGAGCGTCTAAAAGATTCCCAGGGGCTAGCCGTTCGTCATCAAGAAGTCTGAATAAAAAGAGATCAAACACAAGGTTGGATCTTTTGCTTTGGATCTGAATCATTTTTTGGATCATGGCGTAATATGGTGTCTCCGAATGTATGGTCGGTATAGATACAAAAATTACATCACGGTGCGGCCCACAGAACTCGAGAAGTTAGTTGAGTCGAACCCGCGTGCGTTCGAAAAAACGCCGAAAAAACTGCCTCGAGTCATCAAATACGGAGAGTCTCCCAACGAACGGCTGTTGAATCCCAGCCAATGAAGGAGATCTAATGGCTCTGAGTTGAGCTCGTATATAAGCTCCATGTGGTACGGTTCGCAGGAGACCGGGACTCTATATATATATATAATTGCACCATTAAAACTAATTATACTCAACTTCACCCAACCCGACTTTAACCGCGTCCATGTGTGATGGACCCCACTCAAACCCAACAAGACCTGACTTTTAACCGGTTCCAAAAGATGAGATCTACCCAATTCCTTAATGGGTCTAAAAGATGGGACCCAAACCCGCTAAAATTGGGTCATGTTAATCAGGTAACTGCAGGTCTGGGTATCCATTGAAAACCCTTATGATGATGCCGCGAGTGACCCGTTGAATCAGAGGTCAGACTGGTTTAAACTGACCACCCAGGAAGACGGATCCAGTTTACAACATTGATAAAGGGTGTGTTTTAGGGCTTGTTTGAATTTACGTATACTATTATGTTACATTGTGTCCATCTATTGTTGAAGTATACGTTCGGCCAAAATCGAATTACATCCACATATGCAGAGGACAATCGAGTGTTTGTATTAGATTGCTTGTTGGGCAAGTATACAAATGCATCCAAGTAGCTAATATTTGGATACGATGTATATGGGCCACGTAGTGTATATACCTTATATATTGAAGCCGAAACGCATTTCCTCTTCCCACTGCCCAAATTTGATGGGTTGATGGTCAGTGCTATGTGGGCTCCACAATAATGTTTGTGACCCATCCATGCTGTTTACACTCGTTAGATCATGAATGAATTAGGCCCTTGTATCCAAACCATCCCGTTAGCCCATACATGGTGGGGCTCAGATAGCATCCATCATTACCCGGGATGGAGGTGAGGGAGGCAATCCGATTCGGCTGCCAGGATCTACTATTTGTGGGACCCATCAGGATATGGCCCAATGCTTCATTCCGTACAAACTCAAGGAAGATACAAGTAATACCTCCACCAATGATCAGCCCGAATGTAGCACAGTCTTATTGTAAAAAAAACTTCCCAAAAACAGATGGTGTAGAAGAAGAAAAAGGAGTGCAGGTTTTTATAAACAGTATACTTCTTCAAATAAAGGTCGATCCACGCCCTTCACTTACCTTTAATGGCCGCATGCATTGGTCATATCCCATCTTCCACACTTACAGAAGAATATTGTAAAGCCCTTTGATACAAGGTCCTAAGATTTACCTGAAAATCTCTTGAATTCGGCAGTATACCCAGATGTGGAAAGTAAAAAAGCTCTTTCACAAACAGAGGTATATACGCAGACCGTATACACCTCACTGGAATAGGGGTTACTTGAGTTTGAAGAGGCCGGTGCGACCTAACTCCTGAATCGGGTCATTTTTTCGGGACAAGTGTACCGATACGGATTCGGGAAGGAGGACATCAGTTCCCGATCGATCTGGTTTTAGACCTTCGATCTGGGAAAGGAAATCCCAAATCGTCTCGTTCCAACTCTCCAAAACAAGTTTCGCCTGTGATATGAATCGCAAACCTTCGAAAGAGATTCGAAGGAGGTGAATAACCACATGCAGTAGAAGGCAGGCGATGGGGAGAGGTGAGGGGGTAGCATGCAATGGTCATCCACAGATGCAGCTTCTAAAGCTGGGCAGAATCTAACCCGATCCGACGGATCCGATCTGAACTGAAGGCCAGGATCAGGTCAGATTGAGTAGGCCCAGTCAGATCCAACCGAACATCGAATCGAGCTCAGTGGCCAATCCGGACCGATTCGATCCGGTCAGGTCATATGAAGTTAAAATAGAGTCGTTGGATGTTTGCATCTTTAACCGTTGAGAAATAAAGGGCTGGGTTAAACCATTTCCCAAAAAAGTGATGTAAGGATATTGACCAGCGGGTGGAGCATTGATGAAGCGTGCGTTGGGCAGGTACCTTGAAACCTGGTTTGGAATGGATTGGCTAGTGTAACACGGAAGCGAGAAGCAGATTGTGTATTGAGTAAACTCTGTGGGCCCAACTATCATTCATTCAATTTATCCACTCCGTCCATCTGTTTTAATGCATAATTTTATGGCTTAATCCCAAAACTGGAGTGTATCCAACCCTAAAGTGGGGCACACCACCGAAACAATGTGAATTGAACATCTACCATTGAAAATTTATTGGGGGTCAAAGAAGTTTTAGATCAAGCCTATATTTGTTTTTTCCTTTCATCCATGTATTTCTGATCTTATGAACAGGTTGGATGACAAATAAACATCACTAGGCCTTATAAAGTTTTCAAAGGTGGAAATCAATACTCCTACTTTTTCCTGTGGTATGGTCCACTTAGAGCTTTGGATATGCATCAATTTTGGGTTCAACGCCTAAAATGATCTAGAAAAATGAATGGACGGTGTGAATAAACCACATGCATTCACGGTGGGCCTAACTGAGTTTACTCAGTACGATAAGAGTGTACTCAGTAACTCAATACGCAATCTGATTGCGCATATCACACACTAGCTATACAGCCGGTGTAGATACGTGTCGTGCGAATATGAGCGCGAGCGCACCTCGAGCTTCAAGTTGTACAAACGACTCAAATGAGATCAAAGTTACATGGGCCCCACAATGATGTATTTATTATATCCATATTGTTTATCCATTTTTCGAGATCATTTTAGAGCATTAGAAAAAAAAAATGAATCATATTGAAAGCTCAAATGGACCACACCAAAAATAGCAGCGAGGATAATGATTTTCATCGTTAAAAAATTATAGGGCCCACCATAACGTTTACTTTCCATCTAATCTGTTAATAAGGTTAAAAACTTAAAAATACATGGATGAAGAGGAAAAACAAATTTCATATTGATCCGAAATTTCTGTGATCTCCAAAAAGGTTTCAATGGTAAACGTTAAATCCCCCACTGTTTGTTCCAGTGTGGTCCAACTTATCTTTGGATCTGTCTAATTTTTCAGCTCAAGCCTTAAGACGAGCTGTCCAAATGGATGAATGGTTTGGATATAACACATACCTCATACTTTGACCCACACAACTTGTTGACATCAATACACCACAAGCCAATCCACTTCTCTCTCCTCTGCCCTGATCTGTCGCCTCCCTACCCATTCCCCTTCCGTAGCTAATCCGATCCAAACCGTACCCAACCTGATCCGACTCGGTTTCTCTGACCGAGTTGAACTCAGTTCTGGTCAGGCCAATAGTGCATCGGATCGGATCGAGTTAGCTGATCCAGACTCGGTCCTAGATTGCATCGAGTTCGGGTCAATTACTTGAAAATTTGGATCGAGTCCAGTTGGACCCAATCCGGTCCGACTTGACTCGATGCCCACCTCTAGCAGCTTCCCTTCCATCCTGGATGTCTTACCCAATACTGCATCATGAGTGCGCTGCACTGCTTGATGCACTCGCCTCTGACAATACTGCACCGCCATCTCTTAATCTTCATTCCGTGACGTATTCGTGGGGATGGTATACCCCGGATTTCAACTCTATATCAAACATAGTATATGGCATATTTCGTTATTTAATACAATACAAATTAATCCCGACCGTCAATCCAAACAGGCCCTTAGGTTCAAGATAGAAGATCTAATGCCTCAGGTAAAATTTGTGCCATCGTACACCGTTCATCATGATGATCCAAAGTTCCAGACCATGCATCACATGTGGATCTGCCATTGATTAGCCAGGAACAAAAGATTACCTTGATCAGATTTTCCAAAACCATCCAATCCAAAGATTTCTTCCTTCCAATTAAATGTGAATCACTGATTTTTTATTTATATGCCAAAATTAAAAGGTTAGGATCATCCACATAATGTGAATTTTGCTTCGGTCCATTCAATAGAAGGTAAACTGAATGAACATTTCCGATATCGTTTACATATGCTAAGTGCACCCTTTTTAAGGGTCCATGGGCATGGGCATTGGAGGACTTTTTTTAATTTTATTTTTGGTACTTTGCCAGCATGTCATCGCTGATACGCAGGCTCTCAGAAATTGTGCACATGGTGTACATTATCTCTAATAAATTGGTCAAATTGTGGGACCCACCGTAGATAGGTCATCGTCCAAATTGTTTGCTGAACAATGTGGGGCCCACCCAAATGTTCCCCCACAAAGGTGATAAGTTGGTAAACAGCTGCTGGTAGCGTTTGCAATTCCTCGAAGTAGTCGTTTGAGGAGAGAGAGCTGGGAATCATTATTATTTAGGTTTGGACTGCACCATGTCTTGCTACACACCACCCTCAAACTCCGAACAGGCGAACGGAAAGGAATCCAAGATAAAACTTCCATCTTCCCATTTCTCTCTAGTTTACAATGACAAGTCATCTCAACTCAACTACTGAATCATAAATGAACCAGTTTGAAATATAATTGTAAATCTCAGCGAGTGGACTCAAAACTCTTTTAACTCGATGAGAATTCAAGCCAAGTCACTAGAAAAGTCATTCACTACTGCAACTTGATCTTGAATTGACTAAGCTGGCGCAATTGATTCAGTGACTCAAGCACAATCACTATTTAGTTGAATCATTGAATACCAAGTCGAATCAAGTGATGCCTTCCTTGATCATGCCTCAAGTCAATCCAACCTGGCTGGAGACCATTCAAATCAGGTTTTTGAACCATGGTTGGAAACTGGCTTAGACCAAGCTGCTTCATATGTATCAAGTCTAATAACAAATGATTTGTACACAATTGAAATGATTAGTCACTCTAGATAAACTGGGTCAACAACTGTTATTGTAATTTGTTGAAACTTTTTAACTATCACAATCTAATTTGGTTTTGCATCCAAACACAACCACATCATCCTAACAGCAATTACACTATCAATCGCAGTCCATCACATTCAAATGGTCATTTATAGCCCAAGAATCTAAGCTCCATTCTACACAAACCCAACTTGAAACTTCACAACACACACACACACACACACACCATCTTTGTGTTGAGCATAAGTGTCCTCAAGCCTTGAGTTTGCATGATTGGGGCTCATGGCTTTGTTATCCAGACCATTGTCCTGATGGGACCCAATGTGATAGGCAGTATATGCCTACATCCCCCATGCCTTGCCAATTTACGGATTAGGGAGTTTGTGGGAAGTCCATCCACATTGGAGCCTTTTAGATTCAACAGATCTGATCACCTTGCAATGAACCCCGCTTGCACAAACTCAAGACTTTGAGGTTACTGTGCATATCCACAGGTTGAAATTCTTATAAATCCTCACCTTTTTTACTCTCCTAAATAGCAGAATCAGTGAGAGAAGGCCATATTCCGAATTCAGAATACTCATCTTCGGTAGCACATGCACGGAACATGCCTGTTGTGTTGAATGGCATTGTGACTTCTCCTGTAGCAGAAACAGCAACTAAGCCAGCAGTGCCTTTTGGAGTGCACTGATCTATAACGTAAGCAGCCGCTTCCTTGAGAGAGAGTCCTTTGTACTCCATAAGGGCAGCAACGTCCCGGGCCACAGTGGCCCTGATGATGAACTCGCCTTTGCCTGTTGCTGAGACTGCACAGAAACTGTTGGCATATGTGCCCGCACCAATGACTGGAGTATCACCAATCCTACCCACCATCTTGTTCACGAACCCGCCTGTGGAAGTTGCGTAGCTAAGTTTCCGTGCCTGTCGACAGCCACACATCCAACAGTCCCAATTTGGCTATCTCCTTCATTGGCTGCAGGGTCCTGTGGTGCATCTTTTGGAGGAGGTAGTGGTGTGTAATCAAGCTGCAAAGCACAAGAATTTGAGAGCTTTGGTCACAGCATGAGCAAAAACGATTTCCTTTTTTTTCCTTATCTCTTTCTTTGTTTCAGTCGTAGCATTATCCTGTTCTCGAGCATGGGAGTTTTGCTAAAATTCAGGTTAGACCTTGGTGTGTGTTTGCCACATTGTGTTAAATGTAGTGACTCAATCCACCGTAATTGTGGCATCCATGCCTCAATCCAGATCATCCCATGGAGCACAACATGAAAATCACACTGATTGAACAATCATAACAGTTGGATCGATGACTACCAAATGGACAGTTGATGAGCTGCAAATTTTGGCACAAGTAATGGCTGTTCTTAAAGATACAGCCAGGCATCCCAAGTTCTAGGGTTGATAGTATGATTTGGGAGAGAATCAGATGGGGTGTTCTCTGTTAGATCCTGCTATGAGCTCCTAGTATCAGAAAAGATTTGCATTTGCTACGTTGTGTTAGATGGTAGTGACTCAATCTACAGTAATTGTGGTATCCATGATCCTATCCAGACTGTCCCATGGAGCATAACATGAAATTCACACCAATTGAACAATCCTAACTGTTCATTTAATGACTATCAAATGGACAGTTGAGGAACTGCAAATGCTGATCCAATTAATGGCTGTTTTTGAAGAATCATCTGTACATCCCAAGTTGTGGGATTGACAGTATGATGTGGGAGAGAGAATCAGATGGGCGTTCTCTGTAAGATCCAGCTATGAGCTCCTCGTATCAGAGAAAATGAATCAATGGCGCAGGTTTTCTCATGTATTTGGAGAACAGCTATCCCTTTAAAAGATTACTGCCTTCTTTTGGACCATGATGCGGGACAAAATTTTCATGTTGGACCATCTAAAGACTAGCTAATTTCTTTCCCAACTGCTGTACGCTATGTTACAATCAGGAAGAATTAGTTCATCATCTGCTAATCCTCTGCAATTTTGCATGGAAAGGTATACGCAGTTCTGTATTCAACGGGTCTTGGAAAGATCGGTGGAAAATCTTTTTTCTCGGTATGGATTAGTCAGAGGCCTTCTCTCCTTCGGGAGCATGCTTATGGAAAAAGGTCCCTCAAGCTATCATTTGGGCTCTTGGGCTAGAGCTTAATCGGAACATATTTCGCGGTAAGTTTTGCAATGCGCTGAAAGTGTTTGATAAGCTTGGGATATTATTCTGGACTGGAGCAAGATGGACAGTAAATTCCACACAGTATTTCGTAGCAAATGATAAGAGCTAATTGTTTAAAAATAAAAATAAAAATGTTGTACAGGAATCATGAAAATAAAAGAAAGATGGTTTCCTTTTTATAGGTCCACCTCAGAATTTGATCAGAGCCATTATATTTGTATTGCTTGGTATTGTTTGATGTTTTTATGTAAGTGTGGCATCTCGTGCCTTGTAGTTGTTGTAAAGTGTTGTAAAAGTTTGAAGCCATTCATCAAAAACAGAAAGGACAGTTGAAAAAAGGAATTGTGTCAACGGTCCAAATTCGATAGGGTAAAATCAGATGCCTATCCAGTGGATCAGTGTGAATTTCAGGCTATGTTCCATCATTTAGACGGGTTTGATTGACATACATGGTTGCCACATCTAAGGGGGATGAGTTTCAACATTTCAGTAAATCAATGTCAAATGCAGACCCTAGTATTGTCAATTAAAACTCACTATCCAACAGCTAATGGCTTTCAAAACATAGAAAATGTGTTGAAGGTTGTTCAATGAAATGAGGAATTAGAAGGTCTTGATGCATCGAAATGGTTCCTGTCTTGATGCATCTTTTTTTTAGTGCAGCCCATGTTTTGGTGATCTAGATGGTAGATATGATGGGCCAACCATTGATGGAGTATAGCCCAAAAAGTTTTCTAGATTGGATGATGTCCCGTTTATGACTATTATTGAGACAACCATTTTGTTTTTCCTAGATGGTTTGGTTATGTGCAATGGAGACCAAGAATTGCACTGGCTAGGAGTGAGTTGGATCGAGTTGAAGGCTCTAAAAGGACAAGGGGATAGCCCAAAAGAACGTGGATGGAGGTAGTAAGAAAAGACTTGATGACCTATAATCTAAGTTGACGAATTGCCCTTTTATCTCATAGATCTTATGAGTTTTAAGACCTAATGGGCACCCCGAACAGTCCCCGCATCTCACGGCTACCCCACTGAGCCCGGTGTGAAATGCGCATTAATCACCAATTCCGTGGGCCGCATCCACCCCGAGTGTGCCCCTGCATCCCACAAGCGACCCCACTCGAGCCCAGTGTGAAAATGCTCCTGCATTATATAGTCTAACTGAACGTATGCCCGTTGATAGTGTAATGGCAGAACAGGATTCATGTAAGCCAATCCCAATTAATTGGCATAAGGCTTAGGTGACGATGATGATTTTGTTTTTCCTCCCAAAAATCAATGTTTGGATCCCTGAATCATGAATCCTATGTGTACAAACTGGTGCATCATGACACTTCATATTATGATTCATCATGACTCCATGACTCTCCCAAGGAAACTTGAAGGCATATTTCAACTAAGGGCCTGTTTGGATGGTTGAATATCATAGTAATGTGGTGGAAAACTCACATCATTACACTTTACCATTGATCGGATATAGCCCACTGTCAAATCATGGTAGTCCTTCGGAATCACTGCAGAGACTTTGATTGGTGGAAGTGTGTTTACATGGCATAGTTCCATGGACCCCTCCATGATGTATGTGTTATATCCACACCGTCTAACCATCTTGCGAGATCATTTTATGGAATGAGACAAAAAATGAGGCCGATCCAAAGCGGAAATGGACCGCACCACAGAAAGCAGTAGGCATTGAATGCCTGCCATTGAAAATTTCTTGGGGTCCACAGAAGTATTGAATCAAGCTAATATTTGTGTTTTCCCTTCATCCAGGTCTGTGTGACCTTCTGAACAGGTTGGATGGCAAATAAACATCCTGGTGGGCCCCGGGAAGGTTTCGATGATGGGCGTCATTGTCCTCACTGCTTTTTGTGGTGTGGTACACTTGAGCTTTGAATCTGCCTCATTTTTGAGGTCATGCCTAAAATGATATTAAAAAATGGATGGACTGTGTGGATATAACACATATCGAAGAATTTACATCCACGGTGAGTACTTTACGTGCATTTCCATGGTCAGAAGTGCAGCTGCGAGAATAGTATTTGTGTAGAGCCAATACCTGATTTACTTCCAACTACAGTGGTAATGATAATCATTACTCATTTACAGCGCATTACGGCTGTAATCGCTAATCCAGACAGACCCTACGTGAAGTTCAGAGATTTGAAAGTATCTACAACTTGCCTAGTGAATCAGAATACATGAAGCATATTTAAAAGGTATGTGGCTGACCTGCACTCTGTTTGCTTCTTTTGCTTGACTTAGCCTTTCGATGTTTCGTGGAGTGATGAAATGACTTGATTCGACAGTTTCAACACCCTATGCAAATTGACCAGTCAAACAGTTAACTTTGGAAATATGTAAAATTTACATAAATGGATGTTTTTCAATTGAGTAGGACATGGCTAAAAAATCAGAGCAGAATACCATGAAAACATAATATAGCATAATGTATTGGCAGCCACCAATTTCTATGTCATCCATGCAATGTGACCCTGATTACTTACGCACCACAGGACTTGTTACAATGCACTTGGAAAACTGATGATAAATAAACCCATCAAATCCACACCCAGGTAACAAGGATAGCTCCATTTCAGCATTGTGAAATGCTGACGGTGTCTGTGTTTGGAATTTGTGGTGACTCCTCAAACCAAAAAAAAAAAAAAATAACTTTTATTTTTAATTATTAGTATCTTCTTTTATTTTAAATTATTAGTATCTTTTATGTTTATTTTTATTGGAATTTATTTGTAGGATTTTTTATTTTATTTTTTGTCTTTTGTCTTTTGTTTTGTTTTGTTTTGTTTTTTTGTAGATTACATTTTGGTTTTGGTTCAGGCAAGACCTAAACCAGTACATCAAGTATGACTTGAGCGCACAACTGCTTTAACAAGAAACATCTCAACCAGCTCAGATACAGGGCAGTAGAAAATTAGGGCCTGTTTGGGTCTGCTGAAACATAAATCAACAGAAATGCCATTCCATGGAATCATGTCATCGTTTCTGTCATTTGTTTTTGTAATTGTAAACAACATTTCCATTTCTGTCCCATTTCCTGGAAAATGCTCTTCCTTGGCCATGCTCAAGAAACATAATTTTCAAAAACTTAGGAGAAAGGAGAGGAAAAAACCAAGGTGTCTCGTATCCGTTATGATATGGCTGTAAAGGTCGATACGTATAGGTAACACAAGCATGACCGTTACGCGATACGGGGGTGAAATGGGATAGTTGTTTTTTTGGGACAGTATCAGCCATTAAGGGGGGCTGTTACGGCTGTTACGGGGCGCAACAACCATTACCCCTATAACAATCGAAAAAATGGCCACTTTATTATTATTATTATTATGTAAATTCATTTTTCTCCTCAATTTTTCCACTTTTCTTATTCCAAAAACTTTCCTAGATCATTTTACAAGAGATTTTGACCACTTGTAACATAATTTTTAGGATTAAAACTGTATATTGAAGTGATTTGGGCGAATAGAAGATCCAAGGGCCATTCTTTTTTTCAAAAAATCGAAGAAGTAAAATATATATGCATTTTTTCTGATTTCTAATTCTAATACTTGATTGTAATGTGTAAACATTAGAGACACATAACCATGTTCATAAATTCACCAAACAACCCAATACAACACTCACCAAAAAAAAAAAAAAAAAAAAAGAAGGAATATTTACATTATTATGGATTTTTTAGGTATTGTTTTAGAAATTTTCAGGCAAATTTTTTTTATTCAACCATTACATGGGTGTTGCTATGCCCCCGCATTGGCTGTTATGACCGATACCCATATCGGTAACGGTGGTGACCATTACAACCACCGTTACTGATACGGAACACCTTCGAAATAACCCATCTCTCTATGAAGTGCCACATGTGTTAGCCAGAAGTGACACTGGCCATCTTCAAGTGCTGCGCATGTGCCACATGTGCCACCATCCATCTTAAAGTGCCACGGATGTGCCAATGTGAAACATGTCCAACATGTGCCACCCCCATCTTCAAGTGCCCACATGTCAAAGTATGCCACATGTTCAACATTTTCAATCGACTCTTCAAGTGCCACGCATGCCAATGTGCCTCACATGACATTGTGCTATTGTGCAACATATGCCACATGTACCACCGTCCATCTTCACGCACTCCACGTGCGCCAATGAGCCACATGTGCAACATATGCCATTGAACATCTTCACATGCCCACATAGGCCAATGTGCAACATATGCCATTGAACATCTTCACATGCCCCACATAGGCCAATGTGACATGTGCCATCATCCATCTTCAAGTGCTTGACATGTGCCACCATCACAAGTGCCCAATGTGCCCATGTGACAACATTACGTGTGTGCAATGATCCATCTTTACTGCCACACCTTCCATTTTCAAGTAGGCTTTCCATGAAAACTTCTGTTGTGCCAAACAATTTACCTGTATACGTCTGCACCAAGGTATTGAATAACTGCATCGGCTGGGCCCAAAAACAATACGATACAGGGTGTAACAGACCAAATCAGCCGAATTTTTTGAGGGACACAAAATCTTGAAAACTATTAATAGGAATAGTATGTAAAACATCGGATATCATTTTTTTGTGTCTTTTTAACACATCCAATGGTGTATTAAACCATTCTTTGATAAGAATGTGCTCTTTCAGCTTGACCTGCTGAAAGTCAACCAAATAGGCCCTAATCAAACATAATGTTTGATTTGGTGGATTAGGGCCAATTACATACGAACACAACAAAAAGAGAGACAGGAAAAAAATCATGGTTTACCCCTGCTTCCGATATTTCCAAAATGGTCCATTATGCTTTAATTCATAGAATCCCGTTCAAAATCTTGTGTTTTGATCCTCAAAATAGGCCTAGATTGGCCTAGATCTAGTCTAAAATTAGCTACTAAGTTTCCTCATGGTTGAAATGAAGAACTGGAAAATGAAAGGGAAATTTGAGAACTAAAATTTCAAAATGGGGCCTTCATGGTTGTATTGGCCCATATAGCATGTATCAGTCTGCATCAGCCAATATGGACCAATACAACCTTTTTTTCTTTTTTCTTTTTTCTTTTTCTTAACAGACTGGTTCACCACTGTATTGTGTAATGTGGTTGACTGATACGACCATATCGTCACCAATATCTAAAACCACGGTCTGCACCAAGTTCAACAAACCTTTGTGTCCAGTTCGATAGGTCCAAACAAATGATACTTCAAAAAACCTGGGGGAACAGAGATACCTTGATAAAATGATTAAGGAGTTACCTTTACCTAAAACCTGAAGCCCACGGTTGATGGGCTCTCAAGAATGCTAGTTCATTATACTTTTTTGAATGAACCTCACCAATATGACTACCAAAATATTTTTGGGAAAATATTTTAACAAGATTGTACCCTAGCCTTGTTGCACTCAATAATTGTACCTGTGCTTGGATGACATAAGAAGATATCTTCTTTTGAATTTTCTTTTTTCACTGTTGAATTAATCAAAGCAAAAGGTAAATTCACTGCCCACAAATAGTAGTCCAAAAGCCTAGTTGGTTGCATCTAATGGGGTTACATTTGAGGGTCCATCATAGACTCTATATGTCAATTCTTAGTTCTTACTGATGGTGATGCAGCATTCTGCAACAAACATGAATAGGCTCCAGCTACAGTGAGATTTTCTATAGCAAACGAAGGCAGTTGGCTCTGTCTAGCCTTGAACTTCATTACATTAATCGTGTGGATCACCATAGACTGTCTGGTGTGTGGATCACCATGGAATTTGTCCAGTGGGCTAAATCAACTAGCTGAGATCTAGTAAATCTCACTTTCGCTATGTTCCATCCGTTACGGAACCCACGATTTGCATGTGTGCCATGTGTAATGTGGAAGAGTTGCCACACTTAGTGAACTTGTGGCTACAGTGTTCTAACGTGGCTCAACGTAATGGGCTTGCAAATCCCAGCGTCAAACCTTTGCAACAGACGCTACCCTAAATTATCCTCCCTTCATAAGTGAACTTGCATAGAAATGCATAAAGGGGGATGGCAAAGTAACACTTCAACTCAAAGAGAGGTTATAATAAAGAATCTGAGGAAGTTTGGAGGTGAACGTCCTCATTCCTCACCTGTTTATACACTCATGGCCTGTAGTACAGCATGATCCCAAATCAATCGTTATAATCTCTTCCACACGCTTCTTGGAGTGCAATATCCTTCTACCTATATCCACCTACAAGAATTATACAGGAGTTCTTCTTCTTCTTCTTTTCTAGAGCCTCCTAGGGAATTCTATACTCTTCTAAGCTCCTTTGTACATATCCTATGTTTCTAGGCTACTGTAGAGTCTTCTGGACTTGACTTCATTTCTCTAGATAAGTTCAGATGCAAACCATGTCAAAGACAAACAGAAATGCTGAATTGATAAATTTATGAAGTTAAAAAGTTAATGAGCTTTGCTAAGCCCACACACGTGCAATAAAACTTGTGTAAACACCAGATGTAAGCCAGCATGGCATGATAGATCTAACAAGATCCAATCCAGCCATCAGAACGGCACAACATTGATAGCCTAGCCCAGGAATCAGGTTGATCCAGGGGTCAGGCGAGCACACTTTTCCAAACAAAATTACAGCTCAGAAAAACTTGGATTCTCACCCATCCACCTGTTTGCAATATTGGGGCACATGCTGATCCGACCAGATTTTATTTTTGGGAAAACATGTTCAAGAGGTCGGACCAACCTGCTGGATGGATTTGATCCTGCATGAATGTGCCATGCATGTACATGTTTGGTGTGTACATGAGTTTTACTGCATGTGTGCGTGCCGTGCTTAGCACCTCAAGGTTTATTCTAGCTACAGAGGGCATGAGACTTTGAACTGTTAACTTTGAGTGAAATATCAAGAAATTCCACTACATGAATGCTAGATGAAGGAAATGATGTTCAAATGGTAAGGATAGGCATTTAACATTTTACTTAAGGTTTGTACCTTAACATGTAAGCACCATGTAGGAGAAAGAGAAACTATAAAATGGAAGTGTACTCAGATTGCACTAACTTGTTCCTTTGCAAATGCTTCTGCTCCATCAAATGCCAGATAAATATGAGGAGTTTTCTCCATTACAAGCCGTGCAAGAGATATGGGATTAACAACGGTGGAAAGACCTGAAACAGCTCCACATTTCTTTGTTCCATCCATAATGCATGCTTCCATTTCAACCGTCCCATTGGTAGTTAAAACAGAACCTCTACCAGCATTGAAATGTGGACTATTTTCTAGCTCACGAACCTGTTTATAAGGCAGATAAGATTAGTTGGAAACACACAAACTTTTCTTTTTATGTTCAATAGAAATTTCATTAAAATAGACATAACACTGAAATAGAGGAATCACACACAGCATGTGCAGAGTGTTTTTACAGTAGTGTTCAGGCTTTCAGTTTTTCCAGGTCGGTCCATGGTTTAGTGATCCAAACCATCAATGTGATGGGCCACACTGTGGACGGTCTATGATCCAAAGATTTTCCAAATGGAAAACCCGACCCTTCAATAGGTGGCCCAACCAATAGATGCTCAAGAAAGAAAAACTGAACCATTTTCGTTGTTCAACAAATAGATGCTTTGACAAATACATGGCCAAATATTCGATATCTAGAATCTTCCAAACTAGGGCAATTTCAGTGCGTGGGCAATCCAGAGTGAGACTATCATATCAATGGTTTGGATTATCAAACCATGCCCAACTTGTACAAGGTGAAAACCTGAATGTATTGTACAAACTCTCGGCCTGAGCATTGTATATTACGTCGAGTGCAATAAGCTGTAGACACAAACATGCATATATAGCCACAAGTTTTGTCCATGTTGAAAATAGGATACACATGCATCAAGTCGGGCTAACAGGGTTGCCCATAATGAAAATAGGAAGCCCCAAAAATAGCACACATGCATCAAGTGGAACTAACAGGGTTGGCCCATATTGAAAATAGGACACCCCAAAAATATGCCAATCCAAAATAGGGCACCATGTGAAGTTGGAGGTTTTTGTGTGGTTGTCAAATCTTTTCTATCACGTGGCCCACAAGGTGATTAGATTGGCATGATTTTTGGAGAGAATAGATGACATACATGCACCATGGTGGGCCCCAAATACAGATAGTTGTAAGTTTTTTTCATGCATGCATGTATTTATGTATGTATGATGTATGCATGCACGCACATGTATATATGTATGTAATTATGTATGTATGTAGACATGCAAGCATTTGCTTGACAGAAAGAATTGTTACACATGGGGCCCACCAGTCTTTGATCCAAGTTGTCAAAAATGATGGGCCCCATGGAGATGAGAGATTTCCCACGGATCTCCCATATTGCAAGATCTTAGCTATCCAGTTGGCAACCATTAAAATGTGACCACTGGTTGTGATTGCCTATTGATTGGTACAATTATCCAATGGTGGAGAAATGGGTCATGACAAAACAATGTACAAAACGCCTACCGCATACCCCAAAAGAGAAAACACACAGAAATAACACAAGAAGAGCAATACAACAACGCATCTAATATGAAATACGCTTGCATACATTGACTAGGAATCTACCAGTTTACTTTCTTTAATGAAGAGGGAAACAAGTTAATGTGCATGAAATCCACTCTGTCCAGCAGGTATACCACCCCTTTGTTGGGCCTTGATACCAAAAATCAGGCTGATTCAACACTCGGGAGGGGACACCCCATAAAATTATACCTAAAACCTCTAAATCAGGTGGTACAGCACACCTAAGTTTTGGAAATTTGACTATTGCTTCATCCTTTTGAAGCACATCAGATAAACGCCATGGTGAGCCCTACTAAGGTAGGTTGTATGCAATCCCAACCGTTTCCTATGGTGTAGCGCACCTGAGCATTCAATCATCATGATTTTTGGGTGAACATGAAGGACACGGCTTCGGTGGATCCCTGACTTTGGGACCCACCATGATGTATGTAGCTTACATCCACGTCATCCATCCATTTTGAAAGCTCATTTTAGGGCATGATCCCAAAAATTGAAGCAGATCCAAATCTCAGGTGGAGCACACCACATGAAACAGTGGTGATTGAATACCAACCATTAAAAACTTCTTGTAGCCCACCAAGTTTTTAATGGTCAATCACCACTGATTCCTGTGGTTTGGTCCACCTCAGATTTGGATGTGTTTCAATTTTTGGATCATGCCTTAGAATGAGCTGTCAAACGGATGGACTGCGTGGATGTAAGGCGCATACATCACGGTGGGCCCGACTGTCAGGGATCCACCGAAGCAGCGTCTGAAAGTTCCACCCACGTGGCTCTCGGTTAGCGAAAGTAACGCAGAGCGAGGTACGCTCGCGCGGGTATCAGTATACACACATGACACGGCAATCCACAGCGAGAGCGAGAGAGAGATCTTGAGACATTTCAACAAACACTTGTGAGGCAAGAGAAGAGAGGAGAATGGATTACCACGAGCTCGACCACGTCTAAGGGAGGAGTGTTGGCTTTCAGTGCAGACACGCCGATTTGCAGGCAATGCCGGAGGACGGCCTCAGCCGGCTCTCTGCGGTGGGCCGGCAACGACAGTGGTATGTCGCCTGCCCCACCATGAAGAGCGATGGCCCACCCCATCCCTCTCTCAATCTCTCTCTCTCTCTCTCTCTCTCTCTCTCTCTCTCTCTCTCCAGGTGGTCTACTTGAATGCAGAAAGTCGACTTAATTTCAACGCAGAAAGAAATCAAAGGATTATATAAAAGGGGGTAGAAAGTCGACTTAATTTCAACGCAGAATGAAATCCAAGGATTATATAAAAGGAGGGATGTTCGGGTTCTCGTTTTGTAAAAGTGGGGCCCATGGCTTAGTGATCTAAACCGTTGATTTGGTGGGGATCACCCAGGATGGGTCATTAACCTAAAAGCAGCTAGCCAAGAGGATCCTGGCTATAGAATGTTTGGCTCTTTTTTAGTTGAATGTGAACCGTTGTGGTATTTCCATTCTACAATGGCTTGACTGATATGTTGGGCCACCTGTTGAAATGTTGCTGACTCTTACATCTAGTTGATCTTCTGGGAAGAATATCATCCGTAGCGATTCCCATCGAATCAACGGTCTGGATCTCTTTCGGAATGCCCGGGTTGAGAGATTGTAGGGTGCATTTCGGGATCTCAGTTTTGTTTAAGTGGGGCCCATGGTTCAGTGATCCAAACCATTGATGTTATGTCTTTGAAAATCTCCCACACGGAAAATCTCACTTTTCAACAGATGACCCACAAAGGAACAGTTAAGAAGAAATATATCAACGGCTCTCATTCACCAACGAAAGAACAAAGTTTCTCTAACTAGGATCTTCCGATCTTGGGGAAGTTTTGGTACATGGGCCATCTGCGCTTACTGAAGTTGTATCAATGGCTTAGATCACTGAATCATGGGTCCCACTTTTAGGAACTGACAGCGCTACTTTATAATGCTATGGCCGAGCATCGCGATTGTATGATACCTCATTTTATAATGCTCCACATGAGAGTTTGTACACTGTTTGGGATTTCTATTTGTAGGACACGGATTTGGTGCAAAAGCCTGGGAAGGAAGTTCCTGAGCTGGAACCTAGTTGAGTCACACCGTGATGTTTGTGATAAATTCACCCCGTCCATCCGTTTTTTTTTTTTTGTTCATTCCAGGACATAAGGCCTAAAATAAGCCGGATCCAATACTCAAGTAAGCCAAAAAAAAACGTGAGAATGAACGTCCATAGTTGAAACATTCGTGGGGCTATAGAAGTTTTTGTTGGGGACCTTGCACAAAACCTTAGGACCTAGCCCTCCAGAACAAACCAGAATTATAGATAATAAAGCAATGAAAATAATCAATGCATCAATCACACACCACATAAGAGATTTTTACGTGGAAAACCCTCAAAGAGGTAAAAACTACGGGACCTCTTCCAGATCAACAATCCACTATGAAGTAAAACGTTACAAACTTCTTCACTCACGCAGGAGTGGATAAACAATAAGAGAATAAAAGAAAACAGAGAGATCAACCGATTACGAGGACATAGAAGCGCTGAGATATAGATTGCACAATAGATAATCTTCACAAGCAGAACCTCCTTTCTATAAGCTTCCTCTCTCTCTCTTTCTCTCTCTCTCTCTCTCTCACACCTTTGATAGCCCTAAACCTTTTAGCAAATCCCTTGTAAAGCTTTAGAAAACCCTCTTGTTATTCCTAGAAAGCCCTAAGAACTCCTATTTAAAGTTTTAGGAAACTTTTTTCCGCATCTCAGTTGCGAAAGGACTTGCGACACGAAATTCGGTCAAAATCACGAAACGAATCTGCATAACTTCGACTGGTCAAACCGAGTTCATGACCGGTCGAGAGCTACCTACGACCGGTCGAGCACCTCCTTCGACTGGTCGAGCACCTCGGAGAAAAACAGTCCATAGTCACTGGACTTTAAGTCGTGCCACGACTCCACTCCTTCGACTGGTCGACCACCAGCCTTCGACTGGTCGAGCAGGGCTCATGACCAGTTGACGACGGGTCAAAAAAAACTCATCAAATCTCCCTCTTTTTGACCTAGGAGGGATCCATCTTCTTCAAGCCAGCCAGGTTTCTACAAACTTCAAACTTACCCTTGAGCAAAGCCTTGGTCATCATGTCTGACCCATTATCGTCCGTGTGAACCTTCTCAAGTTGTAACACCTTCTGTTCTAAAGTATCCCTGATCCAGTGATTCTGAATCTCTATATGCTTCGACTTGGAATGCTGACTTGGATTCTTGCTCAAGTGTATAGCAATAGACCGCGTGCTCCTCTTGCTTCAGGCTAAGTTCCTGTAAGAATCTCTTCATCCAAAGCATCTTTTTACATGCATCTGTGACTGTAATGTACGACCTTCTATAGCTTGCTTTGCCAAGAAACCGCTCCCCCTACAAATGTGAACATGAACCCAAAAGTAGACTTCCTGGAGTCTATATCACCTGCCATATCTACATCCGTGTAGCCCTCCAATACAGGTTTTCCGTCATCATAGGATGAGCCTCTTAGATACCGCAATATCCATTTCACCGCTGCCCAATGTTCTTTGGCAGGATTGGCAAGATACCGGCTGACAACACCAACCGTATATGCTATGTCTGGGCGTGTACACACCATAGCATACATCAAACTTCCTACTGCTGACGCGTAGGGTATCTTCTGCATCTCTTCCACCTCTGCCTTCATCTTGGGACACTGTCTGTTGCTCAATTTAAAGTGACCATCTACTGGAGTACTGACCGGCTTCGCTTCATTCATGTTGAACCGCTATAGGACTTTCTCAATATACCGCTCTTGTGACAGCCAGAGCTTCTTACTGCTTCTGCCACGGGTTATCTCCATTCCTAGGATTTGTCTAGCTAGGCCCAAGTCTTTCATCGCAAAAGACTTGCCCAACTCTTGTTTCAGCCTATCGATCTTCTTGATGTTTTTTTTCATAATGAGCATGTCATCAACGTATAAGAGCAGAACTAAGAAATCACCATCTGAGAACTTGCGCGTGAACACACAGTGGTCCGACTCCGTTCTGTCATACCCATGTTTCAACATAAACGAGTCGAACTTCTTGTACCATTGCCATGGAGCTTGTTTCAGCCCATACAAGCTCTTCCTCAGCCTACATACCATATGCTTTTTGCCCTTAACTTTAAACCTCTCTGGTTGGTGCATGTAGATCTCTTCTTCCAGGTCACCATGGAGAAAGGTAGTTTTAACATCTAACTGCTCTATCTCTAGATCCATGCTAGTCGCCAACCCAAGCAACACCCGTATGGATGTCATCTTCACCACTAGTGAGAATATCTCTTCAAAGTCTATACCTTTCCTCTGGCCAAAACCTTTCACCACAAGTCTGGCCTTGAACCTCATCTGTAAATTCTTCTACTCGATCTACTTTCTGAACACCCACTTGTTACTTAAAGCTTTCTTACCCTTAGGCAATTTCACCATATCATAGGTGTGGTTCTTATGCAAGGATTTCATCTCCTCTTGCATAGCTTTCAACCACTCCCCCTTATGCTTGTCAACTAGGGCCTCAGAATAATCTTTTGGCTCTATCCCATCAGTCAGCATAATGTACTCATGTGGCGAGTACCTCTTGGACAGCTGTCTGTCCCTAGATGACCTCCTCACCTGTGGCTCAACAGGTGGATCAAGTGGGGGCTACTCCCCTGGTCCATCTTCTAAAGGAACTCCCTTGTCCTCTACACCTTGCTGTACTCCCCCGTCATCAAGTACCACGGGAGGAGTAACCGGATCCATGTCCTCTAGTTCTTCTCTAGCTTACCAATGTCTTCTATACACTGATCTTCAAAGAAAAGTACATCTCTGCTCCTGACGAGCTTCCTTTCTGTCAGATCCCACAATCTGTAACCAAATTTTTCATCACCGTACCCAAAAAACACACTTTGCTTGATCTTCATATCGAGCTTGGACCTCTCGTCCTTTGGATCTTCATATCGAACTACACTCTGCCCTGCATCCAAACACCCTGAGATAACTGTACGATGGATTCTGTCCAGTCCACACATTCTCAGGCACTTATTCATTCAACGGGGCTGATGGAGACCTGTTTATCAAATACACTGCCGTGTGCATTGCTTCTCCCCAGAACGTCTTGGGCAATTTCACATGGGATAACATGCATCTGATTTTTTCTATAATGGTGCGATTCATTCATTCAGCTACACCATTATGATGGGGGGTCTTGGAAACCATCTGTTCATGCCGTATACCCAGGAACTTGCAGTACTCGTGAAAGTACCATTGTATTCACCACCATTGTCAGTGCGGATGTACTTTAATGGTCTACCTGTCTCTCTCTCGACCATAATATGAAACAATTTAAACACACCAAAGACCTCGTCCTTCGATTTCAAAGCATAAACTCAAACCCTTCCTAGATGCATCATCTATAAAAGTAACAAAATACAATGCCCCACCCAAGGTTTTTATCCTCATAGAACCATAAACATCAGAATAAAGCAAATCTAATGCATGCACTTTATTAACATGAGAATCAGATTTAACAAATGAAACTCTATGTTGTTTCCCTGATAAATAATCAAGACAGGTTTTGAGAGGTGTACCTGTCACGTTTGGAAGGAGCCGCTTCCTCACTAGTAGCTGAAGCCCTTTTTCACTTATGTAGCTTAGACGCCTGTGCCACATGTCGATAACTGAATTTTCTGTTGCGTTCAACCCACCCTTGCACATACTGACACTTACCTTGTAAAGGGTGGAACACTTCTTTCCTCTGGCCATGATCAATGAACCCTTGATGAGCTTCCATCGCCCACCAGCAAACCGGCCTTCATAGCCATCATCATCCAACCTTCCCGTCGATATCAAGTTGAGGCGAAGGTCTGGGATATGCCTCACATCCCTGAGAACCAATGTGCAGCCCACATCGGTCTTCACACAAATATCACTGACTCCCACGATTTTTGATACGCCAGAATTTTCCATCTTCACAGTCTCATAGTCACCTGACTTGTAGCTTGTGAAGAAGTCCCTACGTGGAGTCGCATGAAAAGAAGCTCCCGAGTCTATCACCCAGTCAGTGTCCTGACTCGTAGTCGTAAGACATACATTGTGATCTGCTGAAAGAATCACTACAACGTCGCCATCTGAAACAACTGCAGTGGAATCTGATTCATCTTCCTTTCATTTTCCTTTCTTGTCGTTCTTCTTACCACGACATTCATGCTTGTAGTGGCCCTTCTTGCCACAATTCCAGCAATCAACATGCTTTCTATTACTCGACTTGCCGCTTGATTTATGTCAGGTCTTCCCGCGCTTCTTGTTCTTTCCTCTCCCTCGTTCCTGTGTCACAAGAGTCTCTTGCTGAGTAGACCCCTGAGACTTCCTCCTTGTCTCTTCATTGAAGATACAGCTAGTTACCTGTTTCATGGAAATATTTCCGTCTGGCGTGGAGTTACTTAGAGACACCACCAATGTTTCCCAACTGTTAGGCAATGAACTAAGCAATAACAAAGCCTGCAATTCATCTCCAGGACCATCTTCATAGAGGTGAGTTGGTTCACTATATTGTTGACCTCATTCATGTGCTCGGCCACAGAACCACCATCTTTGAACTTGAGATTCACAAGTCTCCTTATCAGAAAAATCTTGTTACCGGTTGTTTTCCTCTCATATAGCCCTTGTAATTTCAGCCATAGGCTAGTGACTAAGGTTTCTGTAGACACATGGTAGAACACAGAATCATCCAACCATTGTCTAATAAACTCCACCGCCTTTCAGTCCATCTTCTTCGAATCATCATCACTCATATCCTTGGATTTTACTGATATGCCTAAAATTGGAGAATATAGGTCTTTGCAATAAAGCAAGTCCTCTATCTTAGCCTTCCATATGGTCCAATTAGAACCATTGAGGTTGATCATCCTTGATGAGCCACCTTCCATAATTCAAAACAGATCTTACCCGTTCAATGAACTTAGCTCTGATACCACTTTGTTGGAGGCCTTGCACAAAACCTTAGGATCTAGCCCTCTAGAACAAACCAAAATTATGGATAATAAAGCAATGAAAATAATCAATACATCAATCACACACCACACAAGAGATTTTTACGTGGAAAACCCTCAAAGAGGTAAAAACTACGGGACCTCGTCCAGATCAACAATCCACTATGAAGTAGAACGTTACAAACTTCTTCACTCATGCAGGAGTTTATAAACAATAAGAGAATAAAAGAAAACGGAGAGATCTAACCGATTACGAGGATATAGAAGCGCTGAGATATAGATTGCACAGTAGATAACCTCCACAAGCATAACCTCCCATCTATAAGCTTCCTCTCTCTCTTTCTCTCTCTCTCTCACCTTTGATAGCCCTAAACCCTTTAGCAAATCCCTTGTAAAGCTTTAGGAAACCCTCTTGTTATTCCTAGAAAGCCCTAAGAACTCCTATTTAAAGTTTTAGGAAACTCCTTTCCGCATCCCAATTGTGAAAGGACTTACAACATGAAATCTGCCCAAAATTGCGGAACGAATCTGTGTAACTTCGACTGGTCAAACCGAGTCCACGACCGGTCAAGAGCCACCTACGACTAGTCGAGCACCTCCTTCGATTAGTCGAGCACCCCGGAGAAAAATAATCCACAGTCACTGGACTTTGAATCATGCAACGACTCCACTCCTTCGACTGGTCGACCACCAACCTTCGACCGATCGAGCAGGGCTCACGACCGGTCGACGACAAGTCAAAAAAAACCCATCAGTTTTAAATCAAGCTAATATTTACTTTTTAAGTTCATCCCAGTAGGGATGATGGAATGTCGTTATGAACGGTGTGGATGACACGTAAACATCACTGTCAACCCCATGGAGGTTTTAACATTTCAACAGTAGAAATTTCCCTACCCACATTTTCCTTTACTGCGGCCTACTTAAGTCTTGGATCCTGCTCACTTTTGTTTTTAAGTCCTAAAACGAGCTCACAAAATGGATGAACATGGTAGATTTCTCACAAACATCATAGTGGTCTCCACTAAAGTTTTCAGCGCAAGAATTTCATGCAAAAGGCTTTGGCAGGGAATCCACGTCCAAATTTGTACAGGTGGGGCCCTTTGTTCAGTGATCCAAGCGGTTGATCTAATGGGACTCACCTATGATTTAAATATAGCCCTGTTTGGGAGATCTTCGCTGTAGAATATTTTGGGGTTTTCTAGGTGGAAGGTAAACCTTTGCCGTGTTTTTCTTATTGACTATCTATCCGTCGGTTCACTAATTGAAGAGTTAGGATTTTGTTTTAGCCATCCACAGTGGAGTCCAACTTATCAATATTTTGGATCACTAAATCCTGCCCTCACTTACACAAATTGAAAGGCAAAGCCGTAAAGGACATTGTACAACTTATTCTTACAGATTCTTCTCCTGTTACTGTAATATTCAAAAAAGTCTCTCTTTATTTGTTTTTTGTTACATTTCTTTTTAATGATTGTTATTTTTCGTTAGCTAGATTCTATTTTGTTTCTCAATCACCTTATATATCTTGAACGGCTCAACTATATTTCTCTCTTCACTCGTAAAACTTTTAGATAACTCAATCACATCACTTCATCAATTATCTAATGATATGTAGAACTGAATTTATGTCAACTATGATTTTGCAAAAAAGCATTCTAAGTATCTTAAAGATCTTTTCATCCACCTCATATTCCTCATACAATAGTGTATGCCACCTTTTATATTAACTATTTCTAGAATGACTAAAAAGAGGGTACAATACTAGGATTGGATGGTATTAACCATCTCATCACTGAAGAGGAGGATTGATAGACCACATCAATTTTCTCCATGGTTTGAACCATCCCACTAAAGAGCTCCTTCCCAAACAGGTGAAAAATGGAATTTTCCAGTAAAAAAAATACCATTTGTATGCTTTCTCCTTCACAAAATAGCATTTCAACCAAATGACATTTATTGTTTCGGGCGATTGGAAGTTTGGAACACTAAATTTCTAATCCAGTAGAAGTAATGATTTGGAAGCAAAAAAGTGATTGAGCAGAAGAGGAGCGATCAAAAGGACACGTATTAAGAAAGGAATGAAGGATCTAGAAGGCTGACATGACGACTCCTCAATAGCCATAATCAATTGAATTAAAGAAGAGAAACATATGAGGAATAGTTGCAAGACAAATCTATAAATAACAAAACAAATCAGCAAAACAAATCGTCTCACGTTAATCAAACTAAATCAAATATATCAATTTACTTTATCTTAGTCTTTATAATAAATCTAATAGAAGTAATCCTTAATTGTAATACAAGTCTATTCTTATGCGATGGACTTGATCTTATCTTAGTCTATATAATCTAATAGAAGTAATCCTTAATTATAATACAAGTTTATACTTATACATTGGAATTGATCTTTACTCAATATCAGTTGTTCTTTCAAGAGAGACATTCTTGCAATCGCTCCTAATGATTGATTGTGAGTTTTTCTTTTTATTTAGTTGAACTGATATATTGAAAACTCATTTCTTGTGAAATATAAAGCACAACCCATTCTTGGAGAAAGAACCTCACCCATTGACAATCGCTTGATCATCATAAATATTTTATAAGTAGCTAAGTAGGTGGTCAATCTTCTTTTATTCTAGTCATATACTTATACTAGACATATCTACTTTTTTCAGTGCTTGAGGTCGAATTAAGTTGTTCGGTTTGAATGAAGCAGATATATCGATTTTGACACGCTCACACACACCTCATGTGATAGAAAACAGAGTGCCAAAACTAATGTGCATGAAAATCCACCATTCTATCAGGTATACCATGGCTGTTGGGCCTTGATCCCAAAATCAGGCTGATACAATACTCAGACGAGCCACCCTATAAAAGCTACCCTATAAAATTATACCTAAAACTTCCAAACTCGTGTGTTACGTGTTGGGATGCCTTGCACAGACCTTAGGATCTAGCCTCCCGAAACAAACCAGAATTATGGATAAAGCAATGAAATAAATCAAAGCATCAATCACACACCACACAAGAGATTTTTACGTGGAAAACCCTCAAAGAGGTAAAAACCACGGGACCTCGTCCAGATCAACAATCCACTATGAAGTAGAACGTTACAATCTTCTTCACTCACGCAGGAGTGGATAAACAATAAGAGAAATAGAGAAACGGAGAGATCTAACCGATTACGAGGACATAGAAACGCCGAGATGTAGATTGCAAAGTAGAGAACCTCCACGAGCGAACCTCCCTTCTATAAGCTTCCTCTCTCTCTTTCTCCCTCTCTCACACCTTTGATAGCCCTAAACCCTTTAGCAAATCCTTGCAAAGCTTTAGGAAACCCTCTTGCTATTTTGTGATACCTAGAAAAACCCTAGGCAACCCCTTTTATAGTTTTGGGAAACTCCTTTCCGCATCCCAGTTGCGAAAGGACTCAAATCCGCAGTTTCGCGCAAAATCGCGGAACAATCTGCGTAACCTAGGACTAGTCCTGGAAATTCCAGGACTGGTCCTAGCCTCCTACGACTGGTCGTAGCTCACCTACGACTGGTCGTAGACCACCTACGACCAGTCCTAGCTACAGTAAAAAACAGCACGAACTCGCTGGACTTTGAGTCGTGCCAGGGCTCGAACCTACGACCGGTCGAGCACCTCCCACGACCGGTCGAGAGGGGCTCTGGACCGGTCGAAGACGGGGAAAAAACCCCATCAAATCTCCCCCTTTTTGACCCGGGAGGGATCCACCTTCTTCAAGCCAGCCAGGTTTCTACAAACCTCAAACTTGCCCTTGAGCAAAGCCTTGGTCATCATGTCTGACCCATTATCGTCCGTGTGGACCTTCTCAAGCTGTAACACCTTTTGTTCCAAAGTATCCCTGATCCAGTGATACCGAATCTCTATGTGCTTCGACTTGGAATGCTGACTTGGATTCTTGCTCAAGTGTATAGCACTCTGACTATCGCAATAGACCACGTGCTCCTCCTGCTTCAGGCTAAGTTCCTGTAGGAACCTCTTCATCCAAAGCATCTCTTTACATGCTTCGTGAGCCGCAATGTATTCGGCCTCTGTCGTCGACAATGCTACGACCTTCTGTAGCTTGCTCTGCCAAGAAACCGCTCCCCCTGCAAACGTGAACATGAACCCCGATGTAGACTTCCTGGAATCTATGTCACCTGCCATATCTGCATCTGTGTAGCCCTCTAACACAGGTTTACCGTCACCATAGCATAGGCTCAACCTGGATGAGCCTCTTAGATACCGTAATATCCATTTTATCGCTGCCCAGTGTTCTTTGCCAGGATTGGCAAGGTACCGGCTGACAACACCAATCGCATATGCTATGTCTGGGCGTGTACACACCATAGCATACATCAAACTTCCTACAGCTGACGCGTAGGGTATCTTCTACATCTCTTCCACCTCTGCCTTCGTCTTGGGACACTGCCTGTCGCTCAATCTGAAGTGACCATCTAGTGGAGTACTGACCGGCTTCGCTGCATTCATATTGAACCGCTCTAGGACTTTCTCAATATACCGCTCTTGTATGACCCAAAGCTTCTGCTGCCGCTTCGCATACATCACGGGTTATCTCCATTCCTAGGATCTGTCTAGCTGAGCCCAAGTCTTTCATCGCAAAAGACTTGCCCAACTCCTGTTTCAGCCTGTCAATCTTCTTGATATCTTTTCCCATGATGAGCATGTCATCAACGTATAACAGCAGAACTAAGAAATCACCATCTGAGAACTTACGCGTGAACACACAGTGGTCCGACTCCGTTCTGTCATACCCATGCTGTAACATGAACGAATCGAACTTCTTGTACCATTGCTATGGAGCTTGTTTCAGCCCATACAAGCTCTTCCTCAGCCTACACACCATATGCTCCTTGCCCTTGACTTCGAACCCCTCTGGTTGGTGCATGTAGATCTCTTCTTTCAGGTCACCATGGAGAAAGGCAGTTTTAACATCTAACTGCTCTATCTCCAGATCCATGCTCGCCGCCAACCCAAGCAACACCCGTATGGATGTCATCTTCACCACTGGTGAGAATATCTCCTCGAAGTCTATACCTTTCCTCTGACCAAACCCTTTAATCACAAGTCTGGCCTTGAACCTCATCTGTGAATTCTTCTGCTCAATCTTCTTTCTGAACACCCACTTGTTGCTCAGAGCTTTCTTGCCCTTAGGCAGTTTCACCATATCATAGGTGTGGTTCTTATGCAAGGATTCCATCTCCTCTTGCATAGCTTTCAACCACTCCTCCTTATGCTCGTCGGCTAGGGCCTCAAAATAATCTTCTGGCTCTCCCCCATCGGTTAGCATAATGTACTCATGCGGCTAGTACCTCTTGGACGGCTGTCTGTCCCTAGATGACCTCCTCACCTGTGGCTCAACAGTGGATCAAGTGGGGGTTGCTCCCCGGTCCATCTTCGAAGGAACTCCCTCGTCCTCTGCACCTTGCTGTACTCCCCCGTCATCAGGCACCATGGGAGGAGTAATCGGATCCATGTCCTCTAGCTCACCTGGACTAGGCTGGTTCTTCTCTGGCTTACCAATGTCTTCGATACACTGATCTTCAAAGAAAACCACATCTCTGCTCCCGACGAGCTTCTTCTCGGTCGGATCCCATAACTTTGTAACCGAATTTTTCATCACCATACCCTAAGAACACACACTTTGCTGATCTTAATATCGAGCTTGGACCTCTCGTCCTTTGAGTACGTGAACGGATGCCCCGCATCCAAACACCCTGAGATGACCGTACGATGGATCTGTCCGATCCACACCTTCTCGGTACTTCTCCATTCAACGGGGCGATGGAGACACATTTTATCAAATACATCGGCCCATGCGTCATTGCTTGCTCTCCCGAACGTCTTGGGCAACTTCACATGGGATAACATACATCGATTCTCTCAACAATGGTGCGATTCATTCGCTCGGCTACACCATTATCTTTGGGGGTCTTGGGAACCGTCTGTTCATGCCGTATACCACAGGACTTGCGGTACTCGTGAAAGTCGCCAATGTATTCACCACCATTGTCGGTGCGGATGCACTTCAATGATCTACTGTCTCTCTCTCGACCATAGCATGAAACAACTTAAACACACCAAAGACCTCGTCCTTGGATTTCAAAGCATAAACCCAAACCCTCCTAGATGCATCATCTATAAAAGTGACAAAATACAATGCCCCACCCAAGGTTTTTGTCCTCATAGGACCACAAACATCGAATAAACCAAATCTAATGCATGCACTTTATTAACATGAGAAGCGGTTTTAATAAATGAAACTCTATCTTGTTTCCACGATAAACAATCAAGACAGGTTTTGAGAGGCATACCTGTCATGTCTGGAAGAAGTCGCTTCCTCGCTAGTATGAAGCCCTTTTTCACTCATGTGGCCTGAGCGCTGTGCCACATGTCAATAGCCGAATCTTCCGCTTGCGTTCAACCCACCCTTGCACATACGACACTTGCCTTGTACGGGGTGCAACACTTCTTTCCTCTAGCCACGATCAACGAACCCTTGATGAGCTTCCATCGCCCACCAAAGAACCGGCTTTCATAGCCATCATCATCCACCTTCCCCGTCGACATCAAGTTGAGGCGAAGGTCTGGGATATGCCTCACATCCCTGAGAACCAATGTGCAGCCCACATCGGTCTTCACACAAATATCACCGACTCCCACGATCTTTGATACGCCAGAATTTCCCATCTTCACAGTCCCATAGTCACCTGACTTGTAGCTTGTGAAGGAGTCCCTGTGTGGAGTCGCATGAAAAGAAGCTCCCGAGTCTATCACCCAGTCGGTGCCCTGACTCGTAGCCGTGAGACATACATCGTGGTCTGTAGAAAGAATAACTACCATGTCGCCATCTGAAGCGACCGCAGTGGAATCAGATTCTTCTTCCTTCCCTTTTACTTTCTTGTCGTTTTTCTTACCACGACATTCATGCTTGTAGTGGCCCTTCTTGCCACAATTCCAGCATTCAACCTCTTTTCTGTTACTCGACTTGCCTCTTGATTTATCTCGGGCCTTCCCGCCCTTCCTGTTCTTTCCTCTCCCCCGTTCCTGTGTCACAAGGGCCTCTTGCTGAGTAGACCCACGAGACTTCCTCCTTGTCTCCTCATTGAAGAGACAAGCTGATTACCCGTTCCATGGATATCTTTCCGTCTGGCGCGGAGTTACTTAGAGACACCACCAATGTCTCCCAACTATCAGGCAATGAACTAAGCAATAGTAAAGCCTGCAATTCATCATCCAGGACCATCTTCATAGAGGTGAGTTGGTTCACTATATTGCTGACCTCATTCATGTGCTCGGCCACAGAACCACCATCCTTGAACTTGAGATTTACAAGTCACCTTATCAGAAATATTTTATTACCGGCTATCTTCCTCTCATACAGCCCTTGTAATTTCAGCCATAGGCTTACGTCTGAGGTTTCTGTAGACACATGGTGAAACACGGAATCATCCAACCATTGTCTGATAAACCCCACAGCCCCTCGCTGCATATCCTCCCAATATTAATCGGTCATATCTTTGGGTTTTGCGCTGATATGCCTGAGATTGGAGAATATAGGTCCTTGCGATAGAAAGCAAGTCCTCCATCTTAGCCTTCCATATGGTCCAGTTAGAACCATTGAGGCTGATCATCCTTGAGCCACCTTCCATAATTCAAACCGATCCTACCCGTTCAATGAACTTAGCTTTGATACCACTTTGTTGGGATGCCTTGCACAAACCTTAGGATCTAGCCTCCCGAAACAAACCAGAATTATGGATAAAGCAATGAAATAAATCAAAGCATCAATCACACACCACACAAGAGATTTTTACGTGGAAAACCCTCAAAGAGGTAAAAACCACGGGACCTCGTCCAGATCAACAATCCACTATGAAGTAGAACGTTACAATCTTCTTCACTCACGCAGGAGTGGATAAACAATAAGAGAAATAGAGAAAACGGAGAGATCTAACCGATTACGAGGACATAGAAGCGGCCGAGATGTAGATTGCAAAGTAGAGAACCTCCACGAGCGAACCTCCCCTTCTATAAGCTTCCTCTCTCTCTTTCTCCCTCTCTCTCACACCTTTGATAGCCCTAAACCCTTTAGCAAATCCCTTGCAAAGCTTTAGGAAACCCTCTTGCTATTTTGTGATACCTAGAAAAACCCTAGGCAACCCCTTTTATAGTTTTGGGAAACTCCTTTCCGCATCCCAGTTGCGAAAGGACTCAAATCCATGATTTCGCGCAAAATCGCGGAACAATCTGCGTAACCTAGGACTAGTCCTGGAAATTCCAGGACTGGTCCTAGCCTCCTACGACTGGTCGTAGCTCACCTACGACTGGTCGTAGACCACCTACGACCAGTCCTAGCTACAGTAAAAAACAGCACGAACTCGCTGGACTTTGAGTCGTGCCAGGGCTCGAACCTACGACCGGTCGAGCACCTCCCACGACCAGTCGAGAGGGGCTCTGGACCGGTCGAAGACGGGGAAAAAAAACCCCATCATTACGGTCCGTCTAAGTTGTGAAATTTTGAGTAATAATCCTTTATCATTGCGAAACAAAAATCAGACCAACACAAAACTAAAAGTATGTATCCAGTCCAAACCGTTTCCTATGGTGTGGCCCACATGATCAGTCGATCATCATGATTTTTGGGTTTCATGGTGAACATGAAGCACCGTACCTAATGAAGGGGTGGATCTTAGGTAAGTTCTAGCCACGTGGCTCTCAA
Organism: Magnolia changhungtana; assembly: GCA_030180095.1. Classification (NCBI taxonomy): domain Eukaryota; kingdom Viridiplantae; phylum Streptophyta; class Magnoliopsida; order Magnoliales; family Magnoliaceae; genus Magnolia; species Magnolia changhungtana. Next base: position 676,102 of record JASAUF010000462.1, on the reverse strand, counting down.
TTAGCAAAAGTAATGCTGCATCAAGTACATTGGCACGGATCTCTATACACACACGTGACATGACAATCCACACCACAAGGAAGTTGATTCGCTTGGGCAGGAGTAACATCGATTTTGGTTAGGCCTTGACATAGGGCCCAACTTGATGTACATGCCATTATCAATTTTATCAGCTCATTTTAGGGCATGGACTAAAAAATAAATCAGATAACAATATTATGTGGACCACATAGTAGGAAATAGTGGTGATTGACTATTAAAAACTTCTTGCAAGCCACAAAAGTTTTAAATCAAGTCAATATTTGTTTATTTATTTATTTATCTATTTATTTATTTATTTATTATTATCTTAGTCCAGGTCCTATCAACATGCTGGATGGCAAATAAACATCACAGTGAGTGTTAGGAAAGTTTTAATGGTGGGCGTTCAATCACCACTGTTTCCTATGGGTGGTTCACTTGAGATTTTTTTTTTTTTTTTTTTTTTTAAATGTCATCCTAAGCTGACAAAATGGATGGATGGAGCGAATTTCTCACAAACATCATAATGGGACCCAACTAGCTGTCGATCCCAGGAGCTTTCTATAGTCTAGTGTCACAGTGGACCCCATCCAACATGTTCATAATGTCACATAAACAGCTTAAATTGGGAACTACCCTACCAAGACCTACATAGAGACCACCAGTCCCAGGGGAATCTATGGGGCTCACTGTGATATATATGTTTTATCTACCCCGTGTTGGCATTTTTTGGGATATTCTTAGATTTTTCTCCATTTTGAGCCTTAGGGTTCCTGCAGTCCTTCTTCATATACCCTGTCATCTCATAATTCCAGTACTTCATCTCGCCTTTCCATTTTAATTTGGATATAGATCGAAAAGTCTTATTCTCTTACCAAGAATTACTTGCCTTGACAACAAACACATCCGTAGAACTATCCTCACTATTTCTTTCCTTCTCAGCTGCTTCTCATAAAGCATCGAGATGATAGTTTCCACATTGATGGTATCCCTACCATGGATCAAAGTGTCTACGAGATTCTTGTAAGATCATGGAAGTGAATTCAGTAGGAGTAAGGATTGATCTTCATCTCTGATCGTAACATTTGCATTCGTTAGTTTATAGAGAAATTCACTAAATGTGCTTATGTGTTCGGTGATATCAAATTCCTTAGTCATCTTAAAAATATAGAACCGTTTCTTAAGATACAAACACTGACCAAGGATTTCTTTATGTATAAACTATTCAGTTTTATCTATATCCCTAGGGGGTTTTTTGATCCGGGACATTATATAAGACATTGTCCGCTAGACACAATTGTATATAGGTTGTAGCCCTTTCATTTAGTTCATCCCACTATTCATCTATCACAAATGCAAAATGTTTCACCTTGCAAGGGAGTGCATGTTGTAATCCTTGCTGAACTAGGAGACCTCTCATCTTAACCTTCTATAGTTCAAAGTTATTTCTCCCAGTAAACTTTTTCATTTCATACTTCATATTATACCCCTTAGAAGACATATTTTCAGATTTAATAAACTTAAAACCCCAATGTTATCTCTAATACCATTTGTTGGGATGACGCACGGAAGCAACCTCGAGTTATAATTAAATAATAAGAGATCAATTTAATCAAGCACAAATGAAACATGAGATTTTACTTGAAAAAATTCTCATGAGAAAAAATCATGGCACAAAGCGACAACAAATCCACTATAAAATCAATGTTTACAAGAGATGGAAAGAGCTTACCGATCTGAGAATACACCCCAAACATCATTAAAACCCCAACTTTTCTTCTCCTTTGCTCTCTAAAATCCCTAAGCATGTTTCTTCATTCCCTAATCTCCGATTACAAACTCTTTAATAAGTTAAAAACCGAAATAGGAAATAAAACCTATAATTCTGCAAAACCACGCAAGTCAGTTGATGGGAGCTTCGATCATATCGAGTGCCATTGATGTCCCATCAATAGGATTGAAGCATGATCGAGTGCCATCGATGTCCATTTGATGGAATCGAAGCCACCTACTATCATATTGATTTGGATCCAAAAATTATCCTATGAGTAGAGACCAAAAATCGAAATTTTTTCGATGGGATCGAGTGGATTGTCAGTGGGATCAACAGTTGCTCAATAGGATCGAGTGATCTATCGATGCCATCGACAGACTCGATTATAGACAAATTTAAAACATTAGACAACACAACAGTGGATATTATGTGTTAAAAAAGCTATGTGGGACCCACCATGATGTATGTATTTCGTGCACACTGTCCATCCATTTCGACAGCTCATTTTAAGGCATGAGGTCAAAAATAGGCAGATCCATACCTCAAGTAGACCACACCATAGGAAATAATAGAACTTTTTCCATTAAAAACTTCCTGGGGCTACAAAAGTTTTGGATCAAGCTGATATTTGTGCCTAAAATGAGCCGGAGAAATGAATGGACGGCGTATCCACACATACATCATAGTAGGGCCCAAAGAGCTTTCCAACAGTACATTGTACCAAAGTCAGTGATGTATTACACTATGCAATCAAAGTCTGCGAGGGCGAGGAGAGACGGATCCACATCGTTGATGGGCTTTCTGTGGTTAAAGTCTGAACCATGGGCTGCTAGCTAGCCACACGCCTGCATGCAAATGATCAAAATACTCTTTTCTTTAATTCAAATGCCTTCACATGACCTTCAAATATTAAAATTTTGATGGTTTTGGAAATCTAGTTACAGGGTAAAAGTTTCTCTGGTCAATCCCGTGTATGCCAGTAGAGGTTGAAAAAATGAAATAAAACAAAATCCCATTTCCCAAGTGTGCCCACCATACGTACATGAAAACGAAGAAGAATCATGGGATCCTTCTCATTAAATAATGTGCAGTGTGTTGATGCCAGGGGTTTCATACTTTGGACCTCTTTAAATACTGTGCAGTGTATCGATGCTATGGGTTCCATTAGGGCTGAAAGTTGTTCTGGTTGGGTTGGGTCAGGTTGGTGCTCAACCTTAGCCCAACCCAACCCAAGGTTCAAATACCTCAATCCTAACCCAACCCAACTCAATCTCAGGTTAGGAATTCCATCTCGACCCAAGCGGGCTTGGTTGCATTGGTCAATTAGGTGGATACATGCTAATATTTTCGTTATTACATTAGTTTATTATATTTTCAGTACATGTCTTATTTTTTGTACCAATGATTTTATTAATTATATATGTAGTTATTTATCAGAACGAACTTTATTTTTTCTAAACAAACATGCTAAAAATATATACGACAACTTTTCCTTTAAAAGCCGTGTTGTGTAGTACGCAATCTATTTGGGAAAGAGAAATCCGACATATCTTGTTAGCTTGAGTCATCAGAAATGACATGGACCAACGAAAACCGACGGCATTGAAATTTCCCGTGCCTTCAATACAGACGATCCACATTCAATTGTAATTTATAAGTAACTTATATATTGATTAGGTTCGGGTTGGATTGGGCAATCCGAGACCTCAACCCGAGCCCGAGCCAAGTTTTATCGGATTTGTGTTTGTATAACCCAAGCCCAAGACCAAACCCGATACAACCTAATATCGCGTTGGTCATGGGTCGGTTGGGTTGAACTCGCCAACTTTCAGCCCTAGGTTCCATACTTCTGGGACCATTTTCTGGTCATCCAAACCATTGATCATATGATAGCCTCCAGCCTACCTTGAGGATTCCCTACACATCTTCCAACTGAAATACCTAAATCCTTCAGTGCATTGAATGTGAAGTGTCGCTATGCTTTTCTCTTAGCCAGCTGTCTATATGACACTATTGTCAAGGCACACATGTCTATGGGTTGACCCGGCGGACCATTGGACTGAATTCACAATATATAAGTGCATCTGGTTCTAAAATTTGGAATCATGAATGCAATGGGTTTGGATCTAAAATTTGGAGTCATGAATGCAATTGGGTTTGGATTTAAAAGTTGGACCTGAATCACAGAATGGGTTAGACCCCTGGTCTCTCAAAAATAACCTGACATAACGCAACCCAACCTCTATTCAGTTTTTAAATGACTTCTATTTGGGCCACCATAAAATGAAAAACCTAGGAAAGTATTAGTTAATAAGAAGAGAAATGTGCCAGTGCTCTCAGTGATTTATAATTTATTGTGCTCTTAGTTGCATTGGGATGCTTAGACAGTCCAATCCATTGTTTTAGATTGTTCATTAGGTTCAGTGCACAAATCATGGGCTACCATGTAAACATCACATTGATCTGAGAAATGTGAAACATTTGACCAGTGGCCATCAATATGGATGGTCAAGATCATTTATACAAAAGTAAGTCCAGTAATCACAATTGGATCAGGGTCTGTATTGCCTATGATTCTAAAGAATTACTTTTGTTGGGTAATTGTAAACTTCGCATCCATGGCTTTCAAAATGGATGGCTGAAGAAAATAAGGTAAAAAAAGGATTAGATCATCCAATGAATACAGTTTTTGTAATTAATTGTAGGCTAATATATGTTTAAGATGGACAGTTTAAATCTATCGATTGAACTATCCAAGTGAACCAATGCAAGTAGGAGCACTAAAACTTATAGTGCACTAAGAGCATTAGAGCATTTCTCTTACGAAAGTAAATGTTTGATTAATTCATTAATAGTATCTAGGGTAAGTGGGAAATTAGGAACCCTTTGACAAGAATCCATCCTAAGTTGAAATCATGGAAGTTTTTATTGTTAGTGTGGCATTAATTTATAAAAAACCGTTCTTGCTAGAATATTTTTTCCTTAAATTCTTCTTAAGTTTATCTAAGATAATATAAGATCATGTGCTCTTGGAGCTCATTGATTTAAACCTTGATAGGATTAATATGTTTAGTGCATTATTATGTTGAAACTCACTTATAATTTTATACCCAATCCGGATTCAATCTAAACCCTTTTTTTTAATTTTTTTTATTATTTTTTTATTATTTTTTATTTTTTTAAGCTTGTTAGTACACACCCATGTACGTCAGTACACACACTCCATGTTAGCCACCCCCACTAGGGATCAATACCAAGACCTCAAGTGTTGAAACAAGGCATCTCACACAGTCTGCCAGTTGAGTTATGGATCTGGGTGTGATTCAATCTAAACCTAACCCAAAACCGACCATGAGATCAATGGGTCAAGTGTGGTATGAGAGGAACCATTCCCAATCCATTGACTAAATGGGTTGGCTTTTTTTATTACTGAAAAAAATCAAAGAAGGAGAAAAATGTTGAATTTTAGAAATATTTTCTTTTCTTATGTATTGTTGATTTGAGAATAAAATGTATTTATGGAAGAGGAGATGAGAATCGAATCCCAGATAAATACCTAATTAGGAATTAGAAATGAAATATAATGAGAACGAAAAAAAAAAAGGAAAAAAAAAATACAATTGAGAATATAGAGATGCCTTATATTGCCTAATAATCTCTCTCAAGTCGGTGAGTAGAGATTTGTGATGCCCAACCTACCAATCGAAAGATAGAATGGTCTAGCCTATGTGCCTCAGTGAAGACATCTGCGAGTTGATGTTAAGAAGGTGCAAGTTGATGTTAAGAAGGCACGTAGCATGTGTGAAGGATCCATTTTTTTTTTTCGGACAATGTGACAATCAATTTTAATATGTTTGGTGCGTTCATGAAAAACAAAATTACTAACAATGTCAAGAGCGGCTTGATTATCACAGTGATGACTTATTGGTTGAGAATACTAAACCTCGAGATCATCTTAAAGGAGAGTTTTAAGCCAAACAAGTTCACACGTAGCATGGCACTGTATTCGGTGGCAGCAGACGACCTTGAAATCATTGTTTGTTTGTCTTTTTATTGATGAAATAGGACTCTGACCAAGCTTACTAAAATATCCCGTAGTTGATCGTCATGTCTTAGAACAACTAGCCCAGTTGAAATCAGAGTAAGTAGATAGTTGAAGAGAGCTATCGAATGATAGAAAGATGTTTGTAGCGCCCTGAATTTCGAGGGTCGAGTAATACCCGACTCCCGAATTTTTGGGTGCTATTTATGCCTTGTAGATTTAACTAATTTGGATTTCATTTGATTGGTGTATGAACATTTAAAAAATTAAATGGATCATGCGGCGTAAACTGAAATCAACCTAACTAAATTACAGCACGACTAACAAAATGATGTGTATACGCATAGGTAAGGGAGCGCGTCCTAACAAAATACATATAGTCCAAAAGATGTACAAAATGTCCCTGCCCTATAGTCCCATTATTGGCCTTAGGGCAACTACAATGGCCCGCCCAGGAGCTGGAAGTACAAGAGCTCCTCCTCTGAGTCTATGGACGCCTCATCCAATGCGTCGGACTCTGATATACCTGCATCTAAGATAGGGTCTGCTTGGTTTTTTAAAACACCGTCCCAGAGTGGGAGTGAGTGATCAGCTCAGTGGTTCCATTAACATCAAATTACACAATCTATCAAATCCACATGCACAATTAATGAAAAACAATTTAAGCATACAGTCCCTAGATACTTTTGTTAATGCACATGCATGTCATTATGATATGATGCATGCCCTCGCCATCCAACACTCCCTTAAAGTGACTTCATCTACACGTTTGCATATGACCAACACTCCCTCAATGCAACCTCAACTGCTGAGTCACTAACCTAACTAATGCAATATGACAATAATCGTGTTAGCCGAATGTTTAGTTATGACCGTTCGTCCAACAAGATTGGGAAAACTAAGGCACACCCACGAAATCAAGGTCCTAATCCGATCACGAGGCCCAGGGTGGCCGTAGCAGCCTTACACCTGCGATCATTGATCCGTTTGGGTTCATCATTCCTAGCTGCACTCATATGAAAGGCGGGTTTGTAAACTAGATTGCTCATGATCACTACGGGGAGGCTCATCACCCCAGCATGGGCCGATGGCTCGAGCATAGTGTCCCATACTACCACGCTCAGCTCATGAGACTTGTGGATCATATCATAGCGGTTGTAAGTGGGTATTTCAAAGGCGTGGGGTGTCTCAGGTTCAAACAGACATGATCATAAATGGTGAACACACATGGTTGGCCAACTAATAGACTAATTCGGCTGACTCAGGTGAACTACGACGCCATTGACACTAGGTATAAGCATCCCATATAGTCCAACTACTGTTGGTTGTTATTCTTCAGCCAGGGTCAATGGGATTGGCCTAGGGCAGCTGACCCAGTAGGGCTACCCTCGTGAAAATTTTCGATATGCTTGCCAACCCAATTGACCAATAGACTAAAATTCTATATCATGCCACAACAATTCTATTTAGGAATAGGCAATCCAACTCATCAATATTTCAGGATATTTTAGCTAATATGGGCAAACAAATAGGCATGCAAGTGCATTATTCAATCATCGCAAAATTTACAACAATAAGATAATTACGCGCATGTATCAGGGGGAAATATGAAACATATATGCATGGAATTTCAGTGAATCCAATCTATTCTATCATGCAATCAATAATCGGCAACCATAAATAGAATTTGCACTTCATGGAGGACAATAGGATTAAGGATTAGTCACTAGTTAGCATACAATTCACAATTTTCACTGCATAATTATTATTTGCGACATAAGTTCGATAATTGGTAACCTAAAGGTAATGGTCCGCACCAGGGGTAGTTCAGCGATTCTCTAGTGCCGCTCTTAGGATATCGACTGAGTAATTGACACAGGGATGAATGTGATGAGGTCGATCACCGTCTTCCTTAAGGATAATTACTCCGAATCCACGGAGCTTCTTTGGACTCCTCATAAAGACTTCTCGAATCCACGAGGAAAGAAAGCAAGAAAATAGAAATAAATTCTAATAAATTTGAAATTTAATTGATGAATGAAATAAACAAGTTCACAACCCTTTAAATAGAGATACCAAGCAATAAGAGAGAAATCAGAAGCAAACTATAACTAAGACTCCTAGAAATTCGTAACTTACTATAAATAGTAAATTTACTTTTATAGTAAGTTTCCTATGTGGTTTAACCACGTTATTCTCCTAATTATTCTAAGCACTTCTCATGTTGGACACAACTCCTAAAGCCCAACGAATGAAGAGTTATAATCAAACTAAAACTTACTATTTATAATAAAAATGAAATTAAATATTGAATTTGACCGTCGATATGATGGAATCTCGCAAATCCTGTATGTGGGCAACTCAGCTTATGCTGTGTTGGTTGGCTAAAGTAGCTCTTTCTACCCCAAAATCATATATTTCACGCCCGATAACTCATTCTGGATTGTGAGATACGCCCATCTAAGGTCCGACGGTCCGGATCACTTCTGTCGTCAACCGGGCCTTTTATGATCCATCTTGGCCATGAAATTATCAACAACCCGCTCTACATCAGTAATTGACAGATTGACGCCCTGCTTCGAGTAGGTTAGTTCGTAAGGGCGCACGTGACAGCTCGCAAGGCTCAAATTTTCAAAATGGGCCAGAGGATTACCTTTCTATTGTCGGTGGGCCATTCTCTACGGTGGGGCGGAGTTGCCGGCTTCAACATGGGCAGCTGCAGCAAGGAAAACCCCCAAACCAGTTCCCTAAAGAGCTCCCACCTTCTCTTCTCCTCTCTCCCTCACTCCCTTGCAATTAGAAATTCGGATGGGAGTGAGAGAGTGAAATTTTTTTCCTTAAATAGTCTGGATTTTATGTCTAAATGGCCCTGGGGGCCTTTTTCCTAACATGCATGCCTATAGTGGGATGGATTTTGGCCTACAGGGCTCCTTCAAGGGTCCATTGGCTCATCCGCACCATGGGGTAGGTGCCCCATGGTAGGATGAGCAATCAGTCCAATTTTAGTGGATATCGGATGCCTTGATCAACTACAGGGACCCTACTTACGATCGAAGGCTATCGGTGCTCGATCAGGGCCACAATTATACAGATATGAGTAGGGAAATATCCCTGACTCATGGTTCAATTTTAGTCACAATCCGACGGTTGGAAAGTCACAAATTCACAAATGAGTGGAAGATCTATTTCATTTAAGTTTCAAGCTTCAGCCTAGGGTATTTGCGCATTTCAAGCATTCAGCCTTTGGCCTAAGTTGCGCAGTTCTGGGTACTATCTTGATTCACTACCCGTGATAGATATCAAGCCCAATATGATGGACATTATTGTAATGCCTCGAAATTCAATGGTCGAGTAGGAACTTGGCTCTCGAATTCTTGAGTGCCATGTGTACCCTAATGGGCCTCATGTACATGTAAATATGGATATCAAGAAGTTAAAGAAAGATTAAATCAACATAAGGTAACTAATCATCGAAAATTAAAATAGAAATCATCTACAAATCCAAGTCCTACTAATAAAGTTATGAACCAACATAAACCTCATAGTCCTAGAAAACAAATATCTGTTAGGGACCTAGTCCCATCCTCCTGTCTCTCTCTAAAAAGGGTTGGGCCCTGGCCTAGACCCGAGGTCGTCCATCGTGCTAGTAGGGTCCGCCAAAGGTCTAGAAGTACGCCAGCTCCCCGTTGTCATCCACACCAACATCGTCCAATGCGTCTAGCTCTAGGGTTCTTGCGTCTATGCCAGAGTCTGGTTGGTGTTTTAGAACACTGTCCCAGAGTGAGAGTGAGTGATCAACTCAGTGGTACCATTAGAAATAGACAACACAAATAATCATACATAGAATAGATTTAGCAAATAGCATACATCATAGATTCCTAAATACTCTTGTTAATGAAATGGATGGTTCATGATATGATATATGCCTCTTTCCACCAACACTCCCTCGAGCGACAACATCTAACAATCGCGAATGACCAAAACTCCCTTAGTGCGACCTCGACTCCTGTTCACTCCCCAAGTATAGGGTTGTGATGTAGTAATAAACTCAGTAAGACCGAGGTCGAATCCACAGGGACTGAAACCTGTACGTAATCTGAAACTAACTAGAACTAGAACTAGAATAAGATGAAATCTAAATCAAGTATAAATTGAGGGATAATGATGAAATAGTTATCTAAAACTTAAAGAATTAACGAAAAAAAACACTAGGGATTCAGAGGATCCACTTGTAGAGATCAGGGAGATCTTATGCCTGCATCAAGAAATTAACTAGACTTAGAGTCCCCTCTTCATCTAGTTGAAGAATGTAACCATGGAGATCAAACTGAACTTGCTTGATATAGTTTTTAAAGAGATGAAAGGTATATGAATTAGAAGGGATTCCATCACCAAACCATGCCCAGTAGACAAAGTAAACAACAGAATTAAACTAATTACCAACCAATCAACATGCTATGATGGTTAGGAAAGGGTACCGACATCCAACCATGCCCAGGAGACGATGGTGAACAACAGGGCTTCCTAACGTCATAAAACATAAAAGGAGAAAGAAATACTCAAAGCCACCGCAGATCTATTGTAATTTCTGTCTCAACAAACCATTAAAAACTAAAAGTATTCATCTTAATCAAAGTAAATCAACATATGTTCAGTCTAAACAAAAGGCAGAGTCAAAAAGTCTCCCATCATGCTACAAGCTTCACCTCTTAGCCCTAGCTAAGAGGTTTAGCCCATAAACATGTTTAGGCTAATCTCTTAAATAAATATAAAAAAAAAAAGAAAAGAAAAAGAAAACAAAACAACACCCTAATGTCTTCTCTCTCTCTCTCTCACATATCCACGTTGAAGCCAAGCCTCCACGGCTGCTCCACACCTCCTCCGATTCTTCCCTTATTCACGGCTCTCTCTCTCTCCTTTTATAAAGCCTGCACGCAGTGGGAGTTTCTGTAACAGAGTCGGAGATGGAGTGCGTTAACTCTATACGCAGCAACAACCACTTACATATCTAAACCGAAGTTTCTGGTTCATCTTCCTTCCTTTCTTTTAAAAGGATGACTTCGTCCCCTGGGATGTTTTTGCTTGATCTACAAGATGGATGGCATGGATCAGCCATCTGATCAATGATGGTGGCCCACCTAGATCGACCGCAGGTCATATGCGCAAACAGAGTCTGCGCACCCATGCTCTGTGACGTAGGCGGGGCCCATGATCATTGGTGGTTAAAGAATCCATACCGTCCATTGAGTTATACTCGAAAAACCGTCCAGATATGCTGAGATCAAACTGATTTCAGTGTGGCCCACAGAATATTGTACTTCGCCGTCTGTCCGTCGTTTGATCGAGATTTTTCCTGTTTGAGTGCATGGGTGCAGATGGTCAACATGGATTAGACCTTTCCGAGCTTCTCTATAAGATTGATGGCTTGGATCGACCCCTTAGGCCATGATGGTGGGCCACAACCGATCCGGAACGTCCGATTTTTTTTCGGACTGCGTAACAGAGCCATCGCAAGGAGCGCTGGCTGTGTGTGGGGCCCACTCCTTCCGATATATATGAAATCCACCCCATTCATTGACTTCAGGAAGAAAAATCGGTCGATCTTGATTGGTTTTGGATCAGATTCGTGGCGGTCTACGGATTTCCTATGTAGCCGTCCGATCTACGTTTAACCACCAGGATTCTCTGATAGCTTGCATGGGCCAAAAATGCCACCTTGACGGCGGTCAATACACCCCTATGTGAACAATAGACGGTCCAGATTGGTGATATGGACAAGTAGTGGGCCCCACTGAGAGGACCCGGCGGTGATCAGTGAAGATGTTGTAGCGTCTTCCGTCTTTTTGCGTGAAATCGTCGGTCAGCGCACGCTGACCGACTTGCCTCATTTGGTGCACAGCGAGTGCGCTTGCGCTGGATGCGCACGCCACTCAAGGTGGGGTCCACTTGGGTGTATATGCGAGATCCGTTCTGTTCATCTATTTTCTCATATCCTTTTAACCATGGGGAACAAAGTTGAGGCACATCCAGATAGCAAGTGGGCCCAAAATCATAGTTTTAGGGGCTGATGTGTCTATTGGGTTACTTCCAAAGAGATTAAACAGCTGAAATTCGACGTGTACGGTTAATTTATGGTCCTCAGGCCATGTACGAAGTTTCAAGCTGAACAAATGGTGAGAACCCTGTGATCTTGCACTTTGGACGTCTTTCAGGCAACTTGAGCTTCAGTTTCTTGATTTCCTTGGATTTCTGGCGTGTAAATCCGTCGATCTTGGTCCTCTGGGGTCTGTCCCTTGCCTTGGTGTCATCAGAGTATTAATTCCATGCTTTTAGCACCCTTTTTTAGTCCATGCTCATAAATATACCCTGTATCACAAACGCAGTTAAGTCGAGACGTTAAACAGTATTATGCTCATAAATCCAAGCAATAAATGGGGTCTGATATGCAATATTTGACCTTCAACAACTCCCTAATCACCAAAGTAAACAATGCAATGTTATGAATCATGTTAGCCGAGTTAATTAATGAGGTTTGTTCATCTAGCAGGTTGGGGAAACTGTAATACCTTTATTAGAAATGTTGCCATAACCTGATCGCGCAGCTCAGGGCCATGGCCAATTGGCTCTTGCAATCCTTAGCCCTCGTTGGTTCAATAATCCCATGGCCCTTAGGTTCATATGAAATCAATTAGAACTTTTAAGTCTAACTCGTGGTCACTATAGGGAGAACGTCACCCCAGCATAGGCCGACAGGACGGGTACAGTGTCCCATACCACCGTCCCCAGCTCACGAGTCATGGTGCTCATTGGTCACTACGGGGAGACTCGTCACCCCAACGTAGGCCGAAAGCTCGGGTATAGTGTCCCATACCACCATCCCCGGCTCATGAGTCTTATGGGCCGAATCTTATAATTAACAGTAGGCGCAAAGGTCTCGGGTTCTTACATAAGCATGTAATCATGGTTAACACACGAGGATGGCCAATTGTGAGTCAATATACCCCCATAAGTTGCACTATAAACCGAACGGCTTGAGAACGGCGTCTCGTGTAGTCCAACTACAATCGCCGATCCACAGCTTAATTGATCGGGCCAGATTTACTCGAGGGTAGGTCCAACGGAAGCTCGCCCAAATGATTCAGTTAACTGGTCGATCCATAAGGGTCTATGCACTAGTAAACAACATGTATCATCAATTTCAGGAATAAGTCATACCAAGCAAGCATAAATCAGTAATTTAAATACATGGACAACAATACACCAAATTCATCTAGACCATACGAATCTTATTCAACATGTTCCAATATAAACAGCCATAAGGATAGCCATGCACCAATGCACAATAATTTGGTCATTCATGGGTCAACATAAATCATGCAATTCAGTTTCACATAGGGAATCAAGTATAAGTAATTCAGCGAATCAATAGATTGACAACAATTTATGCTTTCTCTCCTGTCATATTGGCATGCAGCGGCAATTCATCCATAATCAGCAATATTTGGAGAAAGTTAAGAACCTATACCCTACAAGAACATGCGATCAATAATTCATGCATTGAAGTATTAGGGGCTCAAACCCCTTTCCATAGATTGGAGAAATCCCTAGACTATAGTCCCATTCATGCACTCTGAAAGAAATTTCAGCAATATGCAATAGAAATGCACCACACACGTTTACTAAACCCACGCTAGGCACGATAATTGATCGTTTAAAGGTAATGATCCACACCTATTGTTGACCGGAAGTTGTTGAAATCGTGCTAGCATCGCCGGGCCTGCAAACTTGATGTGCCGGGGCCCTGCATTGCATAGAGTGACAGTCAGTGACATGCATGTAGTTAAAAATTAGGGAGAAGTGCTTTGGAGCTCAACCTTACCTTAGATTGGACGAGATCTCTCCCTAACGACAATTAGGTCGACATTTTCCGACAAACGGAAGGTGTAGACGCGGGGATTTTCAAATCCCAAGCACTACGAACCCACAAGACCACCTAATGGCCCTTCTCTCTCCCTCTCCCTCTCTCTCTCTCCCCCTCTCTCTGGTTTAGCTGCTGAACTCTCAATAAATGAGAGAGAGAGAGAGAGTTGGCCTTAAATACCCCGGGGATTATATCTCATAGCCCTGAATTTCATAATATGCCACCAATGGCTTTGTGGGGCCTATTTTTAGCTATTGGGGCCACCGTGATGGGCCCCTGGCCCATCCAGTTCATGGATAAAGGGTCTCATGGCCTGATGAAGGGCCGGGTGAAATTTGATGGCAAACGGATACGGGGTTTTGCCGTAGCAGTCTGATTTGTGATCAACGGTCACCGACCTTCGATCAACGGTCAGATTTTGTGGGTAAGGGCAGGGAAATATTTCTAGCCTTCGATGTAAATTTAAAAGAGATCCGATGGCTGAAATGCTCGAATTTTCTGACTCGTGAAACAGGGCTAATTGGTTTAAATTTTCAGAATTTCCCTCTATAGGCCTGGCGACTCGCGTTGCTCAAGTGCTGGCTAGATTGTACTGTTTATCTATTTTTGGGCATCATCTGAGCCCGGAGTCCATGATGGACCACAAGCCCAGTGAGGCCTATGACTTCCCAAAATTTTAAAATTTTTGGTCCTTCATCGGGCGGAACACAGTTCGTACAGACAGTTGTCAAGTGTAGACCAACTGTCTGGCTCTACGATCCATGTCTGGCCCGAACATAATTTGACCTAATCACATTAGCGGATTAATCATGATTAATTTATGGGTAATAAGCCAACATGTGTGACCAAAATGTATGGTCATGCATCAGTTTGCACATGAGCGCCTCAGGACACTGTTCTAGGTCTGGGCCGGGTGTTACAATTATTATATAGTTTCGGAACTAGTGGCCTACTAACGAGCAGTGTAGAGCTAGTTAGGATAATCGAGGCATTTCTGAAATGAATTAGGTATCAAGATTTCTTGTGCGCAATTATTAGGGTTTAGATTAATTATGTTTATAGTGTGGCCTATTCGTAATAAGTGAAAATGGCGATTCGGTCATAATCACTCTAAACCGTTAGTTCATAGGCTAAATAAGTAACTAGGTTGATTTGGTTTATTAATTAAGATCCAACCCAGAGTCGTCTCATCTTTAGGTAGGTCATTATTTGGTTATGGTTATCTCGATTGGTCAGTGATAGGTTGGTTAGATTTGGGTCCTATATGAACAAATCACATGGCTGAACTCGATGTGTAAGAGATTGGTCGGATTCGTTGGCTTTCTACGGTTGATCAATTTTATTTGTACAGTTTTTTATCAGTACCAATCGTGTATAGGCTTACTTTGAGCGTCAAGGGTCAGTAAGTGATGACGTAAGCTAGTTATATAAAAAAATTTAAGGATTTTTGGCAATCCAAAATAGTGAAAATTCAGGATGTTACAATGTCATTGTCGAGAGAAGACTTGAGATACAATAAAACACAAATAGCTGCATGTAGAGTGGGTCATAGACAGCTTCATGGCCAAGATGGATTAGAAAAGGCCCAATCGTAAGTGAAGGTGATCCGGAATGTCTAGACCTTAAAACGAATGTATCTCGCAACCAGAATGAATTATTCGACGTACCATAAATGATTTTGGGGTAGGACGAGCTACTTTAGCCACCCAATGGGTTGCGCATGCCAAATTTGCGAAATACCATCAGATTGACAGTCGAATTTCTGTTTTAATTTCATTTTTACTATTTATAGTAATTTTTAGTTTGAGTATAACTCTTCATCTGTTGGGCTTTAGGAGTTACACCCAACATGAAAACTGCTTAGAATAATTAGGAGAGTAGCATGGTGAAGTGAAATAGGACACTTAGTATTTTTGGCCGAAAACCATGCGCAGTAGTAAGAATCACAACCGTATATAAATAGTAAGTTTAGTATTTATAGTAAGTCGTGATTTCTATGAGTTTTAGTTGTATTTTAATTTAGAAACTTCTTCCATGGCTTAGTATCCCTATTTAAAGGGTTGTAAACTCGTTTATTTTAATTATCAATTAATTTACAAATTTTTAAGAATTTATTTCTATTTTTCTTGTTCTTTTCCTCGTGGATTCGAGAAGTCTTTGTGAGGAGTCGAGAGAAGCTTTGTGGATTCGGAGTAGTTATCCATAATGAAGACGGTGATCGACCTCATCACGTTCATCCTTACGTTAATTGGTATCAGAGCGAGGACTCTCCTCGGGTCAATGGTAAAGAACGAAGGTATGAACCAAAATCCTATAGACAGTGATTCAGTGATTCGTTATCTTTCGAAAAGAATGGAAGCTTTCCATCGAAAGAATCAATTGACCATGCAAAGACTACAAACAACCCTTGACTGCCTTACAGATACGTTACTTCCACCCCGAGCCCTAAGCAATGCTCAACCGCACGTGGTTGTTATACGACACAACCTCAATTTTCATAGAGCATTACTAGTAGTGAATCGTAGGGCTACACCAGATGATTCAAGCTCTAACAATGAGGACCTTGATGAAGGTTATGCCTGACGACCAATCCATAGAGGCAATCATCTAGATCATGCTGAAAGAGACTATCGAGGTAAGGCTGAACTCCCTCGTTTTAATGTTTTATTACTCATAGAAGATTTCCTCGACTAGCTAGTCGAAGTAGAATGATATTTTGATTACATCGATGTGCCAGAGTATAAAAAGGTGAAATTAGTAGCGTTTAAATTAAAATCTGGTACTTCTGCTTGGTGGAAGCAATTACAACTCTCACATGCCTGACAGAATAAGGCGCCTATCTCATCATGGACATGTATAAAACGCTTTCTTCTATCACGATTCCTCCTTAGTGATTATGAGTAGGTATTGTTCCAGCAATACCAAAGCTGCCGACAGGGGAATCAAACCGTCATGGATTTCACTGAAAAATTTCAGTGGTTGGCAACGCGTAACGATCTGTCAGAAACCAAATCACAGAAGGTAACACGATTTATAGATGGGTTACAATCGACAATTCCAGACTGAGTTCAGATGCACCCAGTCGAGATCGTGGATGAAGTGGTTCTGTTGGCAGGTAGGGCAGAAACGCAACTTACAAGAATTTTTATTCGGCCTTATCTTTTAACTCGACCCCCATGACGGGTCTTATGCAGGATCCAGTGCTAGTACAAGGAAAAGAATTAGAATGAGGGCATCCTCAACCTCCTGCAATCGCAAACTATGGTACCGGGAGTGGCCCATTTAGGCCTTAACATGTAGCACCCACAATAGTGGGTTCGAGTAGGATTCCAAATCCTTGCGTTCAGCTAAGGCCGAATAATTGTTACCGTTGTGGCCAACCCGGCCATTTATCAAACACCCATCCTCAACGCCTCATAACCCACTTAACCATAAATGAAGGGGGCATTGAAGGTGAGACCATAAAAGAAGACCATGGCTTTGATGAAAATGAATAAGCCACTGAGGAAGGAGCAAATGACGAAGAATGATCAGGCGAGGATCGTGGCGAATTTCTAGTCGTGAGACGATTATTGTACACCCCATGGAAGGAATTACATCCACAATAATATAATATATTTTATACGTGGTGTACCGTCAATATCAAGATCCGTGATGTAATCATATATAGTGGTAGTAGCGAGAACATCATCTCAAAAGTGATGGTGGACAAGTTGCAGCTACTAACGACAAAACATCATTCCCTATACTCAAGTGGCTGGATAAAAATGTGAATGAGACCAAAATAACTGAACAATGTACTGTCTCGTTTTCAATTGGTAAAATTTATAAGGATCAGATACTTTGTGACATGGTCGACATGAAAGCATGCCATATGTTACTCGGTCGACCATGACAGTCAGACCGTGATGCGACCCATCGAGGACGAGACAATGTCTACATCTTTGCTTAGGATAGTCGAAAAATAATCCTTGCCCATATGACACCAGAGAACCATCTTGAAGCTTCTAAAGTGGAGGGAAGTTCCCTATTGACAATTCAGGATTTCTTGGAGGAATTTAAGGAAACCAGTAAAGTATACGCTGTATTGGTGAAGGGCAAGGAATCAGAGCCCTTAAATATTCTTCTAAGTTTAAGGTCATTACTAAAAGAATTTAAAGAAGTTTGGCCAGAAGATTTACCCGACGGATTGCCCCCATGAAGGACATTCAACATCACATAAACCTCGTCCCTAGAGCTAACCTACCCAACCACCCTCATTATTGAATGAGTCCGAAAGAGTATGAGATACTTCAGGGGTAGGTGGAGGAATTGATGTATAAGGGTCTTTGAGAGAGAGCTCATGTGTCATGCCAGTATTGTTAACACCAAAAAAAGATGGGAGCTAGCACATGTGTGTCGATAGCTGGGCGATTAACAAAATTACTATCAAATATCAGTTCCCAATACCGTGGTTGGATGACATGCTCGATATGCTAGAATGTGCCAATGTGTTCTCTAATTTATATATGAGGAGTGAGAACTATCAAATTCATATCCGACCTGGTGATGAGTGGAAAATGGTATTTAAGACTAAGGAAGGGTTGTATGAGTGGCTAGTCATGCCTTCGGTCTATCAAACGGACCAAGTACTTTTATGTGTTTGATGAATCAAGTGCTAAAACCATTCATTAGCCAATTTATGGTAGTATATTTTGATGACATCCTGATTATCATGCCCTAAACTCGAAAACCAGGCTTACGAAATTCCCGATAGCTGAATCCGGCGCCAACAGCCTTCGTAGTACCCCATTCTCGGCTCCCGGCACCCATATACCACGTTCCGATCCTGGGATCATACAAGGAGGATTTTTTTAACATGAATTTGATTCGTAATAAGCATAACTATAAGTATAACCCATGAACAATAACCAAGACACCATCACAAAATCCACTATCATAAAAAAATTTTAAGATATAATGCGCATAAAGAGAAATGCAATGACAATAATAATGAAAACTCTTAAAGCTCGATTGCACACTCCTGCTGCGACTAAGTTACGGTTGCGTCCTGGTGTAACACCTGGCCCAACCAAAATAGTGTCCTGAGGCATCCACGTGGGAACTGCCGTAGGATCACTCGATTAAACCACTCGTGTGAGAGATATTACCAACAAATTAACTTGGGTTATGCCACTAATGCAGTCAAGTTTGATTATGTTTGGACCGAGCACGGGCCGTAAAGCTAGCCGGCCTGTCTGTACTTGGCAACTGCCTATACGGGCCATACAACTCCTAAGGAATGATAGAAAAAACTAAAACTTAGGGAGGTCATGGGCCTCACTGGGCTTGTAGTCCACATGAATTATGGGCCTAGAGAATGCCTGGAAATGAAATATCGGCGTCGTTCAGTCCGCACTTGCCAAGTGTGACTTGCCCCAGCCTCAGCCTAAAGTATAAACTTTAAATCAATCGTCATTTTGCTTGAAATAGAGAAATGAGGCATTTTAGCCATCGGATCTCTTTTAAATTTACACTGAAGGCTGAAAACATTTCTCTGCGCCCATCCATAAAATCTGAACCCTGATCGTGGAACGGTGACCGTTGATCGCAAATCAGCCCCTTGCGATAAAACCCTGCATCTGTTTGCGGTCAAACTTTGTACAGCCCTTCATCAGGCCATGAAGCCATGAACCACCTATCCTATAAATTTCATGGCCAGGGGGCCATCAGGGCAGTCTCGGCAGCCGAAAGGGGGGTCCCACAAGGCCATTGGATCATAAATTGGGCCATTATGATAAAATCCCGCATTCGTTTGCCATAAAACTTTGTGCAGCCTTCATCAGGCCATGGGGAACCTATCCTACATATTTCATAGCCAGAGGGCCATCAGGGCAGCCCCAATAACCAGAATGGGCCACACAGGGCCACTGGTGGCAATTACCAAAGTGCAGGGCTAACTGAAATAAATCTCTAGATTTTTATATCCAGCCCTCTCTCTCACTCCCATAAACTCCAGCAGCTGAGAGAGAGAGAAGGGAGAAGAGAGAAAGGTGATAGGGTGGGTGATTGTGGGTCAGTGGTGCTTGGGATTTGGAAACTCGCGCACCTACGCCTTTCATTGGCCGGAAAATGCCAACCCAATCATCGTTGGAGCAAAACCCTGTTTAATCTGAGGTAAGATTGATCTCCAATCCATCCCCATCCAGTTTCTAGCAACATGCATGTAACTTATCCCTACTCCATGTAATGCAGGGTCTCGGCTCGTCGAGTTCGTGGACCCGTTGAAGCTAGAGCAACCCCAAGGACTACCCAAACGACAATAGGTGCGGACCATTATCCTTAGGTGGCCAAGTACCAATTTTAGGATAAATTTAATGGTTGTGGATGTTAGATTGATGTGCATGAGTAATTTAAGAAAAATCTAACTGGGAACCTACATGATAAGTCCACCCAACATGCATGCGTTGATAAATTGTTATTTAATTAGCCTTCAATTTGTTTAGGATGAAATTGGTGTTGCATGCTCATCCTTGCATCTGATCTTTGCATGTTCTTCTTTGTAGCATGCATAATTGTATTTTTACTGCTGTACTTTTTTTTTGCATTATGGATGTTGTGTTATCTCTTGTCTCCTAGGTAATTCGGCACCATATGTACACACGTCTAACTTATGTTGTTAAGAGTAGATATATTCATTGTAATATCCTGAATTTTAGGCTGGATGTATTGTACGCATAATTCCATCTGTATTAAGATGAACTCTTAGCTGAAATGTTATTGAATACAACCCATTTTCCTGGTTGGTCAGCAAACTGAGATTTTTTAGGGTGGTCCCGTTGGTTGGACAGTCCTGTGACTAGGCTAACTAATTTGGGCGGATGCAAATGGGCGACAGTAGTGAGACTACATGTGTTGCTTGCACCCGATATCGTGCGTTACTTGCTCACCTGAACTTGGGCTGCCTAGTCTACCGATTAACCAACCATACTTGTTAACCATGTTTGCTCACGCTTGTTTAGAACCTGGAACACCCCTCACCTACTGACGCCCACTGACAACAACTAGAAATTGATCCACAGTCTCGTGAGCTGGGCATGGTGGAATGGGATATTATATTCGAGCTGTCGACCTACGCTCGGGTGACGAGCCTCCCCGTAGTGATCCGCGAGCGATCCCGCTTTCCAACACCCCTCACGTGCTTACAATCGGGGGTGAGGAACCCGATGGGATCAAGGATCGCGGGACCCTGGCCTCGCACGCTGAGGGGTCATGGGCTCGCAAACGAATGAGGGCATTGATATCGTTGGGGTGTACCAATTTCCCTAACCTACTGGATGAACGGACTTAACTAAAAACTCGATTAACATGTTCACGATCGCATTGCATTTGTTAGGTTGGCGACTCGGTAATTAAGGTCGCGGTGAGGGAGTGTTGGTTATGCGCGATCATTAGACGAAGTCGCTCGAGGGAGTGTTGTTGTGAGGTCATGCATCATACCATAATTCATGCATATGCATTAATAAGATTAGTTAGAGATATATGAATGTATGCTTTTCATTAAATTCATCATAGAATTGATATTTAATGTAACTTATGGCTAATGACACCCGCTAAGTTGATCACTCACTCCTACTCTAGGATAATGTTTTAAAACACTAACCAGACTCTTCAGTAGATGCAAGTGATACAAAGATTGACGAGTCGAGCAGGGTGAGTATAGATGAGGAAGAGGAGCTTTCCTACTCTAGCTTAAGTGTGGGTCACCGTAGACTGAGCGGGCTGACTATGGGCGGTTGACCAGGGGATTTAGCGCACTACTTTTTTAGACATTTTATATATGTATTTTGTCAGGCAAAGCCTTGTGCAACCCGTTTAATATTCTTATAGACTCGTATATCTTAGCCACCTTCATTTCAGTAGACTAGTCGTGGTTATGGTTTATATTCCAGTTGATTCTATTTTTGCTCATTTAAATTGGATTATATGCAAATCACTAAAATTAGGTTTTAAGTGACACTCGAAAACTTGGAGGTCGAGTGTTTGCACGACCCCCGAATTTCACTGCGTTACACCTGGCGTCACCCACACGCATCAATCGTGCATAAGCTTATAGAAAGTTTAGAGGGCGGTGTAAGTGTATGCGCAATATATACATGCTCAAAATGCAATATCAGTGTGACGCGAAATCATGCTGATGAGTCCATGAATGCAATCAGCCGTACTAAGGCTATGCAATGCAAGACATGAATCTATTGGCCACACCAAGGCCATACGATACAAGGCCTACATAGCCAATGTCATGTGCAAGATGCAGCTCAAGCATACCAATCCACATATCAATCCAGCTCATCTTTGGAGTATCATATATCAATACAGTTCTCAGTGGATAATCACCGGGTTTTAGTACACTCCAAATGACACTGCCCCTTTCCCAGGTGCGCAATCCAAGTGAAAGTAATAAACCTTACTATCTGCCTGACCAATATCCAGTCAATACCTATCCGACATGTTGATAGCGGACCCATTTACGAGTTGGTCATACTTAGCCTAGCAATGCCCCTACCCTCGGGCAGGTAAGGCCACACCCCATTCCAACCGACCATGACACAGTAGGAGACGTGGCCTCTTGGTATTCTGCCCTCATGCGCTCATGTAATCCACTCGGTCTCAACGTCGGAGTGTCTTCCGATACTGTTAGGTTTTTGGATTTTTACCCAGGGATATCTATGGCGCCCCGATGTTAATGACAGTATTTCCAGTGTCCAATCCTAGCATTCACGATATGCCTATGGAGGCTACCGTCCTGATGTCGCTAGGGCGTACAATAATCACAACACACAATGCAAGATGCATGAGTCATACAATCCAGTCATGCATCAATCCTACACATACTATGCGCTCATGTGAGATAATCTCCGCCTATCAGGGAGTCCCATAACAACCTGCCTAATGGCATATGTAATGGTTAACCACATCTCATATCATGATAATATGCTAAGCATACTCGTAATCGGTATCAATAACCAGCATCGATAATCAGCCTATATGCAAGTCGGGGTTCATAGATGAACAGCTGACCTAAACCAAGATATAAGGATCGGCCCTCGGCTGGAGATATACCCAATACGATAGCATGGAGCCATCCATCTACGATGATGATGGACCATGTAACATCAACGGGGCCTAATGATTTGGGTTAACCCAGGTCACAATGTGGACATTTAACCATTATTGCCCATCAATGTGGACATTTAACTAATAATGCTCCCAAGGAGTGGCCCACATAATGCCTAAAATATAGTGGGGCCCATGGCCTCACATAGGGGCCTAATATACATCACCATGGGCCTCACTCAAGGGCCTCATACACATCTTAATGGGCCTCATTCGTGGGCCACATTTGCATCACGTTAGGCCTCACTCATGGGCCTCATATTTATCATATAGGGTCTCACCGAATGGGCCACAATTACATCATAATGGGCCTCCTCACATGGGCCGTATATACATCACATTGGGCCTTATCATATGAGCCTCATATATATCACGTCAGGCCTCACACATGGGCCACATATATAACATATCGGGCCTCACTCATGGGCCATAAATTCATCACATTGGGCCTTATATACATTAAGTGGGTCGCATCTATGGGCCTCATATACATCAAGTGGGATGCATCAATGGGCCGCACCAATGGGCCTCAAATACATCAAGTAGGCCACATCAATGGGCTGCACCAATGAGCCTCAAATACATCAAGTGGGCCGCACTAATGGGCCACACCATTTACACCATTCATCTATTTTAAAGATCATTTTAGAGCCTTTCTAAAAAAAATGAATCATATCGACAGATCACCTGGACCATACCAAAAATAACAGTGGAGATAATGATTTCTGTTGTTAAAATTTCCCAGGGGCCACCATGATGTTTATTTTCCATACAATATGTTCATAAGGTCATAGAGACCTGAATTAAGACGGAAAAACAAATATCATAATAATCCAAAACTGTTGTGGTCCCAAAAAGGCTTTCAATATTAGTCATTCAATCTTCCACTGTTTTCTACAGTGTGGTCCACCTGATATATGGATCTACCTCATTTATAGTCTCAAGCCTTAAGACAAGCTCACTGTTTGGATGGATGGTTTGGATGTAACACATACATCAAGGTGACCACTTGATAGACGGTGTGAATATAATATATACATCAGCGGTGGGTCCCACCATCCATCCATCTGGACGATGTGGATAAGACCCATACATCAGGTGGGATTCCCACCGTCCCAAGTAGTGGACGGTGCAGATGCACCACATACATTAAGCCTCACATGGCACCGTCCAGATGGACAGTGCTTGTTATAGAATACATGCATTAAAGGTGGGTCCCACATGGGCCCACCAGATATACATATATCATATAATATTATTATATTTTATTTTTTTTGAAAACGTCCAATGTCCAAATGGTTGGACGTCCGTCCAATGGACGGTCTGGATTACCTACATCAAGGTAGGGCCCCACATGGCAGATGGACGGTGTGGCTACATACATCAGGTGGAGTCCCACCTTAGATGGACGGTGTAGATATAAATGCATACATCACGTTGGGTTAGCATGGATGAAAGACATACGTCAGGTGGGTCCACACGTGTGGGACCCACCAGCTTTAAATAAAGATGATATATGTGATTTTCCTCCGTCTAGGTCTGTCCAAGAATGAACAACATGGATAGGTGGGGTCCACATGGGTGGGCCCCCAGTTTAGTCCACTTGGTGGGATAGCATGGATCAAATACATTCATCATGGTGGGATCCATCTAGGTGGGCTACACGGCCGCATCACCATTAAGAAATGAAAGAGAGGGAGAGAAAGAGAGAGAAGACGATGTAGTGGAGGGACCTCGCCACTATGGGCCCCTCCTAGATCACAACACATACGTCAAAGTGGGTCCCATCATAAATGGTCCCTCAAATGAAAATCAGTGGTGGATCACCCACCAATTGGCCTCCTTCTTTAGCTCCTTGAAATGCTAATCTCCTAAGCTCCTTCTTTGATGGAGGATGATGAAGTTAGGATGGTTGGATGGTGAGATGTGGGGGTAGAAAGTGGGCTACACTTGGCTCTTTGGAATGGCTTGGATGTTGATTTCTTAGTTTCTTGAGAAATGATTTAAGAGAGAGAGAGAGAGAGAGAGAGAGAGAGAGAGAGAGAGATGTAAGAGTGAGTGATGAGTGAAAAGGTGATGAGTAATGGGTGATGGGTGTAAGGAAGGGATGGGTGGAGAGAGAGAGAGAGTTGACTTTGGGAATGGGAGAGGTATGGGCGTTGTAAGGGGAGTGAAGGGACGTGTACTTAACTTGAGGTGATTGATTGATGTGATGGGTTGTAGAGATTCTCTCAAAATTTGCAACGTGCGGTATTTTCTTCAAAATAAACATGGGCCCACAACTCCTGCCTAGGGTATCGCATCGGCGTGCAAGATGTTCACACCCCAAGTATAGGGTTGTGATGTAGTAATAATCTTGGTGAGACTGTGGTTGAATCCACAAGGACTGAACCTTGTACGTAATCTGAAAGTAACCAAAAATATAACTGGACGAAGATGTAATCTAAATCAAAGGAATATGAGGGACTAATGGTGAAAGTATTGATCTAAAACTTGTAAATTCAAAGGTAAGAAACTAGGGATTCAAATGATCCACTTGTAGAGATCAGGGAAATCTACGCTTGATTCATGAACTCAACTGGACTTCGAGTCCCATCTTCATCCAGTTGGAAGATATATCGTTAAAACTTAATTTGAACTTCTTTTGATCTAGTTTTTAAAGAGATAAAAGGTATGAGAATTAGAGTTGATTTCATCACAAAACCATGCCCATGAGACAAAGCAAACAACAGAATTAAACTAATCCACATCCAATCTAAGGGATGTATGAATGTTAGGAAGGATTCCATCATCCAATCATGCCCAGGAGATGATGGTGAACAATAGGGTTCCCAAATTCACAAACCTTATAATGCAAAGGAAATACTCAAAGCCATCGCAGATCTATTGTAATTTCAGTCACAACAAACCATTAAAAACTAGAAGATTCCTTATAATCAACTAGAATTAAATCAGTTCTTAACATGAATCAAATCCGTAAAGTCATTCCCATCACGCCACAAGCTTCACCTCTTAGCCCTAGATAAGAGGTTTAACAAATCATGACCATGATTAACTAAATCTTTGAGTAAAACATAAATCAACCAAAAAATAATAATAATAATAAAGGAGAAAAAATACTCTTTTTAGAAGAACACTGCTCCACGCTACTTCTCTCCCTATCTCTGCTCCACGTCCAGATTAGATGCCTCCACGGCTGCCTTGGATTTGCTCACATCCAAGGAATTTCTCCCGTCGTCCTTACTCACGTCCTCCTTGCCTCCACGGCTGCACTGATGACTTAATCCCCCCTCACTAGTTGCGTCTCTCTCTCTCTCTCTCTCTCTCTCTCTCTCTCTCTCTCTTTTATAGGGATTTTTAGTCGGTGGAGAGACTGGAATGAAGAAAGTCGGTTGAGTGCACTATAGCTTTTACGCATCCGCAAAAGAAAAACGCAACCAAGTTGCGTTCGGCCGCAAGTTTCGAGACACTTACTGTCCAAACCCCATTTTTTTCTTCTTGGCTAGGGTTAGCCTTGGCTTGAGCATCATCTGAACGATTTAGATCAGCCAACCGATCAGAGATGGTGGGCCACATCCTCCTGAAAATCCCTGACACGTCCATATGTTTTCCTTTCGTACGTACTGTGTTGATGTGTTCGGTGGGTCCCATGGTGATATTTTCAGAGAAATTCACCCGGTTCATTGGATTCCTAGAGAAATTTCAGTTAGAAAGGGGTGATTTTAGTTGAGTTTTGGTGCGGTCCACTGTATCAAACCAACTCACCGTCCATCTTGTGTTTTCTGATGATCCGAGTGCGTACACGTGCATAGGCCAAAAAGGAAAGGTAGGCAAGGGTATTGCCCCTCCTCTAGACTCAATTGACGGTCCAGATCATCAAAATATGAGATGATTGGGGCCCACTAGCCAAAAATGGCCTCCGTGCGTAAAGATGCTGGATAGTTTTTATTTTTCTTTAAAAACTGTCAGTCAACCCTTTTGTTTGATCGGACTCTCTGTTCGGTGCACATCTTGTGCACGAGTACCCTCTGTACATGGGGGGTCCATCATGATGTATCTTAGGATCTGTTCCATTCATCCACTTCCCCGTCTAATTTAAATGGTTGAGTCCAAAATTGAGGCATATCCAGAGATCAGGTGGGCCCCATATTGATGATTTATGGGCTGATATGTCCGTTGGGCCACTTCGACAAGGTCCAATGGCTGAAATTTGACGTGTATGGTTAATTTATGGTCCTCAGACCATATGTGAAGTTTGGAGCCAAGAACCCTGTGATCTTGCATTTTGAATGATTTTCGAGCCTGTTTATCGTGAGTTGCTGGATTTTCTCGAATCCCGGGCATGTAAATTCTTCGATCTCGGTCTCCTGGAGTCCGTTCCTTACCTTGATGATTTATGAGCGTCAAATCCATGCTTTTAGTACCCTTTTTCAGTCCAAGCTACTAAATACATCAAAAACACAATTAAAATAGGCCGTTAAGCAGTATCATGTTCACAAAATTGAGTAATAATTGGGGTCTAATATGTAATATTTAACCATCAACACAACTCCCAACCAGCATTTTGCTAGTCCCGAGCAAAGTATGCGAAAAATAAGTTGAGAATTATAAGACAATTTCTATAAACACGAGTGATTTTTGAAAAATAATCCAGATATTAGAATTCTAAGATTCATGAGTGTTGGGCATACTCTCTCCTGGACTCAAGCGCATGGTAAACTTCATAATCAAATTCAAAGTATTAATTCATCAATTAGCAAAAATTTTAAACATTAGGATCCATGAGTGTATAGTGTAATCTCGGCTTATCAACATTAAGATTCAATTCGTTATTTCATAATATCATTGGTAACCAACAAGAGAATTCATGACAACCAAAACCTAAACCAAAACTTGCCTCACAGATCATCCTTTCATTTTACCAACTTTTGATTTTTTTATTTAAAATAACGCCACGGAGGGGAATCAAATCCTCACCTACAGGGAGCAAACCTATGGCGAAGACAAGTCATCCAATAATTTTCAAATGTCAACCTTGGGGAATCGGATCTTCACTTATAGGGAGCAAACCTATGGTGAAGACCATTTACCCAACCCTTTCAATTTTCTCAGGCTGGTTCCTTTCATGCTTAGTGATTACCAAGTTAATCCTTCAATATCGAACTGAAACCTCAATGTGTAAGCGACATGTGACATGTGAAATCATGATTCAACCAATGTTTAAAACTTCTAATCATGGATTGATAATTTGAACGCAACTGTGGAATCTATCAGATAGCTAAATCTAAGAGACGTAAATCCCCAACACTCCGCATCTTATAATTCTAAATCAACGATGATTATCAAAATCACTTCGAATTCACAAGAATTTTCAAAAAAATTTTAAAAATTTTCACAATTTTTGCTCAAGACCGAGAAAACACTGATTAGGTGACCTAATCACCCACTCCCCACCTAAAATCTACATTGTCCTCAATGTAAAAAAAAAAAAAAAAAAAGCATACAATGCACATGGGACAATGAAGTAAAAGAAAAGTGATGGAAAGATAGTACCTGACGAGGAAATTAAACAACCTTTCCAAAGAGATATCAGCATGAGAGCGGGTCAGCACAAGAGTGAAATCAACAAAAGTAACCTATCCTAAAACAACTTAGAAAACAAACTAACCCAACAGCATAAAACCGACTATCCTAGAACGGCATAAAATAAACTATCATACTCCTATAAAAGCATGGGAAAAGCTACTCAGTCATGCCACAAGTTTCCTCTTCTGGCCAGTATCATGATAAATTTCTCAGTAGGTTTCTCAACAGGATAATCCAAAAGCCCTTTTTGCAATAGGCTTGGATGCCCTGGAGCATGAATGTCCAGAGAAACTTATGTACCTCAACAAAAATTTGTTGTTCAATCGCTTGAGGTATCTAAAGTATATATGATTCACCTGTGACAGAAAAAGTGTCAAAGTTAGTATCCCATGGTGAATCAGAGACTACAAGTAAAGAGAATTTAAAAAAATTTTCAAAAAGCGATGTAGTCTCAACACAGTCCGAAGTTTTAGACTCTGGTTCAATTCTCAGCTCCTCCTTTAATGGTAAGCGATCAAGATCTATGGAGGGAAGGATTTCAGAGTAAGGGTTCCCTCGGTCCGTGACAACCATCGAGGTATTGTTCTGTAAGGCATCCACTATTTCTTTTATCATGGGATCGTTTGAATCTGCAAAATGTGCCAAACAATTATCCAAAGAGATGGAAAATTTAATTGAGAGTGACTCATTTTCCATATTGAAGCCTGTGATGATCTGTCCAAGTATTCTATCATTTCTGAAAGTGCATGGACGCATGCTCTCTTGCTCTTGCCCTACATAGACAGATTGAAAATCATTAGGGGAAGCATTGATGTGAACACTCTGTTCATTGAAACTACTCAGTCGAGGCATTGAATCGTCAAACGTGTACAGTTCAGATGATGACCTTAACTAGGTGGTTTCAAATTCCAGAGTCGTATCGAGCAACTCGTCCGTCTCCCGAATCATGTCATCATTAATTCAGGAAAGTGGTCTAAACATGTCTCACAAGAGTTAGAAGGGTCGGTTGTAAGGGGCTTATGCTCTACATTTAAATCAGGCATGTCAGATGAGTGAAGCAAATCCTTATGACCGATCACTACATGTACTTCTTGATCACTGACCTGAACCATACTTGAGATTGATTCTAGGGAAATTTGGGCTGAACATTCATGATTGTCATCCTAATACGCATCATCAACTAATTCCGTGTAGTGCACACTTGGGATGAGATCACTTTTCTCACGTTCTATTCTTAAATTAGGTTGAGGTTCAAATAAACTAACCTCTCCCTCATCATTGAAATCATGTGTGTCATGTGAGTGAAGTGTGTCACTATCATCATATTTAAAAGACACCCACGTCTCTTGATCATTCCTTTGGACCATCATTGAGATCGACTCTTCAGAAAATTGAACCATATGCTCATTAACATAATCCAACTCTTCATTCCAAATTTCAGAGTTCTTCAAAAGCGAGCTAGGATCACTTTCCTCGCATTATATTTTTGGATTGGGTTATGGTTGGGATGAACGAGCTTCCTCTATCTTATCGAGGTACGAATTAAGCGCTTCCAACGTTTTTTCTAATTTTCGCAAGATAAACCATGTTACGCTGAAATGAATCCTCTTGGATCATTTCTGGTTGGATTTCAAAGGTAGGGTATCCAAGAGAATAACATTATAATACGTTGTTGGTTCATCTTCCCAATTTTGATGTTTTCACTGGTTATAGTCATATGGATCATATGTGGGAGAATATGATGGTTGATAATAGTTCTCATTCCCATAATTATGATCGCGTAAGGACTTGTTAACCGATGGAGCATAATATTCCAGTCGATTCTCGATTATAGTTTAAGAAAAATCTTGAAATATAGGTTGAATTATATCATAATCATTATACGTTCCTCCCAATATCTCTTATCCATCTCAACATAATGATGTACTCACTCTTCCATGGTGAAACCCTAACTCTAAAGATAATCCTAAAAGAAAATAAAAGAAAAAAAAATCATATAGAACTAAGAGATCTAGATAAAGAAGTTAGAAAGAAGTTACCAGATTGGAAGTTCCTAAGTTAGAAACCTGTAAAAGAAAACAAGTTAATTTCTAAAATAGAAAGTCTAAAAATAGAAAGATCCTAAAAAGGAAAATAAAAAGAAAACTAGTTTCTAAAAAAGAAAAATTTTCTAAAATTAGATAATAGAAAATTTCTAAAACAAATTAGGAAAGTTCTAAAACCTAAAATAGAAAGAAAGTTAGTTTCTAAATTTAGAAAGTTTCTAAAAATAAAACTCTAATTCTAAAAATAGAAAAAAAATATAGAGAAATTAGAAAGAGATTACCAATTTAGAAGATCTATCTCAAAATCCTACAAAACAGGAAAGTTAGGTTAGTTTCTAAAAATCAAATAGAAAAATCCTAACCTAATAATTAGAAAAAAACCTACTCTTAACCTAATTCTAAAACCAGTTAATTTCAGAAAAATGCAATAGTCAATCCCGGACAATGGGGCCAAAAACTTGTTCACACCCCAAGTATAAGGTTGTGATGTAGTAATAATCTTGGTGAGACCGAGGTCGAATCCATAGGGACTGAACCTTGTACGTAATCTGAAAGTAACCGGAAATAGAACTAGACGAAGATGTAATCTAAATCAGAGGAATATGAGGGAATAATGATGAAAGTATTAATCTAAAACTTGTAAATTCAGAGGTAGGAAACTAGGGATTCAAATTATCCACTTGTAGAGATCAGGGAAATCTACGTTTGATTCATGAACTCAACTGAACTTCGAGTCCCATCTTCATCCAGTTAGAAGATATATCACTAAAACTCAATCTGAACTTCTTTTGATCTAGTTTTCAAAGAGATGAAAGGTATGAGAATTAGAGTTGATTCCATCACAAAACTATGCCCATAAGACAAAGCAAACAACAGAATTAAACTAATCCACATTTAATCTAAGGGATGTATGAATGTTAGGAAGGATTCCGTCATCCAACCATGCCCAGGAGACGATGGTGAACAACAGGGTTCCTAAATTCACAAACCTTATTATACAAAAGAAATACTCAAAGCCATCGCAAATCTATTGTAATTTCAGTCACAACAAACCATTAAAAACTAGAAGCATTCCTTATAATCAAACCAGAATCAAATTAGTTCTTACCATGAATCAAACCCGTGAAGTCATTCCCATCACGCCACAAGCTTCACCTCTTAGCCTTAACTAAGAGGTTTAGCAAATAATGACCATGGTTAACTAAATCTCTGAATAAAACATAAATCAACAAAAAAAAAACAAAGGAGAAAACAACACTCTGTTTAGAAGAAAACTGCTCCACACTACTTCTCTCCCTGTCTCTGTTCCACATCCAGATTGGATGCCTCCATGGTTGCCTTGGATTTGCTCACGTCCAAGGAATTTCTCCTGCCCTCTTTGCTCACGTCCTCCTTACCTCCACGGCTGCACTGATGGCTTAATCTCCCCTCACTGGCTGCCTCTCTCTCTCTCTCTCTCTCTCTCTCTCTCTCTCTCTCTCTCTTATAGGGATTTCCAGTCAGTGGAGAGCCTGGAATGAAGAAAGTCGGTTGCGTGCACGCGTAGCTTTTACGCATCTGCAAAAGAAAAACGCAACCAAGTTACGTTCGGCCGCAAGTTTCGGGACGCTTACTGTCCGAACCCCATTTTTTTCTTCTTGACTAGGGTTAGCCTTAGCTTGAGCATCATCTGAACAGTTTAGATCAGCCAATCGATCAGAGATAGTGGGCCACAACCTCCCGAAAGTCCCAGACACGTCCGGATGTTTTCCTTTCACACGTATTGCGCTGACATGTTCGGTGGGCCCCGTGGTGATATTTTCAGAGAAATTCGCCCCGTTCATTAGATTCCTAGTTTTAGTCGAGTTTTTGTACACGTGCATAGGCCAAAAAGGAAAGCTAGGCAAGGGTATTGCCCCCCTCTTGACTCCATTGACGGTTTAGATCATCAAAATATGAGATGAGTGGGGATCACTAGCCAAAAATGGCCTCCATGCATAAAGATGCTGGATGGTTTTTATTTTTCTTTAAAAACTGTCGATCAGCCCTTTTGTTTGACCGGACTCTCCGTCAGGTGCACATCTTGTGCACATGTACCCTTTGTACATGTGGGGTCCATCATGATGTATCTTGGGAATCCATTCCGTTTATCTACAACACCGTCTAATTTAAATGGTTAAGTTTAAAATTGAAGCATATCCAAAGATTAGGTGGGCCCCATATCGATGATTTATGGGTTGATATGTCCGTTGGGCCACTTCCACAAGGTCCAATGGCTGAAATTTGATGTGCACAGTTAATTTATGGTCATCAGGCCATATGTGAAGTTTGGAGCCGAACAGATGGTGAGAACCCTGTGATCTTGCATTATGGACGATTTTCGAGCCCGTTTATGGTGAGTTGCTGGATTTTCTTGAATCCTGGGCATGTAAATTCTTCGATCTCGGTCCCCTGGAGTCCGTCCCTTACCTTGGTGATTTATGAACGTTAAATCCACGCTTTTAGTACCCTTTTTCAGTCCAGTCTCCTAAATATACCCTATATCACAAACACTATTAAAATAGGCCGTTAAACAATATCATGTTCGCGAAATTGAGTAATAATTAGGGTCTAATATACAATATGTGACCCTCAACACGAGACACGACGTTGGAACCGTGGCGACGACACGGTCGCTAGGATACAAGTTTCTAGTTGAGTCGATTCAGATTTTCAGGATGCAACTTAGGGCCATGTGCAATCGCTGATTACAGGTCGCAGGTTGCCGAAATTCGACTGGGAGTACCGCGGAAGCCTAAGGAATGGTATGGTCTAGGGTACGGGTCTTACACTAATATATAGCCATGATGAGACAAAGCACACGGAACATCTCAGGCAGGTGCTACAGGTGCTATAAGTTAATATGTTGTACCTCAACTTGAAGAAGTATAGTTTTTTAACGGATAACCTATTGTTCCTAAGATTTATTGTAACTTCCACGTGCATCCATGTGGATGATGAAAAGGTGTGAGCATTAGGGAATGACCGATCCAACAAACATTCATGAAAGGAGTTTCCACGGGTTGACAACCTTTTATCGTCGATTCGTGTAGAATTTTAGTATGATAGTTGCACCTATTACAGATTACATGAAAAAAGAGGTGTTTCAGTGGACCGATGAGGCTGACAAGAGCTTTTATGAGATCAAACATCGGTTGTCCACAATACCGGTCTTGGATTTTCCTAATTTTGATAAGTTGTTTAATGTTGAGTTTGAAGTTTCATATGTTGGAATTGGAGGAGTATTATGATAGGCAGGTAGCCTTTTACAGTGAGAATCTCAACGAGGCTCGAAAGAAGTAGCCGACGTATGAGCTTGAGTTGTATGTGGTTGTTTAGGCGTTGCGACATTGGCGACACTATCTGATCCAAAGAGAGTTTGTTTTGTACACTAACCATCAAGTATTAAAGTTTATTAATAGTCAGGTTAACGTGAATCGTGTATATGCTAGATGGGTTGCATTTTTGAAGGAATTTATGTTCGTTCGGAAGCATAAGTCTGGGCAACAGAATAAGGTGGCTGATGTACTTAGCCTCTGTGCATCATTACTCATTATAATGAGCAATAAGGAGTTATATGCCGAGGATAAGGACTTCGAAGATGCTTGAATGAAGTGCTAAGAAGGTCAACCCAATGACCTACATATATAGGACAGTTTTCCTTTGAAAGGAAATCAATTGTGCATCCCCCAAAGTTCTCTGAGGGAGCAGATTATTCAGGAGCTATATGGTGGTGCCCTTGGTGGACACCTTTGGTAAGACAAGTCACAAGCTCTTGTGGAGGAGCAGTATTACTAGTCACAATTAGTACGTGATGTGGGAAAAACAATGCAACATTGTCATATTTGTTAGACCTCCAAGGGGTAATTCAGAATGCAGGCCTCTACACCCCACTACCTGTGTCGGATGACCCTTGAGATGATCTATCTATGGACTTCGTGCTTAGTATCCCATGAACACAACACAACATAAATTCGGTATTTATAGTAGTAGATCATTTCTCTAAGATGACGCACTTTATACCATCCAAAAAGATCCTCGATGCAATACACGTGGCGAATCTATTCTTTAGAGAGGTCGTGCGGCTATACGGGGTTTCTAAGACCATTACTTCTGACCATGACACGAAGTTCATTAGCCACTCTTGGCGGACTTTGTAGGCTTGATTCGATACATAACTTTAGTTTAGCAATGCCTACCACCCACAGATTGATGGGCAAACTGAAGTTGTGAATCGCACGTTGGGAAACCTTCCTTAATGTATTTCAAGTGAAAAATCGAAGCAATGAGATTTTTCCTTGTCTCAAGCAAAATTTTAATTCAACAACATGGTGAACCGCTCAATAATGAAGTCCCCGTTCCAGATTATTTATGATCGAGTGTGTCGCCACACACTTGACTTGGTCCCTCTACCCAAGCTCCCACACATGAGCACTGTAGTGGAACATATATCAGACCGGATCACGAGCATTCATGTGGAGGTGTAAACCAAGCTACATACCTCAAACGAGAAGTACAAGGAGCAAGCAGATAAGCATCGATGACAAATGGTGTTCAAGGTGGGTGAGCACGTTATGGTCTATCTACACAAAGAGAGATTTCCAACCGGGACATACAACAAATTGAAGAATAAGAAGATTGGATTGGTACCGATCCTTTGAATGGTTAATGATAACGCTTACGTTGTTGATCTTTCGAATGACATGACGATCTCATGAATTTTCAACGTCGCAGACCTGACCAAGTATCATGAATCAAAGAAGGACGGGAACTCGAGGACGAGTTCTTTTGAAGTGGAGGGGACTGATGTAGAGTGAGTTGCGAATAGTTTCATGGCCAAGATGGATCAGAAAAGGCTCGATCGGAAGCGGAAGTGATCCATACCGTCCAAACCTTAAAACGGTGTATCCCACAAATCGAAATGAGTTATTCGATGTACCATATATGATTTTGGGGTAGAATGAGCTACTTTAGCCACCCAACCCTCATATACTAGGTTGCGCATGCCGAATTTGCAAAATACCATTAGATTGATGTCGAATTCCTGTTTTAATTTCATTTTTACTATTTATAGTAAGTCTTAGTTTGAATATAACTCTTCATCCGTTGGGCTTTAGGAGTTATGACCAACATGAAATGTGCTTATAATAATTAGGAGAATAACACTGCTTGTTAAATGTGAAGTCTAAAGCTTGAATATGAAATTTGAAGCCTGAATTTAAAATCTGAAGTAAAAAACTTGTTCAATAATTATGGTTGAAGTCTAAAAATTAAGTACTGAATTTGAAACAACTTGTTTGTTAACAAACATATGAAATGTCTGAAATATGTTAATTTGACACATTTGCCCATATCTCCTGTTTGGAAATGTTTTACATTATAAAGAAATTATTTTTTATTAAATGAAAATAAAATTATTCTATTTAATTCAAATAAACTTAAGTACTTAATAGAAAATTAAATATCATTATTCATAAAAATAGATAAAAAAAATTAATGATTTTTTTTTTTTTGGGTCCTTACTCTTGCCCGGGTGGTAAACTCTTAGGAGTTTCAACTCCCAGTCAAGGGTTCAAGTACCCATATGTAGTGAAATTCCACCAGTGTGAGCGTGTGGGGTGATTTGCATATATAAGTGTGGTGACAATTTCTTCTCACATATTAGACATAATAGTTTGTTCAAAGTCTCCAAATACTCCTTCCACTTCAGGCATATCATTCTCTGATTCGATACTCATCTCTAAAAGAACATTTTCATCATTGCATTCTGGATCAGAGATGGATTCTTTTATGATGTAGTTGTGTAGTTTTATGCATGTAATAACTGTCTTTTTGTGTTGGGAAGGAATATGGTGTCAACTTTGATCTCATTTGAACCGTTAGTAGAACTTAGAGCTCGAGGAGAGTTAGCGCCACATACATACAACAGCTATATAGCTGGTGTGCAGTTTGCTTATCATATTGAGCAAACTCAATTGGGCCCACCTTGAATTTATGTGGTCTATCTACACCGTCCATCCATTTTTCCATCTAAATTAAGGGGTTGAGTCCAAAATTGAAGCATATCCAAAGATCAAGTGGATCATACCACAAGAAACAGTGAGGATAATGCTTTCCACCGTTGAAACCTTTCTAGGCCCCACAGTGATGTTTATTTGTCATCCAACATGTTCATTATATCATACGGACATGGATGAAGGGAAAACACAAATACAAGTTTGCTCCAAAACTTCTGTCGCCCCCAAGAACTTTTCAACTATAGAAGTTCAATTCAGTTGTTTCTTGTGAGTGTGGTCCATTCCAACATTTTATATAGTTCATTTTTGGGCTCATGCCCTAAAATTATCTGGTAAAATTGATGGAAGGAGCGGATCAGATATATAAATCGCAGTGGACCTCACAAAGTTTACTCAATACACTTTTATCGGACCGAGTAAACTCACACTACACCAAAATCATCAAAATGGTACGGTTGGGATTTTGGATCAGAAACGGCTTTAAGCCGATCCTGATTTGAGACGGTAACCAACCGTACTCAATTCCTTGTGTTATACATTGTTCCTTTCACTGGGTTGTTGGTGTGTCCCAATTGAGTGTTGGATCTTCTTATTTCTTATTATTTTATTTTATTGTTTTATTTTGAAACAGATGGACGGCATGGATTCGATCAGTAACTTCTAAGTGGACCCCACAAGGCCCAAG
Organism: Magnolia changhungtana; assembly: GCA_030180095.1. NCBI lineage: Eukaryota > Viridiplantae > Streptophyta > Magnoliopsida > Magnoliales > Magnoliaceae > Magnolia > Magnolia changhungtana. The sequence goes on along the minus strand of JASAUF010000462.1, from coordinate 638,837 downwards.
AGGCACATTGTTATATATCTGTCGCAGACTACCAATGGGTTTTAGCCCTTTCTAACGCCAAAAGCCCAAAAATCCCTCATTTCGCATCCATCGCCGTCTCTGTCTCCGTCTCCCTCTCTCAAGCTCCCTCTCTTTCGATCTTCCGATCTCAATCCTCTCTCTCTCTCTCTCTCGATCTCCCTCTCACTCTTCCTCCCTCTCCCTCGATCTCCCTCTCCCGATCTCAACCCTCTCTTTCGATCTCCCTCTCCCTCTCTTTCTCTCTCTCGATCTACCTCTCCCTCTACAGCAACAGCGCATCGTCTCCAGCAACCGCACATCCTCTCCAACATCATCTCCAGCATCGTCTTCACCACTCTAAGTGCGGCCAGCAGCTCCCGCCCTTCACCTCTTCCCCGACCATTTCTGGTAAACAATGGGACCAATGATCTAGATGGTCTGGGTTTTTATAGATGTATGTCATTTATACAACGGATGCAGATATAGAATAGTCTTGCCATTCATCATTTGTTGTGAATGTTTAAGGTGTGCACAACATGTGTTTGATGAAATGGCTCTGTTTTAACAATTTTCAATTTATATTTTCACATTGGTGGGCTCACTTATTGAATGGATTAGATCATTCAATGATAAATATGATTCTTGGGAGCCCTTTGTTGAGCCAATGGATGGATTTCTAACGTGATCTTTCATACTGCATATTCTAGTATTCCAGCATTCCGTTTCTTAATAGGTTTATCTGAATCTGTCATTTGGTCCCATTCGTGCATTACACAGGCTCTTTATGAAGTGTTGACCAATTCTTTCTTCCTGTATGTAAGCCCATATATCCTCAGTATGCGTTTAGTACTGGTAGGATTCCCATCAATACTACTCATTCTAGATTGTTTAGAAGGTAACTTCAGTTGTCTACCTACCTGAAAAAAAGTGATAGCTTGGTAAAAGATCAGCTGAAAGTTTAGCAGCATATCCTTATTGCAATGATTGCTACTCTACAACTTGTTCAGCTCTTTTTCTTCCATGTTCTTCTCATAAAAAAGGTAAAATCTGAAATTATTTGTCACTTAATTTTTTAAATGCTTTAAATTCTTGCTATGAAAATTTACTGCTAGCTACTCCATTCCTTTTGTGGTTTGTATATGTAAAGGAAGATAGTATTTTATTTAGTACTCTGCACGCCAATCGTTTGAAGAAATGCTTAACCAAGACCCTTTTTTGGACAAACCATGCTAGCAGTGGTCCAGTTTGACCCACACAAGTCGCTGTATGGTTGGATGAAAACCACTGTACAACTATCCAGTTGATCCTTCTTTGATGGACCATTGTATAAATTCACATGGAATTGACAACTTTAATCGTTTGATCAGTGACTTTTCCTTGTTAAATGTGGACTGTAGAACTTTTTTTTTGTTTGAAAGCCATTAATCGGATGGTCACCATCATCTCTTATTAGTTGTGAAAAACTATCAACATTTTTGTAATTTTCTAGCAACTGGTAATGGAAGTTGTGAAAAACTAGTGGAAAGTGGGTATTTTGCAATAACAATGAATTAATCATGTGTTTATCTACAAACCATATGTTTTTATGTGTATTCACAGATGTCTTGTTATTGGCATGGGAATCTACAAACTAGTGGAGTGCAGAATGCCAGCAGCATCAATGGTGGATCAGTTCTGTTCAGTTTCACCCGTTTCAGTAGGCCAGGTAAGGTTTGTTCTATGGTTGTTTGTATCTTGGTAGATCAGGTTGAATGTTGGAATTCGTGTTCATGTTTTCAAGAAGAAACTAAAAGTACAACAACTAATAGGCACATGGCAACCCAGAAACAACTAGATGTCCAATCTCTCACAAGTTAGATTTTTTATCCAACTGATTTGAGTCCATGTTTTCAAGTTTTCTAACCATATTTGAAGCAACATAAGGGATGCAATGGTAGTATCAATGTATTGTATTGCCCAAGGGGCTAATATCATCATTTTCATTTGAAGCCTTTTCTGCCACCCCACTCTACCAAGGGGCGGATGTGATATGCCAAAATAAATAAAGATCATATTTTCCTTAAATTTCCAACGTTTTCTATTTTTCCACAAAATTTCTGCATGATTGTGACATATGGTTTGAATAGTGGGAATTCCAGGTTGGCCCTTCTGTCGGAATTTCTGCCAGTGATGAGTTGTGGGTGGCCTGCTACATCCTTGAGGTATCTGCCAGTGATGAATTTCTGCAGAGATTGTTGGAGTTGTTCTTTCATTTGATCCAAAACCGATCCAAGTCTGTTCAAAATCATCTTTGAAATTCCACTCACTTGAACCCAAAAATCAATTGAATCTGCTTCATTTAGATCTCTATGTATTTGTATTAAATTTCTATTACTGTGTATGCATTTCTTATTTCCTTGTGGCTTTTGGTGCTGGTTATTTTGAGCCAATATAGCTTAACTTGTGCTAGGTACCTTGTGCACTAAGAGCCACGTGGGACAAATCAGGAGTAGTCATCATCCCTTATTATCAAACAACAATAGTTTCTTATGATTTACGATCTGATTTTTGATTTGACTATTAAATATTTTTTCGGAACATTGGTCATATAAACTCTGTTTTGAGTTTGACAACAGCTCTATGCCATACCTATCTCAATTGCAGTAGTCTTTTGCCCACAAGATATCATATCCAGACTGTTCATTGTTCCTTTCAGTTTGTTGGATGATGAACGGTCACAAATCAGGACTAGCTATCATCCCTGATTGTAAATTTTTTTTTTTTTTTTTTTTTTTTTTTAAAGAAAAAAAAAAAGAATAGTGCCCCGTGATCTATGATCTGATTTTGTGATTTGATTATTCAACTTTTCTTGAAAGATTGGTCATGGAAACTCTATCTTGATCTTCACAATGTTTCAATAGCAAGTCTTTTACCTACTGGATATCAAATCCTATATATATTACAGACATTTACTTATATTAGTTTTGTCACTCGACTAACGAAATAGTCAGTGTTTGAGATTTTTGTCTTTTATTTTTTTATTATTACATTTATTTCATTTATTGTTGGATGAATGAATGGAAATTACGGATCTAAAACGATTACTAAAAGACACTTCTGAGAAAAGGATCCACTTTCTAAGGTTTTGAATGGCTGGAAATGTTCATTGTTTTCCAATGTACAATAGACTGTAGATTCAAATGTGGAAAATGAAACTAGTCAGTTTTGACAGGATGCCCTTGAACTAGAATCACACTGGTTTGGAGATGATGAGGAGATTTACATAGACCAGGTTGACAAGATGATTTAAATATTTGATTTCCAGATACTTGCTGATACCTAAATGGAAATCTTTAAGTTAATTAATATTAAATTTAGTTTTTTCAAATATTTTTTATTCAGTTGCATTTCAAGAAAACCTGATACTTTTTTTTTTTTTTTTTTACAAAACCAAATGCTGCAGGTAGTGTTTGAATTAATACATGTCGCATATGCCATTTCAAGCATCGTACAAAGCTAGAGTATTGAATAACTCCCTATGTAAGATTAGTGCTTTCCATTAATGCACATTGATGGATCTTCTGCCTAAAAAATCAGGCCTTTTCACTCCTTTTTTAACTCCTCTAACTGACCCCAATGTACAACAAAGGGAGAGGGTTAAGCAGCCTGAATATTTAGATAAGAACTTAACAATGTGATCCACCAAATGGAAAAGCCAGAACTCACCCACTTGTACCATATGGCTCCCCTTGTGCATGTTGCTATTTGTGTCTATTGCCTAGCTCCATTTCAAGTTGAATAATAGGAATTTCTTGCTATATATATGATATTCTAAACCATAAAAACAAAAATTACACATTAACTAACTTCAGTATAGGATTTCCTGAAGTTGTGACGTTCTGTTTCTCTGTTCTTCTTTCTGAAAAGTTTATTTAGACTTTTATTGTACTAGAACAGCTACAAACTGGGGCCCGCGTGACACAATTTCTAATTAGGCATGCATCATGGTACTGTCTTTCCTAGTAGTAATTGTTTTTTTTTTTTTTTTCTCTTCTTGTCTGTGGATCCATTTCTTTAGACTCAGGAAAAATTTCCAAGATGAATATCGTGAGGTCGTTGAGAGATGGGTGTTTACAAGTTCTATTACTTCAGCAAACTATTAGAAAACGGATAGTTTTTTTTTTCATTATTATTTTTTTCTATTCTTTCCTTTCCTGTTGATGATTTTAAATGTTTGGTTCGAGCAGTTACAGGGACCAAACCAGATAAAAAGGTAGGCTGAAGTGTTAATTTTGAAAATTGTAAATTGTACTGAAATGAGTGTGTTGTGATTTCCTTCCATCTTGTTGATGATTGTCGCATCCTGTTTAGATGATTGATCTCTTGATAGAGACTGGAAACAGCGAGCAAATCTTCCACAAGGCAATTCAAGAAATGGGGCGAGGATAGGTGCGCTTTCCAGTACTTATATTGCGAATGATTTTGATTATTTCAATAGAAAGGTAATTAATCAGATACCAGATGTAGTTGTAAGTCTTATTTATGAGTAATGAACATACAAGCATTTTGTCACCCCTGATCTGTTTCCTTAGTTGCACGATCCTTCTAACCAGGTGAAGCACCTGCTTTGAATTGTGCTTCATACTAGTTGCCGTGAAGAGTGGTCAGTTCATTGTAGAAGTCAAGCCTCGGGTATGCCCATACATCTCTACTTCATGTTCTTTGAGTATGCAATGATGTTCTTGCAGTGTCACAATTAGTCTTTTTTTTTTTGGGTTAGCTTGTTAGTACACAGCCATGTCAGTATACACTCGATGTTAGCCACCCCCACTAGGGATCGATACCAAGACCTCAAGTGTCACAATTAGTCGTCTTGGTGAGTAAATTGAGTTTGCTAATGCATTGTTTTCTGCTTTAGGTTGTAGCCTTATGTTACAGAAGACTGTGTCACTAATGAATTATGTCCAGGTAAGTAGATGACTTCACTCTATTTTTAACATTTTCTGTTATTTGTCAAGAGTGATTTATCAAAAGATTTCCCTTTGAACGTAGGTGATTCCTTACAATGAGATGGAACAGGACGCACGATAGGAATTTCTAATAACATGGAACAAGACTCACTTTCATAACTTTCTAATAATGAGATGGAACAGGACACTTTCATAACTTTCTAATAAGAGCTTATGCGAGTGGCATCCAACTGATCAAGCCTCACTCCTGGAGTTTTTTCTTAATTTACTTCGATCTTAACTTTGAATATATTTTTCATATTATTCTGCCTGATGTCACTACACCAAAATCATCTAACTGGTACGGTTTAGATTTTGGTTCAGAAACAGCCTTAAGCCGTTCCTGATTTGAAACGGTAACCAACCGTACCAGATTCATTGTGTTATACATTGTTCTTTCCACTGTTTTGTTGGTGTGTCCCAATTGAGTGTTGGATCCTCTTATTTCTTCTTATTTTGTTTTATTGTTTTATTTCGAAACAGATGGACGGAATGGATTCGATTAAAAATATCTGAGTGGACCCCATAAGGCCCAAGGGGTGCATTGCTCTATATCTGCCGCAGACTACCGATGGGTTTTAACCCTTTTCTTACGCAAAAGCCCTACATTCCTCATTTCGCATCTCCATCGCCTTTTCCTTCTCCGTCTCCATCTCCCTCCCTCAATCTCTCTCTCCCTCTCTCAATCTCCCTCTCTTTCGATCTTCCGATCTGAACCCTCTCTCGATCTCCCTCTCTCTCTCCCTCCTTCTCTCTCGATCTCCCTATCCCTCGATCTCCTTCTCTTTCGATCTCCCTCTCCCGATCTCAATCCTTTCTCTCGATCTCCCTCTCCCGATCTCAACCCTCTTTCTTGATCTCCCTCTCTCTCGATATCCCTCTCGTTCTATGTAACAGGTCTGGCGGTTGGCAGCCCCTTCGGACTGGATATCACATCACTTGAACGTTCTGGCCCGAGAAGAATTACTCGTTGTGGTCAGTACCCCACCATCCTGACCCTGAGAAAGAGGACCAAAGTATGACTTTCCCAACTTCGATAAATATTCCACAAGATCAGTTAGTGCTGGTGCAGACGTTGCAGCCTTCGTCGTCATGTCACTAGAGAGCAAAAGTGCGTCGCAAAATGGCTGTGGCATAGATCCCAACGGGATGAATTCTGATATTTGAGATGCCTCACAGGTATGAGGAAGCAAGGGAGGAGGAAAAACAGCGAAACCAACGGGAAGATTTCAGCGACATGGTTGCAGAGGTTTGTTTGGGTGACACAGTTTTGCTCATTTTATTTGCTTGTTGATTTGTTCAGACAAGTCATTGCTGAGACGGGATCATTGCAGGTTGAGAAGAAGAGGAAGCGTAAGATGCAGGTAAAGGAAGGGAAATCTAAGAAGAGGGATTTCAAGTTTTAGGAGGTTGATTTTCATGTCCCTAATTTTTGTGTGGGAGGCCTAATTGTGTTGGTTTAACTTATGTTGGAGTCAAATCTTCCCACCTTGTTGGTTGAGGCTGTTAGTGCATCAGATCAGTTGTAATAGAGGTGTAATGGGTTGTATATAGATGGATCAGATTGGACCTGAAGCCGACCAGTTTAGCAATAAGATATAGATGTGGGTCCAGACCCTGATCCACTGTGTCGTCAGGACCGGCCCATTCACAACCCTTTGTATGTTTTGTTACTTAAATTGTGATAGAGATAATCCTATTCTACCATCTTCTTAAGAATTGAAGATTGAAGAATCCACTTCTGCTTTATTTTTCTCAAGAATTCCTTGTGTTGCTCTATTTGTGGATTATATCTATTTAAGATGTCACAGTCACTACATTGGGCTGGGGGTCTGCAGAGGGCAATCGGGGTCATCAATTACCATAGGCATATGCACATGTTAAGATTCAAGAAAGTCAAGGCCTTGACACTGCTTGATCAGGAAAGTCTCATCCTATAAAGTGCTGTTCTGTTGCTAAAGCATCTATTACATATGATCAGAAAGTCTCCTGTTTACAAGTGATATGAAGGCTTGTTCACATAGTAAAGGTAGGGTCTTAGATAGGATTGAAGATTGAAACCGAACTTGTAAAGCTAACCCCAAATAGCTGGGCCAAGGTTACAATGATGATGGTGTATTCTTTGTAGATTTCTCATATTTGAATCAATTTTCATTTTGCAGGATTTTGTAGCTATGACGTGCACAAGAACAACTGAATTTTCTGACATCAAGAAGAGAAGATATTTGTTTCCTCTGTTGGTATTGTTGCTTATTATGCCTTATTTTTCACCACAGTTTATGGGATATAAATACGTGAATGGGAATATATGAGAATGGCTTTTGTAGAATTTCAATTCTTACTTTGCTATTTTACAGGTGGGAATTGGATTGCTCATACTTCAGCAACTGAGTGGAATCAATGGCATTATATTTTAGCAACATCTTTAAAACTGCTGGTAAGTTTAGCTTCTAAAATACCCCTTGAGATGGAACTGAAACCTTGCAATTTACATCATATAATGGTGGCTGAATTCCCTTGGTTCCATAGTCATCTTGGTTCTAGTCAGCTACTATTTAAGAAGCATACTCCAAAGAGAATTGCAATGTTGGGCACATGGGCTAGATGTGTGTCAAGCATGCTTGGATGTTTGTCAAGGACACCATCATTATCGTCATTGTCATCAGCAACATCATCTGCCCGTTTCTTCTATTTTGGTTTGGTTTATTTTCATGGTATCTTGTCAAAAACTCGATAACTGCCCTCCTAGCATCAAGTTAAGAACATGAGCCTTGCTCCATTCTGCAATAATTCTGTTTTGCTTGTGGATTTAATGATGATGTAGTCATCTGAATTTTGAAATTTTCTTTTATTGGAACTAATGAATATGATGACCAAATTACAGAGAATATCACAGGTCTGAGCAAAGCAGACCTGTTGTTGTTGCATTTGTTCTCAATGATCTTGGTAATTCTTATGGAATGTTTGAATCCATCTAAAATGAAAGTTTCTATATAAGGTCTTTTTCAATGCTACTACAGTGCTTGAAAAGTCGTTGTTCTTGATTTTGTTAATGTGTTAACTGAAATACTTGGAATGACTGAAGTTGTTTCCACAAACTCCAAAGCAATGATAAAATCTCTTGAAAAATTTTCAGGTGGACATTGTTTTTTCTTGGTAAGCATTCATATTTTGCAAGATTTTGACATGAAAGTTGATATGGTATGTATCTTTATAAACTTCTAGTGCTTGGGTGGTAGACTCTCGGGAGTTTCAACACTCGGTTGAGGGTTCGAGTATCCATAGGTGGTGAAAGCCCACTACGGCGTGAGTGTGTGCAGTGTGTGTGCGTGTAAATTTTTTTTTTTTTTTTAAAAAAAAGCTTCTAGTGCTGTAAATAAATGCCTATGCTTTCTTTTTTTTTTATCTTTTTTCTTTTGTTACAGCTAATGCTTATATACCAGGATAGCCATCTAACCTGTCAGGTATGTGTTTGACATCTATAAATAAATGGTATTTAACCATCATAATGCTGCTATGATTTCTACAGAGAAAACATTGATGTTTCTCGTTGCACTGAGTTCTGATTCTCTCGAGTTTACTTTAAAACAGTCAGTGCGAGACACTTGGATTGTCTTATTTAGTATTTTATGTTCTGGGTATTCATGGCAGGTGTTTCAACAAAGCCTACTTTCAAGCATATACCCAAGGTACTTTCCTTTTTCCTTTTCTCCATGTTTCTGTTAATAAAAATGATATGAGAATCTCTATGGTCTAAAGATGCAAAAAGGCAAAAAAGACTTTTCCAACATATAGCTTTTGGGTAAGAATCTCTAGTTGACGAAGTAGTTGTGTCAAATAGTTGAAGGGTATCTGTTCTTGAAGTTTCTAACTGTGTCTTTCTACTCTTTGATTTTGATTTTAGAAAGGGATGCTTTTCTTTGATGTGGCTCAGTCACTACACCAAAATCGGTGAATTGAAACAGATGAGATTTTGGTTTAGAAATGGTTATAAGCCGTACCTGATTTTAAAACGGTTTCAAACGATCAGGGAATATTTGTTTTGAACTCAAGACTAGTTAAATCAGATTCAGCAAAACTGAATCTATTTGATCTTGGTGATGATTTCTGGTATTCCCAAATAGTGTTTGTTTCTTGTATTACATTTAATAAGAACAAGACCCTCTTTCATGAGCATCTCTGACTAACATGGGACATGTTATTGTGAAGATTGTTGTGCATGTTATTTTCTTGACTTAGTGCTATTGATTAAGGAAGAGGACTCAATGCCTATGCCAATCCATACTGACACGTCTATAAACCCATTTTGTAGGTCTTCTTTTTGGACTCGCTGAAAATTTTTCTTTCCCTATACGGCCATGAGTTGCCTGTGCTTTGCATGGATATTTCATCAGATGGAGATTTGATAGTTAGCGGTTCTGCAGACAAAAATTTCTTTTTTCATCCTGTTTTGTTTACTGAAATGGTCCTCTGCATTTTTAAAAGCAGGTGAAGGATTGGGTGTTATTGAGAAAAAAAAAAGTGATTCTGCAACGTACTGGAACTAGATCTGTTTGGTTCCTTAGCTACATTTTTTCTTCATTGCTTCCTTTCACTTTTTACAATGACTGATCTCCTGAAACTGCTGTAGTTTACAAGTATTTTGCCTTGAAAATTGTTTTTAAGGGAAAAAATGGAAATAGATTCTTTAGGCAAGAAAAGGTTGTAGCATACAACCGCCTATAGGTGATTGGTTCTCTTTAAAATTTAGTCCTATTAGGACCCCTATCTGTTACTTATGGTCTGTGAATGTAGAGTAGTATCAAGAGGCATTCCCCTACAGTTTAATATGTTATAAACTAAAAGCATGTTATCAATATGGTGTTTCAGAGGTACAAGGCTTATAGCCATGACACCATTGTCCTGGCTGGAGCTGAGTATGGAAGTGGAAGCTCTCAAGATTGGGTTGCCAAGGTTCCAATTGTGATTTGCTTGGCATTTTGGTTACCACATAATGCATGTAACAACTAATTCTCTAAAATTGTTATAATTTTCTGCAATCCAGTTACCACATAAAGTTTGCTTTCACTGCTAATATCCTCACTTTGTTTCTCTTCATTGTTTTTCTCTCTGATTTTGCATTGCAGGTATTTGGCATTAAAACCTTTATGAAAACTTTTTACCATTTAAAGATGCTCATATGAATGATTGGTCTTCAAATTTTGATTATGTCACTTTCTAGTAGTTTATAGGAATGCAATTACAGTGTTTGAGGATGCTTCCTTGTTTCCAATGCTTATCATGTTCATTGTTTTTCATGGATAAACAGAACATTCATAATTCAATTCATTAGCTGAGTTGGAAATCTGTCTTCTGGTTTCCAGGCCCGACTTAGCTGAGTTTCATAAAACTCCGTGACTCAGCCCAGCATTTGAGAAATTGTTTCCTTGCTCTGCTGCTTTCAGGCTTTGCTGTTTGGTTTTTCAGCAATTGTGCTCTCAGGTTTGGCTAAATTTTCAATTCAAGCTAAAATTAGCTGCCTTTGTTGAATCTTTGATCACTTCCTTGTCAAAGGTTTCTCATCCCTATTCTTAAATGGTTCTTCAACATGAATTAAAGAACTTTGCACTGGTGGGTTACTTTGTTCTCCTTTGTTGGAAATAGATCTTTTCTGCCACTGTAAAATCAGGAATACGCTAATCCAATGAAAGAAATTGAGAACAGAGGAACTTTGGGGCTTTACTTTTATTCTCTGTTTCTTTAATCAATAAATGTGGGAATGACCAAGAGTCAAAAGTACTTTGGGGGTTTACGTTTGGATTCTCAATTGAAATGAAGTACAAATATATTTCAGTTTTTCCACCAATTTTTTTTCCCGGCTCTAACAGATATGATCAATACTTCTGCACTTTGATTCATAGGGTCATAATGTTGTGTTGATCTCCAACCATCAGACAGAAGCTGAACCAATGATAATTGCCTTGTTGCTTGAGACATCACACCCTCATGTTGCTGAGAAGATGGTATGCTACTTTGTTGTTTGTTTTATTCTAGGCCACTGAATGAAAAGACAATCATGATTGTTCTTATTGACTAAATATTAATTGTGCTTTGTACCACAGACCTATGTTGCTAGAGATAGGGTTGTGACAGATCCTGTTTGCAAGCCCTTCAGCATAGGAAGGTGCTCACGAAGCTTAGTGATTTGACTATATTTATTGAACTCTCACAATGTTTATTACTGCACACTGTTTTGTGCCAGAAATCTTGTCTGTGTATACTCAAAGAAGCACATGCATGACATTCTTAAGCTTGCTGAGATGAAAAAGAGCTTGCTGAGATGAAAAAGAAAGCCAAAACCCTGAGACTTGAGGAAATGGCTCTGCTTTGAAGGTATATCTGCTTTGTTTAATTCCTTTTATTTCCGATGATACATTTCGAAATACCCTTCAAAAAGATAAGACCTTTAGAAATGTGAAAGATGCAGAAGAGAGATTTGACACACCAATGCTAGTGACATAACAAGAATCTATGCATTTAATTAATTAATTAATTTATTTATTGAGGCCTATATGAGTTTTTAAAAGGTGCACTGATATTTCGAACATTGGCTGTAAGGAGCTTGTGAAATGTATCTTTGTTGCCAAGCATATGAGACCGCATGTGGGGGGGCCCTCAAGAGTGATCTAGACATTGTTCGGGTCATCCATTTGCAAATTATCAAAACCGTTGATCATGTCCCTCGATAGATTTTATGTCGTGATCCATCATTCTGCAGCTTGTGGGATTCACCGATCAGGCAAAAAATTGTGTTGATAGAATCCACTGTTTGGATTATTTATAGCCGTCCATTGTCCAACGTGTGGCCAATCTAATAAATTGAATGTCCTAAATTCCACCAGGTCATCTACATGGCAGGGCCCACCTAATGCACGGGCTGGACAAAACATCGAGATGAAGGTCAGATTACTTGGCAAAGAAAAAAGGCGTTAAGAGTTCCATCGAAGGTTTTGAGATATTTTCCTTTAGCACCAAGGCTACAGAGGCTATACAGGTGTGCATTCAATGTTAAATATAATTTTAATATTATCCTATATACAGTCCATTGATACATTTGAGCAGAGAACATCACATTATAGAGGTGTTACAAGGTCAGTAGGAGCCCTCTCTCTCTTGTTTATCGTTTTTGTTTTTTAGTTATTTTAGTTCATATATGGTGGTTTGTCATTGTAACTATTTTTGGGGCTTTTAGTCTCTTGCCTTTTCTTTTATTTATTTATTTTTTGCCTTAAAAAAATAAATTGAGAGTTCCTCTCATACGGACACAACGTCCACATCACTGCAGTGGATCATGACAAACCTGGTGAAGCATCAAGATGTGCAGGCCAAGCTGGTGGAAGAGATTGATTGGGTTGTGGGGGATGGACGAGAAGACATTAAAGAGGAGGATTTGCAGCGGATGTCATATCTGAAGGCAGTGATCATTCTAGAAAAGAGCAAGGAATTGTTGGATTATAGAAGCCTGGAAATGAAATGTTGTATTGAAATTGAAATGTATACTAGAAAAGAAGGAAAAGATCGTGTGAATCATTCTATTGTCCTTATCTTTTATTTGTGTAATTATCTGGCATATAATACAAGTAGATTACATACCTCCCTTTCTCATACAATGAATATAGGGGTTTTAAATTGTTCTTAAAATTCCGTCCTAAAATTTGACTGTTGGCAGCATTAATAGGCGTTCAAAAACGTTTCTAGAACTCACCTAAAATGTGACTGTTGGCACCAAAACGGTTTAAAACCGTTCCTAAAATTCCGTTTCTAAAAATTGAAACGGCAACCAAAACGGTTCTGAACAGTTCCTGGTTTTCTACGAACCTCATTTAGGAACGGTTTTAAACCGTTCCTAAATGACGATTTTGGTATTCTATCAGTAGGGCCCACTATGAATGTATGTGGTTTATCCACACCGTCCATCCATTTTTCCTCCTAATTGTAGAGGTTGATCCCAAAATGGAAGTAAATCCAAATCTCAAGTGAAATATACCACTGGAAACAGTGTGTAATAATGATTTTCACAGTTGAAACCTTCTTGGATGGACGTATTTCCTGCTAAAGCCTTTTCGCAGGAAGTTCCTGTACGGGAAACCTAGCTGGGCCCAAACGTGATGTTTTTGAGAAATCCACCCTGTCTATACGTTTTATCAGCCCATTTTAAGATTTCAAACCAAAAGTGAGTAGGATCTAAGACTCAGGTGGGCCGCACTAAAAGGAAAAGGTGGGTATGGAAATTCCTACTGTTGAAACCTCCCTGGGGTTGATAGTGATGTTTACATGCCATCTATACCCTTAATAACGACATTCTCGTTGGGATGAACTAAAAGCACAAATATTAGTATGATTTAACTTCTGTGGTCCATGAATATTTCAAGTGTGACGTTCAATCATCACCTTTTAGGCCAACTTGAATATTGGATACGGTTCATTTTTCGCCTAATGTCCTAAAATGAGTTCACAGAATAGATGGACGGGTGGATTTCTCACAAAAGTTAGGGTGGTCCCTAGGTAGGTTTCCAGCGCAGGAGCCTCTCGCAGGAAATCTGTGTCTGGATCTGGACGGGGATTGGGAAGCGGATTGGCTGGTGTACTGCACACCAGTTATAGCTGACGTATCAGCAAGTTTTGTGGGTCTCATCATGAGGTATTTGTTATATCCAAACCGTCTATCCAGTTTTGGAGCTCATGGTAAGGCTTGAGCCGAAAATTAAGACAGAACTAAAGATAAAGTGCACCACAATGTAAAATCATTATCCCCGCTGCTATTTTTGATGTGGTCGATTTAAGTTTTGGATATGATTCATTTCTTATCTAATGCTCTAAAATGAACTCGAAAATTTTATGGATATAATAAATACATCATTTGTAGGGGATGTAACTTTGATATCCTTTGAATCGGACGCGGATTTCCTGCTAAAGCCGCAGGATGTTCCTGCGCTAGGAACTTAGGTGGGCCCCACCGTGATTTTTGTTAGAAACCAATCCCGTCCATCTGTTGTGTGACCTCATTTTAGGACATGAGGCCAAAAATGAGCCGGAAACAATACTCAGGTGGGCCGAAAATGTGGGGATTGAATTTCCACAGTTGAAATTTTTGCGGGACCGCGGAAGTTTTGAATCATGCTAATATTTGTGTTTTCAGTTCATCTCAGTATAAATAACGTTATGAACAGTATGGATGGAATGTAAACATCACTGTCAACCTCAGGGAGGTTTCAACGGTAAGAATTTTCCTACTCTCATTTTCCTTTAGTACGGTCCACTTGAGTCTTAGATCCTTATTTATTTTGGTCTCAAGACCTAAAATGAGGTCAAAAACGGAAGGACGGGTGGATTTCTCACAAACATCACAGTTAGCTCCACCTAGGATCCCAGCGCACAGCCTTTCGCAGGACATCCGCGTCCGAATCGTTCATACAACTCGAGCTCGAGGAGCGTTGGCGCTCGTCTTCGCACGAGACACGTATCTACACCAGCTATATAGCTGGCTGGTGTGTGGTAAACCGGCCCAACCGCTTCCCAGGGATTGATGGAAACCGATTGGTGGGTGATATGTGGGCCCCACCATGATGTATGTGTTTTATCCACTGCGTTGATCCATTTTTACAGAGATTCACACCAAAAATGAGAGGAATATAAATCTCAGGTGGACCACACCACAAGAAAACAATAGTGATGGATATTCACCATTAAAATCCTCCTTAAGGCCCAATGTACTGTTTATTTGACATCCAATCTGTTGATTAGGTCATACAGGCCCGGATGAAGGGAAGAAAAAAAAAAAGATCAGCCTCATCCAAAACTTTTATGCCCCAAAAGGTTTTTAATGGTCGATGCTCATTCAACACTGTTTCACGTAATGTGGTCCATTTGAGATTAATATATACCTCATTTCTGGTGTCATACAATAAAATGATTTGAAAAAATAGATTGACGGTGTGGATGAAACACATACATCATGGCAGAGCCCACAGGCTGGTGGCAATCCATCCACGCCACTGGCAGGCAGCGTGAATGTGCCCATGGGATGCGGATTTCACGCATAAGGCCTAGGATTTCTAGGTGGGTCATGTTAGTGGCTTCGTGGGGGCTTATGGTGATGTATATGATTTATCCACATGATCTATCTACTTTTTCATACAATTTGTGGGCATAAAATAAAAAATGAGGTAGATATGAGGCTCAAGTGGGCTACATTGCAGGAAATAGTGAAAATTGGGTGCCTACCATTGAAATTTTCTTAGGGCCATAGAAGGCCCTGATCATGCTGAAATTTGCATTTTTACTTTTTCATTAGGGTACGTGTGACCTTATGAAGAGGTCATATGAGAAATAAACATTACATTGGAATCTAGGAAAGTTTCAACAATAATTTTATTCAATTTCCATTGGTTTCTATGGTGTGGTCCACTTAAGCTTTACATGTACTTCATTTTTTGGGCTCATGCTCTAGAATGATCTGAAAAGGTTGATAGACAGTGTGAATCAAACACATAAATCATGGTGGGGCATAAAAAGTTTCACGTACATGTTAAAAGTTGGTTTTGTACTACTGAAAAAATTTCCGTAGTAACTTGAAAAGAGGTAATTTTGTTAAGTGCAAAAATTCAGTGTTGGCTGAAAACCATACAAACTAGTAGGATTCACGACTCTATATAAATAGAAAGTCGCGATTTCTAGGAGTTTTAGTTATAGTTTAATTCCGAAACTTCTTCCATGGCTTAGTATCCCTATTTAAAATGTTGTAAACTCATTTATTTCAATTATCAATTAATTTACTAATTTTTTAGAATTTATTTCTATTTTTCATTTTCTTTTCCACATGGATTTGAGAAGCCTCTGTGATGAGTTTAGAGAGGTTCCATGGATTTGGAGTAGTTATCGTTAAGGAAGGCTGTTCATCCTTGTACCGGTTGGCAAGTTACGTGTGTTGGGGGCCTTGCACAAAACCTTAGGATTTAGCCTCCCGAAACAAACTAGAATTATGGAATAATAAAGCAATGAAATAAATCAAAGCATAAACCACACACCACACAAGAAATTTTACGTGGAAAACCCTCAAAGAGGTAAAAACCACGGGACCTCGTCCAGATCAACAATCCACTATGAAGTAGAATGTTACAACCTTATTCACTCACGTAGGAGTGGATAAACAACGAGAGAATAAAAGAAAACCAGAGATATCTCATCGATTACGAAGACATAGGAGCGCTGAGATATAGATTGCACCGTAAATCACCTCCACGAGCATAACCTCCCTTCTACACGATTCCTCTCTTTCTCTTTCTCTCTCTCTCTCTCTCTCTCACCTTTGATATCCCTAAACCCTTTAGAAAACCCTTTTGTGCTATTTTTTACACCTCATCTTACCCTAGAAAAGCCCTAAGGACCCCTTTTAATAGTTTTAGGAATTTCCTTTCCGCATCTCAGTTGCGAAAGGACTTGCGAAACGAAATCCGCACAAAATCGCGGAACGAATTTGCGTAACTTCGACTGGTCGTACCGAGTTCACGACCGGTTGAACGCCACCCACGACTGGTCGAGGACCTCCCACAATTAGTCGAGCACCCCCGAAAAAAATAGTCCACAGTCACTGGACTTTGAGTCGAGCCACGACTCGACTTCATGACTAGTCGTGCACCAGCCCTCGACCGGTCGAGCGAGGCTGACGACCGGTCGACCACGGGACAAAAAATCCCATCAATGTGCATTAACTAGTTGAGGATGTTCATCAAATATACGATATTAGGTCTTATAATGGTTAAGTAGATGAGACAGTCCATATAAAGAGGGATATGGAAGGAGGTCACCTTATCCATTATTCAACTTTTGTTCCAGAGGAAATTTAGCAGGTTGAGCTCCAAGATGACTGCCATATCATTCAGAATGTCAAAAGCAAACTTGCCTTGGCTTAAGAAAATTTTCTTTGACGACTCCCATGCTAGAAAGTATTTCAACATGTCAAGGTCATTGTGGGGCCATCCACAGGCCTCTGTGGGGCCCACCGTGATGTAAGTGGATCATTTTAAGGTATAATTCTATAATTGAGGCAGGTCCACAGCTCCAGTGGACCACACAAAAGGAAGCTGAAGTGATAATGACATCTACCATTGAAACCTTTCTAAGGGATACCGTGATGTTTTGTTTACCATCCAACATATTCATAAGGTTATGTAGACGTGGATGAAGTGAAAAAACAAATATAAGCTTGATCCAAAACTTCTCCAGCTCCCAAGAAGTTTTTAATGGTGAACGTTCAATCCCCGCTTTGTGGTCCACTGAAGCCTTGTACCTGCCTCATTTTTTGGATAATACCTTAAAATGATCTGACAAAAACGATGAACGGCGTGGATAAAACAATTACATCACTGTGGGCCCACAGAGCATTGCCCGGAGGGGTAGGACGCAATCCGCGTCCGTGAAGACGAGGGTTTGTGACGGCATGCTGAAATCAGAGATGCAGTGCTGAACTAGTTAGATGTTGGCCACGAGACCTGACAGCGGTGGTGTAGCTAATGGAGAAGAAGAGTTTAGAAGCAACATGAGAAAAAACAAATTTAGGAATATTTTCTTTTTCTTTATGTATTGTTGATTTGTGGATATAATGTATTTTATAGAAGAGGAGATGGGAATTAAATCTCTTATTGAGAATTAGAAAAGAAATGCAATAAGGAAAATATTAAAAGAGGAAAAAATATATAATGAAAAATATAGAGATTATTAAATTACTTAATAATTGCGCTTAAACGTTATCGGTATGGGACTAAAATTCTGACCCAATTATTAAATCAGCCGAGTTAGGACTCCCCCAACATGATTCAACCCATCCGCACCCGTAACCATTTAGAAAGGTTAGTATCTTTCAATTTGAGAGCCATCATCATGTTGTAGCTATTAGATCAACGGTTTTGATCATCTAAAAGTGGGCCTCACCTGTCGTGAAACATTGCATAATTTAAGTATACATTTCTACCATTGTTCCTTCAAAGCCTAAGGCTAACTATTATATTTGTCCATTAGCATGACTATTGACTATTTACTTCCTGACAAACCAAAGTCCAATTTGGTGTCTAGCTGGCCAAAAAGACTAATGAAATTCACAAACTACCTACTTGGACTTTGGTGACCAGCTGGCCAAAAAGACTGATGAAACTCATAAACTACCTACTTTAAGAGAACTGATCATCTATAATTAAAGTCTACAGAACTTATGGTGGCCTATTAGCTCAGTTGGTTAGAGCGTCGTGCTAATAACGCGAAGGTCGGGCCAAAAAGGAATATATTTAACTTTTTAATTGGAACACTTATTTATTTGATTTGTCAAGTATTAATTTTCTTTCAGCATTTGCTTTTTGACATGAACACTTATTTCATTTGATTTCTTAATTTTTATTATCATTTTGAAACATGAAAATTTATTTATTGTATTTGAATTTAATTATCTTTCATTTATATTTTCCTTCTATGAAAATAAAAGTTTCATTTTATTTTATTTATTTATTTTTTCTTTTGTAGTATGAAATTCTATTTATATATTTTGATTTATAATTATCTCGTTTTGCAATTTTATTTTATTTTTCCTTTTTCAGCATTTTACATTTTAACATGAACACTTATATATATATATATATATATATATATATATATATATATATATATATATATATATTTATTATTTTTTTTATTTTTTACACATGCCTTTTTGAAATTTTAAATTCAATTTTTTAACATGAAAGTTTATTTATTGTATTTGAATTTAGCTATTTTTTCATTTTTATTTTCATTTCACAAAAACCGAAGTTTTATTTTATCTTTTGTTTTTATTTTCATTTGGTAACTTGAAAATTTTCAATTATTTTACTCTCTCTCTCTTCTTCTTCTTCTTCTTTTTTTTTTTTTTTTTTTGCAGCATGAAATTCTACATTTATTTTTGGCACTTATTTTATTTTTCCTTTAAAAAAACTAAATTTTATTTTGTTTTTTATATTGTCACTTGCCATCTTGAAAAGTTTAAATTAGGATTTTGCTTAGGTCCCCACCAAAAGTGACCTTAGTAGCTTTAAATTGACATGTGATTCAACTAATCACCAATCTTAACTGTCTACTCCTTGCCACAAGTAAGGTGCAAAAATCCGGATGATCCTAAATATCCCATCAATAGCATAGAAAATGGACACTCAAGATTGAAAGGAGAAACAAAATAGGTTTAATAATTATTTTGAAACATCTATGGATCCCAATTGTATTACTTATGACTTGAAAGTAGCATTGTATTGCTTATGACTTGAAAGTAGCACTTTGATTCGATGATTCTAACCATGCATCTATGGCTCTTAAACTGGGACGTTTTTAACAAATTGACCTCGTACAGAGGGGTAAGATTGTTTGATTGGCATGATTCTTATACCTAGACATACTCCAATAATACCATTGAATGAAATGTCTCGATTGAGGGATGGGTGTCCCAGGTAACATTAAAAAGGTTAGGTGACTTACTAAAGTCCCACAAAGATGGAGAGGTTCATAAACCCCTTAAATTATTTTACGTTTTTTTTTTTTTTTTTCTATTTTACCAAATGAATTTTATGTTATTTTATTTGTTGTTGAGAACTGAAAATTTTAAATTGTCCTTTCTTGTCCATTTTTTAGGGCGTGCTTGGATGGAAGGATTCCACTCTAATGTGATGCAAAACTCACATCACCATTCCTTGTAGCGGATTGGATAAGCCAAGCTATCAAATCATAGTAATCTATCGGACTTACCATTAACTTGGATAGGTGACATTGAGGTTACACACACACACACACACACACACACACACACACACACACACATATATATATATATATATATATATATATATATATATATATATATGTGCTAGTTTAGCTAAATGTGGAAATCCCAGAGATCTATCTTTTCATGGGACAGATATTGAATGGTTTAGATGGCTTACTGTCACGCCCCAGACTCAGTAACCGGACTCACAAGGATTCCGATGACCGGTTCTGAACGCAACAGCCTCCATAGTATCCCATTCTCGGCTCCTGAGGCAGGTTCCGATCCTGGGATCCTACAAGGAGGATTTTTCATAACAATATAATCATTACTAATATGAGCATACCCAAGATCACAGCAAGAACATCTGAGAATAACAAAGGCACACATCACAAAATCCACTATAATTTAAACTTTTACAATCATCCATAAGGTCCAAAGGACATACATGAGAAAAAAAAGGAAAAGAGAAAGGTCAGCAACACTGGAGTCCTCCAATGCTCAGCTCTACTCCATGCTCTACTGCTGTGTCGCCTGCCTAGAGTATCCTGCACGCATCAATCGTGCATAAGCTTATAGAAGCTTAGAGGGTGGTGTAGGTGTGTGATAATGGTGCACAGAAGAGTAGTAGGAGATACAAGGAGAGAAGCATGATTAATAAGGATATCACTAGCCTTACCCAGGCTTATCATGAATAAGATGCAATGAGTACTGGGTGCCATGCCAAGGCAATGCATGAAGGGGCTTGTACAACCAATGCTAATGCAATGCAAGTAATGTCAGTGCTCATATCCAAACCACAAGTCATGTACATTTTCAATCATAAGGAAATCACCGGGGTCTATTACACTGCTGAATGACTGCCGCTCTGCAGACCCCGCACAGTCAAACGAGCGTAAGAGACCTCACTACCCGCTGCGACACCAACAATCACCAACAAGGCACGAAGGTAGCGGACCCATTTACGAGCTGGTCAGACTCAGCCTAGCAATGCCTCCTCACATCAGGCAGGTAAGGCCACACCCCTATCCAACCGACTACACGACAGTGGGAGACGCGGCCTAATGGTATAAGGCCCTCGTGCGCTCATATATTCCACCCGGTCACGGCGTTGGAGCAGATCCTTAGTACCATGGAAGTTTTGGGAATTTCACCCATGGGCATCCTATGCACCCGGTATGCTCAACTAATATTTCCGGTGTCCACACATAAAGCCATCCACGAATACCCCTGTGGAGGCAAGGCCCTGATGAAGTAAGGGCAGATAACCATAAGCTATGCAATGTCAGATGCATGAATCACACAATCACCCATGCATCAATCCCAAGCATCTATCTCTCGGGAAGATACCAACATGTCCTACACAATGACACAACCATGGCCAATCATACCTCAACCAAGCATGCATATGATGCGTATGGGAGTGGGCCATGAAGATGAATATGGGTGCCAATGAGGTGAAGATGAACTCTCTACCTAACCATGAAGGGTCTAGGTACTTAACCAATTCCTCATAAGGAATACAACCTCTAGTGGGGGCCCATATACCTGGGGTAGCCCATGAGACTAAGGAGAATAATGATATGGGCCTAAATAGATGAAACGAGCCTAGCAAGGGTCTATGGTGGGCCTTTAACCACCCATAGAAGCCCATGGGCCTACCTTAGGGCCACCAATGTGGACATCTAACCACAATTGGTCCCCAAGAGGTAGCCCATCTCTAATTGATTACGGATCAAGGCCCAAGGCCCACACAACATTAGAAATAAGAAATGGACAGCCATTACATACCACATACATTCATGTTGGGCTTCAGAAAGGTGGCCCAAGGCCTATCCAAAACATGGGTCCATGGGGAACACACATAGCCCAACCCATATATACCACTATGGGCCCACAGAAAAGGTTAGGGCCCAACATAAAGGCTACTAATCCCATATATTGTTGTGGGCTAGTGGGCAGCCCATTACTCAAATCACATGGGCAATTGTCATGTTCTTAGTCAAGTAAGTTGGGCCTACAACCCGGCCCAAGTATAAAGTTGATTTGGTGGGCAATCAAGGGCCCATATACTTGTGTAATCTGGCCCACTAATCCAACACAATAGTATGGTAAAAATGGCCCAAGAGTTCAATGGGCCTATCTAGAAAGTTCCAGCCCAATTGGGCTCAAAGAGTTCAACAACTAGCCACATTCATGGACCCAATTAAATTCAACTGTGGTGGGCCTCAAAAGTGTGTTTATTAGGCCCAACATTTAAGGAACTAAATGTATAAATTATTACCTCTAAGATTCTTCACAATGTGTTGGGCCCCACTCCTCAAAATTTCAGCCCAAAGGCCAAACATAATTATAACATGTTGCTGTCCTAAATTTGGGCACTCCATTGGAGTGGGCCCAGGGCCATTAAAACTCTGGAAATTGAGGGCCAAGGCCCCTCATTATGCATACAATGAGAGAAAACCCAAAAAGGTGGCCCACCATCAGAGGAAATATTTTTGAATTATGGTTTTTATCAAGGCACATTGCTGGACTGCACAGTAGAAAAATCTGGCAGTCCAACTATTTTGGCCCATTCTTTTGGATGCCCAAACAGGGTCAGTTGGGGCTGAAATTTTTCAGAGTGATACTTCAATAGGTAGGACATACCCCCACAAAATTTCAGAATTTTTGGATATCCCTAAGTATTTTAACTGATTTAAACAAGACAGTCTGTCCAGAAAATCGGACAGACCTGGACATCCCAATGTGGTGGGCCAGTCCGGCCCTCGCCACGATGTGCACAGGGGTCCATTGGCCCTGAAAGTTGGTAGGTAGGTCCCACCATGGGTGGACCACAACTTCACAAAATTTCAGAATTTATGGACACCTAAAAATATTTTATTTTATTTAAAGAAATCAATCTGTCCTGAAAATCGGACTGATCTGGACACCATATTGTAATGGGCCAATCCAGCCACCACCATGGTGTGTACAGGTTTCCATTGGCCCCAAAATTTTGTAGGTTGGTCCCACCATGAGTGGACCACCTTCCTGTAAATTTTTATAATTTTTAGACACCCAAAAATATTTTAATAATTTTTGGAATTCCAACCTGTCCAGGGTGGAATATTGCTGGAATAGTGCAGAAAATCCAGACTGTCCACCTCATTTGGACCACACCTTTGGGACCCCAATGAAGGTCAGATGGGGCTGAAATTTGGTATGGTTGTAGATGGGTCATAAGGCTACAAGAATCACATATTATTTTGTTTCATTATTCCCACCAAAGACCCATAAGTCAGGCCCCAAAGTGGCCCAAAAATCTGTCCAGGCAGATTTGGACAGCAATATGTAATAGAAATGATTAAAATATAAACATGGTTTTTCATGGGATTTAACCCTAGGAATTTGTGTGGTGGACCACCCCAGTGGGCCCCACAAATGTCCAGACCTTCCCCATCATCAAATACCCCTTGCATGTATCCCATTTAGATAGATTTTGGGGCCACATGTCTAAGGATGGACTGCTATAGGTGTCCAAGCTCCATGGTTGGTCTGGATTTTTGTTGGCCTACAAGGTGGGCCACACATGCAAGATCAGAATTCTATCATAAAGAAAAATAAAATAAAATAAAATAAATGAAGAATCGGCCACAAGAGGAGGGGCTCCGCCACATTGAGGCCCTCCCCTTCATCAATCACACCATACATTCCTTTTATTCATAGGTTACAACAAAGATCCACCACATGCATGTTATAGATTCAAGATCAATGGTTGGGATGCCATCCCAACCATGATTCTAGGGTCTAGATGACCTATCATACTATGAAATCTAAGTAATCCTCCATGATGGGGGCCTATAGAGGGGAAACCCCATGCATGGACATGCATGCATCAAAAAGGCCATTTGGCCACAACTAAGGGATGATGTAAGATCTCCACCATGGATTGGTGGGTCCTACACTTCCCACAAAAGAAATCTAAGTACATGAAAATAGAAATCCTAATTTCTAGGATTACACCCACCTTAGATTCTCCAAATTTGGACCTCCTAGCTCCTAGTGCACCAAGGGATCCATCTCAATGGGTGAGATTGGATTTAGATGGTTGGATTTGGAAGATTAAAGGGGAAATGGGGCTGGAGAAGAGAGGGAGATGGGAGAGAAGTTGCTGGAGAAGAAGAGAAGAGAGAGAGAGAAATGAGAGGGAAAGAGAGGAAAATCTTTTTAAGGGAAGTAATAATAACCTATGGTGACAATAACAATGTTGCTAGGGTAGGTTAGGTATGGGTAGTGTTTAGGGTGGGTAGTGTTTATTCCATGCAATAGTGTAGTGTGTGTGTGTGGTGTGCATGGGAAATTGTGCCATGGAGGTGGTCCACATGCTTTTGTACAAAAGTGGGCCACATGATGAAATGCTCATAACTTTTGATCCATAGGTCGGATTGACGCACAAGACGCGTCGTTGGAACCGCAACGACGATACGAACGAGATGACATAGGTCTTGGGTCGATCCGAGTCGGGTCTATGTGACTGAACTCAAAGTGACCATAAACACAATTTGAAGGTCGCGGGTCGCCGGAATTCGACCGGTAAGACCGCGAGACCATGATGAACAAGATGCATACTCACACACATACATGTAAACATGGGAACTAGGGTCGGGTCTCACACTTACCTATCCGAGATGCTATGGACAAAGAAGTAGAATACCAGAAATATAATGCTAGGATCTTTCTCTCCTTCACACCCATTTGCAAAACAGTAGATGGGATTTGTGTTTCTACGATGGTGTAGAATTGGGGACCTAGCCTCCTTATATAGATGATGTGGTGACGAGAATTTGAAACCCATCACAACTCTCTTCCTACGTCTCCACACAATTTGAATCATAGTGTCATATAAAGTGCTGTGTGCGTTCCGTAGCTATAGCATTCTCACCCCTTAATGCATATTAATCTTAAATCACAACACAATGGGGTTCATTGGTATATATAACTGTTTACATCATCCAGTTTATAAGACAATCTAGACCATTCATCGATGAGGCCCACCTTATAAAGATCTTACATTCTCCCACTTGGGCCACATTGATAAATGTTACACTACGCCAAAATCGCTGATTTGCGACGGGCTAAATCCGTCGTAAAACCAAATAAACGACGGACTTAGTCCGTCGTGAGGTCCGTCGTTGTTTAGTGGGTCGTTTTTAGTTTTACGACGGATTTTATCCGTCGTTTAATCTGCGACGGATAAGGTTCGTCGCCTCATAGCGACGGATAAAATCCGTCGTAAAAATTAAAAAAACCGTCGGTGAAATTCAAAAAAAAGTCGTACCTAGAAACATTAGCGACGGATCTTATCCGTCGCTAATATTAGTAAGCGACGGATAAGGTCCGTCGCCAATATGAGTAAGCGACGGACCTCAAATCCGTCGTTATTTTCAATGTTCAGAGCATAGCGACGGATTTGGTCCGTCGCTAAAATATCTACAAAAATATATATATATACCAATAAATTATTATTAAAATTTTTTTAAATCTTGCACCTGATAGTCATTCAAAAAATAATTCACACTATTGTTTGATAAGGATCCTATTCACAAAATTGGTAACAACTCAATTCAATAAAAGAGGAAATGACCTAAGTGGCCCACTGCAACAAAAATTCACTTCAACCCTCCTAACAAACACTTCCCCCTACTAAACTAGGACCCATACAAAAGAAATTACCTGGAACTTCCAACTGTTGGCTATGCATTGTTTTGTATTGGCTACTTAGTATCTGCACCTGATAGTCATTCAAAAAATAATTCAATACGATTGTTTAATAAGAATTCTATTCACAAAATAAATCCTTTTCACATGATAGTTTAATAAGAAACCTATTCATCAAACTAAAAAGTTGGAAGCATTATATGATACCTCATATGAAAAATATATGAAAAATACATGCACATAAATGGAATCCACTAAATATGATATCTCATATAACATATAACCATCTACTTGCAAAAGCCTGCAACTCCCTAATGAAATCTAATATATACTTGCGACGGGAGCTTTTGATGGGACACTTCTTTCAGAGCACTTACAAAACATGACAATCAATAATTATCACGGTATTTCTAGAAGACGGAACATTAATTAATTAAATACAAATAGAAGAAAAGCCTCGTTAAGAGTACACGAATCTTTGAAGTGGTTTTTGTATCGATAAAAGACTTCCTTGTCCTCCACAGCAGCCTACATGAATCTTTGAAGTGGTTTTTGTATCGATAAAAGACTTCCTTGTCCTCCACAGCAGCCTACATGAATCTTTGAAGTGGTTTTTGTATCTATAAAAGACTTCCTTGTCCTCCACAGCAGCCTAAAACCAGGTCCAGCATTGATGATAAACATTCGGCACAATGTCTGTACAAGAGCAAGTCCAATGCTATAGGCAAGCACTATCTAGATGCACATTTCCATTAACAACTCGAATTCCTATTTAATTGGAGAGAGAGAGAGAGAGTAGAGAAAGGAGAGAGCAGAGAGAAGCTTTTTCTCGTTCTTGTTTAAGATTTAGGAGATGGAGTCAGCACAGCCTACAGATACAGAAGAACCGGTGGTTTTGCCGCCGCCTCCACCCGTCATACCACCAAATGTAGTTCCAAAAAAAGTCTCAATGTCAAATCGAGTCCCAATGGCAAGATCTGGTACTGGACGGAAAGGGCAAAGTACACAAACCATTTTAAAGTCGCTGTCACTAATGTTGATGGTTTTTTCTCTCACTACAGTGTTTCACTTTTCTATGAAGATGGCAAACCCATCGATGGGAAGGGTATCGGAAGAAGGTTGATTGATAGAGTTCACCAAACTTACCATACTGAGCTTGCTGGAAAGGATTTTGCTTATGATGGCGAGAAGAGCTTGTTTACTGTTGGAGCTCTTCCTCAACAAAATTTTGAATTCACTGTTGTGCTTGAAGACGTGTCCTCAAACAAGACTAGTGGGAATGGCAGCCCTGGTGGTAATGACAGCCCTTGGGAAGGAGATCGGAAGAGACAGAGACGTCCATATCAATCGAAGACATTTAAGGTTGAGATTCGTTTTGCCGCCCGAATCCCAATGAAAGCCATAGCGAATGCTCTACGAGGTCATGATTCAGAGAGCTCTCAAGAAGCTTTAAGAGTGCCTGACATCATACTAAGGCAGCACGCAGCAAAGCAAGGATGCTTACTCGTACGACAATCGTATTTCAACAATGAGCCTCGTAACTTCACTGACATAGGAGGTGGTGTTGTTGGCTGTCGAGGTTTCCATTCTAGCTTCCACACCACCCAAGGAGGCTTGTCTCTGAATATTGATGTGTCTACAACAATGATTATAAAGCCAGGACCTGTTGCAGATTTTCTAGTGGCTAACCAAAATGTTAGACATCCCTCTGAGATAGATTGGGGAAAGGCAAAGAGAATGCTGAAAAACTTGAGAGTGAAGACAAGACCTTCTAATATGGAATTCAAGATTGTAGGACTAAGTGAACTTCCATGCGACCAGCAACTGTTTACACTAAAACAGAAAAATGGAAGAGATGCCAATGGTGACAGTCCGGTGCAGACAGTTGAAATCACAGTTTATGACTATTTTGTCAATTATCGCCATGTAGAGATTGGTTATTCTGCTAGTTTGCCATGCATTAACGTTGGGAAACCAAAGCGCCCCACCTACTATCCTCTGGATCTTTGTTCCCTAGTCTCCTTACAAAGGTACACAAAGTCTCTGTCCACTCATCAAAGATCATCTCGTGGAGAAATCTTGACAGAAGCCTCAGGAAAGAATGAGGGTGTTGACTGATGCATTAAAAGGTAATAACTATGATGCTGATCCAATGTTACGGGCGTGTGGCGTTACAATCAACACACACTTCACTCAAGTAGAAGGACGTGTACTAACTGCACCAAAGTTAAAAGTTGGTAATGGAGAAGACTTCTTTCCTCGGAATGGTCGCTGGAATTTTAACAATAAGAAATTGCTGGAACCCACAAAAATAGAACGCTGGGCTTGCATAAACTTCTCTGCACGTTGTGATATACGGAGCCTTTGTCGTGATCTTAGCAGATGTGGCGAACAAAAAGGAATTTTCATTGATCAGCCATTTGATTACTTTGAAGAGAGTCCTCAGTGGAGGCGTTCTCCACCTACTGTTAGAGTGGAGCAGATGTTTGAACTGATCAAGACAAAACTTCCTGGAGCACCACAATTTCTTCTTTGTGTTTTGCCAGAGAGAGAATTCTGATATTTATGGTCCATGGAAGAAAAAGAACCTGTCAGAATTTAGTATTGTTACTCAATGCATTGCGCCACAAAGAGTCAATGACCAATACTTGACAAATGTTCTTTTGAAGATAAATGCCAAGCTTGGTGGAATGAATTCCTTACTTGCAGTTGAACACTCACCTTCCATTCCCCTGATTTTTAGAGTTCCCACAATCATCCTGGGGATGGATGTATCACATGGTTCCCCAGGCCAGTCCGACGTTCCATCAATTGCGGCGGTTGTCAGCTCTAGGCAGTGGCCCCTGATTTCTCGGTATAGAGCATCTGTGAGGACACAGTCACCCAAGGTTGAAATGATAGATTCCCTTTTTAAGCCCACATCAGACACCGAGGACAGTGGCATAGTGAGGGAACTTCTACTAGATTTCTATATGAGTTCAGGGAAAAAGAAGCCTGACCAGATAATCATTTTCCGGGATGGAGTGAGTGAATCACAATTCACACAGGTCTTAAACATCGAGCTGGATCAGATTATTGAGGCCTGTAAATTCCTTGATGAGAACTGGTCACCAAAGTTTACAGTTATTGAGGCTCAAAAAAACCACCACACTAAATTCTTCCAGCTTCAATCTCCAGACAATGTTCCGCCTGGCACTGTTGTGGACAAAGCAATTTGCCATCCGCGAAACCATGACTTCTACATGTGTTCACACGCAGGAATGATTGGAACAACGCGCCCTACTCACTACCATGTTTTGCTGGATGAGATTGGCTTCTCCCCTGATGATCTCCAGGAGCTTGTGCATTCATTGTCGTATGTATATCAGAGGAGCACAACTGCGATATCAATCGTTGCACCGATAAGCTACGCACATTTGGCGGCGACGCAGATGTCACAGTTCATGAAGTTTGAGGATATGTCGAGACATCATCTGGCCATGGTGGAATTACATCGGCAGGGGCTATTCCAGGTCTTGGAGCCGCCAAAGCTTCGTGAAAATGTGAGCAAATGCTCCATGTTTTTCTGGTGAAGTAGTGGTGGGTAGGGTTGGTGAACAAAATGACTTTTTGGAGGGCACGGTGGACCTGGACAAAAACATACGGTTGTAAATAGTTCTGTTTCTAATCCGCAGGCTACGTTAAACCTAGACACCACCTTGGGATGTTGGGTGGTGCAAACTCCATGATGTGGTTTTCGGTTTTATTAGTTTTTGGACTGCTTTGGTTGCAGTTGCACAAGTCACGACTTGGATGATTTATATGGCTGAGGTAGAAGAACAGTATTAGTTTTGCTGCACGGATGGTGTATACATGGCTTTGATGTGTTCTGGCTAAAACAATTCCCAGCTGTCCGTTTGGACAAAATCCAGATGGCTGATGGAATCGATCGTTGATTTAAAAAAAAAAAACAAAAAAACAAAAAAAAGAATTCCTATTTAATTTCTGGTCTGAACCAAATAATGATTACACCCCATCTCATC
Source organism: Magnolia changhungtana (assembly GCA_030180095.1). NCBI lineage: Eukaryota > Viridiplantae > Streptophyta > Magnoliopsida > Magnoliales > Magnoliaceae > Magnolia > Magnolia changhungtana. The sequence goes on along the minus strand of JASAUF010000462.1, from coordinate 609,312 downwards.
CATTTCAATCCTGCACAGATCCATTTCTGCCCCAGTTTCAGTCCCCAATTAGTCAGGTGACTCATTTCAGGTCAAACCAAAAATGATAAGACTGGACGGCACCAAGTTGTATCGGACATCATTTAAAACCATGTTAAACAGGTGGGTGATGTAAGGTAGGGGCTAGAAAAACTTTGTACATAAGAAAAATGAAAAAAGGTGCAGAAAATAAGAGGTAAGATCAGAATTGCGACGTCAAACTTACATTTAAGCTTTTTGACAAGCTCAGCTCACCCATTATAGATGCAACCTCCTAAGGAAGTCTGAGAGCCTTAAAGAACCATGAATTTTGTAAGAAACAAATGCAAGCAGAAGGATACAGATGCACCAGATAGTGTGCTTGAATACCAAAAGAAAAATTGGAGAAAGTGATGTCAAAGAAAAGCCAAACCTGATATGTTTAGCTATCACAATGTTTCCATCTTCAGCGCCAAGATGGTGTAGTACCACTTCTGCTAACCGGCTACCACGGTATGCATGCTGAAATAACAAAATGCATGAAATCAAGCCCTGGAAAATTGGCGTGCTGTAATGAAACAATTACCATAACAGGTATGTTACAAGTGGAAGATGCAAGACATGAAACCCATAGCATGCAATTATCTGGGGAAAAGGCAATGATCCCTCCCGCCCTCTCAATCCCTTGAAAAGATTCACACAGGTTACAAGGAAGCTAGCACTTACAAAACATGACAAAATCAATAAAAACAATTTCATGATGGAGTTCCACATGAACTAGAGACAATTTGATTTCACTACTAACAACAGGATGGATGTTTCATATGATAAACAGAGCATCGATGCCACTAACCAATAGTTTGCACGGCGTATCCCTTCTCATAGATTACATTTGTTATCTATCATGAAACTTTATGAGGAAGCAACTGGTTCCCGCCATGGAATTTTCAATGGGATAAGCTTCATAATGCTTGGACAGAGATCTATCCTTTCCATACAGTTTACAAAAACTTACAGGGAAAAAAAGGGATACATTAGCTTCTGGATTTAGGATGCTTAAATCTTCTTTTCATGTCAGTATCACATTAGCCTAAGCTTCACCACATTTGGTCCTAAATACAGATTTCACTGGCTGCATTTTTCTGAATAGAACATCAACAAAGCAAGGCTAGATTGATGAAACATAAACACAAAATCTGGTAGGTCAGAAATAATCTTAATCACAATTTAACTATTTCTTTTAAGTGAATAGAACATTTACGATTCAATTTGGTCATGTGCATGCAAGACAATCGTAAGTGAAAGATTGACTAAAAGAAAGGTCTAAAAGAAAGATTGACTAACCAGAATTCATGCATGGTCCATGCAAACTCTTCCAATTCCCATCATGAGCAACACATCAGTGTTGAAATTTCAGTCCGTAGGTAGATACATCAAGAGAAAAAGTACAATAGCGATCAAATAGATCTCTGATTTTTTATTTATTTTTAACTCAAAAGTTGAATACTCTCATACTTCAATTGATAAAATATCAATTAATAATTTATATAATTGTTAAGTTGATAAGACCAACTTCTATCTATGATTCCACAATGCTCTAAAATGGAATTTGATTTATTTGTGCAAAATCTTTGTAATGTACAATATTACCATAAATTTAGTCAAGTCCGTGACTTAGGCCCATGAGGATGAACTTCCTGTGACAACTTGGCGCCCATGAGAATGAACTTCCTGTGACAACATGGCACCATGTCAAAAGAATAGCAGCACGCTAAAACCCTCATCCTATAATTTGAAAACAAAATCCAAATATATTCACATTACATCCATAATTTGAAGCATATACATGTATTAAAACTAGTCATGTATAAAACAGGACAAGAATTAAGTTCCTAGCACCCTTACATGCGCATCCAAAAGCAATTTCTTCCGCTTTGAATATATTCACATTACATCCAAAATTTGATTCACTAAATACAAATCAAACACTATGGAAGCCATTTTTTATGTCAAAGTATTGAACAATCAGATAACATGATACCATATCAATATATTGGGTCAAAAGAAAGAAGTAAAAAATAAAAAATAAAAATACACACCAATTCAAAAGCATCGTCCATATATCTCACCTCATCTGGCTTCACAACGTCAACCAGCATCATGTGAAAAAGCTTAATTGCCTCACCAAATTCCCATTCTTAGCATAGCCTGAGATCATGGCTATCCATGCTACCACCTCTCTCAACCATCTGATCAAACAGGCACCTTACACAACCATATTTAAGTGGTAAAATATGGGAAGCTGCTTTTTCAAAGGGAAATTGAATCTACTATATGCCTTTAGTATGAATATGGACAACATGGACATAATTCTAGTACCTGAACAAGCCCTGCGTTTCTTCTCTGTCCAAGATGGAAGGATGGTCACATAATGCAAAACCTGAGAGAAAGGGAATGAGAAAATCAAGATAACTCAAAGATAACTGTGCATGCTAGCATTTCAATTGAAGAGTTACAAGTTGCCTCTCGAAAGAAGGTAATTGGCTGAAATAAATTACTTTTTCTTAAAAGATACTTATTTAAGTTTGATATCCAAACAAATGGGGCATCTAATACACAATTGGCATTCTCTTCATCTTTTTTTTTTCTTTTTTTTTTTTTTTTTTGTAAATCTGGGATCATTGCTCTATTGGGCCCCACTTGGATGGATATCATTCACAATACAGGGGCTACTTTGGTTTTCACATTCATAAACAATTTCCCAATGGTCCACGTTCACACACACAAGTGGTTCCCTGATGAGTGATCCACCTGATTTCTGGACCAGGTCATCTACACAGTCACTCACACCTTACAGTTAGCTTAGATGTCCCACATGTGCTAGGTGCAGCCACAAGTAGGGATGTTTGTGGAGTTTTCCTATTTAGTGTGCTTCCCTTGTGATTGGGTAAGCACCTTTTGTACATATTTTTCTCCAAGGCAATGTGTATAGACATTGAGAAAATACCTGCAGGAGGCATTGCAAATTCAGATGCATTTTGGAGAATCTTCTGTCATCTAGCATTTGCTTCTTCAGTGCAAAACCACTTGCATTTAAGGAAATCAGTTTGATGAGTAAGATTATTATTTCTTTATGATCCATCCAGGTATAGGCCCAGTCAGCATATTCCTAGTTAAATACCTAAATAGAGGAAAAAAAAAGAAAAAGAAAAAGAAAAAGAAAGAAAGAAAATCCCCACTTCATTGTTATCAAGGGTAAGCATTGACTCAAATAGCAAATTTTCACGAGTCTCTCTGTTTTGCTTCAAATCTGAGATGGGACAGTAACAATATTTGTTTAGAAGAAAGATTGAAAATAGAATACTAAGAGCAGGCAATGACTGATGCTCTAGCCACTCCATCTTTAGTAAGGAAGTCCAATTGCAAATGGCTATAGGTAAATATTCTCACCATCTCCACTGTGGGACACCAGTAGCAAATCTTTAGCTTTTCTTCTACTGTGTTTTGAAATGGATCATTTCCCACAACACTATTTGTATTAGAGAAATAACCTCTTAATAGTACCCAGCTACTTAGTGCAACTGGTTATACTCATTATACACATTGGGATAGAATGCGTCCATCCACCACAAAGCCAAAACATTCAAACATACATATTTAGGACCACTATAAGTCACAAGTGCTTCTAATTCTATACTGTAACCTTGGCAATTCAATCTATTAATCTGAACCTTCTAGTTGCATCTGCTCCTAATTCGAAGGTTGTCATGCAAAGTTCACCTTGATTAGACCATTGTAGCCATCTAATCTATAGCTTATGGTTTGATGGTGGAGATTTTTTTGAAGAGTCTGTTCTCAACCACAAATTTCAGATGCAAACACATTTCAGCAAGCACTTATGTGCTGAGATCCAACCAAAAGCCCAAAACCATATATCAGTAAAGAAATCATAGTTTAAGTGCATCTGCAGTCAAGACAATGTTGATAGCAATCTACTTTGTAACCCAAAGTGATAAAATCAATGGCATGGACACCTGCAATGATGACATAATAAAAGCTCAATTACAATGAGAAACACAAAGGACAATCAGTCGATAACCATACAACGCATTAAACTTATGCTTAAAAACTCAAAAAATGTGCTAGGAAATGTATCTCCAAGGTGCAAGGAGCTTTTGTATATAGCGAATGATTATAGATGAAACTTTGATTGCCCACAAGTGCATCAATTCCCAAAGTATATGGAAGGCAAAAAGGAAATAGATGAAAGTACAATAGTGCCATTGGCCTTTTTTCTTTAAAAGGATAAGTATAAATCCGATGGTGGCTTTTGCTAATTTTATGAATCAATCTAAACGTGATTTTAAATAAATCTTAGGATTTACCTTTTCAAAATTTACATTCCAACATGGCATACCATTTAAACATTATATATGCTTCATTTTGGGATCGGCACTAAAATTATCTCGATAAAATGGATGAACGGAGAGGGATCGATACGTAAATCATGGTGGACCTCACAGAGTTTACTCAGTACGCCAAGCGTAGTGAGTGACTCACTACGCAATCCGCTTCCCCTTAATTTTTGGGAAAAGATGTACAAGTTCAGATTAACCTGATGGACAGGTTGGATCTTACACCTATTTGCCATGTTGGCACATGTGGTGTAAAACCAATTAAGCACTTCAAATATATATATATATATATGTATATATATATATATGGAACAAAACATCGGACCATACCTGAAGTAGAGGAAATATGTCAGAAACAAACGAAATAAATCCCCTTGGCATAACTGCAACATTCCTTCAAATAGAGATGAGAAGTGTGAATAGAAGATCAACCAACAGAGAAAGTGGAAAGTAAAATTTATGGTGAATAGGAAAACATACTTCAACATGCTACTGAGAACAATAACTCCAAAAAGATTGAGCCCTCCCAATCCTATAACCATTGCCTTCTCTGATGTTCCTGCTTTGCTGAAACATCAGAAACCACAATAATGAATCAACATTCGACAATTATTGTTATCAAAGCTTGGCATTACACATGATTGCATGTGCCAACCTAGCACTTGTGTTGGACATCCAAGCCAGGCATCATGCAGTTAGGTGATCTGTCCCAAAGAAGAGGACAGTCAGCTCACAGTGGGGCACACCTGATGCACAGGTCAGATGTCATGCACATACACATCTGACCACAGATAGAGGTGAACATAAAGAGGTGTATGTGGACTTTGCCAAGCTACATGCTAACATCCTTTAATATCTATGTTTTCGTCAGCACTCTAGGCCAAACGAGAACATCACCCACATCGCAATTGGCTAACGTCTTCTCAATGTCACCAAACACATTCGCGCTGTGAACTTCAACAACATACCAGTTGAGGCGAGTCTAGGCTGGTGATTGTTCAAGAGGTAGATTGGGCAGCAGAGGTGTTTGTTGGATGTGGCTCCATGCGTTGGCTGTATGCCTCCGCGAGAGAAGGAATTCCTACTGGAAATGGCCTTGTAGGATGGCCGGATACAAAACTGTAGCAAACCAGTTGGGCCCTAAGCCTGGCTTTGACTTCAGATTGCTGCTACTGCTCTTATAATGGCCCTGTCTTCAGGCACAGTTTACAAGAATATCACACAGTTTACAAGAAATAGAAACATGATATCAATCAAAGAACTAATGAAGATCTTTATGAGCTAAGCCAAGCATTGAGGATCCTAGAACCTCATGCATATTAGACAAAGAATCTGCATGCTCTAACAAAGAACAGGCATTAACCTCCCATTCTTCAATATCCTTCAGAATGCTCTCATCTCTCGCTGCTTTCAAAGAGGCTTTCAGAAGCTTTGACTGAGTGACTAGTTCCTGCAAAATCAAGTGCATGAGCATACAACATACCCACCAGCTTAGAAAACAGATGACTCGAAATGATAAAACGACATCAACATTCAAGGCATTAACTTTCAGCAAAGGATTCAGAGCATGCCCAGAACAAACAACAGACATTAAAAAGGGTTGAGATGCCCTTATCCATGATTCAACCATCGATAATGCATCCTTGACATCCTGGAGAGAAGGCAGCTGTGCAAATATGCTTTCTGAAGCCCTGAAATATTCAAAGACAACAATCATAAATTGAGGAATTTATCAAATGATCAGAAGGGTGAGTAACAAGAACTAAAGCACAGTAAATGAAAACCTTAGGGCATCCTCAAACTCAGACATCTGACCCATGCTACAAAGAAGATGCCTAGCACTCTCTAATTAGAACCTTACAATTCATTATACCGGTTGATGATGGTAACATTGCGACGGCTGTAGAAGTGAAACCTAGCCATCCAGTTTGGATATTTTCCACATTAAAGAAAGACATGCAAAGAAAAGTCGGAATTTCTAAGGAGCAGGCAGCTTTCGTGGTCCCACCTCTAATAAAACCTGTAAATATCACCAGCACCATCATCGTCCAAGCAACAGACCGTGACGTACATGCTAAAAAATGAGCACATACATGAACTACAAACAGGACATGTCTACGTGCAACCATTTGTGAATAAGACGGTTGTTTATACTCTAGTTGCATGTGACACTTGGTACACAAAGACCTAGAAATGGTACGGTAGTATATATTGACTCAAATGGTCAAATGGACTTAACTGTGGAAAACACTGTTTTTAAGTTACAGTGTAAAACTCAGACTGGTTGAACATTAATCCTCTGGATAATTTAGCAAAAGACCAAAAAAAAAATCAGATTCCAAAGAGCAAGCAACTGTTGCGGTCCCACCTCTAATAAAACCTGTAACACTGCAGAGGATCCTCTATGTTGAAGGCACAGGTAAAGTCAGCGATGTCCCTTCTCATTGGTCAATGTCACCATCCATGCCACTGTGTCACAAAATACCATTTTCGCGTCTCTTGAATAGACTGTCCATTACACATCCAATGAGTAGGGAAAGTTAAAAAATGAGGCACATTCAATTCTCAAGTGGACTACACCACATAAAGCAGCATTGATTGAATGATTACCGTTGAAATCTTCCTAACCTCCACCTATGAGGTTTATTTGCCATCTAACCGCTTCACGAGGTCACACAAACCAGAATGAAGTAAAAACACTAATATTAGCTTGATCAGAGCCTTCTGTGATCCTAAAATATTTTCAGTGGTTGGCATCAATTCCCATTGTTTCCTGCAGTTTGGCAGACTTGATCCTTGGATCTGCCTTGTTTATGGTCTCATGCCATTAAATGGAATGGAAAAATGGATGAACAATTAGGATCTGATACATACACCATGATGACACCTGCAGAAGTTCCCCATATCAACACTTCCTGATTTCTCTCTCGCTGGAATTCCAGCGCTCACCACACAGCAGTCAGTGAATTTCTTGATGTGTGAAATTTGCATGGCCCCACAATGATATATTTCTTAGATCTACACTGTCCATCCATTCTTTTAAATCAACATGATTTTAAAAACAAGGCATATCCGAAGCTAAAGTGGGGCCACAAAGCTAAAGTGGGCCATACCATGCACAGAAAGCAGTAGGAATTTATGTTAGCATTGAAAACTTCTTGGGCCACTAAAAATTCCCAAGAACTAGCTTCTTCTAGTACTCTAGAAACATCCATGAACAATTTCTCTTTTGTGATTTGTAACCTGAAAGTTATTTTTAAGTTGAAAGATCATGAAATGGTAAACCACAACCATTGGTTAAAACTAAAAAATGCTCAAGAGTCACGACAGAAAAACATACAAAGCAGCTTCTTTCATCAGCTCCTGGATAAACTCCAAAGTGGCATTTGAATAGTTAGTGTCTGTAGATGTAACAAGAATATTTTATAAGTTTATAACATTTAAAATAATTGAGGTACATACACAGTGCTTTAAAACTATAAGTCAGAGGACTCAAAACTGGAACACTTCAGATGAAACCAACTCATACTTGAATTTAAAACCATGCTCAGAAATCTGACCAAGTGCAATTTGGTCCTACAACCAAATGCTGCCTTGGAAGCTTGAAAGTTTTTTTAATAGTAGAGATGCTTACAAGTGCAAGGTATTTAAAGATATGTATTCACATAGCAGGAAACTAAATACAAAACAATCATTAAAATAGGGACCAGGTAAAACACATAAAGAATGGATGAATATCAATACCTTAAATGCTTTTTCTCTGCAGCGAGACTTCCTTAATTCTGCCTTGACATGGGGCAACTGATCAACTGTTTAGGAAAGGAAACTAAATCTCAGTGCCATGGTATAAAGAAAAAACAACCTTGCTAAGAGTTTCTATTGATTGAACAGGATCTCTAAAGAGACCAAACCATGAACTCTCAACGATTCTCCAGCTTCCAAAATGCTCGTTAGTTCCTCAACAATCACATTGTAATCCTCCCGATCCTGAATGTTTACAAGACATTCATGAAAACGATGAATCCAGGAGAGAGCATTAGAATGATACTGCCTTAAAAGCTTCAATTCCAATGTTGACAGTGAAATTATCTGCATCTTGAAGAACAACCTCAAGTTCCTGCATAAGTGAAAATAGTGGGTATATGCCTCCTTTTCAAAATGGAGAATAATAAGTCCCATTTCCTTAAAATATTAAAACTGATGACATCATCTAAGTTTGAACCTTCAGATTGCAGCAGGCTTCTTTTGTGAAATGCATTCCCGTACATCATCTACCTAAACCGAGAGCACAGGATAACACTCATTCAAGTTACCATTACTCAGTACATAAAAATGAAATTGAAAAGAGCAGTAGATATGCAGCAAGTGCAATTGCTATTAACCTAGTAAAGCACTTGAAAGAAGATATGCATGAGAACTTGAAAGGAAGTGCAATAAAGAAGAAAAGGAAAAAACAAAAACAAACAGTAAATTGAGCTGGTGCAAAGCTTTTATCCTGACAGGATGGTTCTGCCAGAGGAGTTGCTAGAACTTTTCACCTCACATAAGCTAGCTAAAAAATGCTCCCAAAACATTCTGTTATTGAATTAGGAGGATACTTAGCTTCCCAGGTCTTTCTGAAAAACAACATCAGGGATGATCATGATGGTCATTACCAACATGATGTGAAAGCAATTGTATTTCATAAACACCTACCCTTTGATTGGTTCCAATCAACAAGCCTTCTCATATCCACTTTCTCATTATCCTATAAATGTTATCATCAACAAACTATTACTGATTTTCTACTAAAAAGAAAAAAAAAAAAAAAAAAAAGATTGAGAAAAACAGCGAGCTTTGAAGTTCCAAAAAGCAAAAAAGATTGAGAACAACACACGAATATGGGACTAGCAATTGCAATTCAATTAGATAGTGCATCCAAATGCACCCAAATAAGTACCAACTCTAAAACAAAACATGAATTTCACAAAAACACACAGGCCTGGAAAATAGGAATAAAATCTTTTGGTAGCTAGGCCCATTTTTCTGCCATTTCCTGACAGAAAGTTCCAGACTATAAAGAAAGGATGCAAATATCATTTTCCTCACAAATACCTATAAAAACTCAGAGACCCAAAAACCCCATCTGACAAAAATCATAAAATTCAAGAGGGGAAAAAATAACCACAAAACCAAAAGCACAACATTCCACAGAAAAATGCATTTTACAAGCACACATGTGAAAGTGAAATGTCAGAAAATGAAAAAGCTCAGAATTCCACAAATACAAAGATCTCTGACAAAACCAACAAAACCCATCACCCAAACACATGATCCAGAGGTACCCAAACATGAGTTTTTTTTATCTGCACCCACTATTTTGATATACACATACACAGAGTGCATGCCTACATTATAATGCCAATGAGTCCCTAAAGGGGGTGTATCTTCAAACCAAAGGGTGTAAATATCAATTCCCAAACAAAGAACAGAAAACCCACATCTGACAAAAAGTGAATGACAACATTGCAATGACAAAGAGTCCACACAGAGGGTGTATCTATCAAAACCAAGGGGGTGTAAATATCATTTCCAAAACCAAGTACACATAAACCCACATCTGACAAAACAAAGTGCATGGCAACATTACAATGACAATAAGTTCAAAAAGGGATGTATCTATCAAAACCAAGGAGCTGAAAATATCAATTCCCATAACAATTACACATAAACCCAACACCCAAAAAAACAGGGGGTTTCCAATCATGGGGGTTCCGAATCCAGGGGGTTTCCAATCATGGGGGTTCCGAATATAGGGGGTTTCCAATCACGGCACTGGGAGAGAGAGATTGAGAGAGAGATTAAGAGAGAACCACCACTATCAATCGATTGAGAGAGAGATTGAGAGAACCACCACTATCAATCGATTGAGAGAGAGAGAGAGATTGAGAGAGAGAAAGAGAGCAATACCTGATGTTCGTGAAGAGATTGACAGGAAGAGAGAGGTGGGAGAGACCTCTAGGGTCGGCGCTGGGAGAGGGAGAGACGGAGAGTGGATGAGAGGGAGAGAGAAAAGACGTCGGCTTATTTTAGGGGAAATCGGATTGCTTACTGAGGTACTCAGTACGCAATCGCATCTTGAGTAAACTCTGTTGGGCCCACCATGAATGTTTCTGGTCTATCCACGCCATCCATCCATTTTTCCATCTTATTTTAGGGGTTGAGACAAAAATATAAGCATACCCAACGATCAAGTGGACCATACCGCAGGAAACAGTTGGAATAATGATTTCCACCGTTGAAACCATTACAGGGCCGGCAGTGATGTTTATTTCTCATCCAACCGGTTCATAAGATCACACAAACATGGATGAAGGGAAATCACAAATACAAGCTTGATACAAAACTTCTGTAGCCCCCAAGAAATTTTCAATGGTAGATGTTCAATTCACACTTTTCCTATGGTATGGTCCAATTGAGGTTTGGATACACTTCATTTTTTGGCTCAAGTCCTAAAATTATCCGCTAAAATGGATGGACGGAGTGGATAAAATACACAAATCATGGTGGACCCTAAGGAGTTTACTCAAGATGCGCTTAGCGTCATCGAGTTACTCAAGACGCAATCTGCTTCGTTTGATTTCTGCTAAAGCCTTTGGCAGGATGTTAGGTGGGGCCCACCACCATGTTTGTGGGAAATCTACTCCGTTAATCCATTTATAGAGCTCATTTTAGAAAAACATATCAAAAACGAAGTGGATCCAAAACTCAAGTGGGCCACACGAGATGAAACAGTGGGAATTCAGTGAGAACCGTTGAAACATTCTTACGGCCATAAAAAGCTTTGTTTCAGGCTTTTTTTAAAAAAATTTATTTTGTATTTTCACCTCATCCCAGTGTTAATGACCTTATAAACTATTTGGATGGCATATAAACATCAAGGTGGAGCCCAGAAGGTTTCAACCGTAGGTATTTGTTTCCCCACTGTTTCCTCTGGTGTGACCCACTTGATTTTTGGATCTGACTCATTTTTAGTCTCTTGTCCTAAAATGATCTCTAAAAACGGATTAAAAGAGTAGATTTTCCAAACACATGGTGTTGGGCCCCACCCAGCATCCTTGCGCAGGACGCTAAGGGCTTTAGCAGGAAATCCGCATCCAATTAAAAAGTGGCGACCAACCAATGGCTGGTGGTCGGTGCTCTGTGGGCCTCAACATGACATGCGTGTTTCATCCACGCCATCCATCTATTTTTTCTGAAAATTTTATAGTATAATACCAAAAATGAGGTATACCCCAATCCCAAATGGACCACATTATAGGAAACAGTGTTGAATGAGTGTGGACCATTAAAAACCTTTTGGGGGCCATAAAAGTTTTAAATCAAGCTAATCTTTGGTTTTTCCCTTCATCTGGTCCTGTATGACCTAATCAACTGATTGGATGTCAAATAAACAGTATAGCGGGCCTTAAGATGGATTTTAATGGTGGATATCCAATCGCCATTGTTTTCATGTGGTGTGGTCCACCTGAGATTTATGTCTCGCTAATTTTTGGTATAAAGCTGTAAAATAATCTGAAAAAATGAATGAACGGAATAGATGAAACACGTACATCATAGTGGGGCCCTCGTAGCACCGACCACCAACCATGGGGTTGGTGGTAGGGGGAGTAGCCAATCCGTTTCCAGCTAAATGAAGGGAGATGAATAGTTGGTTGACGTCAACAAATTCTGTGGGTCCCATCATGAGGTATGTATTATATCCAAACCGTCCATCCAATCAAGTAGCTCGTCCGCAAGGCTTGAGACAAAAATAAGACAGATTTAACCATCAAGTGGACCACACTCGAAAAAAAGCAAAGGGGGGATTGAACGTCTACCATTGAAACCCTTTTGGGGGCCATAAAAGTTTTAGATCAAGCTGATCTTTGTTTTTTCCCTTCATCAGGGCCTGTATGATCTAATCAACAGATTGGATGTCAAATAAACAGTATTGTGGCCCTTACGAGGATTTTAATGGTGGATATCCAATCAATATTGTTTTCCTATGATGTGGTCCACCTTAGGTTTATATTCCTATCATTTTTTTAATCAAGCCCTAAAATGATAAGTAAAAATGGATGAACATAATGGATGAAATACATACATCATGGTGGGGCCCACATAGCACCGAAACTAGCCAACGGGCGGGTGGCAAAGGAGTAGCCATTCTGTTCCCATCCATGCTCGTATTTGTGGTGCGATCCATTTAATCTTTGGAAATGATTCATTTTTGGAATAATTCTCTGAAATGATCTCGAAAAATGGATGAACGGTGTGGGTTGATCCCAAATTTTCGGCAAATCCAAAACTCAAGTGGACAATGCCACACGAAACAATATAGAATAATGATTTCCACTATTGATACTTTCCTTGGGCCCACATTAATAACGTTTATTTGACATCCAACCTATTCATAATATCAAATATATATGAATGAAGAGAAAACACAATTTGATTTAAACATATGAAGTAATTTACTCTTCAATGCACTAATTCGATTGTCCAAAAATGATTAAATGTTCAATTAGTGGATGTGCCTAATAATTTATTAAAAAATATTATTTTTCACAGATAAATATCAATTTCTATTTAAAATTTCATTTTCACAGATAAATTACATTTTTTTTCAAAATGAATATTTTTTTACTCTTAATTTTTCTTTGAAAACTTTTAACAAAATATCATTTTTATCATAAAATATTTCAAAAATTAAATTAAAATACAAATTCTGAATTTTTATTTTCAAAATATATTGAAATTTCACATTTTTTAATTTTTTTCCCAAAAATTCCAAAATGCCGATTTTTTTCTTCAAAAGCATCATGCTGTTTTCAACTTTTCAATTTTTTGAAAAATTATATATATATTTCCAAAATCTTAGTGTTTTTATAAATAACTTTTTCTTTTAATTTTGAATTTTGAACATTTTCAATTATTTTTTCAAAATCACAAAAATTTCCAACTTATTTATTTTTCGTTTCAAAATATTTGTTTTTTGATAAAGTATCGATTTTTTAATGTCGTTTTATTTTAAAAATTTTCAATTCTTTTTCACTTCTCCAATTTTTTAAAAGTATTTTATTTGAACTTGTCAGTAAAAATGGATGAACATAATGGATGAAATACATACATCATGGTGGGGCCCACATAGCACCGAAACTAGCCAACTAGCGGGTGGCGAGGAGTAGCCATTCTGTTCCCATCCATGCTCGTATTTGTGGTGCGATCCATTTAATCTTTGGAAATGATTCATTTTTAGAATAATTCTCTGAAATGATCTCGAAAAATGGATGAACGGTGTGGGTTGATCCCAAATTTTCGGTAAATCCAAAACTCAAGTGGACAATGCCACACGAAACAATATAGAATAATGATTTCCACTATTGATACTTTCCTTGGGCCCACATTAATAACGTTTATTTGACATCCAACCTATTCATAATATCAAATATATATGAATGAAGAGAAAACACAATTTGATTTAAACATATGAAGTAATTTACTCTTCAATCTGTACTAATTCGATTGTCCAAAATTGATTAAATGTTCAATTAGTGGATGTGCCTAATAATTTATTAAAAAATATTATTTTTCACAGATAAATATCAATTTCCATTTAAAATTTCATTTTCACAGATAAATTACATTTTTTTTCAAAATGAATATTTTTTTACTCTTAATTTTTCTTTGAAAACTTTTAACAAAATATCATTTTTATCATAAAATATTTCAAAAATTAAATTAAAATACAAATTCTGAATTTTTATTTTCAAAATATATTGAAATTTCACATTTTTTAATTTTTTTCCCAAAAATTCCAAAATGCCGACTTTTTTTCTTCAAAAGCATCATGCTGTTTTCAACTTTTCAATAATTTTAAAAAATTATATATATATTTCCAAAATCTTAGTGTTTTTATAAATAACTTTTTTCTTTTAATTTTGAATTTTGAACATTTTCAATTATTTTTTCAAAATCACAAAAATTTCCAACTTATTTATTTTTCGTTTCAAAATATTTGTTTTTTGATAAAGTATCGATTTTTTAATGTCGTTTTATTTTAAAAATTTTCAATTCTTTTTCACTTCTCCAATTTTTTTAAAGTATTTTATTTGAACTTGTCAGTAAAAATGGATGAACATAATGGATGAAATACATACATCATGGTGGGGCCCACATAGCACCGAAACTAGCCAACGGGCGGGTGGCAGAGGAGTAGCCATTCTGTTCCCATCCATGCTCGTATTTGTGGTGCGATCCATTTAATCTTTGGAAATGATTCATTTTTGGAATAATTCTCTGAAATGATCTCGAAAAATGGATGAACGGTGTGGGTTGATCCCAAATTTTCGGTAAATCCAAAACTCAAGTGGACAATGCCACACGAAACAATATAGAATAATGATTTCCACTATTGATACTTTCCTTGGGCCCACATTAATAACGTTTATTTGACATCCAACCTATTCATAATATCAAATATATATGAATGAAGAGAAAACACAATTTGATTTAAACATATGAAGTAATTTACTCTTCAATCTGTACTAATTGATTGTCCAAAATTGATTAAATGTTCAATTAGTGGATGTGCATAATAATTTATTAAAAAATATTATTTTTCACAGATAAATATCAATTTCCATTTAAAATTTCATTTTCACAGATAAATTACATTTTTTTCCAAAATGAATATTTTTTTACTCTTAATTTTTCTTTGAAAACTTTTAACAAAATATCATTTTTATCATAAAATATTTCAAAAAATAAATTAAAATACAAATTCTGAATTTTTATTTTCAAAATATATTGAAATTTCACATTTTTTAATTTTTTCCCAAAAATTCCAAAATGCCGACTTTTTTCTTCAAAAGCATCATGTCAAGTTTTCAACTTTTCAATTTTTTTTAAAATTATATATATATTTCCAAAATCTTAGTGTTTTTATAAATAACTTTTTTCTTTTAATTTTGAATTTTGAACATTTTCAATTATTTTTTCAAAATCACAAAAATTTCCAACTTATTTATTTTTCGTTTCAAAATATTTGTTTTTTGATAAAGTATCGATTTTTAATGTCGTTTTATTTTAAAAATTTTCAATTCTTTTTCACTTCTCCATTTTTTTAAAAGTATTTTATTTGAACTTGTCAGTAAAAATGGATGAACATAATGGATGAAATACATACATCATGGTGGGGCCCACATAGCACCGAAACTAGCCAACGGGCGGTGGCGAGGAGTAGCCATTCTGTTCCCATCCATGCTCGTATTTGTGGTGCGATCCATTTAATCTTTGGAAATGATTCATTTTTGGAATAATTCTCTGAAATGATCTCGAAAAATGGATGAACGGTGTGGGTTGATCCCAAATTTTCGGTAAATCCAAAACTCAAGTGGACAATGCCACACGAAACAATATAGAATAATGATTTCCACTATTGATACTTTCCTTGGGCCCACATTAATAACGTTTATTTGACATCCAACCTATTCATAATATCAAATATATATGAATGAAGAGAAAACACAATTTGATTTAAACATATGAAGTAATTTACTCTTCAATCTGTACTAATTCGATTGTCCAAAAATGATTAAATGTTCAATTAGTGGATGTGCCTAATAATTTATTAAAAAATATTATTTTTCACAGATAAATATCAATTTCCATTTAAAATTTCATTTTCACAGATAAATTACATTTTTTTCAAAATGAATATTTTTTACTCTTAATTTTTCTTTGAAAACTTTTAACAAAATATCATTTTTATCATAAAATATTTCAAAAATTAAATTAAAATACAAATTCTGAATTTTTATTTTCAAAATATATTGAAATTTCACATTTTTTAATTTTTTTCCCAAAAATTCCAAAATGCCGACTTTTTTTCTTCAAAAGCATCATGCTGTTTTCAACTTTTCAATAATTTTAAAACATTATATATATATTTCCAAAATCTTAGTGTTTTTATAAATAACTTTTTTCTTTTAATTTTGAATTTTGAACATTTTCAATTATTTTTTCAAAATCACAAAAATTTCCAACTTATTTATTTTTCGTTTCAAAATATTTGTTTTTTGACAAAGTATCGATTTTTTAATGTCGTTTTATTTTAAAAATTTTCAATTCTTTTTCACTTCTCCATTTTTTTTAAAGTATTTTATTTGAACTTGTCAGTAAAAATGGATGTACATAATGGATGAAATACATACATCATGGTGGGGCCCACATAGCACCGAAACTAGCCAACGGCGGTGGCAGAGGAGTAGCCATTCTGTTCCCATCCATGCTCAGTATTTGTGGTGCGATCCATTTAATCTTTGGAAATGATTCATTTTTGGAATAATTCTCTGAAATGATCTCGAAAAATGGATGAACGATGTGGGTTGATCCCAAATTTTCGGTAAATCCAAAACTCAAGTGGACAATGCCACACGAAACAATATAGAATAATGATTTCCACTATTGATACTTTCCTTGGGCCCACATTAATAACGTTTATTTGACATCCAACCTATTCATAATATCAAATATATATGAATGAAGAGAAAACACAATTTGATTTAAACATATGAAGTAATTTACTCTTCAATCTGTACTAATTCGATTGTCCAAAATGATTAAATGTTCAATTAGTGGATGTGCCTAATAATTTATTAAAAAATATTATTTTTCACAGATAAATATCAATTTCCATTTAAAATTTCATTTTCACAGATAAATTACATTTTTTTTCAAAATGAATATTTTTTTACTCTTAATTTTTCTTTGAAAAATTTTAACAAAATATCATTTTTATCATAAAATATTTCAAAAATTAAATTAAAATACAAATTCTGAATTTTTATTTTCAAAATATATTGAAATTTCACATTTTTTAATTTTTTTCCCAAAAATTCCAAAATGCCGACTTTTTTTCTTCAAAAGCATCATGCTGTTTTCAACTTTTCAATTTTTTTTAAAAATTATATATATATTTCCAAAATCTTAGTGTTTTTATAAATAACTTTTTTCTTTTAATTTTGAATTTTGAACATTTTCAATTATTTTTTCAAAATCACAAAAATTTCCAACTTATTTATTTTTCGTTTCAAAATATTTGTTTTTTGAAAAAGTATCGATTTTTTAATGTCGTTTTATTTTAAAATTTTTCAATTCTTTTTCACTTCTCCATTTTTTTAAAAGTATTTTATTTGAACTTGTCAGTAAAAATGGATGAACATAATGGATGAAATACATACATCATGGTGGGGCCCACATAGCACCGAAACTAGCCAACGGGCGGGTGGCAGAGGAGTAGCCATTCTGTTCCCATCCATGCTCGTATTTGTGGTGCGATCCATTTAATCTTTGGAAATGATTCATTTTTGGAATAATTCTCTGAAATGATCTCGAAAAATGGATGAACGGTGTGGGTTGATCCCAAATTTTCGGTAAATCAAAAACTCAAGTGGACAATGCCACACGAAACAATATAGAATAATGATTTCCACTATTGATACTTTCCTTGGGCCCACATTAATAACGTTTATTTGACATCCAACCTATTCATAATATCAAATATATATGAATGAAGAGAAAACACAATTTGATTTAAACATATGAAGTAATTTACTCTTCAATCTGTACTAATTCGATTGTCCAAAAATGATTAAATGTTCAATTAGTGGATGTGCCTAATAATTTATTAAAAAATATTATTTTTCACAGATAAATATCAATTTCCATTTAAAATTTCATTTTCACAGATAAATTACATTTTTTTTCAAAATGAATATTTTTTTACTCTTAATTTTTCTTTGAAAACTTTTAACAAAATATCATTTTTATCATAAAATATTTCAAAAATTAAATTAAAATACAAATTCTGAATTTTTATTTTCAAAATATATTGAAATTTCACATTTTTTAATTTTTTTTCCCAAAAATTCCAAAATGCCTTCTTTTTTTCTTCAAAAGCATCATGCTGTTTTCAACTTTTCAATTTTTTTAAAAAATTATATATATATTTCCAAAATCTTAGTGTTTTTATAAATAACTTTTTTCTTTTAATTTTGAATTTTGAACATTTTCAATTATTTTTTCAAAATCACAAAAATTTCCAACTTATTTATTTTTCGTTTCAAAATATTTGTTTTTTGATAAAGTATCGATTTTTTAATGTCGTTTTATTTTAAAAATTTTCAATTCTTTTTCACTTCTCCATTTTTTTTAAAGTATTTTATTTGAACTTGTCAGTAAAAATGGATGAACATAATGGATGAAATACATACATCATGGTGGGGCCCACATAGCACCGAAACTAGCCAACTGGCGGGTGGCAGAGGAGTAGCCATTCTGTTCCCATCCATGCTTGTATTTGTGGTGCGATCCATTTAATCTTTGGAAATGATTCATTTTTGGAATAATTCTCTGAAATGATCTCGAAAAATGGATGAACGGTGTGGGTTGATCCCAAATTTTCAGTAAATCCAAAACTCAAGTGGACAATGCCACACGAAACAATATAGAATAATGATTTCCACTATTGATACTTTCCTTGGGCCCACATTAATAACGTTTATTTGACATCCAACCTATTCATAATATCAAATATATATGAATGAAGAGAAAACACAATTTGATTTAAACATATGAAGTAATTTACTCTTCAATCTGTACTAATTCGATTGTCCAAAATTGATTAAATGTTCAATTAGTGGATGTGCATAATAATTTATTAAAAAATATTATTTTTCACAGATAAATATCAATTTCCATTTAAAATTTCATTTTCACAGATAAATTACATTTTTTTTCAAAATGAATATTTTTTTACTCTTAATTTTTCTTTGAAAACTTTTAACAAAATATCATTTTTATCATAAAATATTTCAAAAAATAAATTAAAATACAAATTCTGAATTTT
This sequence comes from Magnolia changhungtana, assembly GCA_030180095.1. Classification (NCBI taxonomy): domain Eukaryota; kingdom Viridiplantae; phylum Streptophyta; class Magnoliopsida; order Magnoliales; family Magnoliaceae; genus Magnolia; species Magnolia changhungtana. Next base: position 589,968 of record JASAUF010000462.1, on the reverse strand, counting down.
TATTTTCAAAATATATTGAAATTTCACATTTTTTAATTTTTTTCCCAAAAATTCCAAAATGCCGATTTTTTTTCTTCAAAAGCATCATGCTGTTTTCAACTTTTCAATTTTTTAAAAAATTATATATATATTTCCAAAATCTTAGTGTTTTTATAAATAACTTTTTTCTTTTAATTTTGAATTTTGAACATTTTCAATTATTTTTTCAAAATCACAAAAATTTCCAACTTATTTATTTTTCGTTTCAAAATATTTGTTTTTTGATAAAGTATCGATTTTTTAATGTCGTTTTATTTTAAAATTTTTCAATTCTTTTTCACTTCTCCATTTTTTTTAAAGTATTTTATTTGAACTTGTCAGTAAAAATGGATGAACATAATGGATGAAATACATACATCATGGTGGGGCCCACATAGCACCGAAACTTGCCAACGGGCGGGTGGCAGAGGAGTAGCCATTCTGTTCCCATCCATGCTCGTATTGGTGGTGCGATCCATTTAATCTTTGGAAATGATTCATTTTTGGAATAATTCTCTGAAATGATCTCGAAAAATGGATGAACGGTGTGGGTTGATCCCAAATTTTCGGTAAATCCAAAACTCAAGTGGACAATGCCACACGAAACAATATAGAATAATGATTTCCACTATTGATACTTTCCTTGGGCCCACATTAATAACGTTTATTTGACATCCAACCTATTCATAATATCAAATATATATGAATGAAGAGAAAACACAATTTGATTTAAACATATGAAGTAATTTACTCTTCAATCTGTACTAATTGATTGTCCAAAAATGATTAAATGTTCAATTAGTGGATGTGCCTAATAATTTATTAAAAAATATTATTTTTCACAGATAAATATCAATTTCCATTTAAAATTTCATTTTCACAGATAAATTACATTTTTTTTCAAAATGAATATTTTTTTACTCTTAATTTTTCTTTGAAAACTTTTAACAAAATATCATTTTTATCATAAAATATTTCAAAAATTAAATTAAAATACAAATTCTGAATTTTTATTTTCAAAATATATTGAAATTTCACATTTTTTAATTTTTTTCCCAAAAATTCCAAAATGCCGACTTTTTTTCTTCAATAGCATCATGCTGTTTTCAACTTTTCAATAATTTTAAAAAATTATATATATATTTCCAAAATCTTAGGGTTTTTATAAATAACTTTTTTCTTTTAATTTTGAATTTTGAACATTTTCAATTATTTTTTCAAAATCACAAAAATTTCCAACTTATTTATTTTTCGTTTCAAAATATTTGTTTTTTGATAAAGTATCGATTTTTTAATGTCGTTTTATTTTAAAATTTTTCAATTCTTTTTCACTTCTCCATTTTTTTAAAAGTATTTTATTTGAACTTGTCAAGAAAATGGATGAACATAATGGATGAAATACATACATCATGGTGGGGCCCACATAGCACCAAACTAGCCAACTAAGGTGGCGAGGAGTAGCCATTCTGTTCCCATCCATGCTCGTATTTGTGGTGCGATCCATTTAATCTTTGGAAATGATTCATTTTTGGAATAATTCTCTGAAATGATCTCGAAAAATGGATGAACGGTGTGGGTTGATCCCAAATTTTCGGTAAATCCAAAACTCAAGTGGACAATGCCACACGAAACAATATAGAATAATGATTTCCACTATTGATACTTTCCTTGGGCCCACATTAATAACGTTTATTTGACATCCAACCTATTCATAATATCAAATATATATGAATGAAGAGAAAACACAATTTGATTTAAACATATGAAGTAATTTACTCTTCAATCTGTACTAATTCGATTGTCCAAAAATGATTAAATGTTCAATTAGTGGATGTGCCTAATAATTTATTAAAAAATATTATTTTTCACAGATAAATATCAATTTCCATTTAAAATTTCATTTTCACAGATAAATTACATTTTTTTCAAAATGAATATTTTTTTACTCTTAATTTTTCTTTGAAAACTTTTAACAAAATATCATTTTTATCATAAAATATTTCAAAAATAAATTAAAATACAAATTCTGAATTTTTATTTTCAAAATATATTGAAATTTCACATTTTTTAATTTTTTCCCAAAAATTCCAAAATGCCGATTTTTTTCTTCAAAAGCATCATGTCAGTTTTCAACTTTTCAATTTTTTTAAAAATTATATATATATTTCCAAAATCTTAGTGTTTTTATAAATAACTTTTTTCTTTTAATTTTGAATTTTGAACATTTTCAATTATTTTTTCAAAATCACAAAAATTTCCAACTTATTTATTTTTCGTTTCAAAATATTTGTTTTTTGATAAAGTATCGATTTTTTAATGTCGTTTTATTTTAAAAATTTTCAATTCTTTTTCACTTCTCCATTTTTTTAAAAGTATTTTATTTGAACTTGTCAGTAAAAATGGATGAACATAATGGATGAAATACATACATCATGGTGGGGCCCACATAGCACCGAAACTAGCCAACCAAGGTGGCGAGGAGTAGCCATTCTGTTCCCATCCATGCTCGTATTTGTGGTGCGATCCATTTAATCTTTGGAAATGATTCATTTTTGGAATAATTCTCTGAAATGATCTCGAAAAATGGATGAACGGTGTGGGTTGATCCCAAATTTTCGGTAAATCCAAAACTCAAGTGGACAATGCCACACGAAACAATATAGAATAATGATTTCCACTATTGATACTTTCCTTGGGCCCACATTAATAACGTTTATTTGACATCCAACCTATTCATAATATCAAATATATATGAATGAAGAGAAAACACAATTTGATTTAAACATATGAAGTAATTTACTCTTCAATCTGTACTAATTGATTGTCCAAAATGATTAAATGTTCAATTAGTGGATGTGCCTAATAATTTATTAAAAAATATTATTTTTCACAGATAAATATCAATTTCCATTTAAAATTTCATTTTCACAGATAAATTACATTTTTTTCAAAATGAATATTTTTTACTCTTAATTTTTCTTTGAAAACTTTTAACAAAATATCATTTTTATCATAAAATATTTCAAAAATAAATTAAAATACAAATTAATTTTTATTTTCAAAATATATTGAAATTTCACATTTTTTAATTTTTTTCCCAAAAATTCCAAAATGCCGACTTTTTTTCTTCAAAAGCATCATGTCAGTTTTCAACTTTTCAATTTTTTTAAAAATTATATATATATTTCCAAAATCTTAGTGTTTTTATAAATAACTTTTTTCTTTTAATTTTGAATTTTGAACATTTTCAATTATTTTTTCAAAATCACAAAAATTTCCAACTTATTTATTTTTCGTTTCAAAATATTTGTTTTTTGATAAAGTATCGATTTTTTAATGTCGTTTTATTTTAAAATTTTCAATTCTTTTTCACTTCTCCATTTTTTTAAAAGTATTTTATTTGAACTTGTCAGTAAAAATGGATGAACATAATGGATGAAATACATACATCATGGTGGGGCCCACATAGCACCGAAACTAGCCAACGGGCAGGTGGCAGAGGAGTAGCCATTCTGTTCCCATCCATGCTCGTATTTGTGGTGCGATCCATTTAATCTTTGGAAATGATTCATTTTTGGAATAATTCTCTGAAATGATCTCGAAAAATGGATGAACGGTGTGGGTTGATCCCAAATTTTCGGTAAATCCAAAACTCAAGTGGACAATGCCACACGAAACAATATAGAATAATGATTTCCACTATTGATACTTTCCTTGGGCCCACATTAATAACGTTTATTTGACATCCAACCTATTCATAATATCAAATATATATGAATGAAGAGAAAACACAATTTGATTTAAACATATGAAGTAATTTACTCTTCAATCTGTACTAATTCGATTGTCCAAAAATGATTAAATGTTCAATTAGTGGATGTGCCTAATAATTTATTAAAAAATATTATTTTTCACAGATAAATATCAATTTCCATTTAAAATTTCATTTTCACAGATAAATTACATTTTTTTTCAAAATGAATATTTTTTTACTCTTAATTTTTCTTTGAAAACTTTTAACAAAATATCATTTTTATCATAAAATATTTCAAAAATTAAATTAAAATACAAATTATGAATTTTTATTTTCAAAATATATTGAAATTTCACATTTTTTAATTTTTTTCCCAAAAATTCCAAAATGCCTTCTTTTTTTCTTCAAAAGCATCATGTCAGTTTTCAACTTTTCAATTTTTTTAAAAAATTATATATATATTTCCAAAATCTTAGTGTTTTTATAAATAACTTTTTCTTTTAATTTTGAATTTTGAACATTTTCAATTATTTTTTCAAAATCACAAAAATTTCCAACTTATTTATTTTTCGTTTCAAAATATTTGTTTTTTGATAAAGTATCGATTTTTTAATGTCGTTTTTTTTAAAATTTTTCAATTCTTTTTCACTTCTCCATTTTTTTAAAGTATTTTATTTGAACTTGTCAAGAAAATGGATGAACATAATGGATGAAATACATACATCATGGTGGGGCCCACATAGCACCGAAACTAGCCAACGGGCGGTGGCGAGGAGTAGCCATTCTGTTCCCATCCATGCTCAGTATTTGTGGTGCGATCCATTTAATCTTTGGAAATGATTCATTTTTGGAATAATTCTCGAAATGATCTCGAAAAATGGATGAACGGTGTGGGTTGATCCCAAATTTTCAAAAATCCAAAACTCAAGTGGACAATGCCACACGAAACAATATAGAATAATGATTTCCACTATTGATACTTTCCTTGGGCCCACATTAATAACGTTTATTTGACATCCAACCTATTCATAATATCAAATATATATGAATGAAGAGAAAACACAATTTGATTTAAACATATGAAGTAATTTACTCTTCAATCTGTACTAATTCGATTGTCCAAAAATGATTAAATGTTCAATTAGTGGATGTGCATAATAATTTATTAAAAAATATTATTTTTCACAGATAAATATCAATTTCCATTTAAAATTTCATTTTCACAGATAAATTACATTTTTTTTCAAAATGAATATTTTTTTACTCTTAATTTTTCTTTGAAAACTTTTAACAAAATATCAATTTTATCATAAAATATTTCAAAAAATAAATTAAAATACAAATTCTGAATTTTTATTTTCAAAATATATTGAAATTTCACATTTTTTAATTTTTTTCCCAAAAATTCCAAAATGCCGATTTTTTTTCTTCAAAAGCATCATGCTGTTTTCAACTTTTCAATTTTTTAAAAAAATTATATATATATTTCCAAAATCTTAGTGTTTTTATAAATAACTTTTTTCTTTTAATTTTGAATTTTGAACATTTTCAATTATTTTTTCAAAATCACAAAAATTTCCAACTTATTTATTTTTCGTTTCAAAATATTTGTTTTTTGATAAAGTATCGATTTTTTAATGTCGTTTTATTTTAAAAATTTTCAATTCTTTTTCACTTCTCCATTTTTTTAAAAGTATTTTATTTGAACTTGTCAGTAAAAATGGATGAACATAATGGATGAAATACATACATCATGGTGGGGCCCACATAGCACCGAAACTAGCCAACGGGCGGGTGGCAGAGGAGTAGCCATTCTGTTCCCATCCATGCTCGTATTTGTGGTGCGATCCATTTAATCTTTGGAAATGATTCATTTTTGGAATAATTCTCAAATGATCTCGAAAAATGGATGAACGGTGTGGGTTGATCCCAAATTTTCGGTAAATCCAAAACTCAAGTGGACAATGCCACACGAAACAATATAGAATAATGATTTCCACTATTGATACTTTCCTTGGGCCCACATTAATAACGTTTATTTGACATCCAACCTATTCATAATATCAAATATATATGAATGAAGAGAAAACACAATTTGATTTAAACATATGAAGTAATTTACTCTTCAATCTGTACTAATTGATTGTCCAAAAATGATTAAATGTTCAATTAGTGGATGTGCCTAATAATTTATTAAAAAATATTATTTTTCACAGATAAATATCAATTTCCATTTAAAATTTCATTTTCACAGATAAATTACATTTTTTTTCAAAATGAATATTTTTTTACTCTTAATTTTTCTTTGAAAACTTTTAACAAAATATCAATTTTATCATAAAATATTTCAAAAATAAATTAAAATACAAATTAATTTTTATTTTCAAACTATATTGAAATTTCACATTTTTTAATTTTTTTCCCAAAAATTCCAAAATGCCGATTTTTTTTCTTCAAAAGCATCATGCTGTTTTCAACTTTTCAATTTTTTTTAAAAATTATATATATATTTCCAAAATCTTAGTGTTTTTATAAATAACTTTTTTCTTTTAATTTTGAATTTTGAACATTTTCAATTATTTTTTCAAAATCACAAAAATTTCCAACTTATTTATTTTTCGTTTCAAAATATTTGTTTTTTGATAAAGTATCGATTTTTTAATGTCGTTTTATTTTAAAAATTTTCAATTCTTTTTCACTTCTCCATTTTTTTAAAGTATTTTATTTGAACTTGTCAAGAAAATGGATGAACATAATGGATGAAATACATACATCATGGTGGGGCCCACATAGCACCGAAACTAGCCAACTAAGGGGGCGAGGAGTAGCCATTCTGTTCCCATCCATGCTCGTATTTGTGGTGCGATCCATTTAATCTTTGGAAATGATTCATTTTTGGAATAATTCTCTGAAATGATCTCGAAAAATGGATGAACGGTGTGGGTTGATCCCAAATTTTCGGTAAATCCAAAACTCAAGTGGACAATGCCACACGAAACAATATAGAATAATGATTTCCACTATTGATACTTTCCTTGGGCCCACATTAATAACGTTTATTTGACATCCAACCTATTCATAATATCAAATATATATGAATGAAGAGAAAACACAATTTGATTTAAACATATGAAGTAATTTACTCTTCAATCTGTACTAATTGATTGTCCAAAAAATGATTAAATGTTCAATTAGTGGATGTGCCTAATAATTTATTAAAAAATATTATTTTTCACAGATAAATATCAATTTCCATTTAAAATTTCATTTTCACAGATAAATTACATTTTTTTTCAAAATGAATATTTTTTTACTCTTAATTTTTCTTTGAAAACTTTTAACAAAATATCATTTTTATCATAAAATATTTCAAAAATAAATTAAAATACAAATTAATTTTTATTTTCAAAATATATTGAAATTTCACATTTTTTAATTTTTTCCCAAAAATTCCAAAATGCCGATTTTTTTCTTCAAAAGCATCATGTCAGTTTTCAACTTTTCAATAATTTTAAAAAATTATATATATATTTCCAAAATCTTAGTGTTTTTATAAATAACTTTTTTCTTTTAATTTTGAATTTTGAACATTTTCAATTATTTTTTCAAAATCACAAAAATTTCCAACTTATTTATTTTTCGTTTCAAAATATTTGTTTTTTGATAAAGTATCGATTTTTTAATGTCGTTTTATTTTAAAATTTTTCAATTCTTTTTCACTTCTCCATTTTTTTAAAAGTATTTTATTTGAACTTGTCAGTAAAAATGGATGAACATAATGGATGAAATACATACATCATGGTGGGGCCCACATAGCACCGAAACTAGCCAACGGGCGGGTGGCAGAGGAGTAGCCATTCTGTTCCCATCCATGCTCGTATTTGTGGTGCGATCCATTTAATCTTTGGAAATGATTCATTTTTGGAATAATTCTCTAAATGATCTCGAAAAATGGATGAACGGTGTGGGTTGATACCAAATTTTCGGTAAATCCAAAACTCAAGTGGACAATGCCACACGAAACAATATAGAATAATGATTTCCACTATTGATACTTTCCTTGGGCCCACATTAATAACGTTTATTTGACATCCAACCTATTCATAATATCAAATATATATGAATGAAGAGAAAACACAATTTGATTTAAACATATGAAGTAATTTACTCTTCAATCTGTACTAATTCGATTGTCCAAAAATGATTAAATGTTCAATTAGTGGATGTGCCTAATAATTTATTAAAAAATATTATTTTTCACAGATAAATATCAATTTCCATTTAAAATTTCATTTTCACAGATAAATTACATTTTTTTTCAAAATGAATATTTTTTTACTCTTAATTTTTCTTTGAAAACTTTTAACAAAATATCATTTTTATCATAAAATATTTCAAAAAATAAATTAAAATACAAATTAAATTTTTATTTTCAAAATATATTGAAATTTCACATTTTTTAATTTTTTCCCAAAAATTCCAAAATGCCGATTTTTTTCTTCAAAAGCATCATGTCAGTTTTCAACTTTTCAATTTTTTTAAAAATTATATATATATTTCCAAAATCTTAGTGTTTTTATAAATAACTTTTTTCTTTTAATTTTGAATTTTGAACATTTTCAATTATTTTTTCAAAATCACAAAAATTTCCAACTTATTTATTTTTCGTTTCAAAATATTTGTTTTTTGATAAAGTATCGATTTTTTAATGTCGTTTTATTTTAAAATTTTTCAATTCTTTTTCACTTCTCCATTTTTTTAAAAGTATTTTATTTGAACTTGTCAAGAAAATGGATGAACATAATGGATGAAATACATACATCATGGTGGGGCCCACATAGCACCGAAACTAGCCAACGGTGGTGGCGAGGAGTAGCCATTCTGTTCCCATCCATGCTCGTATTTGTGGTGCGATCCATTTAATCTTTGGAAATGATTCATTTTTGGAATAATTCTCTGAAATGATCTCGAAAAATGGATGAACGGTGTGGGTTGATCCCAAATTTTCGGTAAATCCAAAACTCAAGTGGACAATGCCACACGAAACAATATAGAATAATGATTTCCACTATTGATACTTTCCTTGGGCCCACATTAATAACGTTTATTTGACATCCAACCTATTCATAATATCAAATATATATGAATGAAGAGAAAACACAATTTGATTTAAACATATGAAGTAATTTACTCTTCAATCAGTACTAATTCGATTGTCCAAAAATGATTAAATGTTCAATTAGTGGATGTGCCTAATAATTTATTAAAAATATTATTTTTCACAGATAAATATCAATTTCCATTTAAAATTTCATTTTCACAGATAAATTACATTTTTTTTCAAAATGAATATTTTTTTACTCTTAATTTTTCTTTGAAAACTTTTAACAAAATATCATTTTTATCATAAAATATTTCAAAAATAAATTAAAATACAAATTCTGAATTTTTATTTTCAAAATATATTGAAATTTCACATTTTTTAATTTTTTTCCCAAAAATTCCAAAATGCCGATTTTTTTTCTTCAAAAGCATCATGCTGTTTTCAACTTTTCAATTTTTTTTAAAAATTATATATATATTTCCAAAATCTTAGTGTTTTTATAAATAACTTTTTTCTTTTAATTTTGAATTTTGAACATTTTCAATTATTTTTTCAAAATCACAAAAATTTCCAACTTATTTATTTTTCGCTTTCAAAATATTTGTTTTTTGATAAAGTATCGATTTTTTAATGTCGTTTTATTTTAAAAATTTTCAATTCTTTTTCACTTCTCCATTTTTTTAAAAGTATTTTATTTGAACTTGTCAAGAAAATGGATGAACATAATGGATGAAATACATACATCATGGTGGGGCCCACATAGCACCGAAACTAGCCAACCAAGGTGGCGAGGAGTAGCCATTCTGTTCCCATCCATGCTCGTATTTGTGGTGCGATCCATTTAATCTTTGGAAATGATTCATTTTTGGAATAATTCTCTCAAATGATCTCGAAAAATGGATGAACGGTGTGGGTTGATCCCAAATTTTCGGTAAATCCAAAACTCAAGTGGACAATGCCACACGAAACAATATAGAATAATGATTTCCACTATTGATACTTTCCTTGGGCCCACATTAATAACGTTTATTTGACATCCAACCTATTCATAATATCAAATATATATGAATGAAGAGAAAACACAATTTGATTTAAACATATGAAGTAATTTACTCTTCAATCAGTACTAATTCGATTGTCCAAAAATGATTAAATGTTCAATTAGTGGATGTGCCTAATAATTTATTAAAAAATATTATTTTTCACAGATAAATATCAATTTCCATTTAAAATTTCATTTTCACAGATAAATTACATTTTTTTTCAAAATGAATATTTTTTTACTCTTAATTTTTCTTTGAAAACTTTTAACAAAATATCATTTTTATCATAAAATATTTCAAAAAATAAATTAAAATACAAATTCTGAATTTTTATTTTCAAAATATATTGAAATTTCACATTTTTTAATTTTTTTCCCAAAAATTCCAAAATGCCGATTTTTTTCTTCAAAAGCATCATGCTGTTTTCAACTTTTCAATTTTTTTAAAAAATTATATATATATTTCCAAAATCTTAGTGTTTTTATAAATAACTTTTTTCTTTTAATTTTGAATTTTGAACATTTTCAATTATTTTTTCAAAATCACAAAAATTTCCAACTTATTTATTTTTCGTTTCAAAATATTTGTTTTTTGATAAAGTATCGATTTTTTAATGTCGTTTTATTTTAAAATTTTTCAATTCTTTTTCACTTCTCCATTTTTTTAAAAGTATTTTATTTGAACTTGTCAAGAAAATGGATGAACATAATGGATGAAATACATACATCATGGTGGGGCCCACATAGCACCGAAACTAGCCAACGTAAGGTGGCGAGGAGTAGCCATTCTGTTCCCATCCATGCTCGTATTTGTGGTGCGATCCATTTAATCTTTGGAAATGATTCATTTTTGGAATAATTCTCTGAAATGATCTCGAAAAATGGATGAACGATGTGGGTTGATCCCAAATTTTCGGTAAATCCAAAACTCAAGTGGACAATGCCACACGAAACAATATAGAATAATGATTTCCACTATTGATACTTTCCTTGGGCCCACATTAATAACGTTTATTTGACATCCAACCTATTCATAATATCAAATATATATGAATGAAGAGAAAACACAATTTGATTTAAACATATGAAGTAATTTACTCTTCAATCTGTACTAATTCGATTGTCCAAAAATGATTAAATGTTCAATTAGTGGATGTGCCTAATAATTTATTAAAAAATATTATTTTTCACAGATAAATATCAATTTCCATTTAAAATTTCATTTTCACAGATAAATTACATTTTTTTCAAAATGAATATTTTTTTACTCTTAATTTTTCTTTGAAAACTTTTAACAAAATATCATTTTTATCATAAAATATTTCAAAAAATAAATTAAAATACAAATTAAATTTTTATTTTCAAAATATATTGAAATTTCACATTTTTTAATTTTTTTCCCAAAAATTCCAAAATGCCGATTTTTTTTTCTTCAAAAGCATCATGTCAGTTTTCAACTTTTCAATTTTTTTAAAAATTATATATATATTTCCAAAATCTTAGTGTTTTTATAAATAACTTTTTTCTTTTAATTTTGAATTTTGAACATTTTCAATTATTTTTTCAAAATCACAAAAATTTCCAACTTATTTATTTTTCGCTTCAAAATATTTGTTTTTTGATAAAGTATCGATTTTTTAATGTCGCTTTATTTTAAAATTTTTCAATTCTTTTTCACTTCTCCATTTTTTTAAAAGTATTTTATTTGAACTTGTCAAGAAAAATGGATGAACATAATGGATGAAATACATACATCATGGTGGGGCCCACATAGCACCGAAACTAGCCAACGGGTGGGTGGCAGAGAGTAGCCATTCTGTTCCCATCCATGCTCGTATTTGTGGTGCGATCCATTTAATCTTTGGAAATGATTCATTTTTGGAATAATTCTCTGAAATGATCTCGAAAAATGGATGAACGGTGTGGGTTGATCCCAAATTTTCGGTAAATCCAAAACTCAAGTGGACAATGCCACACGAAACAATATAGAATAATGATTTCCACTATTGATACTTTCCTTGGGCCCACATTAATAACGTTTATTTGACATCCAACCTATTCATAATATCAAATATATATGAATGAAGAGAAAACACAATTTGATTTAAACATATGAAGTAATTTACTCTTCAATCTGTACTAATTCGATTGTCCAAAAATGATTAAATGTTCAATTAGTGGATGTGCCTAATAATTTATTAAAAAATATTATTTTTCACAGATAAATATCAATTTCCATTTAAAATTTCATTTTCAAAGATAAATTACATTTTTTTTCAAAATGAATATTTTTTTACTCTTAATTTTTCTTTGAACACTTTTAACAAAATATCATTTTTATCATAAAATATTTCAAAAAATAAATTAAAATACAAATTAATTTTTATTTTCAAAATATATTGAAATTTCACATTTTTTAATTTTTTTCCCAAAAATTCCAAAATGCCATTTTTTTCTTCAAAAGCATCATGTCAAGTTTTCAACTTTTCAATTTTTTTAAAAATTATATATATATTTCCAAAATCTTAGTGTTTTTATAAATAACTTTTTCTTTTAATTTTGAATTTTGAACATTTTCAATTATTTTTTCAAAATCACAAAAATTTCCAACTTATTTATTTTTCGCTTCAAAATATTTGTTTTTTGATAAAGTATCGATTTTTTAATGTCGTTTTATTTTAAAAATTTTCAATTCTTTTTCACTTCTCCATTTTTTTAAAAGTATTTTATTTGAACTTGTCAAGAAAATGGATGAACATAATGGATGAAATACATACATCATGGTGGGGCCCCATAGCACCGAAACTAGCCAACGGGCGGGTGGCAGAGGAGTAGCCATTCTGTTCCCATCCATGCTCGTATTTGTGGTGCGATCCATTTAATCTTTGGAAATGATTCATTTTTGGAATAATTCTCTGAAATGATCTCGAAAAATGGATGAACGATGTGGGTTGATCCCAAATTTTCGGTAAATCCAAAACTCAAGTGGACAATGCCACACGTAAACAATATAGAATAATGATTTCCACTATTGATACTTTCCTTGGGCCCACATTAATAACGTTTATTTGACATCCAACCTATTCATAATATCAAATATATATGAATGAAGAGAAAACACAATTTGATTTAAACATATGAAGTAATTTACTCTTCAATCTGTACTAATTGATTGTCCAAAAATGATTAAATGTTCAATTAGTGGATGTGCCTAATAATTTATTAAAAAATATTATTTTTCACAGATAAATATCAATTTCCATTTAAAATTTCATTTTCACAGATAAATTACATTTTTTTCAAAATGAATATTTTTTTACTCTTAATTTTTCTTTGAAAACTTTTAACAAAATATCATTTTTATCATAAAATATTTCAAAAAATAAATTAAAATACAAATTCTAATTTTTATTTTCAAAATATATTGAAATTTCACATTTTTTAATTTTTTTCCCAAAAATTCCAAAATGCCGATTTTTTTTTCTTCAAAAGCATCATGTCAGTTTTCAACTTTTCAATTTTTTAAAAAATTATATATATATTTCCAAAATCTTAGTGTTTTTATAAATAACTTTTTTCTTTTAATTTTGAATTTTGAACATTTTCAATTATTTTTTCAAAATCACAAAAATTTCCAACTTATTTATTTTTCGTTTCAAAATATTTGTTTTTTGATAAAGTATCGATTTTTTAATGTCGTTTTATTTTAAAAATTTTCAATTCTTTTTCACTTCTCCATTTTTTTAAAAGTATTTTATTTGAACTTGTCAAGAAAATGGATGAACATAATGGATGAAATACATACATCATGGTGGGGCCCACATAGCACCGAAACTAGCCAACGCAGGCGGTGGCGAGGAGTAGCCATTCTGTTCCCATCCATGCTCGTATTTGTGGTGCGATCCATTTAATCTTTGGAAATGATTCATTTTTGGAATAATTCTCTCAAATGATCTCGAAAAATGGATGAACGGTGTGGGTTGATCCCAAATTTTCGGTAAATCCAAAACTCAAGTGGACAATGCCACACGAAACAATATAGAATAATGATTTCCACTATTGATACTTTCCTTGGGCCCACATTAATAACGTTTATTTGACATCCAACCTATTCATAATATCAAATATATATGAATGAAGAGAAAACACAATTTGATTTAAACATATGAAGTAATTTACTCTTCAATCTGTACTAATTCGATTGTCCAAAAATGATTAAATGTTCAATTAGTGGATGTGCCTAATAATTTATTAAAAAATATTATTTTTCACAGATAAATATCAATTTCCATTTAAAATTTCATTTTCACAGATAAATTACATTTTTTTTCAAAATGAATATTTTTTTACTCTTAATTTTTCTTTGAAAACTTTTAACAAAATATCATTTTTATCATAAAATATTTCAAAAAATAAATTAAAATACAAATTCTCTATTTTTATTTTCAAAATATATTGAAATTTCACATTTTTTAATTTTTTTCCCAAAAATTCTAAAATGCCGATTTTTTTCTTCAAAAGCATCATGCTGTTTTCAACTTTTCAATTTTTTTAAAAAATTATATATATATTTCCAAAATCTTAGTGTTTTTATAAATAACTTTTTCTTTTAATTTTGAATTTTGAACATTTTCAATTATTTTTTCAAAATCACAAAAATTTCCAACTTATTTATTTTTCGTTTCAAAATATTTGTTTTTTGATAAAGTATCGATTTTTTAATGTCGTTTTATTTTAAAAATTTTCAATTCTTTTTCACTTCTCCTTTTTTTTAAAAGTATTTTATTTGAACTTGTCAGTAAAAATGGATGAACATAATGGATGAAATACATACATCATGGTGGGGCCCACATAGCACCGAAACTAGCCAACTATGGGTGGGCGAGAGAGTAGCCATTCTGTTCCCATCCATGCTCGTATTTGTGGTGCGATCCATTTAATCTTTGGAAATGATTCATTTTTGGAATAATTCTCTGAAATGATCTCGAAAAATGGATGAACGATGTGGGTTGATCCCAAATTTTCGGTAAATCCAAAACTCAAGTGGACAATGCCACACGAAACAATATAGAATAATGATTTCCACTATTGATACTTTCCTTGGGCCCACATTAATAACGTTTATTTGACATCCAACCTATTCATAATATCAAATATATATGAATGAAGAGAAAACACAATTTGATTTAAACATATGAAGTAATTTACTCTTCAATCTGTACTAATTCGATTGTCCAAAAATGATTAAATGTTCAATTAGTGGATGTGCCTAATAATTTATTAAAAATATTATTTTTCACAGATAAATATCAATTTCCATTTAAAATTTCATTTTCGCAGATAAATTACATTTTTTTCAAAATGAATATTTTTTTACTCTTAATTTTTCTTTGAAAACTTTTAACAAAATATCATTTTTATCATAAAATATTTCAAAAATAAATTAAAATACAAATTCTAATTTTTATTTTCAAAATATATTGAAATTTCACATTTTTTAATTTTTTCCCAAAAATTCCAAAATGCCGATTTTTTTTTCTTCAAAAGAATCATGTCAGTTTTCAACTTTTCAATTTTTTAAAAAATTATATATATATTTCCAAAATCTTAGTGTTTTTATAAATAACTTTTTTCTTTTAATTTTGAATTTTGAACATTTTCAATTATTTTTTCAAAATCACAAAAATTTCCAACTTATTTATTTTTCGTTTCAAAATATTTGTTTTTTGATAAAGTATCGATTTTTTAATGTCGTTTTATTTTAAAAATTTTCAATTCTTTTTCACTTCTCCATTTTTTTTAAAGTATTTTATTTGAACTTGTCAGTAAAAATGGATGAACATAATGGATGAAATACATACATCATGGTGGGGCCCACATAGCACCGAAACTATCCAACGGGCGGGTGGCAGAGGAGTAGCCATTCTGTTCCCATCCATGCTCGTATTTGTGGTGCGATCCATTTAATCTTTGAAAATGATTCATTTTTGGAATAATTCTCTGAAATGATCTCGAAAAATGGATGAACGGTGTGGGTTGATCCCAAATTTTCGGTAAATCCAAAACTCAAGTGGACAATGCCACACGAAACAATATAGAATAATGATTTCCACTATTGATACTTTCCTTGGGCCCACATTAATAACGTTTATTTGACATCCAACCTATTCATAATATCAAATATATATGAATGAAGAGAAAACACAATTTGATTTAAACATATGAAGTAATTTACTATTCAATCTGTACTAATTCGATTGTCCAAAAATGATTAAATGTTCAATTAGTGGATGTGCCTAATAATTTATTAAAAAATATTATTTTTCACAGATAAATATCAATTTCCATTTAAAATTTCATTTTCAAAGATAAATTACATTTTTTTTCAAAATGAATATTTTTTTACTCTTAATTTTTCTTTGAAAACTTTTAACAAAATATCATTTTTATCATAAAATATTTCAAAAAATAAATTAAAATACAAATTCTCTATTTTTATTTTCAAAATATATTGAAATTTCACATTTTTTAATTTTTTCCCAAAAATTCTAAAATGCCGATTTTTTTCTTCAAAAGCATCATGTCAGTTTTCAACTTTTCAATTTTTTTAAAAATTATATATATATTTCCAAAATCTTAGTGTTTTTATAAATAACTTTTTTCTTTTAATTTTGAATTTTGAACATTTTCAATTATTTTTTCAAAATCACAAAAATTTCCAACTTATTTATTTTTCGTTTCAAAATATTTGTTTTTTGATAAAGTATCGATTTTTAATGTCGTTTTATTTTAAAAATTTTCAATTCTTTTTCACTTCTCCTTTTTTTTAAAAGTATTTTATTTGAACTTGTCAAGAAAATGGATGAACATAATGGATGAAATACATACATCATGGTGGGGCCCACATAGCACCGAAACTAGCCAACGGGGGTGGCGAGAGTAGCCATTCTGTTCCCATCCATGCTCGTATTTGTGGTGCGATCCATTTAATCTTTGGAAATGATTCATTTTTGGAATAATTCTCAAATGATCTCGAAAAATGGATGAACGATGTGGGTTGATCCCAAATTTTCGGTAAATCCAAAACTCAAGTGGACAATGCCACACGAAACAATATAGAATAATGATTTCCACTATTGATACTTTCCTTGGGCCCACATTAATAACGTTTAGTTGACATCCAACCTATTCATAATATCAAATATATATGAATGAAGAGAAAACACAATTTGATTTAAACATATGAAGTAATTTACTCTTCAATCTGTACTAATTCGATTGTCCAAAAATGATTAAATGTTCAATTAGTGGATGTGCCTAATAATTTATTAAAAAATATTATTTTTCACAGATAAATATCAATTTCCATTTAAAATTTCATTTTCGCAGATAAATTACATTTTTTTCAAAATGAATATTTTTTTACTCTTAATTTTTCTTTGAAAACTTTTAACAAAATATCATTTTTATCATAAAATATTTCAAAAAATAAATTAAAATACAAATTAATTTTTATTTTCAAAATATATTGAAATTTCACATTTTTTAATTTTTTTCCCAAAAATTCCAAAATGCCGATTTTTTTTTCTTCAAAAGAATCATGTCGTTTTCAACTTTTCAATTTTTTAAAAAAATTATATATATATTTCCAAAATCTTAGTGTTTTTATAAATAACTTTTTTCTTTTAATTTTGAATTTTGAACATTTTCAATTATTTTTTCAAAATCACAAAAATTTCCAACTTATTTATTTTTCGCTTCAAAATATTTGTTTTTTGATAAAGTATCGATTTTTTAATGTCGTTTTATTTTAAAAATTTTCAATTCTTTTTCACTTCTCCATTTTTTTAAAGTATTTTATTTGAACTTGTCAGTAAAAATGGATGAACATAATGGATGAAATACATACATCATGGTGGGGCCCACATAGCACCGAAACTATCCAACGGGCGGTGGCAGAGGAGTAGCCATTCTGTTCCCATCCATGCTCAGTATTTGTGGTGCGATCCATTTAATCTTTGAAAATGATTCATTTTTGGAATAATTCTCTGAAATGATCTCGAAAAATGGATGAACGGTGTGGGTTGATCCCAAATTTTCAGTAAATCCAAAACTCAAGTGGACAATGCCACACGAAACAATATAGAATAATGATTTCCACTATTGATACTTTCCTTGGGCCCACATTAATAACGCTTTATTTGACATCCAACCTATTCATAATATCAAATATATATGAATGAAGAGAAAACACAATTTGATTTAAACATATGAAGTAATTTACTCTTCAATCTGTACTAATTCGATTGTCCAAAAATGATTAAATGTTCAATTAGTGGATGTGCCTAATAATTTATTAAAAAAAATTATTTTTCACAGATAAATATCAATTTCCATTTAAAATTTCATTTTCACAGATAAATTACATTTTTTTTCAAAATGAATATTTTTTTACTCTTAATTTTTCTTTGAAAACTTTTAACAAAATATCATTTTTATCATAAAATATTTCAAAAAATAAATTAAAATACAAATTCTCTATTTTTATTTTCAAAATATATTGAAATTTCACATTTTTTATTTTTTTTCCCAAAAATTCTAAAATGCCGATTTTTTTTTCTTCAAAAGCATCATGTTATTTTCAACTTTTCAATTTTTTTAAAAAATTATATATATATTTCCAAAATCTTAGTGTTTTTATAAATAACTTTTTCTTTTAATTTTGAATTTTGAACATTTTCAATTATTTTTTCAAAATCACAAAAATTTCCAACTTATTTATTTTTCGTTTCAAAATATTTGTTTTTTGATAAAGTATCGATTTTTTAATGTCGTTTTATTTTAAAAATTTTCAATTCTTTTTCACTTCTCCTTTTTTTTAAAAGTATTTTATTTGAACTTGTCAAGAAAATGGATGAACATAATGGATGAAATACATACATCATGGTGGGGCCCACATAGCACCGAAACTAGCCAACGGGTGGGTGGCAGAGGAGTAGCCATTCTGTTCCCATCCATGCTCGTATTTGTGGTGCGATCCATTTAATCTTTGGAAATGATTCATTTTTGGAATAATTCTCTGAAATGATCTCAAAAATGGATGAACGATGTGGGTTGATCCCAAATTTTCTGGTAAATCCAAAACTCAAGTGGACAATGCCACACGAAACAATATAGAATAATGATTTCCACTATTGATACTTTCCTTGGGCCCACATTAATAACGTTTAGTTGACATCCAACCTATTCATAATATCAAATATATATGAATGAAGAGAAAACACAATTTGATTTAAACATATGAAGTAATTTACTCTTCAATCAGTACTAATTCGATTGTCCAAAAATGATTAAATGTTCAATTAGTGGATGTGCCTAATAATTTATTAAAAAATATTATTTTTCACAGATAAATATCAATTTCCATTTAAAATTTCATTTTCGCAGATAAATTACATTTTTTTCAAAATGAATATTTTTTTACTCTTAATTTTTCTTTGAAAACTTTTAACAAAATATCATTTTTATCATAAAATATTTCAAAAAATAAATTAAAATACAAATTCTCAATTTTTATTTTCAAAATATATTGAAATTTCACATTTTTTAATTTTTTCCCAAAAATTCCAAAATGCCGATTTTTTTTTCTTCAAAAGCATCATGTCAGTTTTCAACTTTTCAATTTTTAAAAAAATTATATATATATTTCCAAAATCTTAGTGTTTTTATAAATAACTTTTTTCTTTTAATTTTGAATTTTGAACATTTTCAATTATTTTTCAAAATCACAAAAATTTCCAACTTATTTTTTTTTCGTTTCAAAATATTTGTTTTTTGATAAAGTATCGATTTTTTAATGTCGTTTTATTTTAAAAATTTTCAATTCTTTTTCACTTCTCCATTTTTTAAAAGTATTTTATTTGAACTTGTCAAGAAAAATGGATGAACATAATGGATGAAATACATACATCATGGTGGGGCCCAAACTAGCCAAAACTAAGCGTAGAGGAGTAGCCATTCTGTTCCCATCCATGCTCGTATTTGTGGTGCGATCCATTTAATCTTTGAAAATGATTCATTTTTGGAATAATTCTCTGAAAATGATCTCGAAAAATGGATGAACGGTGTGTGTTGATCCCAAATTTTCGGTAAATCCAAAACTCAAGTGGACAATGCCACACGAAACAATATAGAATAATGATTTCCACTATTGATACTTTCCTTGGGCCCACATTAATAACGTTTATTTGACATCCAACCTATTCATAATATCAAATATATATGAATGAAGAGAAAACACAATATTCCGATGACCGGTTCTGAACGCAATGTTCTCCATAGTACCCCATTCTCGGCTCTTGAGGCAGTGTTCCGATCCCGGGATCCTACAAGGAGGATTTTCATAACAAAGATAATCATTTCAATATGAGCATAACCAAGATCACAAAGAAGAACATCCGAGAATAACAAAGGCACACATCGCAAAATCCACTATAAATTTGAACTTTTACAATAATCCATAAGGTCCAAAGGACATACATGAGATAAAAGAAAAGAGAGAAAGGTCAAGAACACCGAGTCCTCAAATGCTCAAATTTACTCCATGCTCTACCGCGTGTCGCCGCTTTCAGAGTATCCCGCACGCATCAATCGTGCATAAGCTTATAGGCTTAGAGGGTGTGTAGGTGTGTGATAATGGTGCACGTAAGAGTAGTAGGAGATACAAGGAGAGAAGCATGATCAATGAGGATATCACTAGCCTTACCCAGTGCTTATCATGAATAAGATGCAATGAGTACTGGGTGCCATGCCAAGGCAATGCATGAAGGGGCTTGTACAACCAATGCTAATGCAATGCAAGTAATGTCGTGCTCATATCCAAACCACAAGTCATGTACATTTCCAATCATAAGGAAATCACCGGGTCCATTACACCGCCGAATGATCGCCGCTCTGCACCCCGCACACCAAACGAGCGTAAGAGACCTCACTACCCGCCCGTGGACACCAATCACCAACAAGGCCCGAAGGTAGCGGACCCATTTACGAGCCGGTCGACTCGGCACTAGCAATGCCTCCTCACATCGTGTGCGGTAAGGCCACACCCCTATCCAACCGACTACACGACAATGGGAGACGCGACCTAATGGTATAAGGCCCTCGTGCGCTCATATATTCCACCCGGTCACGGCGTTGGAGCAGATCCTTGGTACCATGGAAGTTTTGGGAATTTCACCCATGGGCATCCTATGCACCCGGTATGCTCAACTAATATTTCCTGTCCACACATACAACCATCCACGAATACCCTCAGTGGAGGCAAGGCCCCGATGAAGTAAGGGCGATATCCATAAGCTATGCAATGCCAAATGCATGAATCACACAATCACCCATGCATCAATCCCAAGCATCCATCTCTCGGGAGATACCAACATGTCCTACACAATGACATAACCATGGCCAATCATACCTCAACCAAGCATGCATATGATGCGTATGGGAGTGGGCCATGAAGATGAATAGGGGTGCCAATGAGGTGAAGATGAACTCTCTACCTAACCATGAAGGGTCTAGGTACTTAACCAATTCCTCATAAGGAATACAACCTCTAGTGGGGGCCCATATACCTGGGGTAGCCCATGAGACTAAGGAGAACAATGATATGGGCCTAAATAGATGAAACGAGCCTAGCAAGGGTCTATGGTGGGCCTTTAACCACCCATAGAAGCCCATGGGCCTACCTTAGGGCCACCAATGTGGACATCTAACCACAATTGGTCCCCAAGAGGTAGCCCATCTCTAATTGATTACGGATCAAGGCCCAAGGCCCACACAACATTAGAAATAAGAAATGAACAACCATTACATACCACATACATTCATGTTGGGCTTCAGAAAGGCGGCCCAAGGCCTATCCAAAACATGGGTCCATGGGGAACACACATAGCCCAACCCATATATACCACTATGGGCCCACAGTGGGAAAGGTTAGGGCCCAACATAAAGGCTACTAATCCCATATATTGTTGTGGCCTAGTGGGCAGCCCATTACTCAAATCACATGGGCAAATGTCATGTTCTTAGTCAAGTAAGTTGGGCCTACAACCCGGCCCAAGTATAAAGTTGATTTGGTGGGCAATCAAGGGCCCATATACTTGTGTAATCTGCCCACTAATCCAACACAATAGTATGGTAAAAATGGCCCAAGAGTTCAATGGGCCTATCTAGAAAGTTCCAGCCCAATTGGGCTCAAAGAGTTCAACAACTAGCCACATTCATGGACCCAATTAAATTCAACTGTGGTGGGCCTCAAAAGTGTATTTATTAGGCCCAACATTTAAGGAACTAAATGTATAAATTATTACCTCTAAGATTCTTCACAATGTGTTGGGCCCCACTCCTCAAAATTTCAGCCAAAGGCCAAACATAATTATAACATGTTGCTGTCCTAAATTTGGGCACTCCATTGGAATGGGCCCAGGGCTTCTAAAACTCTGGAAATTGAGGGCCAAGGTCCTCATTATGCATACAATGAGAGAAAACCCAAAAAGGTGGCCCACCATCAGAGGAAATATTTTTGAATTATGGTTTTTATCAAGGCACATTGCTGGACTGCACAGCAGAAAAATCTGGCAGTCCAACTATTTTGGCCCATTCTTTTGGATGCCCAAACAGGGTCAGTTGGGGCTGAAATTTTTCAGAGTGATACTTCAATAGGTAGGACATACCTCACAAAATTTCAGAATTTTTGGATATCCCTAAGTATTTTAATTAATTTAAACAAGACAGTCTGTCCAGAAAATCGGACAGACCTGGACATCCCAATGTGGTGGGCCAGTCCGGCCCTCGCCACGATGTGCACAGGGGGTCCAATGGCCCTGAAAGTTGGTAGGTAGGTCCCACCATGGGTGGACCACAACTTCACAAAATTTCAGAATTTATGGACACCTAAAAATATTTTAGTTTATTTAAAGAAATCAATCTGTCCTGAAAATCGGACTGATCTGGACACCATATTGTAATGGGCCAGTCCAGCCACCACCATGGTGTGTACAGGTTTCCATTGGCCCCAAAATTTTGTAGGTTGGTCCCACCATGAGTGGACCACCTTTCTGTAAATTTTTATAATTTTTAGACACCCAAAAATATTTTAATAAATTTTGGAATTCCAACCTATTCAGGGTAGAATGTTGCTGGAACAGTGCAGAAAAATCCAGACTGTCCACCTCATTTGGACCACACCTTTGGGACCCCAATGAAGGTCAGATGGGGCTGAAATTTGGTATGGTTGTAGGTGGGTCATAAGGCTACAAGAATCACATATTATTTTGTTTCATTATTCCCACCAAAGACCCATAAATCAGGCCCCAAAGTGGCCCAAAAATCTGTCCAGGCAGATTTGGACAGCAACATGTTACTGTCCAAACCACCCCAAAAGATAATTAAAAGGAAAATAAATCAGCATTTTCTCAGGGTGGGGTCCATCTAGATGGGTCACACAACTCTCAGACCCAATCCCCTTCCAATATCATCCATAAAATCAAGCCCAAAGGCTGTCCAAAACATGCCAACAATATGGGGCAACAAGGTGGGCTTGGATGTCTAACCACTTGGGCCTAGTTGCATGGCACATCAAGTGGGCCCCACATACATCAGATTTACTATAAACATAGGAAAGAAAATATGGAGAAGAAACATAATCCGGCCATAGGGTAGGGCCCCGCCACTAATGGGCCCTCCCAAGAAAGAATCATACCCATATAACTACATTGATTGTACATGCAACATGAAATCACTACATGCATGATCTATAATTGCTATGGATGGTTGAAATGTCATCCCAACATGATCCTTAGGTCTAGATGACCTTGAGATGGAGTGGATCATTACATACATCATGATGGGGTCCATGGAGAATGGCCCCATCATGGATCATGACATGCATGTAGGATGGGCCAAAAGGCCACATCCATGGGGTCAAATGGGGTCTCCACCATGGATTGGTGGGCCCCATATGATCCATACAAAAGAAATAAGAAGATTTAAAGATATAAAATTAGATCAGCAAGATCATAGTTACCCACTTGTGATCTCACTCCCAAACTTCTACTCCATGAAGCTCTTGGAGCAAAGAATGGATTTCAATGGTGGAGATCTAGTTCAAATGGAGGGATTGAGAGTATAATGGGGGTAAGGGGGCTGGAGAAGAGAGGGAGGAGGAAGAGAAGTTGCTGGAAATTTCAGCAATGAAGGAAAATGAGAGGGGAAGAGAGAGAAAAAAAACTATTTAAGAGAAGTAATCATTGCCTATGGTGACAATAACAATGTTGCTAGGGTAGGTTAGGTATGGGTAGTGTTTAGGGTGGGTAGTGTTTATTCCATGCAATAGTGTAGTGTGTGTGTGTGGTGTGCATGGGAAATTGTGCCATGGAGGTGGTCCACATGCTTTTGTAAAAAGTGGGCCACATGATGAAATGCTCATAACTTTTGATCCATAGGTCGGATTGACGCACAAGACGCGTCGTTGGAACCGCAACGACGATACGAACGAGATGGCATAGGTCTCGGGTCGATCCGAGTTGGGTCTATATGACCGAACTCAAGGTGACCAGAACACAATCCGAGGGTCGCGGTCGCCGAATTTGACCGTAGGACCGCGAGACCATGATGAACAAGATGCATACTTACACACACACATGCAAACATGGGAACTAGGGTCGGGTCTCACAATCCTCCCCACCAACAAAGAAATTTCGTCCTCGAAATTGACCAATCCAGGACAAAAGAAAAAAAAATAAAACACCACCATCATATAACAATCATCACACAAGGATGGTAATACAAGCAATCATATATCTATCAATCATCAAACAAATGAGGATAACGCTCTCTAATCTCGACCTCGCGTTCCCAAGATGCCTCGGCCTCCGAATGGTGACCCCATTAGCACCTTCACCAAGGGAATGACCTTGGTCCTGAGGACTT
Source organism: Magnolia changhungtana (assembly GCA_030180095.1). Lineage (NCBI taxonomy): Eukaryota > Viridiplantae > Streptophyta > Magnoliopsida > Magnoliales > Magnoliaceae > Magnolia > Magnolia changhungtana. Next base: position 565,065 of record JASAUF010000462.1, on the reverse strand, counting down.
GCTCCTTCCGATCGAGAATACGAATAGGCCGCTCAATGTAGGAAGCATCCTCACGGACCTCAAGTGGCTGCCAATCAATCACGGGAATAGTGTCCAACCCACATTTCCGCAACATAGAAACATGGAATACATCGTGGATCGCGACAACTCAGAGGTAAGGCAAGCCTATAGGCCACACCGCCTACGCGCTTAATCTCAAAAGGTCCAATAAATCTTGGGGCGAGCTTGCCCTTCACACCAAAGCGTACCACACCCTTCATAGGTGAGACCTCGAGATATACCATATCCCCGATCGCGAACTCGAGGGGTCGACGCCGACGATCGCAAAACTCTTCTCGCCGGCTCGAGCCGTGCGCATCCTTTGCCTAATAACATCAATAGCCTCGACGTCCGCAAGACAAAGCTCGGGACCTAAGAGACGACGCTCTCCAACCTCGGTCCAACAACTAGGAGATCTCGCACGGCCTACCATAAAGTGCCTCAAAAGGAGCCATGCCGATAGTCGCCGATAACTATTATTGTACGCGAACTCGCGAGGCGCATATGCTCATCCCAACTACCCGCAAAGTCGATCACACAAGCTTCGAGCATATCCTCAAGGATCCGGTTGACCCTTTCGGTCCGCCCATCCGTCTCGCGGATGATAAGCGGTGCCGAGGCGCAAAGTGACCCCCAACGCCCGCCGGAAACTCCTCCAAACCGAGACGTAACTGAGTCTCGGTGCAAACGATCGAAACCGGGACGCCGTGCGCCTCACTATCTCCTCAATGAATATCCTCGCTAACCGGTCCATAGACCAGGAAGCACGCACAGGAATGAAATGAGCCGACTTCGTCAAACGATCGACGATAACCCAGATAGTATCGTGACCGCGCTGAGTCCTCGGCAAACCTACGATGAAGTCCATCGATACGTGCTCCCACTTCCACTCTGGAACGCTCAACGGCTGCAAGGGACCAGGGGGTCTCTGATGATCGGCCTTGACACGCTGGCATGTGTCACACTCGGCCACAAAACTTGCAATCTGACGCTTCATTCCCTGCCAGAAGTACTGCCTCCTCATATCACGATACATCTTCGTGGAGCCCGGTGGATGATAGTAAGTCTCGATCGGTGTGCCTCGGTCATCGATCACGACGCAACTCTGGCACATTCGGGACACATAATCGGCCTCTGAAGCGTAATCCACCATCGAACCAATCGCGCCCCGACCGCTCCACGGATGCGGCCTCTCGCCGGACTCTGAAGTGACTCATCCGTCTCCGAGCTTCGATCACCCTAGCCACCAAAGAGGGTTGATCGATAAGCTCGAAAGCCGAACAATGGAAGACTGCAGACCGAACTCAAAGTCAAACTCAAACATCCTCGAGCATCCGCCACGCCGAACCATCATATGTGCCACCAAGCCTCGTGGCCGACGGCCGAGCGCATCCGCCACCACGTTTGCCTTACCCGGTGGTACCGAAGGTCAAAATCATAATCTTTCAAAGAACTCCATCCATCGCCTCGTCGCAGTTCAACTCGATCGCGAAAATAGATACTTCAAGCTCTTATGATCCGAGAAGAGCTCGAACCCGACCCCATATAGATAATGCCTCCACACCTTCAAGGCGAAGACAACCGCCGCAAGCTCCAAATCATGAGTGGGGTAGTTCACCTCATGGACCTTGAGCCGGGCGCGAGGCATACGCCACCGGCTTCCCATGCCGCATCGATGACAAGACCCAAGCCAACTCTAGAGGCATCGGTGAAAACAACAAAACCCTCACTCCCATCGGGAAGAGTGAGAACAGGAGCGGACGTGAGGCGATCCTTCAACTCCGTAAATGCCTTCTCACAAGCGTCACTCCAGACGAACTCGACGCCCTTCCGCGTCAACCGGGTCAGCGGTGCTGCAATACGGGAGAAACCCTCGATAAACCGTCGATAATATCCCGCTAGACCAAGGAAGCCGCGAATCCCGGACGCGTTCGTGGGCCGGCCCCACTGACGCACCGCATCAACCTTCGAGGGGTCCACAGCGACACCCTCCCTCGTCACTACGTGACCGAGGAACTTCATCTCCTCCTGCCAAAACTCGCACTTCTCCAAATTTCGCATACACCGGTGGGCACGGAGGGTCTCAAGCACAATCCGCAAGTGCTCAAGCATGGTCCTCTCGGGTTCTCGAATATACAAGAATATCATCAATGAAACCACCACGAACCGATCAAGGAACGGCCGAAAACCTCGTTCATCACCGCATGAATACGGCGGGCGCGTTGGTCGGTCCGAATGACATGACCAAACTCAAAGTGACCATAGCGTGTTCGGAAAGCCGTCTTCGAATGTCCTCCTCTCGACCCGAATCCGATGGTAACCGTAACGCAAGTCTATCTTGGAAAAATATCACAGACCTTGCAACCGATCAAACAGATCATCAATACGGGGAGCGGGTATCGATTCTTAATGGTGACTCATGCTGAGCTCACGATAATCTACACAGAGTCGCAACGAACCATCCTTCTTCTTCACAAACAATACCGGGCTCCCCAAGGCGAACCGCCGGGACGAATAAAACCTAACTCCCGAGCTCATCTAACTCGCTCCCGCAGCTTCCTCAACTCTAATGGTGCCATCCCAGAGGGGCCTTTGAGATAGGTGCGGCACCCGCACCAAATCAATCTGAACTCCACCGCCGACGCGGCGGCAAACCCCGTATCTCTTGAAACACATCCGGTACTCACAAACAACCGGCACTCAAGCCAATACTCTCTCGCCATAGAATCCTCAACGACCGAAGCCAATAAACTAGATAGCAGCTCTCCTCCTGGGCTCCTCACGACGAATCGAACACTCGGCAAGCCTCGGGATATGAAACGTGATCGTCCTCGCAAGACAGCCCAAGATGGCACGATACTCGCAAGCCGCCCATACCCGTAATCACATCAAATCCTACCATCGGCATCATGAATAGATCGGCAGGAGGAACATCTCGCCCACTAACACCGGCAAGAAGGACAAATGACGGGTTAGCAGAATAGACTTCCCCATGGGAGTCGAAACAGCCAAGGCCTCGGACACACCTCCGATGGAATACCGGTCCGATCGGCAAAATCGCTTTCGCCACAAAAGAATGGGAAGCACCGTAATCAAACAAAACATGAGCAACACAAGCGTAAACAAGAAGAATACCCTCAACGACTCCACCGGCCGATGATCGCGGGTCTCGGCTCCGCGCGTCGCGCAGAATAAAAACGGCCCTGAGCTGGTAGGGGAAGCAACCCGGAAGACTGAGGGTCTTGAATCTGAGCCTGCTGGGCTGCTATACACACTGGACCCAGGGATCGAACAACATACGGATATCCCCTCTGCTGGTGCTGTGGCTGCTGCTGTCGCCGCGCGCCGCCGCTATCTTCTTCGCCGCTCTCGCCGAGGTGGTCTCCGCCCGGCCGCCGTCCGCCGAGGAGGAGCCCTAGGAGTGGCCGGTGGAAGCTGTGCTCTCTCGCGCCGCCGCCGAGGAGGACGAGGAGGGGGCACCGCGTGGCCGCCGCCGCCGAATGGGGAGAGGACACTCACGCCCCGATGTCCACCCGTCCCACAACCGAAGCATACGCCGGAAAAGGGGTCGAAGATGAAGCAGCGGCGTGCTGATGACGATGAAGAGGCTACCGACCGAGCCGCAGTCGCCGCCGATACCCCGATCCGCCCTCTCCGCCCTCTGTGACGATGCCGCCAGAACCGCCGGCCGGTGCACTCCTCTTCCTGCCTCCACCGAACTCGCTCTCTCGATCTCTCGGGTCATAGCCCGCCCTCCTCCTCATAAACTAGTGCCCGATGCACAACCCGGTCAAACGTCTCCAAGCAATGCCCCACCACACGACCGCGGCGGCGTGACGTAAACCGGCCACAAACGACGGCCCTCATCTTCTCATCGCCGGTGAGATGAGGAGCAAATCTAGACAAGGCCAAGAAACGGGCCTCATACCGAGATACGCCATATCGCCCCGCACTAGGGTCTCAAACTCGATCGCCCGCCGGATCCGAACATGCTCGGGAAGAACTTCGTCGAAGCGGGTCACAAACTCCTCCCATGTCCAAACGAACCGAGCCCCGACCATCCCGGACACGATGACCACCAAGGTGTCGGGCCTCACCCCGAAGAAGGTAGGTGGCAAGGATACTCTCTGCCCGCAGACACCGAATAGTGTCAAAATCCTCGCAACCTCGGCGCCAAGCCTCACCGCAGAAGGGTCGGGATCACCACTAAACCTCGGGGATCATGTCATGAACTCTCGGCTATCGCACTAGCATGCGGTAAGTCGACCGCCCGAAACCTCAAGGGTAGGTAGTGGTCGACGGTCCCCGCAATGCAAGGGCAACCACCGCATCACCGGCCGAAAATGCTCGCCCCTATAGGTACCGTCCGAAAAGTGCTGTGGTGGCACTCGCCTCGGTGGAGGCACGGCACGGCCGTCGAGCAGAGCCTCCGAAACCGGAATAGCAGACTGAGGAGGGGGAATAGGTGGGGAACTGAGCAACCGGAGCCTTCAGAATCTGAATGTTAGGCCGAGGAGAGGGATAGGTGGGGGACCGGAGCAACTGGAGGTACGGTGCTACGGCTCAACCGGGGAGCAGCTCGGATAGGGACCTCGTGAATCGGATCTCAACAACGGGAGCAGGATGTGCTCGAGTAGATGGGTACCTCGGCGCCTCGACCACGGCACCACGACCACGGGCGCCACGACCACGGTGCCACGACCACGGGCGCCACGTCCACGCGCGTCATCGTCTCCACAAAATAATGACGTCGCAAGGAATCAAGACAATTATAGGCTCAATACGGAGCGAAGAGAAGAATCTCGGACACTACTTGTCCTATGTTCTTGGTAGACATGTGATGTTATCCCGAGTTATTCCGCACTACTTGCTATGCTCGATACCAACTCCCGTCACGCCCCGTACTCAAGAACCTGACTCACAAGGATTCCGATGACCGGCTCGAACGCAATGTTCCTCCATAGTACCCCATTCTCGGCTCCGAGGCAGTTCCGATCCCGGGATCCTACAAGGAGGATTTTCATAACAAGATAATCATTCCAATATGAGCATACCAAGATCACAAAGAAGAACATCCGAGAATAACAAAGGCACACATCGCAAAATCCACTATAAATTTGAACTTTTACAATCATCCATAAGGTCCAAAGGACATATATGAGATAAAAGAAAAAGAGAAAAGGTCAAAGCAACACCGAGTCCTCAAATGCTCAGCTCTACTCCATGCTCTACCGCCGTGTCGCCTTTGCCTAGAGTATCCTCGCACGCATCAATCGTGCATAAGCTTATGAAGCTTAGAGGGTGGTGTAGGTGTGTGATAATGGTGCACGTAAGAGTAGTAGGAGATACAAGGAGAGAAGCATGATCAATGAGGATATCACTAGCCTTACCCAGTGCTTATCATGAATAAGATGCAATGAGTACTGGGTGCCATGCCAAGGCAATGCATGAAGGGGCTTGTACAACCAATGCTAATGCAATGCAAGTAATGTCATTGCTCATATCCAAACCACAAGTCATGTACATTTCCAATCATAAGGAAATCACCGGGTCCATTACACTTTTTTGAATGACTCCACGCTCTACGGCCCAAGCACTCCGCACACAAAAACGAGCGTAAGAGACCTCACTACCCGCCCGTGGACGTACCAATCACCAACAAGGCCCGAAGGTAGCGGACCCATTTACGAGCCGGTCGACTCACCAGCAATGCCTCCTCACATCGTGTGTGTAAGGCCACACCCCTATCCAACCGACTACACGACAAGTGGGAGACGCGACCTAATGGTATAAGGCCCTCATGCGCTCATATATTCCACCCGGTCACGGCGTTGGAGCAGATCCTTGGTACCATGGAAGTTTTGGGAATTTCACCCATGGGCATCCTATGCACCCGGTATGCTCAACTAATATTTCCTGTCCACACATACAACCATCCACGAATACCCCTAGTGGAGGTAAGGCCCCATGAAGTAAGGGCGGATATCCATAAGCTATGCAATGCCAGATGCATGAATCACACAATCACCCATGCATCAATCCCAAGCATCCATCTCTCGGGGAGATACCAACATGTCCTACACAATGACACAACCATGGCCAATCATACCTCAACCAAGCATGCATATGATGCGTATGGGAGTGGGCCATGAAGATGAATAGGGGTGCCAATGAGGTGAAGATGAACTCTCTACCTAACCATGAAGGGTCTAGGTACTTAACCAATTCCTCATAAGGAATACAACCTCTAGTGGGGGCCCATATACCTGGGGTAGCCCATGAGACTAAGGAGAACAATGATATGGGCCTAAATAGATGAAACGAGCCTAGCAAGGGTCTATGGTGGGCCTTTAACCACCCATAGAAGCCCATGGGCCTACCTTAGGGCCACCAATGTGGACATCTAACCACAATTGGTCCCCAAGAGGTAGCCCATCTCTAATTGATTACGGATCAAGGCCCAAGGCCCACACAACATTAGAAATAAGAAATGGACAACCATTACATACCACATACATTCATGTTGGGCTTCAGAAAGGCGGCCCAAGGCCTATCCAAAACATGGGTCCATGGGGAACACACATAGCCCAACCCATATATACCACTATGGGCCCACAGGGAAAGGTTAGGGCCCAACATAAAGGCTACTAATCCCATATATTGTTGTGGCTAGTGGGCAGCCCATTACTCAAATCACATGGGCAAATGTCATGTTCTTAGTCAAGTAAGTTGGGCCTACAACCCGGCCCAAGTATAAAGTTGATTTGGTGGGCAATCAAGGGCCCATATACTTGTGTAATCTGCCCACTAATCCAACACAATAGTATGGTAAAAATGGCCCAAGAGTTCAATGGGCCTATCTAGAAAGTTCCAGCCCAATTGGGCTCAAAGAGTTCAACAACTAGCCACATTCATGGACCCAATTAAATTCAACTGTGGTGGGCCTCAAAAGTGTATTTATTAGGCCCAACATTTAAGGAACTAAATGTATAAATTATTACCTCTAAGATTCTTCACAATGTGTTGGGCCCCACTCCTCAAAATTTCAGCCAAAGGCCAAACATAATTATAACATGTTGCTGTCCTAAATTTGGGCACTCCATTGGAATGGGCCCAGGGCTTCTAAAACTCTGGAAATTGAGGGCCAAGGTCCCTCATTATGCATACAATGAGAGAAAACCCAAAAAGGTGGCCCACCATCAGAGGAAATATTTTTGAATTATGGTTTTTATCAAGGCACATTGCTGGACTGCACAGCAGAAAAATCTGGTAGTCCAACTATTTTGGCCCATTCTTTTGGATGCCCAAACAGGGTCAGTTGGGGCTGAAATTTTTCAGAGTGATACTTCAATAGGTAGGACATACCCCCACAAAATTTTAGAATTTTTGGATATCCCTAAGTATTTTAATTAATTTAAACAAGACAATCTGTCCATAAAATCGGACAGACCTGGACATCCCAATGTGGTGGGCCAGTCCGGCCCTCGCCACGATGTGCACAGGGGTCCATTGGCCCTGAAAGTTGGTAGGTAGGTCCCACCATGGGTGGACCACAACTTCACAAAATTTCAGAATTTATGGACACCTAAAAATATTTTAGTTTATTTAAAGAAATCAATCTGTCCTGAAAATCGGACTGATCTGGACACCATATTGTAATGGGCCAGTCCAGCCACCACCATGGTGTGTACAGGTTTCCATTGGCCCCAAAATTTTGTAGGTTGGTCCCACCATGAGTGGACCACCTTTCTGTAAATTTTTATAATTTTTAGACACCCAAAAATATTTTAATAAATTTTGGAATTCCAACCTATTCAGGGTAGAATGTTGCTGGAACAGTGCAGAAAAATCCAGACTGTCCACCTCATTTGGACCACACCTTTGGGACCCCAATGAAGGTCAGATGGGGCTGAAATTTGGTATGGTTGTAGGTGGGTCATAAGGCTACAAGAATCACATATTATTTTGTTTCATTATTCCCACCAAAGACCCATAAATCAGGCCCCAAAGTGGCCCAAAAATCTGTCCAGGCAGATTTGGACAGCAACATGTTACTGTCCAAACCACCCCAAAAGATAATTAAAAGGAAAATAAATCAGCATTTTCTCAGGGTGGGGTCCATCTAGATGGGTCACACAACTCTCAGACCCAATCCCTTCCAATATCATCCATAAAATCAAGCCCAAAGGCTGTCCAAAACATGCCAACAATATGGGGCAACAAGGTGGGCTTGGATGTCTAACCACTTGGGCCTAGTTGCATGGCACATCAAGTGGGCCCCACATACATCAGATTTACTATAAACATAGGAAAGAAAATATGGAGAAGAAACATAATCCGGCCATAGGGTAGGGCCCCGCCACTAATGGGCCCTCCCAAGAAAGAATCATACCCATATAACTACATTGATTGTACATGCAACATGAAATCACTACATGCATGATCTATAATTGCTATGGATGGTTGAAATGTCATCCCAACATGATCCTTAGGTCTAGATGACCTTGAGATGGAGTGGATCATTACATACATCATGATGGGGTCCATGGAGAATGGCCCCATCATGGATCATGACATGCATGTAGGATGGGCCAAAAGGCCACATCCATGGGGTCAAATGGGGTCTCCACCATGGATTGGTGGGCCCCATATGATCCATACAAAAGAAATAAGAAGATTTAAAGATATAAAATTAGATCAGCAAGATCATAGTTACCCACTTGTGATCTCACTCCCAAACTTCTACTCCATGAAGCTCTTGGAGCAAAGAATGGATTTCAATGGTGGAGATCTAGTTCAAATGGAGGGATTGAGAGTATGATGGGGGTAAGGGGGCTGGAGAAGAGAGGGAGGAGGAAGAGAAGTTGCTGGAAATTTCAGCAATGAAGGAAAATGAGAGGGGAAGAGAGAGAAAAAAACTATTTAAGAGAAGTAATCATTGCCTATGGTGACAATAACAATGTTGCTAGGGTAGGTTAGGTATGGGTAGTGTTTAGGGTGGGTAGTGTTTATTCCATGCAATAGTGTAGTGTGTGTGTGTGGTGCATGGGAAATTGTGCCATGGAGGTGGTCCACATGCTTTTGTAAAAAGTGGGCCACATGATGAAATGCTCATAACTTTTGATCCATAGGTCGGATTGACGCACAAGACGCGTCGTTGGAACCGCAACGACGATACGAACGAGATGGCATAGGTCTCGGGTTGATCCGAGTTGGGTCTATATGACCGAACTCAAGGTGATCAAACACAATCCGAGGGTCGCGGGTCGCCGGAATTTGACCGGTAGGACCGCGAGACCATGATGAACAAGATGCATACTTACACACACACATGCAAACATGGGAACTAGGGTCGGGTCTCACAGGATGTGCCTAATAATTTATTAAAAAATATTATTTTTCACAGATAAATATCAATTTCCATTTAAAATTTCATTTTCACAGATAAATTACATTTTTTTTCAAAATGAATATTTTTTTACTCTTAATTTTTCTTTGAAAACTTTTAACAAAATATCAATTTTATCATAAAATATTTCAAAAAATAAATTAAAATACAAATTCTGAATTTTTATTTTCAAAATATATTGAAATTTCACATTTTTTAATTTTTTTCCCAAAAATTCCAAAATGCCGAGCATCATGTCAAGTTTTCAACTTTTCAATTTTTAAAAAAATTATATATATATTTCCAAAATCTTAGTGTTTTTATAAATAACTTTTTCTTTTAATTTTGAATTTTGAACATTTTCAATTATTTTTTCAAAATCACAAAAATTTCCAACTTATTTATTTTTTGTTTCAAAATATTTGTTTTTTGATAAAGTATCGATTTTTTAATGTCGTTTTATTTTAAAAATTTTCAATTCTTTTTCACTTCTCCATTTTTTTAAAAGTATTTTATTTGAACTTGTCAGTAAAAATGGATGAACATAATGGATGAAATACATATATCATGGTGGGGCCCAAACTAGCCAACGGGCGGGTGGCAGAGGAGTAGCCATTCTGTTCCCATCCATGCTCGTATTTATGGTGCGATCCATTTAATCTTTGAAAATGATTCATTTTTGGAATAATTCTCTGAAATGATCTCGAAAAATGGATGAACGGTGTGGGTTGATCCCAAATTTTCGGTAAATCCAAAACTCAAGTGGACAATGCCACGAAAACAATATAGAATAATGATTTCCACTATTGATACTTTCCTTGGGCCCACATTAATAACGTTTATTTGACATCCAACCTATTCATAATATCAAATATATATGAATGAAGAGAAAACACAATTTGATTTAAACATATGAAGTAATTTACTCTTCAATCTGTACTAATTCGATTGTCCAAAAATGATTAAATGTTCAATTAGTGGATGTGCATAATAATTTATTAAAAAATATTATTTTTCACAGATAAATATCAATTTCCATTTAAAATTTCATTTTCACAGATAAATTACATTTTTTTTCAAAATGAATATTTTTTTACTCTTAATTTTTCTTTGAAAACTTTTAACAAAATATCAATTTTATCATAAAATATTTCAAAAAATAAATTAAAATACAAATTCTGAATTTTTATTTTCAAAATATATTGAAATTTCACATTTTTTAATTTTTTTCCCAAAAATTCCAAAATGCCGATTTTTTTTCTTCAAAAGCATCATGCTGTTTTCAACTTTTCAATTTTTTTAAAAAATTATATATATATTTCCAAAATCTTAGTGTTTTTATAAATAACTTTTTTCTTTTAATTTTGAATTTTGAACATTTTCAATTATTTTTTCAAAATCACAAAAATTTCCAACTTATTTATTTTTCGTTTCAAAATATTTGTTTTTTGATAAAGTATCGATTTTTTAATGTCGTTTTATTTTAAAAATTTTCAATTCTTTTTCACTTCTCCATTTTTTTTAAAGTATTTTATTTGAACTTGTCAGTAAAAATGGATGAACATAATGGATGAAATACATACATCATGGTGGGGCCCACATAGCACCGAAACTATCCAACGGGCGGGTGGCAGAGGAGTAGCCATTCTGTTCCCATCCATGCTCGTATTTGTGGTGCGATCCATTTAATCTTTGGAAATGATTCATTTTTGGAATAATTCTCTGAAATGATCTCGAAAAATGGATGAACGGTGTGGGTTGATGTGAGACCCGACCTGAGTTCTCATGTGTGCATGTGTGTGCATAAGTGTGCATTTCGTTCATTTTGGTCCCGCGGTCCTACCGATCAAATTTCGGTGACCCGTGACCCTCCGATAGTGTTTGCATCATCCTTGAGTTCGGTCATGTAGACCCGACTTAGATTGACCCGAGACCCATGCTATCTTGTCCGTATCGGCGCCGCGATTCTAACGCCGTGTCCTATGCGTTAATCCGACGTGTACATCTCAAGTTATGAGCATTTCATCATGTAGCCCACTTTTTGTACAAATGTATGTGGACCCCACTCCTCCATGGCACAATTTTCCATGCACACCACACACACACACTACACTATTGCATGGAATAAACACTACCCACCCTAAACACTACCCACACCTAACCTACCCTAGCAACATTGTTATTGTCACCATAGGTTATGATTACTTCCTTAAAAGGCTTTTCTCTCTCTTCCCTCTCATTTTCTCTCTCTCTCTCTTCTTTCTCTCTCCAGCAATTCCTCCATTTTCTCCAGCCCCTTCTCCTAAAATACCTTCTCATCTAACCCTTCTCACTTGATCTTAACCATTGATCCATGTTGCTTGGAGCCTCTAGATGATGGTGATGTAAGTTTCAAGGTTGATCTAGGTGGGTGCTCTTAGATCCTTCTTCATTTCTTTCTTAGGAGCTTGTGGGACCCATCAAGTGGTGATGGAGGTCCCTCATGTCTCCATGGTTGAGGCCAATGACCCATTTTCCTTGCATGCATGATCCATGGATGGGCCATTCTCCATGGACCCCATCAAGGCATTTTACTTTAATGCATGTCATTTTCCTCTCTTGTGGCTGGATTATTTTTATTTTTCATTATTCTATTCTTGATTTCCTGATGTGTGTGGCCCACTTAGTGGCCCCGGAATATCCAGACCGTCCAAGCAAAGTGGACACCCATGGCTGTCCATTCCTTGGACATTGGCACTCTATTTGCTCCATTTTGGGCACATGCAATGGGTTTTATGGAGGGGGTATGGTCTGGATGTTTGTTGGGCCCACTGGGGTGGTCCATACCACAATTTTCATGGATTGATTTCCTCTTTTTATAGTGATTATAATTATTTTAATTCAGTATTATGTTGCTGTCCAAAAGCCATCTGGACAGATTTTTGAGCTGTCTTAAGCTCAGTTTTGGGGATGATTGGTGGGGTGTTTGGTCCCATTTGATATATACCTCTTAAAGGTGGGGATCTCACCTAGATGTTCCCCAAATTTCACCATCATCCGTCCCTGTTTGATCACCCAAAAGAGTGGGCCAAGGAGGGTGGATAGTCTAGATTTTCTGGACTGTCTAGCAACTGTGCTTGTTGTACAAACATAATTATCAGTCTGTTTCTGAAATGGTGGGCCACCTTTGTGGACCCCACCTTATTATATTCTTGTGTAGGGATGTTTTTCCTTCATTTTCTTAAAATTTTGGCAGACTTGGGCCCTCTCTAATGGGGTGCACAAATCAGGGGCAGCTGCATTGTTTCAGCAGCAGAATTTTTTGAAATACCTTGCTGTCCATAAATTGTAGGAGTTAAATAAAATACTTTTACTATCCCAAAAATTCTAAAATTTTGCAGAGAGGTGTCCCACCCATGGTAGGGCCTACCTGCAAAATTTTAGGGCCAATGGACCCCATTTGGGCATCCAAATGGGTGGGCCAATATAGTGGGCTGCCAGAAATTTCTGCTATGCAGTCCAGCAGCATAGTTTCATAAAAATAAATTAAAAAAAATATTTTCTCTGAAGGTGGGCCATATTTCTGGGTCCCACCTTGTTGTGGGCTTGATGAGGGACCTTGGGTCCAAATTTCAAGAATTTTGGAGGCCCAGAACCCACCCATTTGATGGCCCAAATTCAGGACAGTTATATTCCAGCAGTATTTCACCCTATACAGATTGTATTCTTTAAATTAATTAAAATACTTCTGAATATCCAAAAATTATGAAAATTTACAGGAAGGTAGTAAACTCATTGTAGAACCTACCTACCAAATTTCAGGTCTAATGGACCCCTGTGTATACCGTGCCAAGGCCCGGACTGGCCCACCACGTTGGGACGTCCAGGCCAGTCCGATTTTCTGGACAGCTTGTTTTATTCAAATTAATTAAATTATTTCTATATGTCCAAAAATTCTGAAATTTTGTGGGGTTGTGGTCCACTTATGGAAGGACAATCCTGCAAATTTTTAGGGCCATCAGACCCCTGGACTGACCGTGGTATGGCCTGTAAATTGGGTCAGTTTTGGCCAAATACCCAGGCCCAAATGACTAACCACCCTGGCATGCCCCTACCTTGGGCTACTGGGCCTACATTCTAACGGCATGACCCACTTGAAGTAAGTGTTATATATCCCCCTTCTTATCTGGTGGGACCCACTGTGATGAGTGTGGGTCACCATGGGTCAGTAACCCATTTAAATTAAATAAATTTTTGGACTCCAGCAGGCCCAGGAAGTGGGTGGGCTGGAATTCTAGCAAGGGGCCCAAATTTGTGCATAGTTGATCTTTTGGAGCCGTGGCGGTCCACCAGATTTAAGGGAGTGTTGTACACACTCCTTGCCTTATTTCTTTAGACAAATTTGGGTGTAATTAGTGCCTCTTAAGGCACATCTTTGAGGTGATAATATGGGCTAGCCTTAACCAGATTTTTGGTAGCTTTATGGGACTTTTGGGCTGGAAACCTATCCCTTGAGCCCAAGATTGTGCAAGGGCTGACCTTATTGATTCATGGGCCCAATGGGTCATCTACAAGCTGATCATGTGCATTTATTAGCCTTGATGCCCTCATGAAGTGCTTAATTGTGGGCTGACTTGCAAGGCCCGCATAAATGTATATTGTGGGGACCTTGCTAAGTCTTTGGGCTGGTGTGGCAAGGCCCACACTGTCAGTATAGGCCTTGCCCATGTGTATTCTTAGGTTTACGGGCTGCCTTCAAGTCCACCATAATGTATGAATTGGATGGCTTTTGTTTGGGCCATTTCTTTTGGGCCCATTATGTGATATATTATATGCATGTTTGTGTTAGCAAGTAGGCCTTGTGGACTCAGTTCTTTTGGATAGGCCCATTGATCTTGGGCCTATAGTCTCCTATCTATTGTGATGGGCTTAGGGGCAATAATACACAAGAAGTTGGGCCCTTGGCTGCCCACTAAACTGACCCTGTACTTGGGCCAAAAGTGAGGCCCAACTCACTTGTGTTAAATGTGAAACTTGCCCATGTAAATGAATTACTGGGCTGCCCATGAAGCTCACCACAACATGTGGAATTATGACCTTGTGGTTGGGCCCAAACCTTACTTGAGGGCCCACTATATGGCCTATGAGTTGGGCTTGGTGTATGGCCCATTAGGCCATGCATTGCTTGGGCTTTAGACCTTACATTATATGAGTAGTGGCGGGCTACCTCTTGGAAACCAGTTGAGGTTGGATGTCCTCCTGGGTGATCCTAAGGTAGGCCCATAGGTTTCTCTATGGATGGTTAAAGGCCCACCATAGACCCTAGGCCATTTGTTTAAGGCTCAATGTGTATGTATGTGGAACCTACCTTAATGCATGTGGTCCAGGCCGTCCAAGCCTTGGATCGCCCGATCATGGAGGCACTCTCTGCCTTGGGTTGCTACTGGATTCACAATCCAATAGCAGGCCCACTTGATCTTTTCTTTATGTATACATACCCTCCATCTGGTGGGGCCCCCTATGAATATTGTTGGCCTTCATGAGATCATTCCCACTTATTTGACTAATTTCTGGGCTTTCGCAAGCCCAGGAAGTAGAGTAGGCCGAACGTTTATCAAGGGGCCTCAAATGTACATTGTTATGGTTGAACTTTATTGGACATGGGACCCACCATATTGAGAACTTGTGTGCGTGTTGTATGCTTATGTTTTCTTATAATCTTTGGGGTTAATCGAATGCATTCTTTTAGGTCATCTTTAATGATCACATGAGGACCCCATCTTAGATCAGATTTTTGGGGCATCCCATGAGCCCAGAGTGGGCTAGGACGTCCCAGCTTGGCCAAACCATATATTAAGCCAACTTCCACCATTTTGATGGACTTGTGGACTAAGATAAGGATAGTATTGGGCCCTTGGTTGCCCACTTAAATTGCTAGTTATTGGGCTGATGTAGTTGGGCCCATTTCATCATCCAAACTTAAACTTATTTTGGGCCGTATATATTGTGTATGTGGGTCGCCCACCAAGTCTAACTTAATGCATGGATTCTATGGCCATTGGGAATTGAGCCTTGGGCCTTAATTTCTCTCTTAGGGCCCATGTTGTTAAAAGTGGTATTGTATCTTTTTATGGCCTATTATGAGGAATGTATGTATGTGGTTACCTGTGTTCTTATCTTGAATGTAGGCCTTGGGCCTTGTATCCATATAGTTCGTGGTTGAGATGCTTCTTGGGGAATGGTGGTTAAATGTCCCCATTATGGACCCCTCTAGGCCCGATTGTATCTAAATGTGATTAGATACTCATCTTAGACTCTTGTTAGGCTCATTTCCACATTACTTAGACCCGTGGCTTGTATACTTAGTTCGTGGGCTACCCCAGGTAAATGGGCCCCCACTAGAAGTTGGATTCCTTAAGGATATTGTCAAGTACCTGGTCTTGGTTCCTTCTTGGATAGGAGGAATGTAATATACATTGTGTATCGCCCTATAGTGTGATTAAATTCATCCTCATGACCATGTGCATCATTGTATGCTTGGTTGACACTGTGTGTGTGGTCATATTGGGCATTGCATGATACCTTCCCCGAGGGACGTAGTATCCCCTCTTGAGCACGTTGGATGCTTGGGATTGATGCATGGTTGATTGTGTGATTCATGCATCTGACATTGCATAGCATATGAGCATTATCGCCCTTGCTTCATCAGGGTTGTAGCCTCCACAGATACATCGTGGATGGCCATGTTTGGACACCGAAAATGTTACTTGAGCATACCGGGTGCATAGGATGCCCATGGGTGAAATTCCCAAAACTTCCGTGGTACCAGGATCTGCTCCAACGGCGTGACCGGGTGGTATATATGAGCGCATGAGGGCCTTATACCGTTAGGCCGCGACTCCCACTGTCGTGTAGTCGGTTGGATAGGGGTGTGGCCTTACTCGCCTGATGTAAGGGGGCATTGCTAGGCTGAGTCTGACCAGCTCGTGAATGGGTCCGCTACCTTCAGGCCTTGCTGGTGATTGGCTGTCCGCAGGCAGGGTAGTGAGGTCTCTTATGCTCGTTTGACTGTGCGGGGTCTAGTAGAGCGGCAATCATCCAAAGAGTGTAATGGACCCCGGTGGTTTCCTTATGATGGAAATGTATTTGATATGTGGATTGGATATGAGCACTAACATTACTTCGCATTGCATTTGCATCGGCTGTGTAAGCCTCATATTGCATTACAAGGTTTCATCGCATTACAAGATTTCATGGCATTACATTACTCATTGCATTACATAAAGACTCATTGCATTACAAGTACTCATTGCATTATATAGCCTTGGTATGGCTTCCTGCATTATCGTACTGCCTTGGTATAGTTTCTTGCATTCATGATAGCCTTGGTAAGGCTAGTGGTATTGGTATTGATCATGACTCCCTTCTGCATTCTCTATCTTCTTCTGAGCACTATTATCACACACTTACACCACCCTCTAAGCTTCTATAAGCTTATGCACGATTGATGCGTGCAGAGATCTTAGGCAGGCGTTGTAACAGCAGAGCGTGGAGTAGAGTTGAGCTTGAGGACTCCAAAGTGTTGCTAACTCTTTTCTCTCTTTTCCTATTATCTTATGTATGTCCTTTCGGACCTGATGTAAGCTTGTAAAAGTTCAAATTCTTAGTGAATTTTGTGGTATGTATCCTTTGTTACTTCCAGATGTACTTGTTGTGATCTTGGGTATGCTCGTATTGGTAATGGTTATACTGTTATGAAAATCCTCCTTGTAGGATCTCAGGATCTAACCCGCCAGGAGCCGAGAATGGGGTACTACGGAGGCTGTTGCGGCCAGAACCGGCCATCGGGTTCCTTGTGAGTCCGGTTACCGAGTCTGGGGCGTGACAGGAGTTGGTATCAGAGCATAGCAAGTAATTTTGGAATAACTTGGGATAGTATCACATATCTGCTGCGAGCTTAGGACAAGTAGTGTCCCGAGTGCGTTTCCCTCGTTTCGTTTGCGCCTTCAAGGATTCTAATTCCTAGGTGTCCTTCACGTTTGTTCTTTCTGTAGACCATGCCGTCCAGTCAAGGTGCTCCTGATTGTGACGCCCGTGGCTGTGGTGCCCATGGACATGGTTCTCATTCCACTCCAGCGATCTGAGTGACTTTTGCTCCACCATCTGAGATTCTTATTTTCCCTCTGGAGCCTGTCGTACCTATTCCTGAGGCTCCAGCCATACCTGTGCCTCCGTCAGAGGCCAGTGCTACCCCCGCTTATCTGACAATCCCTGTAGGAGCTGAGCATCTCCAGCAGTTGATGCAGGTCGTCACTGATGTACTTTAGACCCGTTATTCTGTTCCTGAGGTGCCCGGACGGGCGGAACAGGAGCGTGTGAGCCCCCTTTTGCGAGATTCGATTTTACAGCGAGCTCTGTTAGTAGTATTTCTACTTCAGGGTGAGTCCGATGGACCGGTTTGCAGAGGGATCGTGATCAGAGGAGTGGCCGGAAGAGGCAGGCCCCCTCCGGTAGCTCCCAGCAGCGGCGATAGCAGCAGAGGTGCGTAGCCTATCGAGCCGCCAGAGCATCAACATCACATACAACAGCTTCTTCTTTTAGGCCGTTTACTGGCATTTGCTATGGATGTGGGCAGACGGGACACCGTAGGCGTGAGTGTCCCCATCAGCAGGATGGACCTTCGCAGCGACCACAGTAACAGCAGAGATCGCAGATGCAGAAGAGATAGACACCTCCCCAGCCACCTCAGGCTTGATTTTGCGTGACTCCAAGGACCCTTAATTATTAGGAGAGTTGTTATGGGTATTCTCCTTGTCTCCGTAAGTAAGTCTTGTGCTTTGGTGCATCGCACCCTTTTTGTATCCAAGGGTTTTTGTTCACTTAAATTGCTATTAGAGTCTATCGTAAGAGATTGTCAGTATCGACACTTTTGGGAAGATCTCTGTGTTAGGCCGATGATATTATCGTATTCCGTTTTGGTTGGTGAGATGTCTTACTAAATAGTTTTGTATTGCCAATATTGAGCTTGTTTTGTTGCCTAGGCAGTGTTCCTGGTTAGGGATGGTAGGCCAGATTGCTAGTTTTGTGGCCAAGTGTGACGCTTGCTAACGTGTCAAGGCCGATCATCTGAGACCCCCCTAGTCCCTTGCAACCGTTGAGTGTCCCAAAGTGGAAGTAGGAGAGTGTATTGATGGATTTCATCGTAGGTTTGCCGAGATTAGGGAGTGTTATCCCCATTTGTTCGATGATTGATTGCACGTATTGCTTGTGTTGCCTTTTCTTGGTTGATGATTGATATATATGATGATGTTATACATTTTGTCGTCTCATTTTTGTCAATTTCGAGGACAAAATTTCTTTGTTGGTGGGGAGGATTGTGAGACCCGACCTGAGTTCTCATGTGTGCATGTGTGTGCATAAGTGTGCATTTCGTTCATTTTGGTCCCGCGGTCCTACCGATCAAATTTCGGTGACCCGTGACCCTCCGATAGTGTTTGCATCATCCTTGAGTTCGGTCATGTAGACCCGACTTAGATTGACCCGAGACCCATGCTATCTTGTCCGTATCGGTGCCGCGATTCTAACGCCGCGTCCCATGCGTTAATCCGACGTGTACATCTCAAGTTATGAGCATTTCATCATGTAGCCCACTTTTTGTACAAATGTATGTGGACCCCACTCCTCCATGGCACAATTTTCCATGCACACCACACACACACTACACTATTGCATGGAATAAACACTACCCACCCTAAACACTACCCACACCTAACCTACCCTAGCAACATTGTTATTGTCACCATAGGTTATGATTACTTCCCTTAAAAGTCTTTTCTCTCTCTTTCCCTCTCATTTCTCTCTCTCTCTCTCTCTTCTCTTCTTCTCCAGCAATTCCTCCATTTTCTCCAGCCCCTTCTCCCTAAAATACCTTCTCATCTAACCCTTCTCACTTGATCTTAACCATTGATCCATGTTGCTTGGAGCCTCTAGATGATGGTGATGTAAGTTTCAAGGTTGATCTAGGTGGGTGCTCTTAGATCCTTCTTCATTTCTTTCTTAGGAGCTTGTGGGACCCATCAAGTGGTGATGGAGGTCCCTCATGTCTCCATGGTTGAGGCCAATGACCCATTTTCCTTGCATGCATGATCCATGGATGAGGCCATTCTCCATGGACCCCATCAAGGCATTTTACTTTAATGCATGTCATTTTTCTCTCTTGTGGCTGGATTATTTTTATTTTTCATTATTCTATTCTTGATTTCCTGATGTGTGTGGTCCACTTAGTGGCCCCGGAATATCCAGACCGTCCAAGCAAAGTGGACACCCATGGCTGTCCATTCCTTGGACATTGGCACTCTATTTGGTCCATTTTGGGCACATGCAATGGGTTTTATGGAGGGGGTATGGTCTGGATGTTTGTTGGGCCCACTGGGGTGGTCCATACCACAATTTCCATGGATTGATTTCCTCTTTTTATAGTGATTATAATTATTTTAATTCAGTATTATGTTGCTGTCCAAAAGCCATCTGGACAGATTTTTGAGCTGTCTTAAGCTCAGTTTTGGGGATGTTGGTGGGGTGTTTGGTCCCATTTGATATATACCTCTTAAAGGTGGGGATCTCACATAGATGTTCCCCAAATTTCACCATCATCCGTCCCTGTTTGATCACCCAAAAGAGTGGGCCAAGGAGGGTGGATAGTCTAGATTTTCTGGACTGTCTAGCAACTGTGCTTGTTGTACAAACATAATTATCAGTCTGTTTCTGAAATGGTGGGCCACGTTTGTGGACCCCACCTTATTATATTCTTGTGTAGGGATGTTTTTCCTTCATTTTCTTAAAATTTTGGCAGACTTGGGCCCACTCTAATGGGGTGCACAAATCAGGGGCAGCTGCATTGTTTCAGCAGCAGAATTTTTTTGAAATACCTTGCTGTCCATAAATTGTAGGAGTTAAATAAAATACTTTTACTATCCTAAAAATTCTAAAATTTTGCAGAGAGGTGTCCCACCCATGGTAGGGCCTACCTGCAAAATTTTAGGGCCAATGGACCCCATTTGGGCATCCAAACGGGTGGGCCAATATAGTGGGCTGCCAGAAATTTCTGCTATGCAGTCCAACAGCATAGTTTCATAAAAATAAATTAAAAAAAAATATTTTCTCTGAAGGTAGGCCATATTTCTGGGTCCCACCTTGTTGTGGGCATGATGAGGGACCTTGGGTCCAAATTTCAAGAATTTTGGAGGCCCAGAACCCACCCATTTGATGGCCCAAATTCAGGACAGTTATATTCCAGCAGTATTTCACCCTATACAGATTGTATTCTTTAAATTAATTAAAATACTTCTGAATATCCAAAAATTATGAAAATTTACAGAAAGGTAGTAAACTCATTGTAGAACCTACCTACCAAATTTCAGGTCTAATGGACCCCTGTGTATACCGTGCCAAGGCCCGGACTGGCCCACCACGTTGGGACGTCCAGGCCAGTCCGATTTTCTGGACAGCTTGTTTTATTCAAATTAATTAAATTATTTCTATATGTCCAAAAATTCTGAAATTTTGTGGGGTTGTGGTCCACTTATGGAAGGACAATCCTGCAAATTTTTAGGGCCATCAGACCCCTGGACTGACCGTGGTATGGCCTGTAAATTGGGTCAGTTTTGGCCAAATACCCAGGCCCAAATGACTAACCACCCTGGCATGCCCCTACCTTGGGCTACTGGGCCTACATTCTAACGGCATGACCCACTTGAAGTAAGTGTTATATATCCCCCTTCTTATCTGGTGGGACCCACTGTGATGAGTGTGGGTCACCATGGGTCAGTAACCCATTTAAATTAAATAAATTTTTGGACTCCAAAGAGGCCCAGGAAGTGGGTGGGCTGGAATTCTAGCAAGGGGCCCAAATTTGTGCATAGTTGATCTTTTGGAGCCGTGGCGGTCCACCAGATTTAAGGGAGTGTTGTACACACTCCTTGCCTTATTTCTTTAGACAAATTTGGGTGTAATTAGTGCCTCTTAAGACACATCTTTGAGGTGATAATATGGGCTAGCCTTAACCAGATTTTTGGTAGCTTTATGGGACTTTTGGGCTGGAAACCTATCCCTTGAGCCCAAGATTGGGCAAGGGCTGACATTATTGATTCACGGGCCCAATGGGTCATCTACAAGCTGATCATGTGCATTTATTAGCCTTGATGCCCTCATGAAGTGCTTAATTGTGGGCTGACTTGCAAGGCCCGCATAAATGTATATTGTGGGGACCTTGCTAAGTCTTTGGGCTGGTATGGCAAGGCCCACACTGTCAGTATAGGCCTTGCCCATGTGTATTCTTAGGTTTATGGGCTGCCTTCAAGTCCACCATAATGTATGAATTGGATGGCTTTTGTTTGGGCCATTTCTTTTGGGCCCATTATGTGATATATTATATGCATGTTTGTGTTAGCAAGTAGGCCTTGTGGACTCGTTCTTTTGGATAGGCCCATTGATCTTGGGCCTATAGTCTCCTATCTATTGTGATGGGCTTAGGGGCAATAATACACAAGAAGTTGGGCCCTTGGCTACCCACTAAACCGACCAGTACTTGGGCCAAAAGTGAGGCCCAACTCACTTGTGTTAAATGTGAAACTTGCCCATGTAAATGAATTACTGGGCTGCCCATGAAGCTCACCACAACATGTGGAATTATGACCCTTGTGGTTGGGCCCAAACCTTACTTGAGGGCCCACTATATGGCCTATGAGTTGGGCTTGGTGTATGGCCCATTAGGCCATGCATTGCTTGGGCTTTAGACCTTACATTATATGAGTAGTGGTGGGCTACCTCTTGGAAACAAGTTGAGGTTGGATGTCCTCCTGGGTGATCCTAAGGTAGGCCCATAGGTTTCTCTATGGATGGTTAAAGGCCCACTATAGACCCTAGGCAATTTGTTTAAGGCTCAATGTGTATGTATGTGGAACCTACCTTAATCCATGTGGTCCAGGTTGTCCAAGCCTTGGATCGCCCGATCATGGAGGCACTCTCTGCCTTGGGTTGCTACTGGATTCACAATCCAATAGCAAGCCCACTTGATCTTTTCTTTATGTATACATACCCTCCATCTGGTGGGACCCCCTATGAATATTGTTGGCCTTCATGAGATCATTCCCACTTATTTGACTAATTTCTGGGCTTTCGCAAGCCCAGGAAGTAGCGTAGGCCGAACGTTTATCAAGGGGCCTCAGATGTACATTGTTATGGTTGAACTTTATTGGACATGGGACCCACCATATTGAGAACTTGTGTACGTGTTGTATGCTTGGGTTTTCTTATAATCTTTGGGGTTAGTCAGTGCATTCTTTTAGGTCATCTTTAATGATCACACGAGGACCCCCATCTTAGATCAGATTTTTGGGGCATCCCATGAGCCCAGAGTAGGCTAGGACGTCCCAGCTTGGCCAAACCATATATTAAGCCAACTTCCACCATTTTGATGGACTTGTGGACTAAGATAAGGATAGTATTGGGCCCTTGGTTGCCCACTTAAATTGCTAGTTATTGGGCTGATGTAGTTGGGCCCATTTCATCATCCAAAC
Source organism: Magnolia changhungtana (assembly GCA_030180095.1). Taxonomy (NCBI): domain Eukaryota; kingdom Viridiplantae; phylum Streptophyta; class Magnoliopsida; order Magnoliales; family Magnoliaceae; genus Magnolia; species Magnolia changhungtana. Next base: position 542,082 of record JASAUF010000462.1, on the reverse strand, counting down.
TTAAACTTATTTTGGGCCGTATATTGTGTATGTGGGCTGCCCACCAAGTCTAACTTAATGCATGGATTCTATGGCCATTGGGAATTGAGCCTTGGGCCTTAATTTCTCTCTTAGGGCCCATGTTGTTAAAAGTGGTATTGTATCTTTTATGGCCTATTATGAGGAATGTATGTATGTGGTTACCTGTGTTCTTATCTTGAATGTAGAGCCTTGGGCCTTGTATCCATATAGTTCGTGGTTGAGATGCTTCTTGGGGAATGGTGGTTAAATGTCCCCATTATGGACCCCTCTAGGCCCGATTGTATCTAAATGTGATTAGATACTCATCTTAGACTCTTGTTAGGCTCATTTCCACATTACTTAGACCCGTAGCTTGTATACTTAGTTCGTGGGCTACCCCAGGTAAATGGGCCCCCACTAGAAGTTGGATTCCTTAAGGATATTGTCAAGTACCTGGTCTTGGTTCCTTCTTGGATAGGAGGAATGTAATATACATTGTGTATCGCCTTATAGTGTGATTAAATTCATCCTCATGACCATGTGCATCATTGTATGCTTGGTTGACACTGTGTGTGTGGTCATATTGGGCATTGCATGATACCTTCCCCGAGGGACGTAGTATCCCCTCTTGAGCACGTTGGATGCTTGGGATTGATGCATGGTTGATTGTGTGATTCATGCATCTGACATTGCATAGCATATGAGCATTATCGCCCTTGCTTCATCAGGGTTGTAGCCTCCACAGATACATCGTGGATGGCCATGTTTGGACGCCGAAAATGTTACTTGAGCATACCGGGTGCATAGGATGCCCATGGGTGAAATTCCCAAAACTTCCGTGGTACCAGGATCTGCTCCAACGGCGTGACCGGGTGGTATATATGAGCGCATGAGGGCCTTATACCGTTAGGCCGCGACTCCCACTGTCGTGTAGTCGGTTGGATAGGGGTGTGGCCTTACTCGCCTGATGTAAGGGGGCATTGCTAGGCTGAGTCTGACCAGCTCGTAAATGGGTCCGCTACCTTCATGCCTTCTTGGTGATTGGTTGTCCGCGCAGCAGTGGTAGTGAGGTCTCTTATGCTCGTTTGACTCGTGGGGTCCGTAGAGCAGCACGGTATCCAAATAGAGTAATGGACCCCGGTGGTTTCCTTATGATGGAAATGTATTTGATATGTGGATTGGATATGAGCACTAACATTACTTCGCATTACATTTGCATCGGCTGTGTAAGCCTCATATTGCATTACAGTGCTCATCGCATTAGATTTCATGCATTACGAGATCATTGCATTACAAGTACTCATCGATGCGTGCATAATGTGCATTTACGGTACTCATGGCATTACAAGATTATCATGCATTACAAGTACTCATTGCATTATATAGCCTTGGTATGGCTTCCTCGCATTATCGCATTGCCTTGGTATAGTTTCTTGCATTCATGATAGCCTTGGTAAGGCTAGTGGTATTGGTATTGATCATGACTCCCTTCTACATTCTCTATCTTCTTCTGAGCACTATTATCACACACTTACACCACCCTCTAAGCTTCTATAAGCTTATGCACGATTGATGCGTGCAGGAGATCTTAGGCAGGCGTTGTAATAGCAGAGCGTGGAGTAGAGTTGAGCTTGAGGACTCCAGTGTTGCTAACTCTTTTCTCTCTTTTCCTATTATCTTATGTATGTCCTTTCGGACCTGATGTAAGCTTGTAAAAGTTCAAATTCTTAGTGAATTTTGTGGTATGTATCCTTTGTTACTTCCAGATATACTTGTTGTGATCTTGGGTATGCTCGTATTGGTAATGGTTATACTGTTATGAAAATCCTCCTTGTAGGATCTCAGGATCGGAACCTGCTTCAGGAGCCGAGAATGGGGTACTACGGAGGCTCATGGCCGAGCTGAACCTCCAAAGCCATCGGTATGTTCCTTGTGAGTCCTAGTGAGTGGTATGTATCCTTTGTTACGAGTCTGGGGCGTGACAGGAGTTCCCAAATTTTCGGTAAATCCAAAACTCAAGTGGACAATGCCACACGAAACAATATAGAATAATGATTTCCACTATTGATACTTTCCTTGGGCCCACATTAATAACGTTTATTTGACATCCAACCTATTCATAATATCAAATATATATGAATGAAGAGAAAACACAATTTGATTTAAACATATGAAGTAATTTACTCTTCAATCTGTACTAATTCGATTGTCCAAAAATGATTAAATGTTCAATTAGTGGATGTGCCTAATAATTTATTAAAAAATATTATTTTTCACAGATAAATATCAATTTCCATTTAAAATTTCATTTTCACAGATAAATTACATTTTTTTCAAAATGAATATTTTTTTACTCTTAATTTTTCTTTGAAAACTTTTAACAAAATATCATTTTTATCATAAAATATTTCAAAAAATAAATTAAAATACAAATTCTCAATTTTTATTTTCAAAATATATTGAAATTTCACATTTTTTAATTTTTTTCCCAAAAATTCCAAAATGCCGATTTTTTTTTTCTTCAAAAGCATCATGCTGTTTTCAACTTTTCAATTTTTTTAAAAATTATATATATATTTCCAAAATCTTAGTGTTTTTATAAATAACTTTTTTTCTTTTAATTTTGAATTTTGAACATTTTCAATTATTTTTTCAAAATCACAAAAATTTCCAACTTATTTATTTTTCGTTTCAAAATATTTGTTTTTTGATAAAGTATCGATTTTTTAATGTCGTTTTATTTTAAAAATTTTCAATTCTTTTTCACTTCTCCATTTTTTTAAAAGTATTTTATTTGAACTTGTCAGTAAAAATGGATGAACATAATGGATGAAATACATACATCATGGTGGGGCCCACATAGCACCGAAACTAGCCAACGGGCGGGTGGCAGAGGAGTAGCCATTCTGTTCCCATCCATGCTCGTATTTGTGGTGCGATCCATTTAATCTTTGGAAATGATTCATTTTTGGAATAATTCTCTCTAAATGATCTCAAAAATGGATGAACGGTGTGGGTTGATCCCAAATTTTCAGTAAATCCAAAACTCAAGTGGACAATGCCACAAACAATATAGAATAATGATTTCCACTATTGATACTTTCCTTGGGCCCACATTAATAACGTTTAGTTGACATCCAACCTATTCATAATATCAAATATATATGAATGAAGAGAAAACACAATTTGATTTAAACATATGAAGTAATTTACTCTTCAATCTGTACTAATTCGATTGTCCAAAAATGATTAAATGTTCAATTAGTGGATGTGCCTAATAATTTATTAAAAAATATTATTTTTCACAGATAAATATCAATTTCCATTTAAAATTTCATTTTCGTAGATAAATTACATTTTTTTTCAAAATGAATATTTTTTTACTCTTAATTTTTCTTTGAAAACTTTTAACAAAATATCATTTTTATCATAAAATATTTCAAAAAATAAATTAAAATACAAATTCTCAATTTTTATTTTCAAAATATATTGAAATTTCACATTTTTTAATTTTTTTCCCAAAAATTCCAAAATGCCGATTTTTTTTCTTCAAAAGCATCATGTCAGTTTTCAACTTTTCAATTTTTTTAAAAATTATATATATATTTCCAAAATCTTAGTGTTTTTATAAATAACTTTTTTCTTTTAATTTTGAATTTTGAACATTTTCAATTATTTTTACAAAATCACAAAAATTTCCAACTTATTTATTTTTCGTTTCAAAATATTTGTTTTTTGATAAATATCGATTTTTTAATGTCGTTTTATTTAAAAATTTTCAATTCTTTTCACTTCTCCATTTTTTTTAAAGTATTTTATTTGAACTTGTCAAGAAAATGGATGAACATAATGGATGAAATACATACATCATGGTGGGGCGCACATAGCACCGAAACTAGCCAACGCAAGGTGGCAGAGGAGTAGCCATTCTGTTCCCATCCATGCTCGTATTTGTGGTGCGATCCATTTAATCTTTGGAAATGATTCATTTTTGGAATAATTCTCTGAAATGATCTCGAAAAATGGATGAACGGTGTGGGTTGATCCCAAATTTTCGGTAAATCCAAAACTCAAGTGGACAATGCCACACGAAACAATATAGAATAATGATTTCCACTATTGATACTTTCCTTGGGCCCACATTAATAACGTTTATTTGACATCCAACCTATTCATAATATCAAATATATATGAATGAAGAGAAAACACAATTTGATTTAAACATATGAAGTAATTTACTCTTCAATCTGTACTAATTCGATTGTCCAAAAATGATGAAATGTTCAATTAGTGGATGTGCCTAATAATTTATTAAAAAAATATTATTTTTCACAGATAAATATCAATTTCCATTTAAAATTCCATTTTCGCAGATAAATTACATTTTTTTTCAAAATGAATATTTTTTTACTCTTAATTTTTCTTTGAAAACTTTTAACAAAATATCAATTTTATCATAAAATATTTCAAAAAATAAATTAAAATACAAATTCTGAATTTTTATTTTCAAAATATATTGAAATTTCACATTTTTTAATTTTTTTCCCAAAAATTCCAAAATGCCGATTTTTTTTCTTCAAAAGCATCATGCTGTTTTCAACTTTTCAATTTTTTTTAAAAATTATATATATATTTCCAAAATCTTAGTGTTTTTATAAATAACTTTTTTCTTTTAATTTTGAATTTTGAACATTTTCAATTATTTTTTCAAAATCACAAAAATTTCCAACTTATTTATTTTTCGTTTCAAAATATTTGTTTTTTGATAAAGTATCGATTTTTTAATGTCGTTTTATTTTAAAATTTTTCAATTCTTTTTCACTTCTCCATTTTTTTAAAAGTATTTTATTTGAACTTGTCAAGAAAATGGATGAACATAATGGATGAAATACATACATCATGGTGGGGCCCACATAGCACCGAAACTAGCTAACGGGCGGGTGGCAGAGGAGTAGCAATTGCTCCCATCCATGCTCGTATTTGTGGTGCGATCCATTTAATCTTTGGAAATGATTCATTTTTGGAATAATTCTCTCAAATGATCTCGAAAAATGGATGAACGGTGTGGGTTGATCCCAAATTTTCAAGTAAATCCAAAACTCAAGTGGACAATGCCACACCTAAACAATATAGAATAATGATTTCCACTATTGATACTTTCCTTGGGCCCACATTAATAACGTTTATTTGACATCCAACCTATTCATAATATCAAATATATATGAATGAAGAGAAGACACAATTTGATTTAAACATATGAAGTAATTTACTCTTCAATCTGTACTAATTCGATTGTCCAAAAATGATTAAATGTTCAATTAGCGGATGTGCCTAATAATTTATTAAAAAATATTACTTTTCACAGATAAATATCAATTTCCATTTAAAATTTCATTTTCACAGATAAATTACATTTTTTTCAAAATGAATATTTTTTTACTCTTAATTTTTCTTTGAAAACTTTTAACAAAATATCATTTTTATCATAAAATATTTCAAAAATAAATTAAAATACAAATTCTAATTTTTATTTTCAAAATATATTGAAATTTCACATTTTTTAATTTTTTTCCCAAAAATTCCAAAATGCCGATTTTTTTCTTCAAAATCATCATGCTGTTTTCAACTTTTCAATTTTTTAAAAAAATTATATATATATTTCCAAAATCTTAGTGTTTTTATAAATAACTTTTTCTTTTAATTTTGAATTTTGAACATTTTCAATTATTTTTTCAAAATCACAAAAATTTCCAACTTATTTATTTTTCATTTCAAAATATTTGTTTTTTGATAAAGTATCGATTTTTTAATGTCGTTTTATTTTAAAAATTTTCAATTCTTTTTCGCTTCTCCATTTTTTTAAGAGTATTTTATTTGAACTTGTCAGTAAAAATGGATGAACATAATGGATGAAATACATACATAATGGTGGGGCCCACATAGCACCGAAACTAGCCAACGGGCGGGTGGCAGAGGAGTAGCCATTCTGTTCCCATCCATGCTCGTATTTGTGGTGCGATCCATTTAATCTTTGGAAATGATTCATTTTTGGAATAATTCTCTGAAATGATCTCGAAAAATGGATGAACGGTGTGGGTTGATCCCAAATTTTCGGTAAATCCAAAACTCAAGTGGACAATGCCACACGAAAAAATATAGAATAATGATTTCCACTATTGATACTTTCCTTGGGCCCACATTAATAACGTTTATTTGACATCCAACCTATACATTATATCAAATATATATGAATGAAGAGAAAACACAATTTGATTTAAACATATGAAGTAATTTACTCTTCAATCTGTACTAATTCGATTGTCCAAAAATGATTAAATGTTCAATTAGTGGATGTGCCTAATAATTTATTAAAAAATATTACTTTTCACAGATAAATATCAATTTCCATTTAAAATTTCATTTTCACGATAAATTACATTTTTTTCAAAATGAATATTTTTTTACTCTTAATTTTTCTTTGAAAACTTTTAACAAAATATCATTTTTATCATAAAATATTTCAAAAAATAAATTAAAATACAAATTAATTTTTATTTTCAAAATATATTGAAATTTCACATTTTTTAATTTTTTTCCCAAAAATTCCAAAATGCCGATTTTTTTTCTTCAAAAGCATCATGCTGTTTTCAACTTTTCAATTTTTTTAAAAAATTATATATATATTTCCAAAATCTTAGTGTTTTTATAAATAACTTTTTTCTTTTAATTTTGAATTTTGAACATTTTCGATTATTTTTTCAAAATCACAAAAATTTCCAACTTATTTATTTTTCGTTTCAAAATATTTGTTTTTTGATAAAGTATCGATTTTTTAATGTCGTTTTATTTTAAAATTTTTCAATTCTTTTTCACTTCTCCATTTTTTTAAGAGTATTTTATTTGAACTTGTCAGTAAAAATGGATGAACATAATGGATGAAATACATACATCATGGTGGGGCCCACATAGCACCGAAACTAGCCAACGGGCGGGTGGCAGAGGAGTAGCCATTCTGTTCCCATCCATGCTCGTATTTGTGGTGCGATCCATTTAATCTTTGGAAATGATTCATTTTTGGAATAATTCTCTGAAATGATCTCGAAAAATGGATGAACGGTGTGGGTTGATCCTAAATTTTCGGTAAATCCAAAACTCAAGTGGACAATGCCACACGAAACAATATAGAATAATGATTTCCACTATTGATACTTTCCTTGGGCCCACATTAATAACGTTTATTTGACATCCAACCTATTCATAATATCAAATATATATGAATGAAGAGAAAACACAATTTGATTTAAACATATGAAGTAATTTACTCTTCAATCTGTACTAATTCGATTGTCCAAAAATGATTAAATGTTCAATTAGTGGATGTGCCTAATAATTTATTAAAAATATTACTTTTCACAGATAAATATCAATTTCCATTTAAAATTTCATTTTCACAGATAAATTACATTTTTTTTCAAAATGAATATTTTTTACTCTTAATTTTTCTTTGAAAACTTTTAACAAAATATCAATTTTATCATAAAATATTTTAAAAATAAATTAAAATACAAATTAATTTTTATTTTCAAAATATATTGAAATTTCACATTTTTTAATTTTTTTCCCAAAAATTCCAAAATGCCGATTTTTTTCTTCAAAAGCATCATGTCGTTTTCAACTTTTCAATTTTTTAAAAAATTATATATATATTTCCAAAGTCTTAGTGTTTTTATAAATAACTTTTTCTTTTAATTTTGAATTTTGAACATTTTCAATTATTTTTTCAAAATCACAAAAATTTCCAACTTATTTATTTTTCGCTTCAAAATATTTGTTTTTTGATAAAGTATCGATTTTTTAATGTCGTTTTATTTTAAAAATTTTCAATTCTTTTTCACTTCTCCATTTTTTAAGAGTATTTTATTTGAACTTGTCAAGAAAATGGATGAACATAATGGATGAAATACATACATCATGGTGGGGCCCACATAACACCGAAACTAGCCAACGGGGTGGCGAGGAGTAGCCATTCTGTTCCCATCCATGCTCGTATTTGTGGTGCGATCCATTTAATCTTTGGAAATGATTCATTTTTGGAATAATTCTCTCAAATGATCTCAAAAAATGGATGAACGGTGTGGTTGATCCCAAATTTTCGGTAAATCCAAAACTCAAGTGGACAATGCCACACGAAACAATATAGAATAATGATTTCCACTATTGATACTTTCCTTGGGCCCACATTAATAACGTTTATTTGACATCCAACCTATTCATAATATCAAATATATATGAATGAAGAGAAAACACAATTTGATTTAAACATATGAAGTAATTTGCTCTTCAATCTGTACTAATTCGATTGTCCAAAAATGATGAAATGTTCAATTAGTGGATGTGCCTAATAATTTATTAAAAAATATTATTTTTCACAGATAAATATCAATTTCCATTTAAAATTTCATTTTCACAGATAAATTACATTTTTTTTCAAAATGAATATTTTTTTACTCTTAATTTTTCTTTGAAAACTTTTAACAAAATATCATTTTTATCATAAAATATTTCAAAAATAAATTAAAATACAAATTAATTTTTATTTTCAAAATATATTGAAATTTCACATTTTTTAATTTTTTTCCCAAAAATTCCAAAATGCCGATTTTTTTTTTCAAAAGCATCATCTTTGTCAAGTTTTCAACTTTTCAATTTTTTTTAAAATTATATATATATTTCCAAAATCTTAGTGTTTTTATAAATAACTTTTTCTTTTAATTTTGAATTTTGAACATTTTCAATTATTTTTTCAAAATCACAAAAATTTCCAACTTATTTATTTTTCGTTTCAAAATATTTGTTTTTTGATAAAGTATCGATTTTTTAATGTCGTTTTATTTTAAAATTTTTCAATTCTTTTTCACTTCTCCATTTTTTTTAAAGTATTTTATTTGAACTTGTCAAGAAAATGGATGAACATAATGGATGAAATACATACATCATGGTGGGGCCCACATAGCACCGAAACTAGCCAACGGTGGTGAGGAGTAGCCATTCTGTTCCCATCCATGCTCGTATTTGTGGTGCGATCCATTTAATCTTTGGAAATGATTCATTTTTGGAATAATTCTCTGAAATGATCTCGAAAAATGGATGAACGGTGTGGGTTGATCCCAAATTTTCGGTAAATCCAAAACTCAAGTGGACAATGCCACACGAAACAATATAGAATAATGATTTCCACTATTGATACTTTCCTTGGGCCCACATTAATAACGCTTTATTTGACATCCAACCTATTCATAATATCAAATATATATGAATGAAGAGAAAACACAATTTGATTTAAACATATGAAGTAATTTACTCTTCAATCTGTACTAATTCGATTGTCCAAAAATGATTAAATGTTCAATTAGTGGATGTGCCTAATAATTTATTAAAAAATATTATTTTTCACAGATAAATATCAATTTCCATTTAAAATTCATTTTCACAGATAAATTACATTTTTTTTCAAAATGAATATTTTTTTACTCTTAATTTTTCTTTGAAAACTTTTAACAAAATATCAATTTTATCATAAAATATTTCAAAAAATAAATTAAAATACAAATTCTGAATTTTTATTTTCAAAATATATTGAAATTTCACATTTTTTAATTTTTTCCCAAAAATTCCAAAATGCCGATTTTTTTTTTTCAAAAGCATCATGTTTGTTTTCAACTTTTCAATTTTTTTAAAAATTATATATATATTTCCAAAATCTTAGTGTTTTTATAAATAACTTTTTTCTTTTAATTTTGAATTTTGAACATTTTCAATTATTTTTTCAAAATCACAAAAATTTCCAACTTATTTATTTTTCGCTTTCAAAATATTTGTTTTTTGATAAAGTATCGATTTTTTAATGTCGTTTTATTTTAAAATTTTTCAATTCTTTTTCACTTCTCCATTTTTTTAAAAGTATTTTATTTGAACTTGTCAAGAAAATGGATGAACATAATGGATGAAATACATACATCATGGTGGGGCCCACATAGCACCGAAACTAGCTAACGGGCGGGTGGCGAGGAGTAGCAATCTGCTTCCCATCCATGCTCGTATTTGTGGTGCGATCCATTTAATCTTTGGAAATGATTCATTTTTGGAATAATTCTCTTAAATGATCTCGAAAAATGGATGAACGGTGTGGGTTGATCCCAAATTTTCAGTAAATCCAAAACTCAAGTGGACAATGCCACACGAAACAATATAGAATAATGATTTCCACTATTGATACTTTCCTTGGGCCCACATTAATAACGTTTATTTGACATCCAACCTATTCATAATATCAAATATATATGAATGAAGAGAAGACACAATTTGATTTAAACATATGAAGTAATTTACTCTTCAATCTGTACTAATTCGATTGTCCAAAAATGATTAAATGTTCAATTAGCGGATGTGCCTAATAATTTATTAAAAAATATTACTTTTCACAGATAAATATCAATTTCCATTTAAAATTTCATTTTCACAGATAAATTACATTTTTTTTCAAAATGAATATTTTTTTACTCTTAATTTTTCTTTGAAAACTTTTAACAAAATATCATTTTTATCATAAAATATTTCAAAAAATAAATTAAAATACAAATTAATTTTTATTTTCAAAATATATTGAAATTTCACATTTTTTAATTTTTTTCCCAAAAATTCCAAAATGCCGATTTTTTTCTTCAAAATCATCATGCTGTTTTCAACTTTTCAATTTTTTAAAAAAATTATATATATATTTCCAAAATCTTAGTGTTTTTATAAATAACTTTTTCTTTTAATTTTGAATTTTGAACATTTTCAATTATTTTTTCAAAATCACAAAAATTTCCAACTTATTTATTTTTCATTTCAAAATATTTGTTTTTTGATAAAGTATCGATTTTTTAATGTCGTTTTATTTTAAAAATTTTCAATTCTTTTTCGCTTCTCCATTTTTTTAAGAGTATTTTATTTGAACTTGTCAGTAAAAATGGATGAACATAATGGATGAAATACATACATAATGGTGGGGCCCACATAGCACCGAAACTAGCCAATCGGGGGTGGCGAGAGAGTAGCCATTCTGTTCCCATCCATGCTCGTATTTGTGGTGCGATCCATTTAATCTTTGGAAATGATTCATTTTTGGAATAATTCTCGAAATGATCTCAAAAATGGATGAACGGTGTGGGTTGATCCCAAATTTTCGGTAAATCCAAAACTCAAGTGGACAATGCCACACGAAAAAATATAGAATAATGATTTCCACTATTGATACTTTCCTTGGGCCCACATTAATAACGTTTATTTGACATCCAACCTATACATTATATCAAATATATATGAATGAAGAGAAAACACAATTTGATTTAAACATATGAAGTAATTTACTCTTCAATCTGTACTAATTCGATTGTCCAAAAATGATTAAATGTTCAATTAGTGGATGTGCCTAATAATTTATTAAAAAATATTACTTTTCACAGATAAATATCAATTTCCATTTAAAATTTCATTTTCACAGATAAATTACATTTTTTTTCAAAATGAATATTTTTTTACTCTTAATTTTTCTTTGAAAACTTTTAACAAAATATCATTTTTATCATAAAATATTTCAAAAAATAAATTAAAATACAAATTCTGAATTTTTATTTTCAAAATATATTGAAATTTCACATTTTTTAATTTTTTTTCCCAAAAATTCCAAAATGCCGATTTTTTTTTCTTCAAAAGCATCATGCTGTTTTCAACTTTTCAATTTTTTTAAAAAATTATATATATATTTCCAAAATCTTAGTGTTTTTATAAATAACTTTTTTCTTTTAATTTTGAATTTTGAACATTTTCGATTATTTTTTCAAAATCACAAAAATTTCCAACTTATTTATTTTTCGTTTCAAAATATTTGTTTTTTGATAAAGTATCGATTTTTTAATGTCGTTTTATTTTAAAATTTTTCAATTCTTTTTCACTTCTCCATTTTTTTAAGAGTATTTTATTTGAACTTGTCAGTAAAAATGGATGAACATAATGGATGAAATACATACATCATGGTGGGGCCCACATAGCACCGAAACTAGCCAACGGGCGGGTGGCAGAGGAGTAGCCATTCTGTTCCCATCCATGCTCGTATTTGTGGTGCGATCCATTTAATCTTTGGAAATGATTCATTTTTGGAATAATTCTCTGAAATGATCTCGAAAAATGGATGAACGGTGTGGGTTGATCCTAAATTTTCGGTAAATCCAAAACTCAAGTGGACAATGCCACACGAAACAATATAGAATAATGATTTCCACTATTGATACTTTCCTTGGGCCCACATTAATAACGTTTATTTGACATCCAACCTATTCATAATATCAAATATATATGAATGAAGAGAAAACACAATTTGATTTAAACATATGAAGTAATTTACTCTTCAATCTGTACTAATTCGATTGTCCAAAAATGATTAAATGTTCAATTAGTGGATGTGCCTAATAATTTATTAAAAAATATTACTTTTCACAGATAAATATCAATTTCCATTTAAAATTTCATTTTCACAGATAAATTACATTTTTTTTCAAAATGAATATTTTTTTACTCTTAATTTTTCTTTGAAAACTTTTAACAAAATATCAATTTTATCATAAAATATTTTAAAAAATAAATTAAAATACAAATTAATTTTTATTTTCAAAATATATTGAAATTTCACATTTTTTAATTTTTTTTCCCAAAAATTCCAAAATGCCGATTTTTTTCTTCAAAAGCATCATGCTGTTTTCAACTTTTCAATTTTTTAAAAAAATTATATATATATTTCCAAAGTCTTAGTGTTTTTATAAATAACTTTTTCTTTTAATTTTGAATTTTGAACATTTTCAATTATTTTTTCAAAATCACAAAAATTTCCAACTTATTTATTTTTCGTTTCAAAATATTTGTTTTTTGATAAAGTATCGATTTTTTAATGTCGTTTTATTTTAAAAATTTTCAATTCTTTTTCACTTCTCCATTTTTTTAAGAGTATTTTATTTGAACTTGTCAGTAAAAATGGATGAACATAATGGATGAAATACATACATCATGGTGGGGCCCACATAACACCGAAACTAGCCAACGGGCGGGTGGCAGAGGAGTAGCCATTCTGTTCCCATCCATGCTCGTATTTGTGGTGCGATCCATTTAATCTTTGGAAATGATTCATTTTTGGAATAATTCTCTGAAATGATCTCGAAAAATGGATGAACGGTGTGGGTTGATCCCAAATTTTCGGTAAATCCAAAACTCAAGTGGACAATGCCACACGAAACAGTATAGAATAATGATTTCCACTATTGATACTTTCCTTGGGCCCACATTAATAACGTTTATTTGACATCCAACCTATTCATAATATCAAATATATATGAATGAAGAGAAAACACAATTTGATTTAAACATATGAAGTAATTTGCTCTTCAATCTGTACTAATTCGATTGTCCAAAAATGATGAAATGTTCAATTAGTGGATGTGCCTAATAATTTATTAAAAATATTATTTTTCACAGATAAATATCAATTTCCATTTAAAATTTCATTTTCACAGATAAATTACATTTTTTTCAAAATGAATATTTTTTTACTCTTAATTTTTCTTTGAAAACTTTTAACAAAATATCATTTTTATCATAAAATATTTCAAAAAATAAATTAAAATACAAATTAATTTTTATTTTCAAAATATATTGAAATTTCACATTTTTTAATTTTTTTCCCAAAAATTCCAAAATGCCGATTTTTTTTCTTCAAAAGCATCATGTCATTTTTCAACTTTTCAATTTTTTAAAAAATTATATATATATTTCCAAAATCTTAGTGTTTTTATAAATAACTTTTTTCTTTTAATTTTGAATTTTGAACATTTTCAATTATTTTTTCAAAATCACAAAAATTTCCAACTTATTTATTTTTCGTTTCAAAATATTTGTTTTTTGATAAAGTATCGATTTTTTAATGTCGTTTTATTTTAAAAATTTTCAATTCTTTTTCACTTCTCCATTTTTTTTAAAAGTATTTTATTTGAACTTGTCAAGTAAAATGGATGAACATAATGGATGAAATACATACATCATGGTGGGGCCCACATAGCACCGAAACTAGCCAACGGGCGGGTGGCAGAGGAGTAGCCATTCTGTTCCCATCCATGCTCGTATTTGTGGTGCGATCCATTTAATCTTTGGAAATGATTCATTTTTGGAATAATTCTCAAAATGATCTCGAAAAATGGATGAACGGTGTGGGTTGATCCCAAATTTTCGGTAAATCCAAAACTCAAGTGGACAATGCCACACGAAACAATATAGAATAATGATTTCCACTATTGATACTTTCCTTGGGCCCACATTAATAACGTTTATTTGACATCCAACCTATTCATAATATCAAATATATATGAATGAAGAGAAAACACAATTTGATTTAAACATATGAAGTAATTTACTCTTCAATCTGTACTAATTGATTGTCCAAAAATGATTAAATGTTCAATTAGTGGATGTGCCTAATAATTTATTAAAAAATATTATTTTTCACAGATAAATATCAATTTCCATTTAAAATTTCATTTTCACAGATAAATTACATTTTTTTTCAAAATGAATATTTTTTACTCTTAATTTTTCTTTGAAAACTTTTAACAAAATATCATTTTTATCATAAAATATTTCAAAAAATAAATTAAAATACAAATTAATTTTTATTTTCAAAATATATTGAAATTTCACATTTTTTAATTTTTTTCCAAAAAATTCCAAAATGCCGATTTTTTTCTTCAAAAGCATCATGTTTGTTTTCAACTTTTCAATTTTTTTAAAAATTATATATATATTTCAAAATCTTAGTGTTTTTATAAATAACTTTTTTCTTTTAATTTTGAATTTTGAACATTTTCAATTATTTTTTTCAAAATCACAAAAATTTCCAACTTATTTATTTTTCGTTTCAAAATATTTGTTTTTTGATAAAGTATCGATTTTTTAATGTCGTTTTATTTTAAAAATTTTCAATTCTTTTTCACTTCTCCATTTTTTTAAAAGTATTTTATTTGAACTTGTCAAGAAAATGGATGAACATAATGGATGAAATACATACATCATGGTGGGGCCCACATAGCACCGAAACTAGCCAACGGCGGGTGGCGAGGAGTAGCCATTCTGTCCCATCCATGCTCGTATTTGTGGTGCGATCCATTTAATCTTTGGAAATGATTCATTTTTGGAATAATTCTCTCGAAATGATCTCGAAAAATGGATGAACGGTGTGGGTTGATCCCAAATTTTTGGTAAATCCAAAACTCAAGTGGACAATGCCACACGTAAACAATATAGAATAATGATTTCCACTATTGATACTTTCCTTGGGCCCACATTAATAACGTTTATTTGACATCCAACCTATTCATAATATCAAATATATATGAATGAAGAGAAAACACAATTTGATTTAAACATATGAAGTAATTTACTCTTCAATCTGTACTAATTCGATTGTCCAAAAATGATTAAATGTTCAATTAGTGGATGTGCCTAATAATTTATTAAAAATATTACTTTTCACAGATAAATATCAATTTCCATTTAAAATTTCATTTTCACAGACAAATTACATTTTTTTCAAAATGAATATTTTTTACTCTTAATTTTTCTTTGAAAACTTTTAACAAAATATCATTTTTATCATAAAATATTTCAAAAAATAAATTAAAATACAAATTAATTTTTATTTTCAAAATATATATTGAAATTTCACATTTTTTAATTTTTTCCCAAAAATTCCAAAATGCCGATTTTTTTTCTTCAAAAGCATCATGTCAAGTTTTCAACTTTTCAATTTTTTTAAAAATTATATATATATTTCCAAAATCTTAGTGTTTTTATAAATAACTTTTTCTTTTAATTTTGAATTTTGAACATTTTCGATTATTTTTTCAAAATCACAAAAATTTCCAACTTATTTATTTTTCGTTTCAAAATATTTGTTTTTTGATAAAGTATCGATTTTTTAATGTCGTTTTATTTTAAAATTTTTCAATTCTTTTTCACTTCTCCATTTTTATAACAGTATTTTATTTGAACTTGTCAGTAAAAATGGATGAACATAATGGATGAAATACATACATCATGGTGGGGCCCACATAGCACCGAAACTAGCCAACAAGTGGGTGGCGAGGAGTAGCCATTCTGTTCCCATCCATGCTCGTATTTGTGGTGCGATCCATTTAATCTTTGGAAATGATTCATTTTTGGAATAATTCTCTGAAATGATCTCGAAAAATGGATGAACGGTGTGGGTTGATCCCAAATTTTCGGTAAATCCAAAACTCAAGTGGACAATGCCACACGAAACAATATAGAATAATGATTTCCACTATTGATACTTTCCTTGGGCCCACATTAATAACGTTTATTTGACATCCAACCTATTCATAATATCAAATATATATGAATGAAGAGAAAACACAATTTGATTTAAACATATGAAGTAATTAACTCTTCAATCTGTACTAATTCGATTGTCCAAAAATGATTAAATGTTCAATTAGTGGATGTGCCTAATAATTTATTAAAAAATATTACTTTTCACAGATAAATATCAATTTCCATTTAAAATTTCATTTTCACAGATAAATTACATTTTTTTTCAAAATGAATATTTTTTTACTCTTAATTTTTCTTTGAAAACTTTTAACAAAATATCATTTTTATCATAAAATATTTTAAAAAATAAATTAAAATACAAATTAATTTTTATTTTCAAAATATATTGAAATTTCACATTTTTTAATTTTTTTCCCAAAAATTCCAAAATGCCGATTTTTTCTTCAAAAGCATCATGTTGTTTTCAACTTTTCAATTTTTAAAAAAAATTATATATATATTTCCAAAGTCTTAGTGTTTTTATAAATAACTATTTCTTTTAATTTTGAATTTTGAACATTTTCAATTATTTTTTCAAAATCACAAAAATTTCCAACTTATTTATTTTTCGTTTCAAAATATTTGTTTTTTGATAAAGTATCGATTTTTTAATGTCGTTTTATTTTAAAAATTTTCAATTCTTTTTCACTTCTCCATTTTTTTAAGAGTATTTTATTTGAACTTGTCAGTAAAAATGGATGAACATAATGGATGAAATACATACATCATGGTGGGGCCCACATAACACCGAAACTAGCCAACGGGCGGGTGGCAGAGGAGTAGCCATTCTGTTCCCATCCATGCTCGTATTTGTGGTGCGATCCATTTAATCTTTGGAAATGATTCATTTTTGGAATAATTCTCTGAAATGATCTCAAAAATGGATGAACGGTGTGGGTTGATCCCAAATTTTCGGTAAATCCAAAACTCAAGTGGACAATGCCACACGAAACAGTATAGAATAATGATTTCCACTATTGATACTTTCCTTGGGCCCACATTAATAACGTTTATTTGACATCCAACCTATTCATAATATCAAATATATATGAATGAAGAGAAAACACAATTTGATTTAAACATATGAAGTAATTTGCTCTTCAATCTGTACTAATTCGATTGTCCAAAAATGATGAAATGTTCAATTAGTGGATGTGCCTAATAATTTATTAAAAAATATTATTTTTCACAGATAAATATCAATTTCCATTTAAAATTTCATTTTCACAGATAAATTACATTTTTTTTCAAAATGAATATTTTTTTACTCTTAATTTTTCTTTGAAAACTTTTAACAAAATATCATTTTTATCATAAAATATTTCAAAAAATAAATTAAAATACAAATTAAATTTTTATTTTCAAAATATATTGAAATTTCACATTTTTTAATTTTTTTCCAAAAATTCCAAAATGCCGATTTTTTTCTTCAAAAGCATCATGTCTTTGTTTTCAACTTTTCAATTTTTTAAAAATTATATATATATTTCAAAATCTTAGTGTTTTTATAAATAACTTTTTTCTTTTAATTTTGAATTTTGAACATTTTCAATTATTTTTTCAAAATCACAAAAATTTCCAACTTATTTATTTTTCGTTTCAAAATATTTGTTTTTTGATAAAGTATCGATTTTTTAATGTCGTTTTATTTTAAAATTTTTCAATTCTTTTTCACTTCTCCATTTTTTTAAAAGTATTTTATTTGAACTTGTCAGTAAAAATGGATGAACATAATGGATGAAATACATACATCATGGTGGGGCCCACATAGCACCGAAACTAGCCAAACGCAGTGGGTGGCAGAGAGTAGCCATTCTGTTCCCATCCATGCTCGTATTTGTGGTGCGATCCATTTAATCTTTGGAAATGATTCATTTTTGGAATAATTCTCTGAAATGATCTCGAAAAATGGATGAACGGTGTGGGTTGATCCCAAATTTTCGGTAAATCCAAAACTCAAGTGGACAATGCCACACGAAACAATATAGAATAATGATTTCCACTATTGATACTTTCCTTGGGCCCACATTAATAACGTTTATTTGACATCCAACCTATTCATAATATCAAATATATATGAATGAAGAGAAAACACAATTTGATTTAAACATATGAAGTAATTTACTCTTCAATCAAGTACTAATTCGATTGTCCAAAAATGATTAAATGTTCAATTAGTGGATGTGCCTAATAATTTATTAAAAAATATTATTTTTCACAGATAAATATCAATTTCCATTTAAAATTTCATTTTCACAGATAAATTACATTTTTTTCAAAATGAATATTTTTTACTCTTAATTTTTCTTTGAAAACTTTTAACAAAATATCATTTTTATCATAAAATATTTCAAAAAATAAATTAAAATACAAATTAATTTTTATTTTCAAAATATATTGAAATTTCACATTTTTTAATTATTTTCCAAAAAATTCCAAAATTCGATTTTTTTCTTCAAAAGCATCATGTCAGTTTTCAACTTTTCAATTTTTTTAAAAAATTATATATATATTTCCAAAATCTTAGTGTTTTCATAAATAACTTTTTTCTTTTAATTTTGAATTTTGAACATTTTCAATTATTTTTTCAAAATCACAAAAATTTCCAACTTATTTATTTTTCGTTTCAAAATATTTGTTTTTTGATAAAGTATCGATTTTTTAATGTCGTTTTATTTTAAAATTTTTCAATTCTTTTTCACTTCTCCATTTTTTTAAAAGTATTTTATTTGAACTTGTCAGTAAAAATGGATGAACATAATGGATGAAATACATACATCATGGTGGGGCCCACATAGCACCGAAACTAGCCAACGGGCGGGTGGCAGAGGAGTAGCCATTCTGTTCCCATCCATGCTCGTATTTGTGGTGCGATCCATTTAATCTTTGGAAATGATTCATTTTTGGAATAATTCTCTGAAATGATCTCGAAAAATGGATGAACGGTGTGGGTTGATCCCAAATTTTTGGTAAATCCAAAACTCAAGTGGACAATGCCACACGAAACAATATAGAATAATGATTTCCACTATTGATACTTTCCTTGGGCCCACATTAATAACGTTTATTTGACATCCAACCTATTCATAATATCAAATATATATGAATGAAGAGAAAACACAATTTGATTTAAACATATGAAGTAATTTACTCTTCAATCTGTACTAATTGATTGTCCAAAAATGATTAAATGTTCAATTAGTGGATGTGCCTAATAATTTATTAAAAAATATTATTTTTCACAGATAAATATCAATTTCCATTTAAAATTTCATTTTCACAGATAAATTACATTTTTTTTCAAAATGAATATTTTTTTACTCTTAATTTTTCTTTGAAAACTTTTAACAAAATATCATTTTTATCATAAAATATTTCAAAAAATAAATTAAAATACAAATTCTGAATTTTTATTTTCAAAATATATTGAAATTTCACATTTTTTAATTTTTTTCCAAAAAATTCCAAAATGCCGATTTTTTTTCTTCAAAAGCATCATGCTGTTTTCAACTTTTCAATTTTTTTAAAAAATTATATATATATTTCCAAAATCTTAGTGTTTTTATAAATAACTTTTTTCTTTTAATTTTGAATTTTGAACATTTTCAATTATTTTTTCAAAATCACAAAAATTTCCAACTTATTTATTTTTCGTTTCAAAATATTTGTTTTTTGATAAAGTATCGATTTTTTAATGTCGTTTTATTTTAAAAATTTTCAATTCTTTTTCACTTCTCCATTTTTTTAAAAGTATTTTATTTGAACTTGTCAGTAAAAATGGATGAACATAATGGATGAAATACATACATCATGGTGGGGCCCACATAGCACCGAAACTAGCCAACGGGCGGGTGGCAGAGGAGTAGCCATTCTGTTCCCATCCATGCTCGTATTTGTGGTGCGATCCATTTAATCTTTGGAAATGATTCATTTTTGGAATAATTCTCTGAAATGATCTCGAAAAATGGATGAACGGTGTGGGTTGATCCCAAATTTTTGGTAAATCCAAAACTCAAGTGGACAATGCCACACGAAACAATATAGAATAATGATTTCCACTATTGATACTTTCCTTGGGCCCACATTAATAACGTTTATTTGACATCCAACCTATTCATAATATCAAATATATATGAATGAAGAGAAAACACAATTTGATTTAAACATATGAAGTAATTTACTCTTCAATCTGTACTAATTCGATTGTCCAAAAATGATTAAATGTTCAATTAGTGGATGTGCCTAATAATTTATTAAAAAATATTACTTTTCACAGATAAATATCAATTTCCATTTAAAATTTCATTTTCACAGATAAATTACATTTTTTTTCAAAATGAATATTTTTTTACTCTTAATTTTTCTTTGAAAACTTTTAACAAAATATCATTTTTATCATAAAATATTTCAAAAAATAAATTAAAATACAAATTCTGAATTTTTATTTTCAAAATATATTGAAATTTCACATTTTTTAATTTTTTTCCCAAAAATTCCAAAATGCCGATTTTTTTTCTTCAAAAGCATCATGTGTTTTCAACTTTTCAATTTTTTTAAAAAATTATATATATATTTCCAAAATCTTAGTGTTTTTATAAATAACTTTTTCTTTTAATTTTGAATTTTGAACATTTTCGATTATTTTTTCAAAATCACAAAAATTTCCAACTTATTTATTTTTCGTTTCAAAATATTTGTTTTTTGATAAAGTATCGATTTTTTAATGTCGTTTTATTTTAAAATTTTTCAATTCTTTTTCACTTCTCCATTTTTTAAAAGTATTTTATTTGAACTTGTCAGGAAAAATGGATGAACATAATGGATGAAATACATACATCATGGTGGGGCCCACATAGCACCGAAACTAGCCAACGGGTAGTGTGGAGAGGAGTAGCCATTCTGTTCCCATCCATGCTCGTATTTGTGGTGCGATCCATTTAATCTTTGGAAATGATTCATTTTTGGAATAATTCTCAAAATGATCTCGAAAAATGGATGAACGGTGTGGGTTGATCCCAAATTTTCGGTAAATCCAAAACTCAAGTGGACAATGCCACACGAAACAATATAGAATAATGATTTCCACTATTGATACTTTCCTTGGGCCCACATTAATAACGTTTATTTGACATCCAACCTATTCATAATATCAAATATATATGAATGAAGAGAAAACACAATTTGATTTAAACATATGAAGTAATTAACTCTTCAATCTGTACTAATTCGATTGTCCAAAAATGATTAAATGTTCAATTAGTGGATGTGCCTAATAATTTATTAAAAAATATTACTTTTCACAGATAAATATCAATTTCCATTTAAAATTTCATTTTCACAGATAAATTACATTTTTTTTCAAAATGAATATTTTTTTACTCTTAATTTTTCTTTGAAAACTTTTAACAAAATATCATTTTTATCATAAAATATTTTAAAAAATAAATTAAAATACAAATTACTGAATTTTTATTTTCAAAATATATTAAAATTTCACATTTTTTAATTTTTTTCCAAAAAAATTCCAAAATGCCGATTTTTTTTTCTTCAAAAGCATCATGTTTGTTTTCAACTTTTCAATTTTTAAAAAAATTATATATATATTTCAAAATCTTAGTGTTTTTATAAATAACTTTTTCTTTTAATTTTGAATTTTGAACATTTTCAATTATTTTTTCAAAATCACAAAAATTTCCAACTTATTTATTTTTCGTTTCAAAATATTTGTTTTTTGATAAAGTATCGATTTTTAATGTCGTTTTATTTTAAAAATTTTCAATTCTTTTTCACTTCTCCATTTTTTTAAAGTATTTTATTTGAACTTGTCAATAAAAATGGATGAACATAATGGATGAAATACATACATCATGGTGGGGCCCACATAACACCGAAACTAGCCAACGGGCATGGTGGCAGAGGAGTAGCCATTCTGTTCCCATCCATGCTCGTATTTGTGGTGCGATCCATTTAATCTTTGGAAATGATTCATTTTTGGAATAATTCTACAAATGATCTCGAAAAATGGATGAACGGTGTGGGTTGATCCCAAATTTTCGGTAAATCCAAAACTCAAGTGGACAATGCCACACCTAAACAATATAGAATAATGATTTCCACTATTGATACTTTCCTTGGGCCCACATTAATAACGTTTATTTGACATCCAACCTATTCATAATATCAAATATATATGAATGAAGAGAAAACACAATTTGATTTAAACATATGAAGTAATTTGCTCTTCAATCTGTACTAATTCGATTGTCCAAAAATGATGAAATGTTCAATTAGTGGATGTGCCTAATAATTTATTAAAAAATATTATTTTTCACAGATAAATATCAATTTCCATTTAAAATTTCATTTTCACAGATAAATTACATTTTTTTTCAAAATGAATATTTTTTTACTCTTAATTTTTCTTTGAAAACTTTTAACAAAATATCATTTTTATCATAAAATATTTCAAAAAATAAATTAAAATACAAATTCTGAATTTTTATTTTCAAAATATATTGAAATTTCACATTTTTTAATTTTTTTCCCAAAAATTCCAAAATGCCGATTTTTTTCTTCAAAAGCATCATGTCAGTTTTCAACTTTTCAATTTTTTAATTTTTTAAAAATATTATATATATATATTATATATATTTCCAAAATCTTAGTGTTTTTATAAATAACTTTTTTCTTTTAATTTTGAATTTTGAACATTTTCAATTATTTTTTCAAAATCACAAAAATTTCCAACTTATTTATTTTTCGTTTCAAAATATTTGTTTTTTGATAAAGTATCGATTTTTTAATGTCGTTTTATTTTAAAATTTTTCAATTCTTTTTCACTTCTCCATTTTTTTAAAAGTATTTTATTTGAACTTGTCAGTAAAAATGGATGAACATAATGGATGAAATACATACATCATGGTGGGGCCCACATAGCACAGAAACTAGCCAACGGGGGGGTGGAGAGAGTAGCCATTCTGTTCCCATCCATGCTCGTATTTGTGGTGCGATCCATTTAATCTTTGGAAATGATTCATTTTTGGAATAATTCTACTGAAATGATCTCGAAAAATGGATGAACGGTGTGGGTTGATCCCAAATTTTCGGTAAATCCAAAACTCAAGTGGACAATGCCACACGAAACAATATAGAATAATGATTTCCACTATTGATACTTTCCTTGGGCCCACATTAATAACGTTTATTTGACATCCAACCTATTCATAATATCAAATATATATGAATGAAGAGAAAACACAATTTGATTTAAACATATGAAGTAATTTACTCTTCAATCTGTACTAATTCGATTGTCCAAAAATGATTAAATGTTCAATTAGTGGATGTGCCTAATAATTTATTAAAAAATATTATTTTTCACAGATAAATATCAATTTCCATTTAAAATTTCATTTTCACAGATAAATTACATTTTTTTCAAAATGAATATTTTTTTACTCTTAATTTTTCTTTGAAAACTTTTAACAAAATATCATTTTTATCATAAAATATTTCAAAAAATAAATTAAAATACAAATTAATTTTTATTTTCAAAATATATTGAAATTTCACATTTTTTAATTTTTTCCAAAAATTTCCAAAATTCGATTTTTTTCTTCAAAAGCATCATGTCAAGTTTTCAACTTTTCAATTTTTTTAAAAAATTATATATATATTTCAAAATCTTAGTGTTTTCATAAATAACTTTTTCTTTTAATTTTGAATTTTGAACATTTTCAATTATTTTTTCAAAATCACAAAAATTTCCAACTTATTTATTTTTCGTTTCAAAATATTTGTTTTTTGATAAAGTATCGATTTTTTAATGTCGTTTTATTTTAAAAATTTTCAATTCTTTTTCACTTCTCCATTTTTTTAAAAGTATTTTATTTGAACTTGTCAGTAAAAATGGATGAACATAATGGATGAAATACATACATCATGGTGGGGCCCACATAGCACCGAAACTAGCCAACGGGCGGGTGGCAGAGGAGTAGCCATTCTGTTCCCATCCATGCTCGTATTTGTGGTGCGATCCATTTAATCTTTGGAAATGATTCATTTTTGGAATAATTCTCTGAAATGATCTCGAAAAATGGATGAACGGTGTGGGTTGATCCCAAATTTTTGGTAAATCCAAAACTCAAGTGGACAATGCCACACGAAACAATATAGAATAATGATTTCCACTATTGATACTTTCCTTGGGCCCACATTAATAACGTTTATTTGACATCCAACCTATTCATAATATCAAATATATATGAATGAAGAGAAAACACAATTTGATTTAAACATATGAAGTAATTTACTCTTCAATGTACTAATTCGATTGTCCAAAAATGATTAAATGTTCAATTAGTGGATGTGCCTAATAATTTATTAAAAAATATTACTTTTCACAGATAAATATCAATTTCCATTTAAAATTTCATTTTCACAGATAAATTACATTTTTTTTCAAAATGAATATTTTTTACTCTTAATTTTTCTTTGAAAACTTTTAACAAAATATCATTTTTATCATAAAATATTTCAAAAAATAAATTAAAATACAAATTAATTTTTATTTTCAAAATATATTGAAATTTCACATTTTTTAATTTTTTTCCAAAAAATTCCAAAATGCCGATTTTTTTCTTCAAAAGCATCATCTTGTTTTCAACTTTTCAATTTTTTAAAAAAATTATATATATATTTCCAAAATCTTAGTGTTTTTATAAATAACTTTTTCTTTTAATTTTGAATTTTGAACATTTTCATTATTTTTTCAAAATCACAAAAATTTCCAACTTATTTATTTTTCGTTTCAAAATATTTGTTTTTGATAAAGTATCGATTTTTTAATGTCGTTTTATTTTAAAATTTTCAATTCTTTTTCACTTCTCCATTTTTTAAAAGTATTTTATTTGAACTTGTCAAGAAAAATGGATGAACATAATGGATGAAATACATACATCATGGTGGGGCCCACATAGCACCGAAAACTAGCCAACGGAGCGGGTGGCGGAGGAGTAGCCATTCTGTTCCCATCCATGCTCGTATTTGTGGTGCGATCCATTTAATCTTTGGAAATGATTCATTTTTGGAATAATTCTCAAAATGATCTCGAAAAATGGATGAACGGTGTGGGTTGATCCCAAATTTTCGGTAAATCCAAAACTCAAGTGGACAATGCCACACGAAACAATATAGAATAATGATTTCCACTATTGATACTTTCCTTGGGCCCACATTAATAACGTTTATTTGACATCCAACCTATTCATAATATCAAATATATATGAATGAAGAGAAAACACAATTTGATTTAAACATATGAAGTAATTTACTCTTCAATCTGTACTAATTCGATTGTCCAAAAATGATTAAATGTTCAATTAGTGGATGTGCCTAATAATTTATTAAAAAATATTACTTTTCACAGATAAATATCAATTTCCATTTAAAATTTCATTTTCACAGATAAATTACATTTTTTTTCAAAATGAATATTTTTTTACTCTTAATTTTTCTTTGAAAACTTTTAACAAAATATCATTTTTATCATAAAATATTTTAAAAAATAAATTAAAATACAAATTCTGAATTTTTATTTTCAAAATATATTGAAATTTCACATTTTTTAATTTTTTTCCCAAAAATTCCAAAATGCCGATTTTTTTCTTCAAAAGCATCATGCTGTTTTCAACTTTTCAATTTTTTAAAAAAATTATATATATATTTCCAAAGTCTTAGTGTTTTTATAAATAACTTTTTCTTTTAATTTTGAATTTTGAACATTTTCAATTATTTTTTCAAAATCACAAAAATTTCCAACTTATTTATTTTTCGTTTCAAAATATTTGTTTTTGATAAAGTATCGATTTTTTAATGTCGTTTTATTTTAAAAATTTTCAATTCTTTTTCACTTCTCCATTTTTTTAAGAGTATTTTATTTGAACTTGTCAGTAAAAATGGATGAACATAATGGATGAAATACATACATCATGGTGGGGCCCACATAACACCGAAACTAGCCAACGGGCGGGTGGCAGAGGAGTAGCCATTCTGTTCCCATCCATGCTCGTATTTGTGGTGCGATCCATTTAATCTTTGGAAATGATTCATTTTTGGAATAATTCTCTGAAATGATCTCGAAAAATGGATGAACGGTGTGGGTTGATCCCAAATTTTCGGTAAATCCAAAACTCAAGTGGACAATGCCACACGAAACAGTATAGAATAATGATTTCCACTATTGATACTTTCCTTGGGCCCACATTAATAACGTTTATTTGACATCCAACCTATTCATAATATCAAATATATATGAATGAAGAGAAAACACAATTTGATTTAAACATATGAAGTAATTTGCTCTTCAATCTGTACTAATTCGATTGTCCAAAAATGATGAAATGTTCAATTAGTGGATGTGCCTAATAATTTATTAAAAAATATTATTTTTCACAGATAAATATCAATTTCCATTTAAAATTTCATTTTCACAGATAAATTACATTTTTTTCAAAATGAATATTTTTTTACTCTTAATTTTTCTTTGAAAACTTTTAACAAAATATCATTTTTATCATAAAATATTTCAAAAAATAAATTAAAATACAAATTCTGAATTTTTATTTTCAAAATATATTGAAATTTCACATTTTTTAATTTTTTTCCCAAAAATTCCAAAATGCCGATTTTTTTTCTTCAAAAGCATCATGCTGTTTTCAACTTTTCAATTTTTTAAAAAAATTATATATATATATATATATATATATATTTCCAAAATCTTAGTGTTTTTATAAATAACTTTTTTCTTTTAATTTTGAATTTTGAACATTTTCAATTATTTTTTCAAAATCACAAAAATTTCCAACTTATTTATTTTTCGTTTCAAAATATTTGTTTTTTGATAAAGTATCGATTTTTTAATGTCGTTTTATTTTAAAATTTTTCAATTCTTTTTCACTTCTCCATTTTTTTAAAAGTATTTTATTTGAACTTGTCAGTAAAAATGGATGAACATAATGGATGAAATACATACATCATGGTGGGGCCCACATAGCACCGAAACTAGCCAACGGGCGGGTGGCAGAGGAGTAGCCATTCTGTTCCCATCCATGCTCGTATTTGTGGTGCGATCCATTTAATCTTTGGAAATGATTCATTTTTGGAATAATTCTCTGAAATGATCTCGAAAAATGGATGAACGGTGTGGGTTGATCCCAAATTTTCGGTAAATCCAAAACTCAAGTGGACAATGCCACACGAAACAATATAGAATAATGATTTCCACTATTGATACTTTCCTTGGGCCCACATTAATAACGTTTATTTGACATCCAACCTATTCATAATATCAAATATATATGAATGAAGAGAAAACACAATTTGATTTAAACATATGAAGTAATTTACTCTTCAATCTGTACTAATTCGATTGTCCAAAAATGATTAAATGTTCAATTAGTGGATGTGCCTAATAATTTATTAAAAAATATTATTTTCACAGATAAATATCAATTTCCATTTAAAATTTCATTTTCACAGATAAATTACATTTTTTTCAAAATGAATATTTTTTTACTCTTAATTTTTCTTTGAAAACTTTTAACAAAATATCATTTTTATCATAAAATATTTCAAAAAATAAATTAAAATACAAATTCTAATTTTTATTTTCAAAATATATTGAAATTTCACATTTTTTAATTATTTTCCAAAAATTCCAAAATTCGATTTTTTTCTTCAAAAGCATCATGTTGTTTTCAACTTTTCAATTTTTTTAAAAAATTATATATATATTTCCAAAATCTTAGTGTTTTCATAAATAACTTTTTTCTTTTAATTTTGAATTTTGAACATTTTCAATTATTTTTTCAAAATCACAAAAATTTCCAACTTATTTATTTTTCGTTTCAAAATATTTGTTTTTTGATAAAGTATCGATTTTTAATGTCGTTTTATTTTAAAATTTTTCAATTCTTTTTCACTTCTCCATTTTTTTAAAAGTATTTTATTTGAACTTGTCAGTAAAAATGGATGAACATAATGGATGAAATACATACATCATGGTGGGGCCCACATAGCACCGAAACTAGCCAACGGGCGGGTGGCAGAGGAGTAGCCATTCTGTTCCCATCCATGCTCGTATTTGTGGTGCGATCCATTTAATCTTTGGAAATGATTCATTTTTGGAATAATTCTCTAAATGATCTCGAAAAATGGATGAACGGTGTGGGTTGATCCCAAATTTTTGGTAAATCCAAAACTCAAGTGGACAATGCCACACGAAACAATATAGAATAATGATTTCCACTATTGATACTTTCCTTGGGCCCACATTAATAACGTTTATTTGACATCCAACCTATTCATAATATCAAATATATATGAATGAAGAGAAAACACAATTTGATTTAAACATATGAAGTAATTTACTCTTCAATCTGTACTAATTGATTGTCCAAAAATGATTAAATGTTCAATTAGTGGATGTGCCTAATAATTTATTAAAAAATATTACTTTTCACAGATAAATATCAATTTCCATTTAAAATTTCATTTTCACAGACAAATTACATTTTTTTTCAAAATGAATATTTTTTTACTCTTAATTTTTCTTTGAAAACTTTTAACAAAATATCATTTTTATCATAAAATATTTCAAAAAATAAATTAAAATACAAATTCTGAATTTTTATTTTCAAAATATATTGAAATTTCACATTTTTTAATTTTTTTCCCAAAAATTCCAAAATGCCGATTTTTTTTTCTTCAAAAGCATCATGCTGTTTTCAACTTTTCAATTTTTTTAAAAAATTATATATATATTTCCAAAATCTTAGTGTTTTTATAAATAACTTTTTCTTTTAATTTTGAATTTTGAACATTTTCGATTATTTTTTCAAAATCACAAAAATTTCCAACTTATTTATTTTTCGTTTCAAAATATTTGTTTTTTGATAAAGTATCGATTTTTTAATGTCGTTTTATTTTAAAATTTTTCAATTCTTTTTCACTTCTCCATTTTTATAACAGTATTTTATTTGAACTTGTCAGTAAAAATGGATGAACATAATGGATGAAATACATACATCATGGTGGGGCCCACATAGCACCGAAACTAGCCAACCGGGTGGCAGAGGAGTAGCCATTCTGTTCCCATCCATGCTCGTATTTGTGGTGCGATCCATTTAATCTTTGGAAATGATTCATTTTTGGAATAATTCTCTGAAATGATCTCGAAAAATGGATGAACGGTGTGGGTTGATCCCAAATTTTCGGTAAATCCAAAACTCAAGTGGACAATGTGTCACGCCCCAGACTCAGTAACCGGACTCACAAGGATTCCGATGACCTGGGATTCAACGCATAGCACCTCCATAGTATCCCATTCTCGGCTCTCCGAGGCGGGTTAGATCCCGGGATCCTACAAGGAGGATTTTTCATAACAATATAATCATTACTAATATGAGCATACCCAAGATCACAGCAAGAACATCTGAGAATAACAAAGGCACACATCGCAAAATCCACTATAATTTAAACTTTTACAATCATCCATAAGGTCCAAAGGACATACATGAGAAAAAAAAAGGAAAAGAGAGAAAGGTCGGAACACTGGAGTCCTCAAATGCTCAGCTCTACTCCATGCTCTCTTTGGCCGTGTCGCCCTTTGCTTAGAGTATCCCGCACGCATCAATCGTGCATAAGCTTATAGAAGCTTAGAGGGTGGTGTAGGTGTGTGATAATGGTGCACGAAGAGTAGTAGGAGATACAAGGAGAGAAGCATGATCAATGAGGATATCACTAGCCTTACCTGAGCTTATCATGAATAAGATGTAATGAGTACTTGGGTGCCATGCCAAGGCAAGTGCATGAAGGGGCTTGTACAACCAATGCTAATGCAATGCAAGTAATGTCAGTGCTCATATCCAAACCACAAGTCATGTACATTTCCGATCATAAGGAAATCACCGGGGTCTATTACACTGCTGAATGACTGCCGCTCTACAGACCCCGCACAGTCAAACGAGCGTAAGAGACCTCACTACCCGCCTGCGGACAACCAATCACCAACAAGGCCTGAAGGTAGCGGACCCATTTACGAGCTGGTCAGACTCAGCCTAGCAATGCCTCCTCACATCAGGCAGGTAAGGCCACACCCCTATCCAACCGACTACACGACAGTGGGAGACGCGGCCTAATGGTATAAGGCCCTCGTGCGCTCATATATTCCACCCGGTCACGGCGTTGGAGCAGATCCTTGGTACCATGGAAGTTTTGGGAATTTCACCCATGGGCATCCTATGCACCCGGTATGCTCAACTAATATTTCCGGTGTCCACACATACAGCCATCCACGAATACCCCTGTGGAGGCAAGGCCCTGATGAAGTAAGGGCAGATATCCATAAGCTATGCAATGCCAGATGCATGAATCACACAATCACCCATGCATCAATCCCAAGCATCCATCTCTCGGGGAGATACCAACACGTCCTGCACAATGACACAACCATGGCCAATCATACCTCAACCAATCATGCGTATGATGCGTATGGGAGTGGGCCATGAAGATGAATAGGGGTGCTAATGAGGTGAAGATGAACTCTCTACCTAACCATGAAGGGTATAGGTACTTAACCAATTCCTCATAAGGAATACAACCTCTAGTGGGGGCCCATATACCTGGGGTAGCCCATGAGACTAAGGAGAACAATGATATGGGCCTAAATAGATGAACGAGCCTAGCAAGGGTCTATGGTGGGCCTTTAACCACCCATAGAAGCCCATGGGCCTACCTTAGGGCCACCAATGTGGACATCCAACCACAATTGATCCCCAAGAGGTAGCCCATCTCTAATTGATTACGGATCAAGGCCCAAGGCCCACACAACATTAGAAATAAGAAATGGACAGCCATTACATACCACATACATTCATGTTGGGCTTCAGAAAGGCGGCCCAAGGCCTATCCAAAACATGGGTCCATGGGGAACACACATAGCCCAACCCATATATACCACTATGGGCCCATAGGGGAAAGGTTAGGGCCCAACATAAAGGCTACTAATCCCATATATTGTTGTGGGCTAGTGGGCAGCCCATTACTCAAATCACATGGGCAATTGTCATGTTCTTAGTCAAGTAAGTTGGGCCTACAACCCGGCCCAAGTATAAAGTTGATTTGGTGGGCAATCAAGGGCCCATATACTTGTGTAATCTGGCCCACTAATCCAACACAATAGTATGGTAAAAATGGCCCAAGAGTTCAATAGGCCTATCTAGAAAGTTCCAGCCCAATTGGCTCAAAGAGTTCAACAACTAGCCACATTCATGGACCCAATTAAATTCAACTGTGGTGGGCCTCAAAAGTGTGTTTATTAGGCCCAACATTTAAGGAACTAAATGTATAAATTATTACCTCTAAGATTCTTCACAATGTGTTGGGCCCCACTCCTCAAAATTTCAGCCCAAAGGCCAAACATAATTATAACATGTTGCTGTCCTAAATTTGGGCACTCCATTGGAGTGGGCCCAGGGCCATTAAAACTCTGGAAATTGAGGGCCAAGGCCCTCATTATGCATACAATGAGAGAAAACCCAAAAGGTGGCCCACCATCAGAGGAAATATTTTTGAATTATGGTTTTTATCAAGGCACATTGCTGGACTGCACAGCAGAAAAATCTGGCAGTCCAACTATTTTGGCCCATTCTTTTGGATGCCCAAATAGGGTCAGTTGGGGCTGAAATTTTTCAGAGTGATACTTCAATAGGTAGGACATACCCCCACAAAATTTCAGAATTTTTGGATATCCCTAAGTATTTTAACTGATTTAAACAAGACAGTCTGTCCAGAAAATCGGACAGACCTGGACATCCCAATGTGGTGGGCCAGTTCGGCCCTCGCCACGATGTGCACAGGGGTCCATTGGCCCTGAAAGTTGGTAGGTAGGTCCCAACATGGGTGGACCACAACTTCACAAAATTTTAGAATTTATGGACACCTAAAAATATTTTTGTTTATTTAAAGAAATCAATCTGTCCTGAAAATCGGACTGATCTGGACACCATATTGTAATGGGCCAGTCCAGCCACCACCATGGTGTGTACAGGTTTCCATTGGCCCCAAAATTTTGTAGGTTGGTCCCACCATGAGTGGACCACCTTCCTGTAAATTTTTATAATTTTTAGACACCCAAAAATATTTTAATAATTTTTGGAATTCCAACCTGTCCAGGGTGGAATATTGCTGGAATAGTGCAGAAAATCCAGACTGTCCACCTCATTTGGACCATACCTTTGGGACCCCAATGAAGGTCAGATGGGGCTGAAATTTGGTATGGTTGTAGATGGGTCATAAGGCTACAAGAATCACATATTATTTTGTTTCATTATTCCCACCAAAGACCCATAAGTCAGGCCCCAAAGTGGCCCAAAAATCTGTCCAGGCAGATTTGGACAGCAATATGTAATAGAAATGATTAAAATATAAACATGGTTTTTCATGGGATTTAACCCTAGGAATTTGTGTAGTGGACCATCCCAGTGGGCCCCACAAATGTCCAGACCTTCCCCATCATTAAATACCCCTTGCATGTGTCCAATTTAGGTAGATTTTAGGGCCACATGTCTAAGGATGGACTGCTATGGGTGTCCAAGCTCCATGGTTGGTCTGGATTTTTGTTGGCCTACAAGGTGGGCCACACATGCAAGATCAGAATTCTATCATAAAGAAAAAAAATAAAATAAAATAAAATAAATGAAGAATCGGCCACAAGAGGAGGGGCTCCGCCACATTGAGGCCCTCCCTTCATCAATCACACCATACATTCCTTTTATTCATAGGTTACAACAAAGATCTACCACATGCATGTTATAGATTCAAGATCAATGGTTGGGATGCCATCCCAACCATGATTCTAGGTCTAGATGACCCATCATACTATAAACTCTAAGTAATCCTCCATGATGGGGGCCTATAGAAGGGAAACCCCATGCATGGACATGCATGCATCAAAAAGGCCATTTGGCCACAACTAAGGGATGATGTAAGATCTCCACCATGGATTGGTGGGTCCTACACTTCCCACAAAAGAAATCTAAGTACATGAAAATAGAAATCCTAATTTCTAGGATTACACCCACCTTAGATTCTCCAAATTTGGACCTCCTAGCTCCTAGTGCACCAAGGGATCCATCTCAATGGGTGAGATTGGATTTAGATGGTTGGATTTGGAAGATTAAAGGGGAAATGGGGCTGGAGAAGAGAGGGAGATGGGAGAGAAGTTGCTGGAGAAGAAGAGAAGAGAGAGAGAGAGAAATGAGAGGGAAAGAGAGGGAAAATCTTTTTAAGGGAAGTAATAATAACCTATGGTGACAATAACAATGTTGCTAGGGTAGGTTAGGTATGGGTAGTGTTTAGGGTGGGTAGTGTTTATTCCATGCAATAGTGTAGTGTGTGTGTGTGGTGTGCATGGGAAATTGTGCCATGGAGGTGGTCCACATGCTTTTGTACAAAAGTGGGCCACATGATGAAATGCTCATAACTTTTGATCCATAGGTCGGATTGACGCACAAGACGCGTCGTTGGAACCGCAACGACAATACGAACGAGATGACATAGGTCTTGGGTCGATCCAAGTCGGGTCTACGTGACTGAACTCAAAGTGACCATAAACACAATCCGAGGGTCGCGGGTCGCCGAAATTTGACCGGTAGGACCGCGAGACCATGATGAACAAGATGTATACTCACACACACACATGCACACATGGGAACTTGGGTCGGGTCTTACACAATGCCACACGAAACAATATAGAATAATGATTTCCACTATTGATACTTTCCTTGGGCCCACATTAATAACGTTTATTTGACATCCAACCTATTCATAATATCAAATATATATGAATGAAGAGAAAACACAATTTGATTTAAACATATGAAGTAATTAACTCTTCAATCTGTACTAATTCGATTGTCCAAAAATGATTAAATGTTCAATTAGTGGATGTGCCTAATAATTTATTAAAAAATATTACTTTTCACAGATAAATATCAATTTCCATTTAAAATTTCATTTTCACAGATAAATTACATTTTTTTTCAAAATGAATATTTTTTTACTCTTAATTTTTCTTTGAAAACTTTTAACAAAATATCATTTTTATCATAAAATATTTTAAAAAATAAATTAAAATACAAATTCTGAATTTTTATTTTCAAAATATATTGAAATTTCACATTTTTTAATTTTTTTCCCAAAAATTCCAAAATGCCGATTTTTTTCTTCAAAAGCATCATGCTGTTTTCAACTTTTCAATTTTTAAAAAAAATATATATATATTTCCAAAGTCTTAGTGTTTTTATAAATAACTTTTTCTTTTAATTTTGAATTTTGAACATTTTCAATTATTTTTTCAAAATCACAAAAATTTCCAACTTATTTATTTTTCGTTTCAAAATATTTGTTTTTTGATAAAGTATCGATTTTTTAATGTCGTTTTATTTTAAAAATTTTCAATTCTTTTTCACTTCTCCATTTTTTTAAGAGTATTTTATTTGAACTTGTCAGAAAAATGGATGAACATAATGGATGAAATACATACATCATGGTGGGGCCCACATAGCACCGAAACTAGCCAACGCAGTAGTGGCGAGGAGTAGCCATTCTGTTCCCATCCATGCTCAGTATTTGTGGTGCGATCCATTTAATCTTTGGAAATGATTCATTTTTGGAATAATTCTCTGAAATGATCTCGAAAAATGGATGAACGGTGTGGGTTGATCCCAAATTTTCGGTAAATCCAAAACTCAAGTGGACAATGCCACACGAAACAATATAGAATAATGATTTCCACTATTGATACTTTCCTTGGGCCCACATTAATAACGTTTATTTGACATCCAACCTATTCATAATATCAAATATATATGAATGAAGAGAAAACACAATTTGATTTAAACATATGAAGTAATTTGCTCTTCAATCTGTACTAATTCGATTGTCCAAAAATGATTAAATGTTCAATTAGTGGATGTGCCTAATAATTTATTAAAAAATATTACTTTTCACAGATAAATATCAATTTCCATTTAAAATTTCATTTTCACAGATAAATTACATTTTTTTTCAAAATGAATATTTTTTTACTCTTAATTTTTCTTTGAAAACTTTTAACAAAATATCATTTTTATCATAAAATATTTCAAAAAATAAATTAAAATACAAATTCTGAATTTTTATTTTCAAAATATATTGAAATTTCACATTTTTTAATTTTTTTCCCAAAAATTCCAAAATGCCGATTTTTTTTCTTCAAAAGCATCATGCTGTTTTCAACTTTTCAATTTTTTAAAAAAATTATATATATATATATTTCCAAAATCTTAGTGTTTTTATAAATAACTTTTTTCTTTTAATTTTGAATTTTGAACATTTTCAATTATTTTTTCAAAATCACAAAAATTTCCAACTTATTTATTTTTCGTTTCAAAATCTTTGTTTTTTGATAAAGTATTGGTTTTTTAATGTCGTTTTATTTTAAAATTTTTCAATTCTTTTTCACTTCTCCATTTTTTTAAAAGTATTTTATTTGAACTTGTCAGTAAAAATGGATGAACATAATGGATGAAATACATACATCATGGTGGGGCCCACATAGCACCGAAACTAGCCAACGGGCGGGTGGCAGAGGAGTAGCCATTCTGTTCCCATCCATGCTCGTATTTGTGGTGCGATCCATTTAATCTTTGGAAATGATTCATTTTTGGAATAATTCTCTGAAATGATCTCGAAAAATGGATGAACGGTGTGGGTTGATCCCAAATTTTCGGTAAATCCAAAACTCAAGTGGACAACACACGAAACAATATAGAATAATGATTTCCACTATTGATACTTTCCTTGGGCCCACATTAATAACGTTTATTTGACATCCAACCTATTCATAATATCAAATATATATGAATGAAGAGAAAACACAATTTGATTTAAACATATGAAGTAATTTACTCTTCAATCTGTACTAATTCGATTGTCCAAAAATGATTAAATGTTCAATTAGTGGATGTGCCTAATAATTTATTAAAAAATATTATTTTTCACAGATAAATATCAATTTCCATTTAAAATTTCATTTTCCCAGATAAATTACATTTTTTTTCAAAATGAATGTTTTTTTACTCTTAATTTTTCTTTGAAAACTTTTAACAAAATATCAATTTTATCATAAAATATTTCAAAAAATAAATTAAAATACAAATTCTGAATTTTTATTTTCAAAATATATTGAAATTTCACATTTTTTAATTTTTTTCCCAAAAATTCCAAAATGCCGATTTTTTTCTTCAAAAGCATCATGCTGTTTTCAACTTTTCAATTTTTAAAAAAAATTATATATATATTTCCAAAATCTTAGTGTTTTTATAAATAACTTTTTCTTTTAATTTTGAATTTTGAACATTTTCAATTATTTTTTCAAAATCACAAAAATTTCCAACTTATTTATTTTTCGTTTCAAAATATTTGTTTTTTGATAAAGTATCGATTTTTTAATGTCGTTTTATTTTAAAATTTTTCAATTCTTTTTCACTTCTCCATTTTTTTAAAAGTATTTTATTTGAACTTGTCAGTAAAAATGGATGAACATAATGGATGAAATACATACATCATGGTGGGGCCCACATAGCACCGAAACTAGCCAACGGGCGGGTGGCAGAGGAGTAGCCATTCTGTTCCCATCCATGCTCGTATTTGTGGTGCGATCCATTTAATCTTTGAAATGATTCATTTTTGGAATAATTCTACAAATGATCTCGAAAAATGGATGAACGGTGTGGGTTGATCCCAAATTTTCGGTAAATCCAAAACTCAAGTGGACAATGCCACACGAAACAATATAGAATAATGATTTCCACTATTGATACTTTCCTTGGGCCCACATTAATAACGTTTATTTGACATCCAACCTATTCATAATATCAAATATATATGAATGAAGAGAAAACACAATTTGATTTAAACATATGAAGTAATTTACTCTTCAATCTGTACTAATTCGATTGTCCAAAAATGATTAAATGTTCAATTAGTGGATGTGCCTAATAATTTATTAAAAAATATTACTTTTCACAGATAAATATCAATTTCCATTTAAAATTTCATTTTCACAGATAAATTACATTTTTTTTCAAAATGAATATTTTTTTACTCTTAATTTTTCTTTGAAAACTTTTAACAAAATATCATTTTTATCATAAAATATTTCAAAAAATAAATTAAAATACAAATTCTGAATTTTTATTTTCAAAATATATTGAAATTTCACATTTTTTAATTTTTTTCCCAAAAATTCCAAAATGCCGATTTTTTTCTTCAAAAGCATCATGCTGTTTTCAACTTTTCAATTTTTTAAAAAAATTATATATATATTTCCAAAATCTTAGTGTTTTTATAAATAACTTTTTCTTTTAATTTTGAATTTTGAACATTTTCAATTATTTTTTCAAAATCACAAAAATTTCCAACTTATTTATTTTTCGTTTCAAAATATTTGTTTTTTGATAAAGTATCGATTTTTTAATGTCGTTTTATTTTAAAAATTTTCAATTCTTTTTCACTTCTCCATTTTTTAAAAGTATTTTATTTGAACTTGTCAAGAAAATGGATGAACATAATGGATGAAATACATACATCATGGTGGGGCCCACATAGCACCGAAACTAGCCAACTAAGGTAGTGGCGAGGAGTAGCCATTCTGTTCCCATCCATGCTCGTATTTGTGGTGCGATCCATTTAATCTT
Source organism: Magnolia changhungtana (assembly GCA_030180095.1). Taxonomy (NCBI): domain Eukaryota; kingdom Viridiplantae; phylum Streptophyta; class Magnoliopsida; order Magnoliales; family Magnoliaceae; genus Magnolia; species Magnolia changhungtana. The sequence goes on along the minus strand of JASAUF010000462.1, from coordinate 503,809 downwards.
TGGAAATGATTCATTTTTGGAATAATTCTCTGAAATGATCTCGAAAAATGGATGAACGGTGTGGGTTGATCCCAAATTTTTGGTAAATCCAAAACTCAAGTGGACAATGCCACACGAAACAATATAGAATAATGATTTCCACTATTGATACTTTCCTTGGGCCCACATTAATAACGTTTATTTGACATCCAACCTATTCATAATATCAAATATATATGAATGAAGAGAAAACACAATTTGATTTAAACATATGAAGTAATTTACTCTTCAATCTGTACTAATTGATTGTCCAAAAATGATTAAATGTTCAATTAGTGGATGTGCCTAATAATTTATTAAAAAATATTATTTTCACAGATAAATATCAATTTCCATTTAAAATTTCATTTTCACAGATAAATTACATTTTTTTCAAAATGAATATTTTTTTACTCTTAATTTTTCTTTGAAAACTTTTAACAAAATATCATTTTTATCATAAAATATTTCAAAAAATAAATTAAAATACAAATTCTGAATTTTTATTTTCAAAATATATTGAAATTTCACATTTTTTAATTTTTTTCCCAAAAATTCCAAAATGCCGATTTTTTTTTCTTCAAAAGCATCATCTTTGTTTTCAACTTTTCAATTTTTTTAAAAAATTATATATATATTTCCAAAATCTTAGTGTTTTTATAAATAACTTTTTCTTTTAATTTTGAATTTTGAACATTTTCAATTATTTTTTCAAAATCACAAAAATTTCCAACTTATTTATTTTTCGTTTCAAAATATTTGTTTTTTGATAAAGTATCGATTTTTTAATGTCGTTTTATTTTAAAATTTTTCAATTCTTTTTCACTTCTCCATTTATTTTAAAGTATTTTATTTGAACTTGTCAGTAAAAATGGATGAACATAATGGATGAAATACATACATCATGGTGGGGCCCACATAGCACCGAAACTATCCAACGGGCGGGTGGCAGAGAGTAGCCATTCTGTTCCCATCCATGCTCGTATTTGTGGTGCGATCCATTTAATCTTTGGAAATGATTCATTTTTGGAATAATTCTACTGAAATGATCTCTCGAAAAATGGATGAACGGTGTGGGTTGATCCCAAATTTTCGGTAAATCCAAAACTCAAGTGGACAATGCCACACCTAAACAATATAGAATAATGATTTCCACTATTGATACTTTCCTTGGGCCCACATTAATAACGTTTATTTGACATCCAACCTATTCATAATACCAAATATATATGAATGAAGAGAAAACACAATTTGATTTAAACATATGAAGTAATTTACTCTTTAATCTGTACTAATTCGATTGTCCAAAAATGATTAACTGTTCAATTAGTGGATGTGCCTAATAATTTATTAAAAAATATTACTTTTCACAGATAAATATCAATTTCCATTTAAAATTTCATTTTCACAGATAAATTACATTTTTTTTTCAAAATGAATATTTTTTTACTCTTAATTTTTCTTTGAAAACTTTTAACAAAATATCATTTTTATCATAAAATATTTCAAAAAATAAATTAAAATACAAATTAAATTTTTATTTTCAAAATATATTGAAATTTCACATTTTTTAATTTTTTCCCAAAAATTCCAAAATGCCGATTTTTTTCTTCAAAAGCATCATGTCTGTTTTCAACTTTTCAATTTTTTAAAAAATTATATATATATTTCCAAAATCTTAGTGTTTTTATAAATAACTTTTTCTTTTAATTTTGAATTTTGAACATTTTCAATTATTTTTTCAAAATCACAAAAATTTCCAACTTATTTATTTTTCGTTTCAAAATATTTGTTTTTTGATAAAGTATCGATTTTTTAATGTCGTTTTATTTAAAAAATTTTCAATTCTTTTTCACTTCTCCATTTTTTTAGGAGTATTTTATTTGAACTTGTCAGTAAAAATGGATGAACATAATGGATGAAATACATACATCATGGTGGGGCCCACATAGCACCTAAAACTATGCCAACGGGGGTGGCGGAAGGAGTAGCCATTCTGTTCCCATCCATGCTCGTATTTGTGGTGCGATCCATTTAATCTTTGGAAATGATTCATCATTTTGGAATAATTCTCTTAAATGATCTCGAAAAATGGATGAACGGTGTGGGTTGATCCCAAATTTTCGGTAAATCCAAAACTCAAGTGGACAATGCCACACGAAACAATATAGAATAATGATTTCCACTATTGATACTTTCCTTGGGCCCACATTAATAACGTTTATTTGACATCCAACCTATTCATAATATCAAATATATATGAATGAAGAGAAAACACAATTTGATTTAAACATATGAAGTAATTTACTCTTCAATCTGTACTAATTCGATTGTCCAAAAATGATTAAATGTTCAATTAGTGGATGTGCCTAATAATTTATTAAAAATATTATTTTTCACGATAAATATCAATTTCCATTTAAAATTTCATTTTCACAGATAAATTACATTTTTTTTTCAAAATGAATATTTTTTTTACTCTTAATTTTTCTTTGAAAACTTTTAACAAAATATCATTTTTATCATAAAATATTTCAAAAAATAAATTAAAATACAAATTCTGAATTTTTATTTTCAAAATATATTGAAATTTCACATTTTTTAATTTTTTCCCAAAATTCCAAAATGCCGATTTTTTCTTCAAAAGCATCATCTTTGTTTTCAACTTTTCAATTTTTTAAAAAAATTATATATATATTTCCAAAATCTTTGTGTTTTTATAAATAACTTTTTCTTTTAATTTTGAATTTTGAACATTTTCAATTATTTTTTTCAAAATCACAAAAATTTCCAACTTATTTATTTTTCGTTTCAAAATATTTGTTTTTTGATAAGGTATCGATTTTTTAATGTCGTTTTATTTTAAAAATTTTCAATTCTTTTCACTTCTTCTCCATTTTTTTAAGAGTATTTTATTTGAACTTGTCGGTAAAAATGGATGAACATAATGGATGAAATACATACATCATGGTGGGGCCCACATAGCAAAAACTAGCCAACCTAGGGACATGGTGGCGAGAGGTAGGGTAGCCATTCTGTTCCCATCCATGCTCGTATTTGTGGTGGATCCATCCATTTAATCTTTGGAAATGATTCATTTTTGGAATAATTCTAAAATGATCTCGAAAAATGGATGAACGGTGTGGGTTGATCCCAAATTTTCGGTAAATCCAAAACTCAAGTGGACAATGCCACACGAAACAATATAGAATAATGATTTCCACTATTGATACTTTCCTTGGGCCCACATTAATAACGTTTATTTGACATCCAACCTATTCATAATATCAAATATATATGAATGAAGAGAAAACACAATTTGATTTAAACATATGAAGTAATTTACTCTTCAATCTGTACTAATTCGATTGTCCAAAAATGATTAAATGTTCAATTAGTGGATGTGCCTAATAATTTATTAAAAAATATTATTTTTCACAGATAAATATCAATTTCCATTTAAAATTTCATTTTCACAGATAAATTACATTTTTTTCAAAATGAATATTTTTTTACTCTTAATTTTTCTTTGAAAACTTTTAACAAAATATCATTTTTATCATAAAATATTTCAAAAAAATAAATTAAAATACAAATTAATTTTTATTTTCAAAATATATTGAAATTTCACATTTTTTAATTTTTTTCCCAAAAATTCCAAAATGCCGATTTTTTCTTCAAAAGCATCATGTTGTTTTCAACTTTTCAATTTTTTAAAAAAATTATATATATATTTCCAAAATCTTTGTGTTTTTATAAATAACTTTTTCTTTTAATTTTGAATTTTGAACATTTTCAATTATTTTTTCAAAATCACAAAAATTTCCAACTTATTTATTTTTCGTTTCAAAATATTTGTTTTTTGATAAGGTATCGATTTTTTAATGTCATTTTATTTTAAAAATTTTCAATTCTTTTTCACTTCTCCATTTTTTTAAGAGTATTTTATTTGAACTTGTCAGTAAAAATGGATGAACATAATGGATGAAATACATACATCATGGTGGGGCCCACATAGCACCGAAACTAGCCAACGGGCAGGTGGCGAGGAGTAGCCATTCTGTTCCCATCCATGCTCGTATTTGTGGTGCGATCCATTTAATCTTTGGAAATGATTCATTTTTGGAATAATTCTCTGAAATGATCTCGAAAAATGGATGAACGGTGTGGGTTGATCCCAAATTTTCGGTAAATCCAAAACTCAAGTGGACAATGCCACACGAAACAATATAGAATAATGATTTCCACTATTGATACTTTCCTTGGGCCCACATTAATAACGTTTATTTGACATCCAACCTATTCATAATATCAAATATATATGAATGAAGAGAAAACACAATTTGATTTAAACATATGAAGTAATTTACTCTTCAATCTGTACTAATTCGATTGTCCAAAAATGATTAAATGTTCAATTAGTGGATGTGCCTAATAATTTATTAAAAAATATTATTTTCACAGATAAATATCAATTTCCATTTAAAATTTCATTTTCACGGATAAATTACATTTTTTTCAAAATGAATATTTTTTACTCTTAATTTTTCTTTGAAAACTTTTAACAAAATATCATTTTTATCATAAAATATTTCAAAAAATAAATTAAAATACAAATTAAATTTTTATTTTCAAAATATATTGAAATTTCACATTTTTTAATTTTTTTCCCAAAAATTCCAAAATGCCGATTTTTTTTTCTTCAAAAGCATCATGTCGTTTTCAACTTTTCAATTTTTTAAAAAAATATATATATATATTTCCAAAATCTTAGTGTTTTTATAAATAACTTTTTCTTTTAATTTTGAATTTTGAACATTTTCAATTATTTTTTCAAAATCACAAAAATTTCCAACTTATTTATTTTTCGTTTCAAAATATTTGTTTTTTGATAAAGTATCGATTTTTTAATGTCGTTTTATTTTAAAAATTTTCAATTCTTTTTCACTTCTCCAATTTTTTTAAAGTATTTTATTTGAACTTGTCAGTAAAAATGGATGAACATAATGGATGAAATACATACATCATGGTGGGGCCCACATAGCACCGAAACTAGCCAACCGTGTGGCGAGGAGTAGCCATTCTGTTCCCATCCATGCTCGTATTTGTGGTGCGATCCATTTAATCTTTGGAAATGATTCATTTTTGGAATAATTCTCTGAAATGATCTCGAAAAATGGATGAACGGTGTGGGTTGATCCCAAATTTTCGGTAAATCCAAAACTCAAGTGGACAATGCCACACGAAACAATATAGAATAATGATTTCCACTATTGATACTTTCCTTGGGCCCACATTAATAACGTTTATTTGACATCCAACCTATTCATAATATCAAATATATATGAATGAAGAGAAAACACAATTTGATTTAAACATATGAAGTAATTTACTCTTCAATCTGTACTAATTCGATTGTCCAAAAATGATTAAATGTTCAATTAGTGGATGTGCCTAATAATTTATTAAAAAATATTATTTTTCACAGATAAATATCAATTTCCATTTAAAATTTCATTTTCACAGATAAATTACATTTTTTTTCAAAATGAATATTTTTTTACTCTTAATTTTTCTTTGAAAACTTTTAACAAAATATCATTTTTATCATAAAATATTTCAAAAAATAAATTAAAATACAAATTCTGAATTTTTATTTTCAAAATATATTGAAATTTCACATTTTTTAATTTTTTCCCAAAAATTCCAAAATGCCGATTTTTTTTCTTCAAAAGCATCATCTTTGTTTTCAACTTTTCAATTTTTTAAAAAATTATATATATATTTCCAAAATCTTAGTGTTTTTATAAATAACTTTTTTCTTTTAATTTTGAATTTTGAACATTTTCAATTATTTTTTCAAAATCACAAAAATTTCCAACTTATTTATTTTTCGTTTCAAAATATTTGTTTTTTGATAAAGTATCGATTTTTTAATGTCGTTTTATTTTAAAAATTTTCAATTCTTTTTCACTTCTCCATTTTTTTAAAAGTATTTTATTTGAACTTGTCAGTAAAAATGGATGAACATAATGGATGAAATACATACATCATGGTGGGGCCCACATAGCACCGAACTAGCCAACGGTAGGTGGCGAGGAGTAGCCATTCTGTTCCCATCCATGCTCGTATTTGTGGTGCGATCCATTTAATCTTTGGAAATGATTCATTTTTGGAATAATTCTCTGAAATGATCTCGAAAAATGGATGAACGGTGTGGGTTGATCCCAAATTTTCGGTAAATCCAAAACTCAAGTGGACAATGCCACACGAAACAATATAGAATAATGATTTCCACTATTGATACTTTCCTTGGGCCCACATTAATAACGTTTATTTGACATCCAACCTATTCATAATATCAAATATATATGAATGAAGAGAAAACACAATTTGATTTAAACATATGAAGTAATTTACTCTTCAATCTGTACTAATTCGATTGTCCAAAAATGATTAAATGTTCAATTAGTGGATGTGCCTAATAATTTATTAAAAAATATTACTTTTCACAGATAAATATCAATTTCCATTTAAAATTTCATTTTCACAGATAAATTACATTTTTTTCAAAATGAATATTTTTTTACTCTTAATTTTTCTTTGAAAACTTTTAACAAAATATCATTTTTATCATAAAATATTTCAAAAAATAAATTAAAATACAAATTAAATTTTTATTTTCAAAATATATTGAAATTTCACATTTTTTAATTTTTTCCCAAAAATTCCAAAATGCCGATTTTTTCTTCAAAAGCATCATGTTGTTTTCAACTTTTCAATTTTTTAAAAAAATTATATATATATTTCCAAAATCTTAGTGTTTTTATAAATAACTTTTTCTTTTAATTTTGAATTTTGAACATTTTCAATTATTTTTTCAAAATCACAAAAATTTCCAACTTATTTATTTTTCGTTTCAAAATATTTGTTTTTTGATAAAGTATCGATTTTTAATGTCGTTTTATTTTAAAAATTTTCAATTCTTTTTCACTTCTCCATTTTTTTAGAGTATTTTATTTGAACTTGTCAAAAAATGGATGAACATAATGGATGAAATACATACATCATGGTGGGGGCCCACATAGCACCGAAACTAGCCAACGGGTGGTGGCGAGGAGTAGCCATTCTGTTCCCATCCATGCTCGTATTTGTGGTGCGATCCATTTAATCTTTGGAAATGATTCATTTTTGGAATAATTCTCGAAATGATCTCGAAAAATGGATGAACGGTGTGGGTTGATCCCAAATTTTCGGTAAATCCAAAACTCAAGTGGACAATGCCACACGAAACAATATAGAATAATGATTTCCACTATTGATACTTTCCTTGGGCCCACATTAATAACGTTTATTTGACATCCAACCTATTCATAATATCAAATATATATGAATGAAGAGAAAACACAATTTGATTTAAACATATGAAGTAATTTACTCTTCAATCTGTACTAATTCGATTGTCCAAAAATGATTAAATGTTCAATTAGTGGATGTGCCTAATAATTTATTAAAAAATATTATTTGTCACAGATAAATATCAATTTCCATTTAAAATTTCATTTTCACAGATAAATTACATTTTTTTTTCAAAATGAATATTTTTTTACTCTTAATTTTTCTTTGAAAACTTTTAACAAAATATCATTTTTATCATAAAATATTTCAAAAAATAAATTAAAATACAAATTCTGAATTTTTATTTTCAAAATATATTGAAATTTCACATTTTTTAATTTTTTTCCCAAAAATTCCAAAATGCCGATTTTTTTCTTCAAAAGCATCATGTCAGTTTTCAACTTTTCAATTTTTTAAAAAATTATATATATATTTCCAAAATCTTAGTGTTTTTATAAATAACTTTTTTCTTTTAATTTTGAATTTTGAACATTTTCAATTATTTTTTCAAAATCACAAAAATTTCCAACTTATTTATTTTTCGTTTCAAAATATTTGTTTTTTGATAAAGTATCGATTTTTAATGTCGTTTTATTTTAAAATTTTTCAATTCTTTTCACTTCTCCATTTTTTTAAAAGTATTTTATTTGAACTTGTCAGTAAAAATGGATGAACATAATGGATGAAATACATACATCATGGTGGGGCCCACATAGCACCGAAACTAGCCAACTAAGGGTGGCAAAGGAGTAGCCATTCTGTTCCCATCCATGCTCGTATTTGTGGTGCGATCCATTTAATCTTTGGAAATGATTCATTTTTGGAATAATTCTCTGAAATGATCTCGAAAAATGGATGAACGGTGTGGGTTGATCCCAAATTTTCGGTAAATCCAAAACTCAAGTGGACAATGCCACACGAAACAATATAGAATAATGATTTCCACTATTGATACTTTCCTTGGGCCCACATTAATAACGTTTATTTGACATCCAACCTATTCATAATATCAAATATATATGAATGAAGAGAAAACACAATTTGATTTAAACATATGAAGTAATTTACTCTTCAATCTACTACTAATTCGATTGTCCAAAAATGATTAAATGTTCAATTAGTGGATGTGCCTAATAATTTATTAAAAAATATTACTTTTCACAGATAAATATCAATTTCCATTTAAAATTTCATTTTCACAGATAAATTACATTTTTTTTCAAAATGAATATTTTTTTACTCTTAATTTTTCTTTGAAAACTTTTAACCAAATATCATTTTTATCATAAAATATTTCAAAAAATAAATTAAAATACAAATTCTGAATTTTTATTTTCAAAATATATTGAAATTTCACATTTTTTAATTTTTTTTCCAAAAAATTCCAAAATGCCGATTTTTTTTCTTCAAAAGCATCATGCTGTTTTCAACTTTTCAATTTTTAAAAAAAATTATATATATATTTCCAAAATCTTAGTGTTTTTATAAATAACTTTTTCTTTTAATTTTGAATTTTGAACATTTTCAATTATTTTTTCAAAATCACAAAAATTTCCAACTTATTTATTTTTCGTTTCAAAATATTTGTTTTTTGATAAAGTATCGATTTTTTAATGTCGTTTTATTTAAAAAATTTTCAATTCTTTTTCACTTCTCCATTTTTTTAGGAGTATTTTATTTGAACTTGTCAGTAAAAATGGATGAACATAATGGATGAAATACATACATCATGGTGGGGCCCACATAGCACCGAAACTAGCCAACTAAGGGTGGCAGAGAGTAGCCATTCTGTTCCCATCCATGCTCGTATTTGTGGTGCGATCCATTTAATCTTTGGAAATGATTCATTTTTGGAATAATTCTCTGAAATGATCTCGAAAAATGGATGAACGGTGTGGGTTGATCCCAAATTTTCGGTAAATCCAAAACTCAAGTGGACAATGCCACACGAAACAATATAGAATAATGATTTCCACTATTGATACTTTCCTTGGGCCCACATTAATAACGTTTATTTGACATCCAACCTATTCATAATATCAAATATATATGAATGAAGAGAAAACACAATTTGATTTAAACATATGAAGTAATTTACTCTTCAATCTGTACTAATTCGATTGTCCAAAAATGATTAAATGTTCAATTAGTGGATGTGCCTAATAATTTATTAAAAAATATTACTTTTCACAGATAAATATCAATTTCCATTTAAAATTTCATTTTCACAGATAAATTACATTTTTTTTCAAAATGAATATTTTTTTACTCTTAATTTTTCTTTGAAAACTTTTAACAAAATATCATTTTTATCATAAAATATTTCAAAAAATAAATTAAAATACAAATTCTGAATTTTTATTTTCAAAATATATTGAAATTTCACATTTTTTAATTTTTTTCCCAAAAATTCCAAAATGCCGATTTTTTCTTCAAAAGCATCATGCTGTTTTCAACTTTTCAATTTTTTTAAAAAATTATATATATATTTCCAAAGTCTTAGTGTTTTTATAAATAACTTTTTCTTTTAATTTTGAATTTTGAACATTTTCAATTATTTTTTCAAAATCACAAAAATTTCCAACTTATTTATTTTTCGTTTCAAAATATTTGTTTTTTGATAAAGTATCGATTTTTTAATGTCGTTTTATTTTAAAATTTTTCAATTCTTTTTCACTTCTCCATTTTTTTAAGAGTATTTTATTTGAACTTGTCAGTAAAAATGGATGAACATAATGGATGAAATACATACATCATGGTGGGGCCCACATAAGCACCGAAACTAGCCAACGGGAGGGTGGCAGAGGAGTAGCCATTCTGTTCCCATCCATGCTCGTATTTGTGGTGCGATCCATTTAATCTTTGGAAATGATTCATTTTTGGAATAATTCTCTCAAATGATCTCGAAAAATGGATGAACGGTGTGGGTTGATCCCAAATTTTCGGTAAATCCAAAACTCAAGTGGACAATGCCACACGAAAAAATATAGAATAATGATTTCCACTATTGATACTTTCCTTGGGCCCACATTAATAACGTTTATTTGACATCCAACCTATTCATAATATCAAATATATATGAATGAAGAGAAAACACAATTTGATTTAAACATATGAAGTAATTTGCTCTTCAATCTGTACTAATTCGATTGTCCAAAAATGATTAAATGTTCAATTAGTGGATGTGCCTAATAATTTATTAAAAAATATTATTTTTCACAGATAAATATCAATTTCCATTTAAAATTTCATTTTCACGATAAATTACATTTTTTTCAAAATCAATATTTTTTTACTCTTAATTTTTCTTTGAAAACTTTTAACAAAATATCATTTTTATCATAAAATATTTCAAAAAATAAATTAAAATACAAATTAATTTTTATTTTCAAAATATATTGAAATTTCACATTTTTTAATTTTTTCCCAAAAATTCCAAAATGCCGATTTTTTTTCTTCAAAAGCATCATCTTGTTTTCAACTTTTCAATTTTTTAAAAAAATTATATATATATATTTCCAAAATCTTAGTGTTTTTATAAATAACTTTTTTCTTTTAATTTTGAATTTTGAACATTTTCAATTATTTTTTCAAAATCACAAAAATTTCCAACTTATTTATTTTTCGTTTCAAAATATTTGTTTTTTGATAAAGTATCGATTTTTTAATGTCGTTTTATTTTAAAAATTTTCAATTCTTTTTCACTTCTCCATTTTTTTAAAAGTATTTTATTTGAACTTGTCAGTAAAAATGGATGAACATAATGGATGAAATACATACATCATGGTGGGGCCCACATAGCACCGAAACTAGCCAACGGGCGGGTGGCAGAGGAGTAGCCATTCTGTTCCCATCCATGCTCGTATTTGTGGTGCGATCCATTTAATCTTTGGAAATGATTCATTTTTGGAATAATTCTCAAATGATCTCGAAAAATGGATGAACGGTGTGGGTTGATCCCAAATTTTCGGTAAATCCAAAACTCAAGTGGACAATGCCACACGAAACAATATAGAATAATGATTTCCACTATTGATACTTTCCTTGGGCCCACATTAATAACGTTTATTTGACATCCAACCTATTCATAATATCAAATATATATGAATGAAGAGAAAACACAATTTGATTTAAACATATGAAGTAATTTACTCTTCAATCTGTACTAATTCGATTGTCCAAAAATGATTAAATGTTCAATTAGTGGATGTGCCTAATAATTTATTAAAAAATATTATTTTTCACAGATAAATATCAATTTCCATTTAAAATTTCATTTTCACAGATAAATTACATTTTTTTTTCAAAATGAATATTTTTTTACTCTTAATTTTTCTTTGAAAACTTTTAACAAAATATCATTTTTATCATAAAATATTTCAAAAAATAAATTAAAATACAAATTAATTTTTATTTTCAAAATATATTGAAATTTCACATTTTTTAATTTTTTTCCCAAAAATTCCAAAATGCCGATTTTTTTTCTTCAAAAGCATCATGCTGTTTTCAACTTTTCAATTTTTTAAAAAATTATATATATATTTCCAAAATCTTAGTGTTTTTATAAATAACTTTTTTCTTTTAATTTTGAATTTTGAACATTTTCAATTATTTTTTCAAAATCACAAAAATTTCCAACTTATTTATTTTTCGTTTCAAAATATTTGTTTTTTGATAAAGTATCGATTTTTTAATGTCGTTTTATTTTAAAATTTTTCAATTCTTTTTCACTTCTCCATTTTTTTAAAAGTATTTTATTTGAACTTGTCAGTAAAAATGGATGAACATAATGGATGAAATACATACATCATGGTGGGGCCCACATAGCACCGAAACTAGCCAACGGGCAGAGTGGCAGAGGAGTAGCCATTCTGTTCCCATCCATGCTCGTATTTGTGGTGCGATCCATTTAATCTTTGGAAATGATTCATTTTTGGAATAATTCTACGAAATGATCTCGAAAAATGGATGAACGGTGTGGGTTGATCCCAAATTTTCGGTAAATCCAAAACTCAAGTGGACAATGCCACACGAAACAATATAGAATAATGATTTCCACTATTGATACTTTCCTTGGGCCCACATTAATAACGTTTATTTGACATCCAACCTATTCATAATACCAAATATATATGAATGAAGAGAAAACACAATTTGATTTAAACATATGAAGTAATTTACTCTTCAATCTGTACTAATTCGATTGTTCAAAAATGATTAAATGTTCAATTAGTGGATGTGCCTAATAATTTATTAAAAAATATTACTTTTCACAGATAAATATCAATTTCCATTTAAAATTTCATTTTCACAGATAAATTACATTTTTTTTCAAAATGAATATTTTTTTACTCTTAATTTTTCTTTGAAAACTTTTAACAAAATATCATTTTTATAATAAAATATTTCAAAAAATAAATTAAAATACAAATTCTGAATTTTTATTTTCAAAATATATTGAAATTTCACATTTTTTAATTTTTTCCCTAAAATTCCAAAATGCCGATTTTTTTTCTTCAAAAGCATCATGCTGTTTTCAACTTTTCAATTTTTTAAAAAAATTGTATATATATTTCCAAAATCTTAGTGTTTTTATAAATAACTTTTTTCTTTTAATTTTGAATTTTGAACATTTTCAATTATTTTTTCAAAATCACAAAAATTTCCAACTTATTTATTTTCGTTTCAAAATATTTGTTTTTTGATAAAGTATCGATTTTTTAATGTCGTTTATTTTAAAAATTTTCAATTCTTTTTCACTTCTCCATTTTTTTAAAAGTATTTTATTTGAACTTGTCAGTAAAAATGGATGAACATAATGGATGAAATACATACATCATGGTGGGGCCCACATAGCACCGAAACTAGCCAACGGCGGGTGGCAGAGGAGTAGCCATTCTGTTACCATCCATGCTCATATTTGTGGTGCGATCCATTTAATCTTTGGAAATGATTCTTTTTTGGAATAATTCTCAAATGATCTCGAAAAATGGATGAACGCGTGTGGGTTGATCCCAAATTTTCGGTAAATCCAAAACTCAAGTGGACAATGCCACACGAAACAATATAGAATAATGATTTCCACTATTGATACTTTCCTTGGGCCCACATTAATAACGTTTATTTGACATCCAACCTATTCATAATATCAAATATATATGAATGAAGAGAAAACACAATTTGATTTAAACATATGAAGTAATTTACTCTTCAATCTGTACTAATTCGATTGTCCAAAAATGATTAAATGTTCAATTAGTGGATGTGCCTAATAATTTATTAAAAAATATTACTTTTCACAGATAAATATCAATTTCCATTTAAAATTTCATTTTCACAAATAAATTACATTTTTTTTCAAAATGAATATTTTTTTACTCTTAATTTTTATTTGAAAACTTTTAACAAAATATCATTTTTATCATAAAATATTTCAAAAAATAAATTAAAATACAAATTCTGAATTTTTATTTTCAAAATATATTGAAATTTCACATTTTTTAATTTTTTCCCAAAAATTCCAAAATGCCGATTTTTTTCTTCAAAAGCATCATGCTGTTTTCAACTTTTCAATTTTTTTAAAAAATTATATATATATTTCCAAAATCTTAGTGTTTTTATAAATAACTTTTTCTTTTAATTTTGAATTTTGAACATTTTCAATTATTTTTTCAAAATCACAAAAATTTCCAACTTATTTATTTTTCGTTTCAAAATATTTGTTTTTTGATAAAGTATCGATTTTTTAAGGTCGTTTTATTTTAAAATTTTTCAATTCTTTTTCACTTCTCCATTTTTTTAAGAGTATTTTATTTGAACTTGTCAGTAAAAATGGATGAACATAATGGATGAAATACATACATCATGGTGGGGCCCACATAGCACCGAAACTAGCCAACGGGCGGGTGGCAGAGGAGTAGCCATTCTGTTCCCATCCATGCTCGTATTTGTGGTGCGATCCATTTAATCTTTGGAAATGATTCATTTTTGGAATAATTCTCTGAAATGATCTCGAAAAATGGATGAACGGTGTGGGTTGATCCCAAATTTTCGGTAAATCCAAAACTCAAGTGGACAATGCCACACGAAACAATATAGAATAATGATTTCCACTATTGATACTTTCCTTGGGCCCACATTAATAACGTTTATTTGACATCCAACCTATTCATAATATCAAATTGTAAGACCCGACCCAAGTTCCCATGTGTGCATGTGTGTGTGTGAGTATGCATCTTGTTCATCATGGTCTCGCGGTCCTACCGGTCAAATTTCGGCGACCCGCGACCCTCGGATTGTGTTTATGGTCACTTTGAGTTCAGTCACGTAGACCCGACTCGGATTGACCCAAGACATATGTCATCTCGTTCGTATTGTCGTTGCGGTTCCAACGATGCGTCTTGTGCATCAATCCAACCTATAGATCAAAAGTTATGAGCATTTCATCATGTGGCCCACTTTTTGTACAAACGCATGTGGACCACCTCCATGGCACAATTTCCCATGCACACCACACACACACACTACACTATTGCATGGAATAAACACTACCCACCCTAAACACTACCCATACCTAACCTACCCTAGCAACATTGTTATTGTCACCATATGTTATTATTACTTCCCTTAAAAAGATTTTCCTCTCTTTCCCTCTCATTTCTCTCTCTCTCTTCTCTTCTTCTCCAGCAATTTCTCTCCCATCTCCTCTTTTCTCAGCCCCATTTCCCCTTTAATCTTCCAAATCCAACCATCTAAATCCAATCTCACCCATTGAGATGGATCCTTGGTGCACTAGGAGCTAGGAGGTCCAAATTTGGAGAATCTAAGGTGGGTGTAATCCTAGAAATTAGGATTTCTATTTTCATGTACTTAGATTTCTTTTGTGGGAAGTGTAGGACCCACCAATCCATGGTGGAGATCTTACATCATCCCTTAGTTGTGGCCAAATGGCCTTTTTGATGCATGCATGTCCATGCATGGGGTTTCCTTCTATAGGCCCCCATCATGGAGGATTACTTAGAGTTTATAGTATGATGGGTCATCTAGACCCTAGAATCATGGTTGGGATGGCATCCCAACCATTGATCTTGAATCTAGAACATGCATGTGGTGGATCTATGTTGTAACATATGAATAGAATGAATGTATGGTGTGATTGATGAAGGGAGGGCCTCAATGTGGCGGAGCCCCTCCTCTTGTGGCCGATTCTTCATTTATTTTATTTTATTTTATTTTTTTTTTTTATGATAGAATTCTGATCTTGCATGTGTGGCCCACCTTGTAGGCCAACAAAAATCCGACCAACCATGGAGCTTGGACACCCATACAGTCCATCCTTAGACATGTGGCCCTAAAATCTACCTAAATGGGACACATGCAAGGGGTATTTGATGATGGGGAAGGTCTGGACATTTGTGGGGCCCACTGGGATGGTCCACCACACAAATTCCTAGGGTTAAATCCCATGAAAAACTATGTTTATATTTTAATCATTTCTATTACATATTGCTGTCCAAATCTGCCTGGACAGATTTTTGGGCCACTTTGGGGCCTGACTTATGGGTCTTTGGTGGGAATAATGAAACAAAATAATATGTGATTCTTGTATCCTTATGACCCATCTACAACCATACCAAATTTCAGCCCCATCTGACCTTCATTGGGGTCCCAAAGGTGTGGTCCAAATGAGGTGGACAGTCTGGATTTTCTGCACTATTCCAGCAATATTCCACCCTGGACAGGTTGGAATTCCAAAAATTATTAAAATATTTTTGGGTGTCTAAAAATTATAAAAATTTACAAGAAGGTGGTCCACTTATGGTGGGACCAACCTACAAAATTTTGGGGCCAATGGAAACCTGTACACACCATGGTGGTGGCTGGACTGGCCCATTACAATATGGTGTCCAGATCAGTCCGATTTTCAGGACAGATTGATTTCTTTAAATCAATTAAAATACTTAGGGATATCCAAAAATTCTGAAATTTTGTGGGGGTATGTCCTACCTATTGAAGTATCACTCTGAAAAATTTCAGCCCCAACTGACCCTGTTTGGGCATCCAAAAGAATGGGCCAAAATAGTTGGACTGCCAGATTTTTCTGCTGTGCAGTCCAGCAATGTGCCTTGATAAAAACCATAATTCAAAAATATTTCCTCTGATGGTGGGCCACCTTTTTGGGTTTTCTCTCATTGTATGCATAATGAGGGGCCTTGGCCCTCAATTTCCAGAGTTTTAATGGCCCTGGGCCCACTCCAATGGAGTGCCCAAATTTAGGACAGCAACATGTTATAATTATGTTTGGCCTTTGGGCTAAAATTTTGAGTAGTGGGGCCCAACACATTGTGAAGAATCTTAGAGGTAATAATTTATACATTTAGTTCCTTAAATGTTGGGCCTAATAAACACACTTTTGAGGCCCACCACAGTTGAATTGGGTCCATGAATGTGGCTAGTTGTTGAACTCTTTGAGCCCAATTGGGCTGGAACTTTCTAGATAGGCCCATTGAACTCTTGGGCCATTTTTACCATACTATTGTGTTGGATTAGTGGGCCAGATTACACAAGTATATGGGCCCTTGATTGCCCACCAAATCAACTTTATACTTGGGCCGGATTGTAGGCCCAACTTACTTGACTAAGAACATGACAATTGCCCATGTGATTTGAGTAATGGGCTGCCCACTAGCCCACAACAATATATGGGATTAGTAGCCTTTATGTTGGGCCCTAACCTTTCCCCTGTGGGCCCATAGTGGTATATATGGGTTGGGCTATGTGTGTTCCCCATGGACCCATGTTTTGGATAGGCCTTGGGCCACCTTTCTGAAGCCCAACATGAATGTATGTGGTATGTAATGGCTGTCCATTTCTTATTTCTAATGTTGTGTGGGCCTTGGGCCTTGATCCGTAATCAATTAGAGATGGGCTACCTCTTGGGGACCAATTGTGGTTAGATGTCCACATTGGTGGCCCTAAGGTAGGCCCATGGGCTTCTATGGGTGGTTAAAGGCCCACCATAGACCCTTGCTAGGCTCGTTTCATCTATTTAGGCCCATATCATTGTTCTCCTTAGTCTCATGGGCTACCCCAGGTATATGGGCCCCCACTAGAGGTTGTATTCCTTATGAGGAATTGGTTAAGTACCTAGACCCTTCATGGTTAGGTAGAGAGTTCATCTTCACCTCATTGGCACCCCTATTCATCTTCATGGCCCACTCCCATACACATCATATGCATGCTTGGTTGAGGTATGATTGGCCATGGTTATGTCATTGTGTAGGACATATTGGTATCTCCCCGAGAGATGGATGCTTGAGATTGATGCATGGGTGATTGTGTGATTCATGCATTTGGCATTGCATAGCTTATGGATATCTGCCCTTACTTCATCAGGGCCTTCCTCCACAGGGGTATTCGTGGATGGTCCGTATGTGTGGACACCGGAAATATTAGTTGAGCATACCGGGTGCATAGGATGCCCATGGGTGAAATTCCCAAAACTTCCATGGTACCAAGGATCTGCTCCAACGCCGTGACCGGTGGAATATATGAGCGCACGAGGGCCTTATACCATTAGGCCGCGTCTCCCACCGTGTCGTGTAGTCGGTTGGATAGGGGTGTGGCCTTACCGCCCGATGTGAGGAGGCATTGCTTGGTGAGTCCGACCACTCGTAAATGAGTCCGCTACCTTCGTGCCTTGTTGGTGATTGGCTATCCGCAGCGGGTAGTGAGGTCTCTTACGCTCGTTTGACCGTGCGGGGGGGTCTCAGTAGAGCGGCAGTCATTCAAATAAGTAATAGACCCCTGATTTCCTTATGATTGGAAATGTACATGACTTGTGGTTTGGATATGAGCACCGACATTACTTGCATTGCATTAGCATTGGTTGTACAAGCCCCTTCATGCATTGCCTTGGCATGGCACCCAAGTACTCATTGCATCTTATTCATGATAAGCCCGGGTAAGGCTAGTGATATCCTCATTAATCATGCTTCTCTCCTCAGTATCTCCTACTACTCTTCTCGTGCACCATTATCACACACCTACACCACCCTCTAAGCTTCTATAAGCTTATGCACGATTGATGCGCGTAGGATACTCTAGGCAGGCGACACAGCAGTAGAGCATGGAGTAGAGCTGAGTATTTGAGGACTCCAGTGTTGCTGACCTTTCTCTCTTCTCCTTTTATCTCATGTATGTCCTTTGGACCTTATGGATGATTGTAAAAGTTTAAATTTATAGTGGATTTTGCGATGTGTGCCTTTGTTATTCTCAGATGTTCTTGCTGTGATCTTGGGTATGCTCAGATTAGTAATGATTATATTGTTATGAAAAATCCTTCTTGTAGGATCCCAGGATCGGAACCTGCCTCAGGAGCCGAGAATGGGATACTATGGAGGTCTGCATGCGTTCGAACCAGGTCATCTAATCCTTGTGAGTCCTAAGCACGAGTCCGGGGCGTGACAGAGTTGGTATCAGAGCATAGCAAGTAATTCTGGAATAACTCAGGATAGCATCACATGTCTGCCAAGAACATAGGACAAGTAGTGTCCCGAGATTCTTTTCTTCGCTCCGTATTGAGCCTATAATTATCTTGATTCCTTGCGACGTCATTATTTTGTAGACGATGACGCGTGGACGTGGCGCCCGTGGTCGTGGCGCCCGTGGTCGTGGTGCCCGTGGACGAGGCGCCCGAGGTACCCATCCTACTCGAGCACATCCTGCTCCCGTTGTTGAGGATCCGATTCCTGAGGTCCCGATCCGGCCTGCTCCCCCAGTTGAGCCCGTAGTGCCTGTACCTCCAGTTGCTCCAGTTCCGCCACCTATTCCCTCTTCTCAGCGCTGCTGTTTCGGTTACAGAGGGCTCCAGTTACTCCGATTCCCCCACCTATTCCCCCTCCTCAGTTTGCTGTTCCGGTTTCGGAGGCTCCTGCTCCGACGGCCGTACCCGTGCCTCCGCCTGAGGCGAGTGCAGCCCCTGCTTTTCCGACTGTACCTATAGGAGCTGAGCATTTCCAGCAGCTGATGCAGCTGGTTGCCACTGCTTTGCAGACCCGTCAGCCAGCTACCACTGAGGTTTCCGGGCAGTCTAACTTACCGCATGCTAGTGCGATAGCCCGAGAGTTCCGCCAGCATGATCCCCCGAGGTTTAGTGGTGATCCTGACCCTTCTGCAGCTGAGGCTTGGCGCACTGAGGTTGCGAGGATTTTTGACACTATTCAGTGTCCTGCGGGCCAGAGAGTATCCCTTGCCACCTACCTTCTTCAGGGTGAGGCCCGACACTGGTGGTCATCCGTGTCCATGATGGTCTGGGCTCGGTCGTTTGGACATGGGAGGAGTTTGTGACCCGCTTCGACCGTGTTCTTCCCGAGCATGTTCGAGATCCGGCGGGCGATCGAGTTTGAGACCCTAGTGCAGGGCGATATGATTGTATCTCAGTATGAGGCTCGTTTCTTGGCCTTGTCTAGATTTGCTCCTCATCTCACCAGCGATGAGAAGATGAGGGCCCGTCGTTTCGTGACCGGTTTGCGTCCTGCCCTTCGCAGTCGTGTGGTGGGGCATTGCTTGGAGACGTTTGACCAGGTTGTGCATCGGGCACTAGTTTATGAGGAGGACCGGGCTATGACCCGAGATCGAGAGAGCGAGTTCGGTGGAGACCGGAAGAGGAGTGCACCACCGGCGGCTTAGGCAAAAGCATCGTCGGCGAGGCGGAGGGGCGGATCGGGGGTATCGGCGACTGCGCACGCTCGGTCGGTAGCCTCTTCATCATCATCGGCACCGCCACCGTTTCATCTTCGATCCTTTTTCCGGCGTATGTTCGGTTGTGGGCAGGTCGGACATCGGAGGCGTGAGTGTCCTCTCCCCATTCGGCGAAGAAGAATGACCACCGCGGTGCCCCCCTCGTCCTCCTCCTCAAGCGAAGAGAGAGCACGGCTTCCACCGGCCGCTCTGAGGCTCCTCCACGCGAGAGGCGGCCAGTAGACCACCTCAAGGCGAGACAAGAAGAAGAGAGACAAGAAGAAGAAGAATGCCGACGGCAAGCGGCAGCAATGCCACAAAGACCAAAGAGAGGGGATATCCATATGTTGTTCGATCCCGGGTCCAAGGTGTGTAAGCGGCCCGGCGAGCTCGGATCCAGACCCTCGGTCTTCCGGTTTACTTCCCTACCACTGGCTCGGGGCGTTTTTATTCTACGCACGGGCAGCGCGCAGAGCCAGAACGCAGTCATCGACCGGTGGAGTCGTTGAGGGTATTCTTCTTGTTTACGCTTGTGTTGCTCATGTTTTGTTTGATTCTGGTGCTTCCCATTCTTTTGTGGCCGAGCAGTTTTGCCGATCGACCGTATTCCGTCGGAGACTGTGTCTGAGGCCTTGACCGTTTCGACTCCCATGGGGAAGTCTATTGTGCTAACCCGTCGCTGTCCTTCTTGCCGGTGTTAGTGGGTGAGATGTTCCTCCCTACCGATCTATTCATGATGCCGATGGCAAGATTTGATGTGATTCAGGGTATGGACCGCTTGCAGAGTATCGTGCCATCTTGGACCGTGCCGCGAGGACATCACGTTTCATATCCCAGTGCTTGCAGTGTTCCCGATTCGTCGCCGAGCCCGAGGAGAGCTGCTATCTAGTTTATTGGCTTCGGTCGTTGAGGATTCTATGGCGAGAGTATTGAGTGTACCGCGTTGTTTGTGAGTACCCTGGATGTGTTTCGAGATACGGGTTTGCCGCCGTCGGCAGTGGAGTTCCGCAGATTGATTTGGTGCCCTGGTGCCGCACCTATCTCGAAGGCCCCTACTGGATGGCACCGTTAGAGTTGAGGGAATTGCAGGAGCGCTTAGATGAGCTCCGGAGTTAGGTTTTATTCGTCCCCAGCAGTTCGCCTTGGGAGCCCCTGGTATTATTTGTGAAGAAGAAGGATGGTTCGTTGCGACTCTGTGTAGATTATCGTGAGCTCAACAGAGTCACCATCAAGAATCGATACCCGCTCCCCCGTATTGATGATCTGTTCGATCAGTTGCAGGGTGCGCAGTATTTTTCCAAGATAGACTTGCGTTCCGGTTACCATCAGATTCGGGTCCGAGAGGAGGACATTTCGAAGACGGCTTTCCGAACACGCTATGGTCACTTTGAGTTTTTGGTCATGTCATTCGGACTGACCAACGCGCCCGCCGTATTCATGCAGCTGATGAACGAGGTTTTTCGGCCGTTCCTCAATCAGTTCGTGGTGGTATTCATTGATGATATTCTTGTATATTCGAGAACCCGAGAGGACCATGCTGAGCACCTGCGGATTGTGCTAGAGACCCTCCGTGCCCACCAGCTGTATGCGAAGCTAGAGAAGTGCGAGTTTTGGCAGAAGGAGATAAAGTTCCTCGGTCACGTAGTGACGAGGGAGGGTGTCGCTGTGGACCCCTCGAAGGTTGATGCAGTGCGTCAGTGGGGCCAGCCCACGAATGCGTCCAAGATTCGCAGCTTCCTTGGTCTAGCGGGATATTATCGACGGTTTATCGAGGGTTTCTCCCGTATTGCAGCACCGCTGACCCGGTTGACGCGGAAGGGCGTCGAGTTCGTCTGGAGTGACGCTTGTGAGGAGGCATTTGCGGAGTTGAAGGACCGCCTCACGTCCGCTCCTGTTCTCACTCTTCCTGATGGGAGTGAGGGTTTTGTTATTTTCACCGATGCCTCTAGAGTTGGCTTGGGTGCTTCGATGCGGCATGGGAAGCCGGGGCGTATCCCTCGCGCCGCCACTCAAGGTCCATGAGGTGAACTACCCCACTCATGATTTGGAGCTTGCAGCAGCTGTCTTCGCACTGAAGGTGTGGAGGCATTATCTATATGGGGTCAGGTTCGAGCTCTTCTCGGATCATAAGAGCTTGAAGTATCTATTTTCACAATCTGAGTTGAACCTGCGACAGAGGCGATGGATGGAGTTGCTGAAAGATTATGATTTTGACCTTCGCACCACCCGGGTAAGGCAAACGTGGTGGCGGATGCGCTCACTGCCGTCGACCACGAGGCTTGGTGGCATATATGATGGTTCGGCGGGGCGATGCTCGAGGATGTTTCGAGTTTGACTTTGAGTTCTGGTCTGCAGGTCTTCCATTGTTCGGCTTTCGAGCTTATCGATTCAACCCTCTTTGGTGGCTAGGGTGATCGAAGCTCACAGGCGACATGAGTCACTTCGGAGTATCGAGTGCAGGCCGCATCCGTGGAGCGCGGACCGGCGTTGGTTCGATGGTGTGGATTACGCTTGAGGCCGATTATGTGTCCCGAATGTGCCAGAGTTACGTCGTGATCTGATGACCGAGGCACACCGATCGAGACTTACTATCCACCCGGGCTCCACGAAGATGTATCGTGATATGAGGAGGCAGTACTTCTGGCAGGGGATGAAGCGTCAGATTGCAAGTTTTGTGGCCGAGTGTGACACATGCCAGCGTGTCAAGGCCGACCATCAGAGACCCCCGGTCCCTTACAGCCGTTGAGCGTTCCAGAGTGGAAGTGGGAGCACGTATCGATGGACTTTATTGTAGGGTTGCCGAGGACTCAGCGCGGTCATGATACCATCTGGGTTATCGTCGATCGTTTAACAAAGTCGGCTCATTTCATTCCTGTGCGTGCTTCCTGGTCTATGGACCGGTTAGCAAGGATATTCATTGAGGAGATAGTGAGACTGCACGGCGTCCCAGTTTTGATCGTTTCAGACCGAGACTCCAGATTTACGTCTCAGTTTTGGAGGAGTTTCCAGCAGGCATTAGGGGTCACTTTGCACCTCAGCACCGCTTATCATCCGCAGACGGATGGGCAGACCGAAAGCGTCAACCAGATCCTTGAGGATATGCTTAGAGCTTGTGTGATCGACTTTACAGGTAGTTGGGATGAGCATATGCGCCTCGCAGAGTTCGCGTACAACAATAGTTATCAGGCGACTATCGGCATGGCTCCTTTTGAGGCACTTTATGGTAGACCGTGCAGATCTCCTAGTTGTTGGACCGAGGTTGGAGAGCGTCGTCTCTTAGGTCCCGAGCTTGTCTTGCAGACGTCAGAGGCTATTGATATTATCGCAAAGGATGCGCACCGCTCGAGCCGGCGAAGAGCTTTGTCGATCGTCGCGTCGACCCCTCGAGTTCGCAGTCGGGGACATGGTATATCTCAAGGTCTCGCCTATGAAGGGTGTGGTATGCTTTGGTGTGAAGGGCAAGCTCGCCCAAGATTTATTGGACCTTTTGAGATTACCAAGCGCATAGGCGCTGTGGCCTATGGCTTGCCTTACCTCCCGAGTTGTCCGCGATCCACGATGTATTCCATATTTCTATGTTGCGGAAATGTGGGTTGGACACTATTCCCGTGATTGATTGGCAGCCCACTTGAGGTCCGTGAGGATGCTTCCTACATTGAGCAAATTCTATTCGTATTCTCGATCGGAAGGAGCAAGTCCTCAGGACCAAGGTCATTTCCTTGGTGAAGGCGCAATGGGGTCATCATTCGGAGACCGAGGCGTCTTGGGAACGCGAGGCCGAGATTAGAGAGCGTTATCCCCATTTGTTTGATGATTGATAGATATATGATTGTTTGTATTGCCTTCCTTGTATGATGATTGTTATATGACGGTGGCGTTTTATTTTTTTCTTTTGTCCTGGATTGGTCAATTTCGAGGACGAAATTTCTTTGTTGGTGGGGAGGATTGTAAGACCCGACCCAAGTTCCCATGTGTGCATGTGTGTGTGTGAGTATGCATCTTGTTCATCATGGTCTCGCGGTCCTACCGGTCAAATTTCGGCGACCCGCGACCCTCGGATTGTGTTTATGGTCACTTTGAGTTCAGTCACGTAGACCCGACTCGGATTGACCCAAGACATATGTCATCTCGTTCGTATTGTCGTTGCGGTTCCAACGACGCGTCTTGTGCGTCAATCCGACCTATAGATCAAAAGTTATGAGCATTTCATCATGTGGCCCACTTTTGTACAAAAGCATGTGGACCACCTCCATGGCACAATTTCCCATGCACACCACACACACACACTACACTATTGCATGGAATAAACACTACCCACCCTAAACACTACCCATACCTAACCTACCCTAGCAACATTGTTATTGTCACCATATGTTATTATTACTTCCCTTAAAAAGATTTTCCCTCTCTTTCCCTCTCATTTCTCTCTCTCTCTTCTCTTCTTCTCCAGCAATTTCTCTCCCATCTCCCTCTCTTCTCCAGCCCCATTTCCCCTTTAATCTTCCAAATCCAACCATCTAAATCCAATCTCACCCATTGAGATGGATCCCTTGGTGCACTAGGAGCTAGGAGGTCCAAATTTGGAGAATCTAAGGTGGGTGTAATCCTAGAAATTAGGATTTCTATTTTCATGTACTTAGATTTCTTTTGTGGGAAGTGTAGGACCCACCAATCCATGGTGGAGATCTTACATCATCCCTTAGTTGTGGCCAAATGGCCTTTTTGATGCATGCATGTCCATGCATGGGGTTTCCTTCTATAGGCCCCCATCATGGAGGATTACTTAGAGTTTATAGTATGATGGGTCATCTAGACCCTAGAATCATGGTTGGGATGGCATCCCAACCATTGATCTTGAATCTAGAACATGCATGTGGTGGATCTATGTTGTAACATATGAATAGAATGAATGTATGGTGTGATTGATGAAGGGGAGGGCCTCAATGTGGCGGAGCCCCTCCTCTTGTGGCCGATTCTTCATTTATTTTATTTTATTTTATTTTTTTCTTTATGATAGAATTCTGATCTTGCATGTGTGGCCCACCTTGTAGGCCAACAAAAATCCAGACCAACCATGGAGCTTGGACACCCATACAGTCCATCCTTAGACATGTGGCCCTAAAATCTACCTAAATGGGACACATGCAAGGGGTATTTGATGATGGGGAAGGTCTGGACATTTGTGGGGCCCACTGGGATGGTCCACCACACAAATTCCTAGGGTTAAATCCCATGAAAAACTATGTTTATATTTTAATCATTTCTATTACATATTGCTGTCCAAATCTGCCTGGACAGATTTTTGGGCCACTTTGGGGCCTGACTTATGGGTCTTTGGTGGGAATAATGAAACAAAATAATATGTGATTCTTGTATCCTTATGACCCATCTACAACCATACCAAATTTCAGCCCCATCTGACCTTCATTGGGGTCCCAAAGGTGTGGTCCAAATGAGGTGGACAGTCTGGATTTTCTGCACTATTCCAGCAATATTCCACCCTGGACAGGTTGGAATTCCAAAAATTATTAAAATATTTTTGGGTGTCTAAAAATTATAAAAATTTACAAGAAGGTGGTCCACTTATGGTGGGACCAACCTACAAAATTTTGGGGCCAATGGAAACCTGTACACACCATGGTGGTGGCTGGACTGGCCCATTACAATATGGTGTCCAGATCAGTCCGATTTTCAGGACAGATTGATTTCTTTAAATCAATTAAAATACTTAGGGATATCCAAAAATTCTGAAATTTTGTGGGGGTATGTCCTACCTATTGAAGTATCACTCTGAAAAATTTCAGCCCCAACTGACCCTGTTTGGGCATCCAAAAGAATGGGCCAAAATAGTTGGACTGCCAGATTTTTCTGCTGTGCAGTCCAGCAATGTGCCTTGATAAAAACCATAATTCAAAAATATTTCCTCTGATGGTGGGCCACCTTTTTGGGTTTTCTCTCATTGTATGCATAATGAGGGGCCTTGGCCCTCAATTTCCAGAGTTTTAATGGCCTGGGCCCACTCCAATGGAGTGCCCAAATTTAGGACAGCAACATGTTATAATTATGTTTGGCCTTTGGGCTAAAATTTTGAGTAGTGGGGCCCAACACATTGTGAAGAATCTTAGAGGTAATAATTTATACATTTAGTTCCTTAAATGTTGGGCCTAATAAACACACTTTTGAGGCCCACCACAGTTGAATTGGGTCCATGAATGTGGCTAGTTGTTGAACTCTTTGAGCCCAATTGGGCTGGAACTTTCTAGATAGGCCCATTGAACTCTTGGGCCATTTTTACCATACTATTGTGTTGGATTAGTGGGCCAGATTACACAAGTATATGGGCCCTTGATTGCCCACCAAATCAACTTTATACTTGGGCCGGATTGTAGGCCCAACTTACTTGACTAAGAACATGACAATTGCCCATGTGATTTGAGTAATGGGCTGCCCACTAGCCCACAACAATATATAGGATTAGTAGCCTTTATATTGGGCCCTAACCTTTCCCCTGTGGGCCCATAGTGGTATATATGGGTTGGGCTATGTGTGTTCCCATGGACCCATGTTTTGGATAGGCCTTGGGCCGCCTTTCTGAAGCCCAACATGAATGTATGTGGTATGTAATGGCTGTCCATTTCTTATTTCTAATGTTGTGTGGGCCTTGGGCCTTGATCCGTAATCAATTAGAGATGGGCTACCTCTTGGGGACCAATTGTGGTTAGATGTCCACATTGGTGGCCCTAAGGTAGGCCCATGGGCTTCTATGGGTGGTTAAAGGCCCACCATAGACCCTTGCTAGGCTCGTTTCATCTATTTAGGCCCATATCATTGTTCTCCTTAGTCTCATGGGCTACCCTGTATATGGGCCCCCACTAGAGGTTGTATTCCTTATGAGGAATTGGTTAAGTACCTAGACCCTTCATGGTTAGGTAGAGAGTTCATCTTCACCTCATTGGCATCCCTATTCATCTTCATGGCCCACTCCCATACACATCATATGCATGCTTGGTTGAGGTATGATTGGCCATGGTTATGTCATTGTGTAGGACATATTGGTATCTCCCCGAGAGATGGATGCTTGAGATTGATGCATGGGTGATTGTGTGATTCATGCATTTGGCATTGCATAGCTTATGGATATCTGCCCTTACTTCATCAGGGCCTTGCCTCCACAGGGGTATTCGTGGATGGCTGTATGTGTGGACACCGGAAATATTAGTTGAGCATACCGGGTGCATAGGATGCCCATGGGTGAAATTCCCAAAACTTCCATGGTACCAAGGATCTGCTCCAACGCCGTGACCGGGTGGAATATATGAGCGCACGAGGGCCTTATACCATTAGGCCGCGTCTCCCACCGTCGTGTAGTCGGTTGGATAGGGGTGTGGCCTTACCTCCGATGAGTGAGGAGGCATTGCTAGGTTGAGTCTGACCAGCCTCGTAAATGAGTCCGCTACCTTCATGCCTTGTTGGTGATTGGCTATCCGCAGGCGGGTAGTGAGGTCTCTTACGCTCGTTTGACTGTGCGGGGTCTGTAGAGCGGCAGTCATTCAGCAGTGTAATAGACCCCGGTGATTTCCTTATGATTGGAAATGTACATGACTTGTGGTTTGGATATGAGCACTGACATTACTTGCATTGCATTAGCATTGGTTGTACAAGCCCCTTCATGCATTGCCTTGGCATGGCACCCAGTACTCATTGCATCTTATTCATGATAAGCCTGGGTAAGGCTAGTGATATCCTCATTAATCATGCTTCTCTCCTTGTATCTCCTACTACTCTTCTGTGCACCATTATCACACACCTACACCACCCTCTAAGCTTCTATAAGCTTATGCACGATTGATGCGTGCAGGATACTCTAGGCAGGCGACACAGCAGTAGAGCATGGAGTAGAGCTGAGTATTTGAGGACTCCAGTGTTGCTGACCTTTCTCTCTTCTCCTTTTATCTCATGTATGTCCTTTGGACCTTATGGATGATTGTAAAAGTTTAAATTTATAGTGGATTTTGCGATGTGTGCCTTTGTTATTCTCAGATGTTCTTGCTGTGATCTTGGGTATGCTCAGATTAGTAATGATTATATTGTTATGAAAAATCCTTCTTGTAGGATCCCAGGATCGGAACCTGCCTCAGGAGCCGAGAATGGGATACTATGGAGGCTGTTGCGTTCAGAACCAGTCATCGGAATCCTTGTGAGTCCGGTTACTGAGTCTGGGGCGTGACACAAATATATATGAATGAAGAGAAAACACAATTTGATTTAAACATATGAAGTAATTTACTCTTCAATCTGTACTAATTCGATTGTCCAATAATGATTAAATGTTCAATTAGTGGATGTGCCTAATAATTTATTAAAAAATATTATTTTTCACAGATAAATATCAATTTCCATTTAAAATTGCATTTTCCCAGATAAATTACATTTTTTTTCAAAATGAATATTTTTTTACTCTTAATTTTTCTTTGAAAACTTTTAACAAAATATCATTTTTATCATAAAATATTTCAAAAAATAAATTAAAATACAAATTTTGAATTTTTACTTTCAAAATATATTGAAATTTCACATTTTTTAATTTTTTTCCCAAAAATTCCAAAATGCCGATTTTTTTTCTTCAAAAGCATCATGCTGTTTTCAACTTTTCAATTTTTTAAAAAAATTATATATATATTTCCAAAATCTTAGTGTTTTTATAAATAACTTTTTCTTTTAATTTTGAATTTTGAACATTTTCAATTATTTTTTCAAAATCACAAAAATTTCCAACTTATTTATTTTTCGTTTCAAAATATTTGTTTTTTGATAAAGTATCGATTTTTTAATGTCGTTTTATTTTAAAAATTTTCAATTCTTTTTCACTTCTCCATTTTTTTAAAAGTATTTTATTTGAACTTGTCAAGAAAATGGATGAACATAATGGATGAAATACATACATCATGGTGGGGCCCACATAGCACCGAAACTAGCCAACGTAGGGTGGCGAGAGGAGTAGCCATTCTGTTCCCATCCATGCTCGTATTTGTGGTGCGATCCATTTAATCTTTGGAAATGATTCATTTTTGGAATAATTCTCTGAAATGATCTCGAAAAATGGATGAACGGTGTGGGTTGATCCCAAATTTTCGGTGAATCCAAAACTCAAGTGGACAATGCCACACGAAACAATATAGAATAATGATTTCCACTATTGATACTTTCCTTGGGCCCACATTAATAACGTTTATTTGACATCCAACCTATTCATAATACCAAATATATATGAATGAAGAGAAAACACAATTTGATTTAAACATATGAAGTAATTTACTCTTCAATCTGTACTAATTCGATTGTCCAAAAATGATTAAATGTTCAATTAGTGGATGTGCCTAATAATTTATTAAAAAATATTACTTTTCACAGATAAATATCAATTTCCATTTAAAATTTCATTTTCACAGATAAATTACATTTTTTTTCAAAATGAATATTTTTTTACTCTTAATTTTTCTTTGAAAACTTTTAACAAAATATCATTTTTATCATAAAATATTTCAAAAAATAAATTAAAATATAAATTCTGAATTTTTATTTTCAAAATATATTGAAATTTCACATTTTTTAATTTTTTTCCCTAAAATTCCAAAATGCCGATTTTTTTTCTTCAAAAGCATCATGCTGTTTTCAACTTTTCAATTTTTTAAAAAAATTGTATATATATTTCCAAAATCTTAGTGTTTTTATAAATAACTTTTTTCTTTTAATTTTGAATTTCGAACATTTTCAATTATTTTTTCAAAATCACAAAAATTTCCAACTTATTTATTTTTCGTTTCAAAATATTTGTTTTTTGATAAAGTATCGATTTTTTAATGTCGTTTTATTTTAAAAATTTTCAATTCTTTTTCACTTCTCCATTTTTTTTAAAGTATTTTATTTAAACTTGTCAAAAAATGGATGAACATAATGGATGAAATACATACATCATGGTGGGGCCCACATAGCACCGAAATTAGCCAACGTGAAGTGGTGGCGGAGAGTAACCATTCTGTTCCCATCCATGCTCGTATTTGTGGTGCGATCCATTTAATCTTTGGAAATGATTCATTTTTGGAATAATTCTACGAAATGATCTCGAAAAATGGATGAACGGTGTGGGTTGATCCCGAATTTTCGGTAAATCCAAAACTCAAGTGGACAATGCCACACCTAAACAATATAGAATAATGATTTCCACTATTGATACTTTCCTTGGGCCCACATTAATAACGTTTATTTGACATCCAACCTATTCATAATATCAAATATATATGAATGAAGAGAAAACACAATTTGATTTAAACATATGAAGTAATTTACTCTTCAATCTGTACTAATTCATTGTCCAAAAATGATTAAATGTTCAATTAGTGGATGTGCCTAATAATTTATTAAAAAATATTACTTTTCACAGATAAATATCAATTTCCATTTAAAATTTCATTTTCACAGATAAATTACATTTTTTTTCAAAATGAATATTTTTTTACTCTTAATTTTTCTTTGAAAACTTTTAACAAAATATCATTTTTATCATAAAATATTTCAAAAAATAAATTAAAATACAAATTCTGATTTTTTATTTTCAAAATATATTGAAATTTCACATTTTTTAATTTTTTTCCCAAAAATTCCAAAATGCCGATTTTTTTCTTCAAAAGCATCATGCTGTTTTCAACTTTTCAATTTTTTAAAAAAAATTATATATATATTTCCAAAATCTTAGTGTTTTTATAAATAACTTTTTCTTTTAATTTTGAATTTTGAACATTTTCAATTATTTTTTCAAAATCACAAAAATTTCCAACTTATTTATTTTTCGTTTCAAAATATTTGTTTTTTGATAAAGTATCGATTTTTTAATGTCGTTTTATTTTAAAATTTTTCAATTCTTTTTCACTTCTCCATTTTTTTAAGAGTATTTTATTTGAACTTGTCAGTAAAAATGGATGAACATAATGGATGAAATACATACATCATGGTGGGGCCCACATAGCACCGAAACTAGCCAACGGGCGGGTGGCAGAGGAGTAGCCATTCTGTTCCCATCCATGCTCGTATTTGTGGTGCGATCCATTTAATCTTTGGAAATGATTCATTTTTGGAATAATTCTCTGAAATGATCTCGAAAAATGGATGAACGGTGTGGGTTGATCCCAAATTTTCGGTGAATCCAAAACTCAAGTGGACAATGCCACACGAAACAATATAGAATAATGATTTCCACTATTGATACTTTCCTTGGGCCCACATTAATAACGTTTATTTGACATCCAACCTATTCATAATACCAAATATATATGAATGAAGAGAAAACACAATTTGATTTAAACATATGAAGTAATTTACTCTTTAATCTGTACTAATTCGATTGTCCAAAAATGATTAAATGTTCAATTAGTGGATGTGCCTAATAATTTATTAAAAAATATTACTTTTCACAGATAAATATCAATTTCCATTTAAAATTTCATTTTCACAGATAAATTACATTTTTTTTCAAAATGAATATTTTTTTACTCTTAATTTTTCTTTGAAAACTTTTAACAAAATATCATTTTTATCATAAAATATTTCAAAAAATAAATTAAAATACAAATTCTGAATTTTTATTTTCAAAATATATTGAAATTTCACATTTTTTAATTTTTTTCCCAAAAATTCCAAAATGCCGATTTTTTTTCTTCAAAAGCATCATGCTGTTTTCAACTTTTCAATTTTTTTTAAAAATTATATATATATTTCCAAAATCTTAGTGTTTTTATAAATAACTTTTTTCTTTTAATTTTGAATTTTGAACATTTTCAATTATTTTTTCAAAATCACAAAAATTTCCAACTTATTTATTTTTCGTTTCAAAATATTTGTTTTTTGATAAAGTATCGATTTTTTAATGTCGTTTTATTTTAAAATTTTTCAATTCTTTTTCACTTCTCCATTTTTTTAAGAGTATTTTATTTGAACTTGTCAGTAAAAATGGATGAACATAATGGATGAAATACATACATCATGGTGGGGCCCACATAGCACCGAAACTAGCCAACGGGCGGGTGGCAGAGGAGTAGCCATTCTGTTCCCATCCATGCTCGTATTTGTGGTGCGATCCATTTAATCTTTGGAAATGATTCATTTTTGGAATAATTCTCTGAAATGATCTCGAAAAATGGATGAACGGTGTGGGTTGATCCCAAATTTTCGGTAAATCCAAAACTCAAGTGGACAATGCCACACGAAAAAATATAGAATAATGATTTCCACTATTGATACTTTCCTTGGGCCCACATTAATAACGTTTATTTGACATCTAACCTATTCATAATATCAAATATATATGAATGAAGAGAAAACACAATTTGATTTAAACATATGAAGTAATTTACTCTTCAATCTGTACTAATTCGATTGTCCAAAAATGATTAAATGTTCAATTAGTGGATGTGCCTAATAATTTATTAAAAAATATTACTTTTCACAGATAAATATCAATTTCCATTTAAAATTTCATTTTCACGATAAATTATCATTTTTTTCAAAATGAATATTTTTTTACTCTTAATTTTTCTTTGAAAACTTTTAACAAAATATCATTTTTATCATAAAATATTTCAAAAAATAAATTAAAATACAAATTCTGAATTTTTATTTTCAAAATATATTGAAATTTCACATTTTTTAATTTTTTTCCCAAAAATTCCAAAATGCCGATTTTTTTCTTCAAAAGCATCATCTTGTTTTCAACTTTTCAATTTTTTAAAAAATTATATATATATTTCCAAAATCTTAGTGTTTTTATAAATAACTTTTTCTTTTAATTTTGAATTTTGAACATTTTCAATTATTTTTTCAAAATCACAAAAATTTCCAACTTATTTATTTTTCGTTTCAAAATATTTGTTTTTTGATAAAGTATCAATTTTTTAATGTCGTTTTATTTTAAAAATTTTCAATTCTTTTTCACTTCTCCATTTTTTTAAAAGTATTTTATTTGAACTTGTCAGTAAAAATGGATGAACATAATGGATGAAATACATACATCATGGTGGGGCCCACATAGCACCGAAACTAGCCAACGGGCGGGTGGCAGAGGAGTAGCCATTCTGTTCCCATCCATGCTTGTATTTGTGGTGCGATCCATTTAATATTTGGAAATGATTCATTTTTGGAATAATTCTCTGAAATGATCTCGAAAAATGGATGAACGGTGTGGGTTGATCCCAAATTTTCGGTAAATCCAAAACTCAAGTGGACAATGCCACACGAAACAATATAGAATAATGATTTCCACTATTGATACTTTCCTTGGGCCCACATTAATAACGTTTATTTGACATCCAACCTATTCATAATATCAAATATATATGAATGAAGAGAAAACACAATTTGATTTAAACATATGAAGTAATTTACTCTTCAATCTGTACTAATTCGATTGTCCAAAAATGATTAAATGTTCAATTAGTGGATGTGCCTAATAATTTATTAAAAAATATTATTTTTCACAGATAAATATCTATTTCCATTTAAAATTTCATTTTCACAGATAAATTACATTTTTTTTCAAAATGAATATTTTTTTACTCTTAATTTTTCTTTGAAAACTTTTAACAAAATATCATTTTTATCATAAAATATTTCAAAAAATAAATTAAAATACAAATTAATTTTTATTTTCAAAATATATTGAAATTTCACATTTTTTAATTTTTTCCCAAAAATTCCAAAATGCCGATTTTTTTTCTTCAAAAGCATCATGCTGTTTTCAACTTTTCAATTTTTTTTAAAAATTATATATATATTTCCAAAATCTTAGTGTTTTTATAAATAACTTTTTCTTTTAATTTTGAATTTTGAACATTTTCAATTATTTTTTCAAAATCACAAAAATTTCCAACTTATTTATTTTTCGTTTCAAAATATTTGTTTTTTGATAAAGTATCGATTTTTTAATGTCGTTTTATTTTAAAAATTTTCAATTCTTTTTCACTTCTCCATTTTTTTAAAAGTATTTTATTTGAACTTGTCAGTAAAAATGGATGAACATAATGGATGAAATACATACATCATGGTGGGGCCACATAGCACCGAAACTAGCCAACCAAGGTGGCGAGGAGTAGCCATTCTGTTCCCATCCATGCTCAGTATTTGTGGTGCGATCCATTTAATCTTTGAAATGATTCATTTTTGGAATAATTCTCTCGAAATGATCTCGAAAAATGGATGAACGGTGTGGGTTGATCCCAAATTTTCGGTAAATCCAAAACTCAAGTGGACAATGCCACACGAAACAATATAGAATAATGATTTCCACTATTGATACTTTCCTTGGGCCCACATTAATAACATTTATTTGACATCCAACCTATTCATAACATCAAATATATATGAATGAAGAGAAAACACAATTTGATTTAAACATATGAAGTAATTTACTCTTCAATCTGTACTAATTCGATTGTCCAAAAATGATTAAATGTTCAATTAGTGGATGTGCCTAATAATTTATTAAAAAATATTATTTTTCACAGATAAATATCTATTTCCATTTAAAATTTCATTTTCACAGATAAATTACATTTTTTTTCAAAATGAATAATTCTTTACTCTTAATTTTTCTTTGAAAACTTTTAACAAAATATCATTTTTATCATAAAATATTTCAAAAAATAAATTAAAATACAAATTCTGAATTTTTATTTTCAAAATATATTGAAATTTCACATTTTTTAATTTTTTTCCTAAAAATTCCAAAATGCCGATTTTTTTCTTCAAAAGCATCATGCTGTTTTCAACTTTTCAATTTTTAAAAAAAATTATATATATATTTCCAAAATCTTAGTGTTTTTATAAATAACTTTTTCTTTTAATTTTGAATTTTGAACATTTTCAATTATTTTTTCAAAATCACAAAAATTTCCAACTTATTTATTTTTCGTTTCAAAATATTTGTTTTTTGATAAAGTATCGATTTTTTAATGTCGTTTTATTTTAAAAATTTTCAATTCTTTTTCACTTCTCCATTTTTTAACAAGATTTTATTTGAACTTGTCAAAAAATGGATGAACATAATGGATGAAATACATACATCATGGTGGGGCCCACATAGCACCGAAACTAGCCAACGGGCGGGTGGCAGAGGAGTATCCATTCTGTTCCCATCCATGCTCGTATTTGTGGTGCGATCCATTTAATCTTTGGAAATGATTCATTTTTGGAATAATTCTCTGAAATGATCTCGAAAAATGGATGAACGGTGTGGGTTGATCCCAAATTTTCGGTAAATCCAAAACTCAAGTGGACAATGCCACACGAAACAATATAGAATAATGATTTCCACTATTGATACTTTCCTTGGGCCCACATTAATAACGTTTATTTGACATCCAACCTATTCATAATATCAAATATATATGAATGAAGAGAAAACACAATTTGATTTAAACATATGAAGTAATTTACTCTTCAATCTGTACTAATTCGATTGTCCAAAAATGATTAAATGTTCAATTAGTGGATGTGTGTTCACACCCCAAGTGCAGGGTTGTGATGTAGTAATAAACTCGGTACGACCGAGGTCGAATCCCAAGGGACTGATACTTGTACGCTTTCTAAAAATAACCAAATCTAGAATTAGGCTAAGATGAAATCTAAACCAATTATGATTTGAGGAATAATGGTGAAATAATTAAACTAAAATTTAGGAAAAATCAGAGAAGGGAAACTAGGGATTCAGAGGATCCACTTGTAGAGATCAGGGAGATCTTATGCCTGTATTACAAATCAGGAAAATTAACTGAACTGCCATTGATATGGATTTCAAGAGATGAAAAGTATATGAATTAGAATGGATTCCATCACCAAACCATGCCCAGGAGACAAAGCAAACAACAGAATTAATCTAATTACCAACCAATCAATATGCCATGAAAGTTAGGAAGGGTACCGACATCCAACCATGCCCAGGAGACGATGGTGAACAACAGGGCTTCCTGACGTCATAAACATAAAGAGGAAAAGAACATGCTCAAAGCCATTGCAAACCCATTGTAATTTCAAATACAGACCATTAAAGACCGAAAACATTCCTTTAATAAAAACCCAAATCAACATCAAATTCAGTCTAAACAAAGGCACAAGCAAAGAGGTGTCCCATCACGCTACAAGCTTTACCTCTTAGCCCTAGCTAAGAGGTTTAGCCACACATAGACATGGTGGACTAAATCTCTAAAAAAATAAAATAATTAACAAGAAACAAACTCTTTTTCTGTCTCTCTCCTCACGTCACGCCCCCCCAAGCTGAACTCCAAGCTCCTCCAGATCCTGATCTCCCCCTCCTCCTTTCACTCTGAATCTCTCTCTCTCTTATATAGAGATAAGAAGGCCAGAGCGTAAAGAGTTACGCACTCCCAGTTAAAATAGAATACAACTATCTTATGCTTGATGCTCTCTGGGCCCATTCTGGAACTCAGAGAGGAAATCCAGTCCGCCCATTGAATGCACTACGAAAAACAGTTCGGGCAGGCAGAAACCAGGTTGATTTCGGTGTGGCCCACAAGACTTTTCATTCTACCGCCCATCTTCCATTTAAACGGCTGGATTGAGATCTTCATTGTTTTCGGAGATTCCGCCACCTAGGAATGGATTATGGCTTCCCCACGGGACGAATGGACGGTCCAGATCGTCGGAACGATCCTCGTCATGACTGTAAAACTGTCCGCGAAATCTGGTCTTCGGACGCTGAACCAAGCCACGCGTAACAGAGCTTACGCTGAATGATTTTTTGGGGCCCACTTCAGCTGACTTTTGCGAGATCCACGCCATCCACCATCTTCGTGACAAAATTTCAACTGGAGAGAGCCGATTTTGGATTGCTGATGACGTGGCCCACCTGATTTTTCAGTTCGCCGTCCAACCTACGTTAAAGCCTTCACATATGTGCAGCGTCCAAGAAACTCAATACATAGGTCAGAGAACGGTCGGTTTCACCTCCTCGTTTCGATTAATGGCTTGGATCAACGATCGGTTTAATGATCGTGGCCCACCGAGCCTCGTTCGCAGGCTCTGGTGCGAACAGAGCTTTCGATTGCTCCGCTGTGACGGTCGGTGGGCCCCACCTTGATGTTTGCGAACAAATCCATTCCGCTCACTGTAATCTCCCCGAAAAACCGTTTAGACTGGGTCAGTTTAGCTTGGATTAGGTGTGGTCCACTTATTTTTCTGCTCCGCCGTTCATCCGGTGTTTAACGATGAAAATCGCGTGATAGCGTTCTTGCGCCAAAAGGGAAAGCTTGGACAGGGTCTTGGCCACCTCCTGGGGCAAATGGACGGATTGGATCATCGAACCAGACGAAAGGTGGGGCCCACTGAAAGAGATCAGAGTCGAGTGTCACGCCAGCGCAGAAACGGAATTCCCGTTTTTGAATGTGAGTCGGGTCAGCGTAAGCTGACCGACTCCCTTGGTTCTGTGCACCTCCAGAGTACGTGCACGGTGTGCACGCACCTCTTCATATAGGACCAACTGAGATAGTTCTTAGAAATCGGCTCCGTCTATTCATTTTATCATCTCATTTTACCCGTTGAGACCAATTGTGAAGCATATCCAAGTAGCAGATGGGCCCCAGATTTGATAATTTATGGGATGATCTAGCCGTTAGGCCACTTTCACAGAGATCCAGGAGCTGAAATTCGACATGTACGGTTCATTTATGCTCCTCAGCTCATGTATAAAGTTTCGAGCAGAACGGATGGTGGGAACCCTGTGATCTTGCATTTTGTCTGACTTTCAGGCCACTTGAGCTTCAGTTTCTCGATTTCCGCGGATCTCTGGCGAGTAATTCCGTCAATCATGGTCTGCTGGAGTCCGTCCCTTGCCTTTAGTGTCATCAGAGCATTAAATCTATGCTTTTATCATCCTTTCCAGTTCCAGCTTGTAATTGCACCTTGCATCATAAACATGATTACAACAGGCCGTTAAACAGTATTATGTTCATAAATCCAGGTCATAAATGGGGTCTGATATGCAATATTTGACCCCCAACACAACCCCCAACCAGCATTTTGCTAGTCCCGAGCAAAATATGCGAAAATTAAGTTGAGAATTACGAGATAATTCTTGTAAAGCCGAGTGATATTTTGAAAAACAATCCAGATATGAGAAATCTTAAGATTCATGAATGTTGATTATCAATTTCTCCTGGCCTCCCATGCACGGTGAATTTCATAATCAAGTTCAAATATCAATCCATAAACTAAAATAATTTTAAACATTGAGTTCCATGGGTGTAGGGTGTAATCCCGACTTTCAACATTAATATTCAATTCTCTGTTTCAGGATGTCGTTGGTAACCAACAAGAGAATTCATGATAACCAAATACTTGCCTCACAGATCATTCTTTCATTTCTCTAGTTTTTTTTTTTTTTTTTTTTTTTTTTTTTTTTTTTTAATGTCAAGATGGGAATCAAATTTTCACCTATAGGGAGCAAACCTATGGTGAAACTAGTCGCCCAACTCTTTCCAATTGTTAATCATAAAAAAATCAAATTTACACCTATAGGGAGCAAACCCATGATGTAATTCTCTTTTTATACCTTGATGGCCAAATATTTTAGGCTGGTTTCTTTCATGCTCAGTGATTACCAAGTTAACCATTCAATATCAAACTGAAATCTCAATGTGTAAGTGAGATGTGGTATGTGAAATCATGACTCAATCAATGTTTACAACTTCTAATCCTGGATTAACAATTCAAACTTAACTGTGAAATTTAACAAATACTGAATCCAAGAGTCATAAATTACCAACATCACGAATCTTAAAATTCTAAATCCAAGATGGCCGTCAAAATCACTTTGAATTCACAAGAACCTAATCTCCCACCCCCAATCCTAAAATCTACATTGTCCTCAATGTAAAAGATATGAGCATGGAATGCAGACGGGACAACAAAAGTAAAAGAGAAGTGATGGGAAGATAGTACCTGAATGATGAATCGTGAGAGACTTTCCAAGAGATCTCAACATGAGAGCGGGTAAGCACGAGAGAAAAAGTAACACCAAAAAAATAACAAGAAATAAAATCCTACCTATACCACTTTCGCAGGTGCTCTCGATTGCATTTAGCGCATGCAACAAGCCTTTAAACCCCTAGGTTTCCCCTAGTGGACGAGTTGTAGTCTCGTGAGGGTTTGCAGTAATGTTACCCACAAACATTGAACTATCTAGGAAAATGAAATAAATGGAAAAGAAAAGCTGGGTTGCCTCCCAGGAGCGCTAAGTTTAACGTCTTCAGCCAGACAACTACAGCAACTACCCTAGTCCTAAGAAAGCGATAAACCTACCTATACCTCCATCGGACTAGGAGATCAGTCTGGTAGAACAGATCGGTCGAGGCATGGACATGTCCTCTGAATCAAATTTTTCGACAAATGGCTTTAAGCGATGTCCATTTACTTTAAACTCCTTGCCATTGTCAGGATCTCTTATCTCGACAGCCCCATGAGGATATGCAGTAACAACAATGTAAGGGCCGGTCCAACGAGATCGAAGCTTACCCGAAAAGAGATGTAATCGAGAATTATACAAAAGGACTTTCTGGCCTGGCGTGAATGATTTTCGTAGAATATGTTGGTCATGAAACGCCTTCATCCTGTCCTTGTAAATTCTCGAGTTCTCGTACGCGTCGTTCCGGATTTCTTCAAGTTCATTCAACTGAAGTTTGCGTAGTGAGCCAGCGTTGTTCAGATTGAAATTTAGATTTTTGATCGCCCAGTAGGCTCTATGTTCCAACTCCACAGGTAAGTAGCAAGCTTTCCCATAGACGAGTCTAAAGGAAGACATTCCAATAGGGGTTTTAAAAGCAGTACGGTAAGCCCATAAGGCATCGGTCAATCGAATTGACCAATCCTTACGGTCAGGGTTAACCGTTTTTTCCAAAATGTGTTTGATCTCCCTATTAGAGATCTCAGCTTGCCCACTTGTCTGTGGGTGGTATGGGGTGCTCACCTTATGAGAGATACCGTATTTCTTCATTAAACTCTCGAATGGCCTATTACAAAAGTGTGAGCCCCCATCACTAATAATGGCTCGAGGCGTTCCAAATCGGGAAAGGATGTTCTCTTTTAGGAATTTAATGACCGTGCGATGGTCATTATTCCGACATGGAATCGCTTCGACCCATTTAGTGACATAGTCTACGGCAAGCAAAATATATAAATTTTCAAAAGATTAGGGGAATGGTCCCATGAAATCGATGCCCCAGCAATCAAATGCCTCTATGATAAGAATGGGATTCAAGGGCATCATATTTCGACGGGACAATGCTCCCAATTTCTGACAACGCTCACAAGCTTTACAAAACTCATGAGTGTCCCTGAACATAGTGGGCCAATAGAAGCCACACTGCAGAATCTTGGCCGTGGTCTTTTTTGCAGAAAAGTGACCACCACAGGCCTGTGAGTGACAAAAGGAGATGACACTCTGATGCTCGTCGTCTGGCACACATCTCCTCAAAATTTGGTCTGGGCAATATTTAAACAAGTATGGATCATCCCAGAAGAATTTGCGCACCTCGGTGAAAAATTTCTTCTTATCTTGCGCAGTCCAATGTGTCGGTATGGAACCTGTAGCAAGATAATTAGCAATATCAGCGAACCAAGGTGAATGGGAGACACTGAACAGTTGTTCATCCGGGAACATGTCATTGATATGGGTCGCCTCAAGGAATCAGAGGTATTAAGGCGAGAAAGGTGATCGGCCACTACGTTCTCTACTCCCTTTTTATCTTTAATTTCCAAATCAAATTCTTGGAGTAGAAGGATCCATCGTATCAGGCGGGGCTTAGAATCATTCTTAGAAAGAAGATACTTCAGTGCCGCATGATCTGTATAAATAATGATCTTGGATCCAATCAGGTAGGACCTAAATTTGTCCAAGGCGAACACTACGGCTAAGAGTTCTTTTTCCGTAGTCGAGTAGTTCACTTGGGCAGGATTTAAAGTCCTACTCGCGTAATGGATGACACAGGGCCTCTTATCTTTTCTCTGGCCTAGAACCGCTCCAAGAGCATAATCAGAGGCATCGCACATAAGCTCAAAAGGAAGGCTCCAGTCGGGTGGCTGCATGATGGGTGCAGTGGTTAACATGCCTTTAAGCTTGGTGAAAGCTTCCTGGCATTGCTCAGTCCACTCGTATGGAACATCCTTTTGAAGAAGATTACATAAAGGGCGAGAGAGGAGACTAAAGTCCTTTATGAATCGCTCTAAAAAATCCTCGCGTGTCCTAAGAAGGATCGCACGTCCCTGATGTTCTTAGGTGGAGGTAGGTTAGAGATAAGATCGATTTTTGCCTTATCTACCTCAATTCCCTTGGACGAGATGATATGTCCAAGGA
This sequence comes from Magnolia changhungtana, assembly GCA_030180095.1. NCBI lineage: Eukaryota > Viridiplantae > Streptophyta > Magnoliopsida > Magnoliales > Magnoliaceae > Magnolia > Magnolia changhungtana. The sequence continues at coordinate 462,240 of JASAUF010000462.1, read as the reverse complement.
CAATTCCCTTATGAACCATGAAATGGCACTTCTCCCAATTAAGTACCAGGTTCTTTTCTTCACATCTTTTCAGCACACATTTAAGACTTTCCAAGCACTCGCTGAAAGATGAACCATAGACAGAGAAATCGTCCATGAAGACCTCTAAATATTGCCCCACCATATCAGAAAAGATACTCAACATACATCGCTGAAAGGTGGCAGGGGCATTACATAGTCCAAATGGCATCCTTCGGTAAGCAAAGGTGCCGTAGGGACATGTAAATGTGGTCTTTTCCTGGTCCTCAGGGGCGATTTCAATCTGATTGTAGCCCGAATACCCGTCAAGGAAACAGTAATAGGAATGACCAGCTAGCCTTTCTAAGATTTGATCAATGAAGGGCAAAGGAAAGTGATCCTTCCTTGTGACGGTATTCAACTTCCTGTAGTCAATGCACATTCTCCAACCAGTAGTGACTCTGGTTGGCACGAGTTCATTATTAGCATTGGCTACGATGGTGATTCCGGACTTCTTAGGAACCACCTGAGTTGGACTCACCCATTGACTATCAGATATAGGGTATATGATACCCACATCTAATAGTTTGAGAACCTCGGCCTTGACCACTTCCTTCATGTTTGGATTTAGTCTACGTTGTGGTTGCCGAGCGGTTTTCGCATTTTCCTCAAGATATATGTGGTGAGTACAAATCGAGGGATCGATTCCCTTGAGGTCCGCTATCGTCCATCCTAGGGCTCCTTTATGCTCAATGAGAGTAGATATGAGCATACTCTCCTGTTCTTCCTCCAGGTGGGCCGAGATCACCACCGGGTATGTCTCATCTTGACCTAAATAGGCATATTTCAAATCAGAGGGCAAAGGTTTTAGGTCAAGCTTCGGTGCCTTGAGGTTAGACGGTAGAGGCACTACATCAGTTTGTGGCAATTTTTCAAATTGTGGCCTCCACCGGTTAACTTCAAGTACCGGTGCAGTATCAAGCAAGGCACACGTCTCCCTAATCATATCATCATCAAACTCATGGGAGTGGGCCAAGCACGTCTCTAGAGGATCAGAGGATAAGGTAAGGGGTGTCCTATCTTCCACGAAAGTATCAATCATGTTAATGTCGTGGACATCGTCATCATCCTCTGCGTTGCTGCCATTATTGAAAAAGATATTTGACTCCAATGTCAAATTTCCAAAAGACATAGTCATGACACCATTCCTGCAATTGATGATTGCATTTGATGTGGCAAGGAATGGGCGACCAAGAATGACGGGAATCTGAGTGCTCATGTTGTTGATGGGTTCGGTGTCCAAGATGATAAAATCTACAGGGTAGTAAAATCTATCGACTTGGACTAACACATCCTCAATAATCCCTCTTGGTACACGAACAGTTCGATCAGCAAGTTGTAGTGTGGTTAGGGTAGGTTTTAGCTCACCCAAACCTAACTGTTTGTATACCGAGTAGGGAATTAGATTGACGCTCGCTCCCAAGTCAAGAAGTGCATGATCAATTCGATGGTTCCCGATTACACATGATATGGTTGGGCTACCGGGATCCTTAAATTTCTGCGGCACGTCTTGCTTCAGGATGGCACTCACTTTCTCAGTCAAGAAGATCTTCTTTTGAATGCTTTGCCGTCTTTTGGTCGTACATAGGTCTTTCAGAAATTTTGCATATAGAGGAACCTGTTTTACGACATCAAGTAGAGGAATGTTGACTTTCACTTGTTTCAACACCTCCAGAATATCCTGAGAGTTGGAAAGACGTTTTGGTGCAACCAACCGTTGGGGAACGGAGAGCAATTGGCTTCTCTAGAAGTTCCTGCCTAAATTTTGTGGGACATCACGAGATCCATCATTATTGTCCTCTTCTGGTTCTTGAGGCTTTTCGGGCCTAACCGGAAGGGTTTTATCAATGATCTTCCCACTCCTAAGAGTGGTGATGGATTTAGCGTGTCCCATTTGATTTGAAGAGCTTTGGGATCATTTATCTCGTATTGCGGTTTAGGATTGGGGAGCGGTTGTGCGGGAAGCATCCCCTTTTCTATAACCGTCATACATGAATCTATTTTCTCGCATAAAGTCTCGTAAGTCCACGCACTTTGCCCGAGTCGCTCTCTTGTATGGAATTTTGAACCGGTTCTTCTTGAGGTTTCCCACGATTTGGATTTTGATTGAAGAAACTTTGAGGGGTAGCATTTGTCCATTCCTCCAACTAAAATTTGGATGATTTCTCCAACCAGGATTGTATGTATTGGAGGTAGATCCATTGAAAGGTCTTTGATAGTTATTTACGGCATTGGCTTGCTCATTCAACACTCCTCGAAAGGCAGATATGGTGGGACAATTTTCAGTTGTGTGAATATTGCAATCACAGATGCCGCAAACAATTTCATTAACCTTCTCCTTCTTTCCTTCTATGGCCTCGACTCTTCGAGTGAGATTAGTCACTTTAAAATTCACATCGTCCTCTTCTTTCAGGAGATATACTCCACCTTTCTCCTTAGATTGAGTTGGCCTAGGCGTGGTGTTTGATTTTGGGTAATGGTCCCATGATTGTGCATTCTCGGCAAGTCTATCGAGGTAATCCCATACCTCGTCGACCTCTTTATTCATGAATTCACCATTACACATTGTCTCGACCAGTTGGCGCATGGAAGATGTCAGTCCATCATAGAAAAAATTTGTAATGCGCCACATTTCAAAACCGTGTTGTGGGCATGAACCGACAAGATCCTTGAACCTTTCCCAACATTGGTAGAATGTTTCATCTTCCTTTTGGGCGAAGTTCATGATTGCCTTTCTGAGGGTAATTGTTTTATGGTGTGGGAAAAATTTCTTTATGAATTCCCTCTGCAAATCATTCCATGTGCCAATGGATCTAGGACGCAGTGAATGTAACCACGTCTTAGCCTTCTCTTTCGGGGAAAAAGGAAAGAGTTTCACTGATTGTATCCTCGGATACATTGGGAAAGTATAAGGTGGCTATGATCTCATCGAACTCTTTCAAATGTAAGTATGGACTTTCGATTCAAGCCCATGGAATTTAGGAAGGAGTTGGATAACTCCGGCTTGATGTCCATATGTCCTGTGTTTTCAGGAAAAATCATGCATGAGGGCGTGCTCACCCCCGCCGGTTGTAAATAATCTCGTAAGGTATGAGGCGGGGGTGCTTGAAGCACCTCATTCTCATCATGTACTTCCTCATCCATCTGTTGAGGTAGTGCTTGAGGTTGATTTTCAGCCATAACCTCAATTAACTCAGGGGAATTCGAGCGATGTCTAATCCTGCGATGGACAGTCAACCCCTCAACTAACCCTCCTTCAGTCAAGAGACGTCGAGTGTCGTCACGGGCCCACTTGGGCATGAAACACTCGCAGCCCTCAGTTAAATTCTAAACCTAATCCTAAGAAAGAAAATGAAAATCTAGAAAGAAAGAGAGGGTTGGGAGGAAGTTACCAAATTGGAGTCCCTAAGCTAAAGACCTGCAAAATAAAACAAAATAAGTTAGTTTAAAATAGAAGAAATTTCTAGAGCAAATCAAATCTAAAGAGTTAGGAAATCTAGCAAATCAGAAAGAGTTTACCAAATTAGAAGTTCTATCTTAACAACCTACAGAATAAGAAATATGTTAGTTCTATGAAAAATAGAAAACAAAATTAAAAATTTAAAATTAGTAAAATCCTAATCTTAAACTAACTCTAAAACTAATTAATTTCGAAATTAGTAGCACGTCAACCCAAAGAACGGCGCCAAAAACTTGTTCACACCCCAAGTGCAGGGTTGTGATGTAGTAATAAACTCGGTAAGACCGAGGTCGAATCCCAAGGGACTGATACTTGTACGCTTTCTAAAAATAACCAAATCTAGAATTAGGCTAAGATGAAATCTAAACCAATTATGATTTGAGGAATAATGGTGAAATAATTAATCTAAAATTTAAGAAAAATCAGAGAAGGGAAACTAGGGATTCAGAGGATCCACTTGTAGAGATCAGGGAGATCTTATGCCTGTATTACAAATCAGGAAAATTAACTGAACTGCCATTGATATGGATTTCAAGAGATGAAAAGTATATGAATTAGAATGGATTCCATCACCAAACCATGCCCAGGAGACAAAGCAAACAACAGAATTAATCTAATTACCAACCAATCAATATGCCATGAAAGTTAGGAAGGGTACCGACATCCAACCATGCCCAAGAGACGATGGTGAACAATAGGGCTTCCTGACGTCATAAACATAAAGAGGAAAAGAACATGCTCAAAGCCATTGCAGACCCATTGTAATTTCAGTCACAACAGACCATTAAAGACTGAAAACATTCCTTTAATAAAAACCCAAATCAACATCAAATTCAGTCTAAACAAAGGCACAAGCAAAGAGGTGTCCCATCACGCTACAAGCTTCACCTCTTAGCCCTAGCTAAGAGGTTTAGCCACACATAGACATGGTGGACTAAATCTCTAAAAAAATAAAATAATTAACAAGAAACAAACTCTTTTTCTGTCTCTCTCTCCTCACGTCTGCCCCAAGCTGAACTCCAAGCTCCTCCAGATCCTGATCTCCCCCTCCTCCTTTCACTCTGAATCTCTCTCTCTCTTATATAGAGATAAGAAGGCCAGAGCGTAAAGAGTTACGCACTCCCAGTTAAAATAGAATACAACTATCTTATGCTTGATGCTCTCTGGGCCCATTCTGGAACTCAGAGAGGAAATCCAGTCCGCCCATTGAATGCACTACGAAAAACAGTTCGGGCAGGCAGAAACCAGGTTGATTTCGGTGTGGCCCACAAGACTTTTCATTCTACCGCCCATCTTCCATTTAAACGGCTGGATTGAGATCTTCATTGTTTTCGGAGATTCCGCCACCTAGGAGTGGATTATGGCTTCCCCACGGGACGAATGGACGGTCCAGATCGTCGGAACGATCCTCGTCATGACTGCAAAACTGTCCGCGAAATCTGGTCTTCGGACGCTGAACCAAGCCACGCGTAACAGAGCTTACGCTGAATGATTTTTTGGGGCCCACTTCAGCTGACTTTTGCGAGATCCACGCCATCCACCATCTTCGTGACGAAATTTCAACTGGAGAGAGCCGATTTTGGATTGCTGATGACGTGACCCACCTGATTTTTCAGTTCGCCGTCCAACCTACGTTAAAGCCTTCACATATGTGCAGCGTCCAAGAAACTCAATACATAGGTCAGAGAACGGTCGGTTTCACCTCCTCGTTTCGATTAATGGCTTGGATCAACGATCGGTTTAATGATCGTGGCCCACCGAGCCTCGTTCGCAGGCTCTGGTGCGAACAGAGCTTTCGATTGCTCCGCTGTGACGGTCGGTGGGCCCCACCTTGATGTTTGCGAACAAATCCATTCCGCTCACTGTAATCTCCCCGAAAAACCGTTTAGACTGGGTCAGTTTAGCTTGGATTAGGTGTGGTCCACTTATTTTTCTGCTCCGCCGTTCATCCGGTGTTTAACGATGAAAATCGCGTGATAGCGTTCTTGCGCCAAAAGGGAAAGCTTGGACAGGGTCTTGGCCACCTCCTGGGGCAAATGGACGGATTGGATCATCGAACCAGACGAAAGGTGGGGCCCACTGAAAGAGATCAGAGTCGAGTGTCACGCCAGCGCAGAAACGGAATTCCGTTTTTGAATGTGAGTCGGGTCAGCGTAAGTCCGACCGACTCCCTTGGTTCTGTGCACCTCCAGAGTACGTGCACGGTGTGCACGCACCTCTTCATATAGGACCAACTGAGATAGTTCTTAGAAATCGGCTCCGTCTATTCATTTTATCATCTCATTTTACCCGTTGAGACCAATTGTGAAGCATATCCAAGTAGCAGATGGGCCCCAGATTTGATAATTTATAGGATGATCTAGCCGTTAGGCCACTTTCACGGAGATCCAGGAGCTGAAATTCGACATGTACGGTTCATTTATGCTCCTTAGCTCATGTATAAAGTTTCGAGCAGAACGGATGGTGGGAACCCTGTGATCTTGCATTTTGTCTGACTTTCAGGCCACTTGAGCTTCAGTTTCTCGATTTCCGCGGATCTCTGGCGAGTAATTCCGTCAATCATGGTCTGCTGGAGTCCGTCCCTTGCCTTTAGTGTCATCAGAGCATTAAATCTATGCTTTTATCATCCTTTCCAGTTCCAGCTTGTAATTGCACCTTGCATCATAAACATGATTACAACAGGCCGTTAAACAGTATTATGTTCATAAATCCAGGTCATAAATGGGGTCTGATATGCAATATTTGACCCCCAACAATGTGCCTAATAATTTATTAAAAAATATTATTTTTCACAGATAAATATCAATTTCCATTTAAAATTTCATTTTCACAGATAAATTACATTTTTTTTCAAAATGAATATTTTTTTACTCTTAATTTTTCTTTGAAAACTTTTAACAAAATATCATTTTTATCATAAAATATTTCAAAAAATAAATTAAAATACAAATTCTGAATTTTTATTTTCAAAATATATTGAAATTTCACATTTTTTAATTTTTTTCCCAAAAATTCCAAAATGCCGATTTTTTTCTTCAAAAGCATCATGTTGTTTTCAACTTTTCAATTTTTTTAAAAAATTATATATATATTTCCAAAATCTTAGTGTTTTTATAAATAACTTTCTTTTAATTTTGAATTTTGAACATTTTCAATTATTTTTTCAAAATCACAAAAATTTCCAACTTATTTATTTTTCGTTTCAAAATATTTGTTTTTTGATAAAGTATCGATTTTTTAATGTCGTTTTATTTTAAAATTTTTCAATTCTTTTTCACTTCTCCATTTTTTTAAAAGTATTTTATTTGAACTTGTCAGTAAAAATGGATGAACATAATGGATGAAATACATACATCATGGTGGGACCCACATAGCACCGAAACTAGCCAACGGGCGGGTGGCAGAGGAGTAGCCATTCTGTTCCCATCCATGCTCGTATTTGTGGTGCGATCCATTTAATCTTTGGAAATGATTCATTTTTGGAATAATTCTCTGAAATGATCTCGAAAAATGGATGAACGGTGTGGGTTGATCCCAAATTTTCGGTAAATCCAAAACTCAAGTGGACAATGCCACACGAAACAATATAGAATAATGATTTCCACTATTGATACTTTCCTTGGGCCCACATTAATAACGTTTATTTGACATCCAACCTATTCATAATATCAAATATATATGAATGAAGAGAAAACACAATTTGATTTAAACATATGAAGTAATTTACTCTTCAATCTGTACTAATTGATTGTCCAAAAATGATTAAATGTTCAATTAGTGGATGTGCCTAATAATTTATTAAAAAATATTATTTTTCATAGATAAATATCAATTTCCATTTAAAATTTCATTTTCACAGATAAATTACATTTTTTTTCAAAATGAATATTTTTTTACTCTTAATTTTTCTTTGAAAACTTTTAACAAAATATCATTTTTATCATAAAATATTTCAAAAAATAAATTAAAATACAAATTCTGAATTTTTATTTTCAAAATATATTGAAATTTCACATTTTTTAATTTTTTTCCCAAAAATTCCAAAATGCCGATTTTTTTCTTCAAAAGCATCATGCTGTTTTCAACTTTTCAATTTTTTTAAAAAATTATATATATATTTCCAAAATCTTAGTGTTTTTATAAATAACTTTTTCTTTTAATTTTGAATTTTGAACATTTTCAATTATTTTTTCAAAATCACAAAAATTTCCAACTTATTTATTTTTCGTTTCAAAATATTTGTTTTTTGATAAAGTATCGATTTTTTAATGTCGTTTTATTTAAAAAATTTTCAATTCTTTTTCACTTCTCCATTTTTTTAAAACTATTTTATTTGAACTTGTCAATTTTTATTGAACTTCACATTTTTATTTTTATTTTCAAATTTCAAACTCTCATTTTCTTTTTAAAAATATTTTCATTTTTCAACATTGTGAAAATTTTCACATTTCTTAAAATATTTTTAATTTTCTTTTTCAGAATATTATTTTTTCTCAAAATCAAATGCTTTTTTTTTTTTCAAATTTATCAACTTTATTAAATTTCTTTTTTTTGTCCCCACAAAATAGATTTTTATTAAATCAAGATTTTTATTTTTTCAAAATCTAATTTTTTTCACAAACGTTATTAAAATTTTTTAACTTCTCAATATTCTTTTTCATGTGATATTACAAATCATTAAAATATTAGTTTTAATTAAAAAATTAAAATAAAAATTCCACTCATTTAATATAAAAACAAAATAAAACTTTTTTTTTGCATTCAATTAGTTGTTAAAAAATAATCTTACATACAAATATGTACAATTAAACCACAAAAATTCTATTAAAAAACAATTATTAGACTACAAAAAAAAATTAAATTTCCACCAAATTCAAAAATAATAATAATAAGGCAAGTCCTTTTACGACGGACCTGATCCGTCGCAAAATTATCTGAAAAGCGCGTATTTTGGGACGGATTTAATCCGTCGCCTAGTTACGACGGACAAAAATCCGTCGTAAATCAGATTTTAGCGACGGATTTTGGTCCGTCCCTAAATCCGGATATCCTGGAAAGGCGAGTTTAGCGACGGATTTTTCCGTTAGCGACGGATTAGATCCGTCGTTAAACCACAAGATTTTTGCGACGGACCAAGTCCGTCGCAAAAATACGTCACAAATTGACCTTTTTGGCGTAGTGTTCATGATTAGTCTTTCGAAAAATATTTTGAAAAATTGTTTTGAGAACTTTCAAATGGCACTACGCCAAAAAGGCCAATTTGCGACATAATTTGGCGACGGACTTCGTCCGTCGCTAAAATCTCTTAGTTTTACAATGGATTTAATCCGTCGCTAACGGAAAAAGTCCGTCACTAAACTTCCCTTTCTCGAATATCCGTAGTCCGAACGTCGCGGAATTTAGCAACGGACCGAAATCCGTCGCTAAAATCTGATTTACGATGGTTTGTCCGTTGTAACTAGGCGACGGATGAAATCCGTCGCAAATTTTGATTTGGCGACGGAAACTAGGTTGAAAATTCCCGCCCAAAATACAAAATGGCGCGCTTTTCAGGTGATTTTGCGACGGATCAGATCCGTCGTAAAAGGACTTGCCTTAACATTAATTTTTTTTTCATTTTTTTAAAAGAATATGGTGGAAAATTAAGTTTTTTTGTAGTCTAATAATTGTTTTTTAATAGAATTTCAGTGGTTTAATTGTAGATATTTGTATGTAAGATTATTTTTTAACAACTGATTGAATGCAAAAAGGAAATTTATTTTGTTTTTATATCAAATGAGTGGAATTTTTATTTTCATTTTTTAATTAAAACTAATATTTAAATGATTTGTAATATCACATGAAAAAGAATATTGAGAATAAAAAATTTAACAATGTTAGAGAAAAAAATGAGATTTTGAAAAAATAAAAATCGTGATTTAATAAAAATCTATTTTGTGGGAAAAAAGAAGAATATTGAATAAAGTTGATAAATTTGAAAAAAAAAACATTTGATTTTAAGAAAAAAATAATATCCTGAAAAAGAAAATTAAAAATATTTTTAAAAATGTTAAAATTTTCAATGTTGAAAAATGAAAATATTTTGAAAAAGAAACTGAGAGTTTGTATTTTGAAAAATGAAATAAAATTGAGAAGTTTGATAAAAATCGTTTAGTTCGAATAAAATGCATGCTTTTAAAAAAATGGAGAAGTTAAAAAGAATTGAAAATTTTAAAATAAAACGATATTAAAAAATTGATACTTAATAAAAAAACAAACATTTTGAAACGAAAAATAAAAAGTTAAAAAAATTTGTGATTTTGAAAAATAATTGAAAATGTTAAATATTTGAAATTAAAAGAAAAAGTTATTTATAAAAACAATGAGATTTTGAAAAAAAATATATCATTTTAAAAAAGAAAATTAAAAAGTTGAAAACAAAATGATGCCTTTGAAGAAATATATCGGCATTTTGGAATTTTTGGGAAAAATAAAAAATAAAATTTGTGAAAATTTTACAGTTTTTGAAAATAAAAATTCAGAATTTGTATTTTAATTTTTCTAAAAAATATTTTATAAAAAAAATGATATTTTGTTAAAAGTTTTCAAAGAAAAATTAAGAGTAAAAAAATATACATTTTGAAAAAAATGTTATTTTTAAATGGAAATTGAAATTTATCTGTGAAAAATAAATTAATAAATTATCAGGCACATCCACTAATTGAATAATTAACTGTTTTTGGACAATCAAGACTCAAAAAATGACAAGGATATAAACCTAAGGTGGACCACATCATAGGAAACTAATATTGATTGGATATCCACCATTAAAATCCTCTCCAGGCCCAATGTACTGTTTATTTGACATTCAATCTGTTGATTAGATCATATAGGCCCTTCTGAAGGGGAAAAACAAAGATCAGCTTGATCCAAAACTTTTATGGCCCCCAAAAGTTTTCAATGGTAAATGTTCAATCCCCCACTACTTTTTTCAGTGTGGTCCACTTGATTGTTAGATCTGTCTTATTTTTTGTCTCTAGCTTTAGGACGAGCTCGCTAGTTGGATGGACAGTTTGGATATAACACATACCTCACGATGGGACCCACAGAATTTGCTGACGTCAGCCAATTCTCACTCCATTTCGCCGGCCCTAAAACGATCTCTGTTTCTCTCTCCCTCTCATACGCTCTCCTCTTCATCTGTCCCTCTCCCAGTGTCGGCCCTAAAATGATATCTGTCTCTCTCCCTCTCGTCCGCTCTCCTCTCCATCTGTCCCTCTCCCAGCGCCGGCCCTACAGATCTCTCCCACCTCTCTCTTCCTGTCGATCTCTTCACGAACATTGAGGTAACTCTCTCTCTCTCTCTCAATCGATTGATAGTGGTGGTTCTCTCAGTCTCTCTCTCAATCGATTGATAGTGGTGGTTCTCTCTCGATCTCTCTCTCAATCTCTCTCTCCCAGCGCTAGCCCTAAACCCCCTGGATTCGAAACCCCCATGATTGGAAACCCCCTGGATTCGGAACCCCCTGGATTCGAAACCCCCATGATTGGACACCCCTTGAATTCGAAACCCCCTGGATTCGAAACCCCCTGGATTTGTGTTTTTGAAAATTTGATATTTCCGTTGGAATTTGTGGAGGTTGGTTTTGTAGGATTTTAATGGATGTTGGCATCAAAATGGCTAAGTCCAGGCCCTATTATGAAAATCATCATAAGTCCAGGCTCCCTCAACCCGACCTGTTTGCACCCCTAGCCATGGTTTAGTAATCTAGACCATCGATCCGCTGCATCCCATCATGGATGGACCGTGCTTGAAAAATCTCCTCAGTAAGGTGATCATAACCTTTTGATTTGTGGCTAATAGATGGCTTCAAGAGAGACATTAAGGGTCAATGATCCATGGTGGGTTACAACAGACTAATGGTCTGGATTACCGAACCCTGGGCCCCACTTGTTAGAATTGATAACCAACGTCTACCACACCACAAAAAACCTTGGATTGGATTCCTATGATTCTTCTTGCTTTTAAACATCTGACTTTCTTTTTTTGGCTACAAAGTATCATTGAAATGGCTTTTTATTTATTTTCAAAATTAGTCTTTATTAGGCCATTGACCAAGATGGACGTACACCTTGAGCAGTAACACAAACAGGATCATCCTGTAGCATCCATAAGTAAAACAAAGTAAATCAGCTGTAATTAAGCAATAAATAAATAAGATAGTGCTAGAGCTTCAAGCACAATGAGTTGAATTTGGACATGTGGTCAGTTGATCAATCTGGACCATCCAATTGGTCAACTTACATTCCATTGTTAAGGTGAAAAAACACTCCAATCAGATGATCCTATTCCTACAAAGGAAGCTTGCCACGGACGCCGGTGCTTTAAAGGAGATTGTGTGTTTGAACCCTCACCGTTTCTACATTTTATAAAATAAAACTCTTCAGGTGAGTGACTTCGTTCAAGTTGTTCCCAGTTGACTGAGTCATGAGTCGAGTTGATGAGTAACACCAAGTTGAGACTGAGTCTCACGGTCAAGTTTACCATATGTTTACCTTGATTTCTAATATTCTAGCACAAGCTTACATTCATACATTAAACAAGTTTGTATTCCCTAGTAGTTGATATAAAAGACGGTTTTTTTTTTCCCCACTCCTAGTCTTGTCAACCCATAAAGACATTTTGAGGAACATATTTGTAGCCCAAATACACAGTTCACTTGGACAGATTTGAGGTCATAACACACTGTCCACTTAGACATATTTGAGCTTCAAACTTGTTATCCACAATGGACAGCTTTGAGGCCCAACCTCACTGTCCAAAACGGACAGATTTGGGTCCAATGTCATTGTCTGAATTGGACAGATTTGGGGTCTAATCTCACCAAAGAAAATGGATTTGGAGTCCATTCTTGGGTATCCTTGAACGTCTGATTGGAGGTCTATTTTGGACTGTGAAGGCTGGCCTAAAATGATTCAGATCCGAAACTCAAGTGAGCCACACGATAGGAAGAAGCGGGTAGGGAAATGCCTACCATTGAAACCTCCCAGCAGTCCGTGATATTTATATGCCATCAATATAGTTCATAAGTTCATTCCCACTGGGATGAACTGAAAACACATGATCCAAAACTTCTATGAACCCACAATTGTTTCAATGGTGGATATTCAATCCTCACTTTTCCTGTCATGGGGCCCACTTGAGTTTTGGATTTGCTTATTTTGGGCCCTTGTTTCAACATGATCTGGAAAAACAGATGGATGGGTTGGATTTCTCACAAACATAAGAGGGCCCTTTAAATGCCTATGAAAGCCTTTGGGTAACTTCCTGCTATGGGAGCTAGGGGGGCCCACTTTGAAGTTTGTGAGAAAATAGATGGATGGGTTGGATTTCTCACAAACATAAGAGGGCCCTTTAAATGCCTATGAAAGCCTTTGGGTAACTTCCTGCTATGGGAGCTAGGGGGGCCCACTTTAAATGCCTATGAAAGCCTTATGGATGCTACAGCTAAAGTATCATTGAAATGGCTACAAATTTTTTTTTACCCTTCTTGTAGTGTGGATGCATTTTCGTCAGGACTACTTGGCAGTAAGAGTGAGGTGGATGTAAGTTCTGTAGCCAGGATAGGGTTTTGCACTTTCAAAACTATTAAGTAGTGTTTATTGGTTGACCTAACCCGTCACAACCCAACTCAGGCTTATATATACATAATTATACCATATATACATGTATTTTCTTTCTTCGTTCTTCTTTTTTTCCCTTTCCCTTATTATTATTATTATTATTATTATTATTATTATTATTATTATTATTATTATTATAGTTTGTTTTGGGCATTGGGCCGGGCTGAGTCATTTGGCCCAACCCATTGATAGCCTATATAGTAGGTCAGGTTGGCTTGGGTTCAACACAAGCCCGACCAATTTACTTAAATGGGTCACGTTTCTAGGCCCAGCCCAGCTCTGCTCTACCTAATCATCACCCTAAATTATCTCATCTCACTAATATCAATAGGTGTTTTGGGCCCACACTCATTTATACACAACTGTCAACATGGCACATCTGTCTGTCCGATGTCAAAGCCATGTATCAGATAGGTCCCACGAAGGCCCACCTCTTATCAGAGTAGAGACTCATGGCAAGTTTCTTTGACCGTTCATTGTCTCCATACATGTTGTGGTTCACCTCATATCTTGATTTTCACCAGCCAGATTTTTGGGCCAGGTCTGCCTGGTGGGAACGGGACCCACCAGGTTTTGGTTTATTTTTATTTTTATTTTCTTAAAGTTATGGGCTTTTGGATATTTGATGGGTTTCTCAGACATTTTGGAGAGTAGTCATAACTTGATTTCTTTTAGTATCACAACTTGCTCTTGCCATCCATCTGATTCCTGGATATGTGCATGCCTTCACATGTCTTTATTTTTATTTTTATTTTGTTTTGGTTTCGCAGGTATTTATAGCTTTCAGTCCTTGACCAATGAATCATCAAGCTTTGCTCGTATGAGCATGAGGTTTGAATATAATGCTCTGAAGTGATGAGTCATAGAATTCAAGTATTGAAATGAATGGTTCTCTAGTTTGACATATTGATGCCTGCTATCTATTGAATTAATCCTCTATTGGATTTGATAAATTGGTAAAGTAGTCACGCCAATTTGGTTTTTGTTCATACCTTCTTTTTTGTTACTTAATTGTTCTATTGAATTTGAATTTCATATAATATAATTTTTTGTGTGTGATTGAAATTGTATTAGTGGTTTATCTTGACTTCATCTCCGAGGTTTGATCATTGTAGCTGTGCAATTTGTTTTGTATGTCCCACTCTGTGAGACCCGACCTGAGTTCTCATGTGTGCATGTGTGTGCATAAGTGTACATTTCGTTCATTTTGGTCCCGCGGTCCTACCGGTTGAATCCCGGCGACCCACGACCCTTGGATTATGTTGTAGCCATCCTTAAGTTTGGTCACATAGACCCGACACGGATTGACCCGAGACACATGTCATCTTATCCGTATCGGTGCCGCGATTCTAACGCCGCGTCCCACGCGTTAATCCGACGTGTACATCTCAAGTTATGAGCATTTCATCATGTGGCCCACTTTTTGTACAAATGTATGTGGACCCCACTCCTCCATGGCATAATTTTCCATGCACACCACACACACACACTACACTATTGCATGGAATAAACACTACCCACCCTAAACACTACCCACACCTAACCTACCCTAGCAACATTGTTATTGTCACCATAGGTTATGATTACTTCCCTTAAAAGGCTTTTCCCTCTCTTTCCCTCTCATTTCTCTCTCTCTCTCTCTTCTCTTCTTCTCCAGCAATTCCTCCATTTTCTCCAGCCCCTTCTCCCTAAAATACCTTCTCATCTAAACCTTCTCACTTGATCTTAGTCATTGATCCATATTGCTTGGAGCCTCTAGATGATGGTGATGTAAGTTTCAAGGTTGATCTAGGTGGGTGCTCTTAGATCCTTCTTCATTTCTTTCTTAAGAGCTTGTGGGACCCATCAAGTGGTGATGGAGGTCCCTCATGTCTCCATGGTTGAGGCCAATGGCCCTTTTTCCTTGCATGCATGATCCATGGATGGGGCCATTCTCCATGGACCCCATTATAGCATTTTCCTTTGATGCATGTCATTTTCCTCTCTTGTGGCTGGATTATTTTTATTTTCCATTATTCTATTCTTGATTTCCTGATGTGTGTGGCCCACTTAGTGGCCCCGGAATATCCAGACCGTCCAAGCAAAGTGGACGCCCATGGCTGTCCATTCCTTGGACATTGGCACTCTATTTGCTCCATTTTGGGCACATGCAATGGGTTTTATGGAGGGGGTATGGTCTGGATGTTTATTGGGCCCACTGGGGTGGTCCATACCACAATTTCCATGGATTGATTTCCTCTTTTTATAGTGATTATAATTATTTTAATTCAGTATTATGTTGCTGTCCAAAAGCCATCTGGACAGATTTTTGAGCTGTCTTAAGCTCAGTTTTGGGGATGATTGGTGGGGTGTTTGGTCCCATTTGATATATACCTCTTAAAGGTGAGGATCTCACCTAGATGTTCCCCAAATTTCACCATCATCCGTCCCTTTTTGATCACCCAAAAGAGTGGGCCAAGGAGGGTGGATAGTCCAGATTTTCTGGACTGTCTAGCAACTGTGCTTGCTGTACAAACATAATTATCAGTCTGTTTCTGAAATGGTGGGCCACCTTTGTGGACCCCACCTTGTTGTATACTTGTGTAGGGATGTTGGTCCTACATTTTCTTAAAATTTGGCAGACTTGGGCCCACTCTAATGGGGTGCACAAATCAGGGGCAGCAGCATTGTTTCAGCAGCAGAATTGTTTTTGAAATACCTTGCTGTCCATAAATTGTAGGAGTTAAATAAAATACTTTTAATATCTCAAAAATTATAAAATTTTGCAGAGAGGTGTCTCACCCATGTTAGAGCCTACCTGAAAAATTTTAGGGCCAATGGACCCCATTTGGGCATCCAAAAGGGTGGGCCAATATAGTGGGCTCCCAGAAATTTCTGCTATGCAGTCCAGCAGCATAGTTTCATAAAAATAAATTTAAAAAAAATATTTTCTCTGAAGGTGGGCCATATTTCTTAGTCCCACCTTGTTGTGGGATTGATGAGGGACCTTGGGTCCAAATTTCAAGAATTTTGGAGGCCCAGAACCCACCCATTTGATGGCCCAAATTCAGGACAGTTATATTCCAGCAGTATTTCACCCTGTACAGATTATATTCTTTAAATAAATTAAAATACTTCTGAGTATCTAAAAATTATGAAAATTTACAGGGAGGTAGTAAACTCATGGTAGGACCTACCTACCAAATTTCAGGTCTAATGGACCCTTGTACACACCGTGGCAAGGCCCGGACTGGCCCACCACATTGGGACGTCCAGGCCAGTCCGATTTTCTGGATAGCTTGTTTTATTCAAATTAATTAAATTATTTATAGATGTCCAAAAATTTTGAAATTTTGTGGGGTTGTGTTTTACCTATGGAAGGACAATCCTACAAATTTTCAGGGCCATCAGGCCCCTGGACTGACCGTGGTATGACCTGTAAGTTGGGTCAGTTTTGGGCCAAATACCCAGGCCCAAATGACTAACCACCATGGCATGCCCCTACCTTGGGCTACTGGGCCTGCATTCTAACGGCATGGCCCACTTGAAGTAAGTGTTGTATATCCCCCTTCTTATCTGGTGGGACCCACTGTGATATGTGTGGGTCACCATGGGTCAGTAACCCATTTAAATTAAATAAATTTCTGGACTCCAGCAGGCCCAGGAAGTGGGTGGGCTGGAATTCCAGCAAGGGGCCCAAATTTGTGCATAGTTGATCTTTTGGAGCCGTGGCGGCCCACCAGATTTAAGGGAGTGTTGCACACACTCTTTGCCCTCCTTCGTTAGACATTTTGGGCTTAATGAGTGCCCTCTTGAGGCCCACCTTTGTGGTGGTTGTGGGTTAGCCTTAACCAGAATTTTTGATAGTTTTATAGGCCCTATGGGCTGGAAACCTATCCCTTGAGCCCAAGATTGTGCAAGGGCTGACCTTATTGATTCATGGGCCCAATGGGTCGTCTACAAGCTGATCATGTGCATTTATTAGCCTTGATGCCCTCATGAAGTGCTTAATTGTGGGCTGACTTGCAAGGCCCACATAAATGCATATTGTGGAGGGCCTTGCTAAGTCTTTGGGCTGATGTGGCAAGGCCCACCCTGTTGGTATAGGCCTTGCCCATGTGTATTCTTGGACTTACGGGCTACCTTCAAGTCCACCATAATGTATGAATTAGATGGCTTTTGTTTGGGCCATTTCTTTTGGGCCCATTATGTGATATATTATATGCATGTTTGTAGGCCTTGTGGACTCAGTTCTTTTGGATAGGCCCATTGATCTTGGGCCTATAGTCTCCTATCTATTGTGATGGGCTTAGGGGCAATAATACACAAGAAGTTGGGCCCTTGGCTGCCCACTAAACTGACCCTGTACTTGGGCCAAAAGTGAGGCCAACTCACTTGTGTTAAATGTGAAACTTGCCCATGTAAATGAATTACTGGGTTGCCCATGAAGCTCACCACAATATGTGGAATTATGACCTTTGTGGTTGGGCCCAAACCTTACTTGAGGGCCTACTATATGGCCTATGAGTTGGGCTTGGTGTATGGCCCATTAGGCCATGCATTGCTTGGGCTTTAGACCTTACATTATATGAGTAGTGGCGGGCTACCTCTTGGAAACCAGTTGAGGTTGGATGTCCTCCTGGGTGATCCTAAGGTAGGCCCATAGGTTTCTCTATGGATGGTTAAAGGCCCACCATAGACCCTAGGCCATTTGTTTAAGGCTCAATGTGTATGTATGTGGAACCTACCTTAACGCATGATTGGTCCAGGCCGTTCAAGCCTTGGATCACCCGATTATGGAAGCACTCTCTGCCTTGGGTTGCTGCTGGACTCACAACCCAGTAACAGGCCCACTTGATCTTTTCATGATTTATACACACTCTCCATCTGGTGGGTCCCCCAGTGAGTATAGTTGGCCTTCATGAGATTATTCCCATATAGTTAAGTAATTTCTAGACCTTAGCAGACCCAGGAAGTCAAACGGGCCAAAAGTTTATCAAAGGACCTTAAATGTACATTGTTATAGTTGAGACTTTAGTTGGACATGGGACCCACCATATTAAGAACTTGTGTGCGTGTTGCATGCTTATGTTTTCTTATAATCTTTGGGCTTAATGAATGCATTTTTGGGTCACCTTTAGTGATCACATGAGGACCCCATCTTAGATCAGATTTTTGGGGCATCCCATGAGCCCAGAGTGGGTTGGGACGTCCCAGCTTGGCCCAACCATATATTAAGCTAACTTCCACCATTTCGATGGACTTGTGGGCTAAGATAAGGATAGTATTGGGCCCTTGGTTGCCCACTTAAATTGCTAGTTATTGGGCTGATGTAGTTGGGCCCATTTCATCATCCAAACTTAAACTTATTTTTGGGCCGTATATTGTGTACGCAAGCTGCTCACCAAGTCCAACTTAATGCATGGATTCTATGGCCATTGGGAATTGAGCCTTGGGCCTTAATTTCTCTCTTGGGGCCCATGTTGTTAAAAGTAGTATTGTATCTTTTTATGGCCTATTATGAGGAATGTATGTATGTGGTTACCTGTGTTCTTATCTTGAATGTAGGGCCTTGGGCCTTGTATCCATATAGTTCATGGTTGAGATGCTTCTTGGGGAATGGTGGTTAAATGTCCCCATTATGGACCCCTCTAGGCCCGATTGTATCTAAATGTGATTAGATACTCATCTTAAACTCTTGTTAGGCTCATTTCCACATTACTTAGACCCGTAGCTTGTATACTTAGTTCGTGGGCTACCCCAGGTAAATAGGCCCCCACTAGAAGTTGGATTCCTTAAGGATATTGTCAAGTACCTGGTCTTGGTTCCTTCTTGGATAGGAGGAATGTAATATACATTGTGTATCGCCCTATAGTGTGATTAAATTCATCCTCATGACCATGTGCATCATTGTATGCTTGGTTGACACTGTGTGTGTGGTCATATTGGGCATTGCATGATACATTCCTCGAGGGACGTAGTATCCCCTCTTAAGCACATTGGATGCTTGGGATTGATGCATGGTTGATTGTGTGATTCATGCATCTGACATTGCATAGCATATGAGCATTATCGCCCTTGCTTCATCAGGGTTGTAGCCTCCACAGATACATCGTGGATGGCCATGTTTGGACACCGAAAATATTACTTGAGCATACCGGGTGCATAGGATGCCCATGGGTGAAATTCTCAAAACTTCCATGGTACCAGGATCTGCTCCAACGGTGTGACCGGGTGGTATATATGAGCGCATGAGGGCCTTATACCGTTAGGCCACGACTCCCACTGTCGTGTAGTAGGTTGGATAGGGGTGTGGCCTTACTCGCCTGATGTAAGGGGGCATTGCTAGGCTGAGTCTGACCAACTCGTGAATGGGTCCGCTACCTTCAGGCCTTGCTGGTGATTGGCTGTCCGCAGGCAGGGTAGTGAGGTCTCTTATGCTCGTTTGACTGTGCGGGGTCTGTAGAGCGGCAGTCATCCAGCAGTGTAATGGACCCCGGTGATTTCCTTATGATGGAAATGTATTTGATATGTGGATTGGATATGAGCACTAACATTACTTCGCATTGCATTTGCATTGGCTGTGTAAGCCTCATATTGTATTACAGTACTCATTGCATTACAGTGTTCATCGCATTACAGTACTCATGACATTACAGTACTCATTGCATCATAGTACTCATTGCATTATATAGCCTTGGTATGGCTTCCTGCATTATTGTACTACCTTGGTATAGTTTCTTACATTCATGATAGCCTTGGCAAGGCTAGTGGTATTGGTATTAATCATGACTCCCTTCTGCATTCTCTATCTTCTTCTGAGCACTTTATCACCCACTTTCACCACCCTCTAAGCTTCCTATAAGCTTATGCACGATTGATGCGTGCAGGAGATCCTAGGCAGGTGTTGTAGCAGCAGAGCGTGGAGTAGAGTTGAGCTTGAGGACTCCAGTGTTGCTGACTCTTTTCTCTTTTTCCCATTATCTTATGTATGTCCTTTCGGACCTGATGTAAGCTTGTAAAAGTTCAAATTCTTAGTGAATTTTGTGATACGTATCCTTTGTTACTTCCAGATGTACTTGCTGTGATCTTGGGTATGCTCGTATTGGTAATGATTATACTATTATGAAAATCCTCCTTGTAGGATCCCAGGATCGGAACCTGCCTCAGGAGCCGAGAATGGGGTACTACGGAGGCTGTTGCGGCCAGAACCGGCCATCGGGTTCCTTGTGAGTCCGGTTACCGAGTCTGGGGCGTGACACACTCCCACTTCTCTGAGATGGAATTGGAAGCCTCTCCATCTGAAAACATTCGTCTGATCTAATTACTCTCATTAAATGAGTAACTCATGACTCTTGACTGTCCATCTAGCGGGACCCAGCTAGAATGGATCACAATTGTTGATTGATCATTGACATCACTTTTTCTGCAGTGTTCCATACTGAACCCTGACTTCTACCCATCATTGCTTTTACCTTCTGAATATTTCTCTAAGCTGATTACACTCAAACAAATGGCGTACTTATGTTTTGGCTACCCATCTAGAGCCCACCTAGAATGGTTCAGAATTACTGATTGATCGTAGACTAGACACCACTTTTCTTCACTTGTTGAAACTTAGACTATCAACCACCATAGCAATGGAAAATTTTCTCTGAACTGATTACTATTAGTAAATGTGGAACTCATGAATCCTGACTCTCCATCTAGTGAGGCCAATACATTTATTCTTCTATAAACATGAACACATAGTTATATAAAGTTTGCTACTAGAATGCTTATCTGTGTCCTTTTTTCTTTTTTCCTTCCATAGACAAGCACACAAATACATATATATTAATTTATATATATTGTATATTGAAACCTCTAACAGTCTGTTGACGATCACAATACATGTTTAGACTGTCAGTCCACAATGTATGCTTACCTAAGAATGGGTTCCTTTTCAGCAAATCTATTGCTTTAACATGATCACAATACATGTTTAGACTGTTAGTCCACAATGCATACTGCTCCACTTCTTACTAGAATGATAATGTTCATTATTTGCATTGCAGGAAGGAAATGAATGCATATTATTTGGAGCATGCTACAGTTAATCATATCTAAAAAAACTTTGAAATTTTGAAGAAGAACCTCGCTCCTTACTTTCATTGGGCCTTGCAATTCCTGTATATGTTTTGGAAGAACCATCAACAACTTTCTTCATGAGAGCAATTGTTTGATTTTCTAATGTTTCTCTTCATATTTTCCAGCTGAGGGAATGTGCATTTCCTAGTTGAGGGAATGTCCATGCACGCCTGGTAAAGTGCTCAACTCATTGACTGATTACTCCTGTAGATTATAAATGTATAAATTTCGCTATATAGTTGACTTGGATATATTGATCAATCAAATATTGTACATAAAAGATTTAGCAACTCTGCAGATGGAAAAGAAAAACTTATCACTTTGACCGCACCTGACAACTCTTGTGCAAATTCTATTGCCATTGTTTTCAGAGTCTTGTCAGTTGGTTGGAGCAATTTATTGGTTTCCTGAAATCCAATGACAGAAAGTGATCTAATTGAAAACAAAATCTTGTTTATCTTTATTTCTGTTCATGCTTTGGTAACAAAGAAGTAGAAGTAGTGAATCATCATCATCAACATAATTTCATCCCAGATAAAACATTTTATGATTGGTTCTCTTTAAAATTTAGTCCTATTAGGACCTACTTTCATCTTTTTTAGAAACATCTTAAAACTTCAAAATTTCATCTTTTTTAGTTACTGCTTTTTCTGTATCTGTTATAAACATCAAATAAATAGGTCATATTCAGTCTTTCGGCTGAATGTGAGCATTAAAATCCTACCGATGAAACCCGTTCTTCCTTCCAGTTGCAGGGCGAAATGCACTCAGAGTTCCCAGTTACGCTTACTGCATTTTACCACGTCATGGGCATCTATGCAGTTGGTTTCCTCAGTTCCCTCTCTGCAGCTATCCTTTACTTCCTCTACATCCATTTATATAGAGTTTCTTTTACTTCAACATTGATATGGTCATTTGTCTTTTTAATGCTATTGTATTCATAAATTTGTCACTGTAACTCCAAGATAATGGTGGCTTAATGTTGCTGAGGTGAACTCCTATGATCTATTTCTCAGTTGCAAGTATTGCTCATTATCAATCTTTTGTGCAGGTTGGAGTGGCTGCCTTTGACCTGCGGTTAGCCTCACTTCATCTTTCACAGTACATTGAAACAAGCAATTCGTATCAAAATACGAAGACTCACTACATTTTTATGATCCCATGGTGATCATTGTCCACCAGAACAAGCTTGCACCAGATGGTATGGTTGGAGTTTCGGAGCTGGTTGATAGATGTTATACATCAACCAAGAAGGTGTTGATTCTTGATGACATTCTGGGTTTTGATAGTCTTCTTTCAAATGTTCACCTTAACACTAAATTGCGCAGGTTATCATGGCTTGTGGGTGCTTTGATGATACTAAGGTTGTAGAAGAAACCTCTTGTTCTTTTGATTTTTTTTTTAAAGGATTTTGGATGTCATAATTCTGTTTATAAGTAGCTTTTCATCAATGTTTCACAGGGAGTTGTGCTGGTTAAAAGTTTGGCTGCCAAGGAACCATCTGCTCTTGCCTTGGATACTTATTACAAGTCAGTATTATCTCTGTTTGGTACATTGCATTGCAAATTACTTTGCTCTTCTGCTACTATCAAATGGTAATCCAATTTTACATCCATTTGAGTTCTACCTATTTTTCTATTCATGTTGTAACTTCCACTCAAGAGCGTATCTGATATAGTGGATGATCCCAACCAACAATGAATGAGATCAATGCCCCCAAAAGAGGAAGAGTTGAGAAGTGTGTGCATGTAGACAATGAGTTGAGAAGTGTGTGCAGGGTTAGGCATGCAGGACTTGGTACCGAGTCAGGTCGAGTTCGGGTTAGGTAGATTTCAAAACCGGATCGAGTCAGGTCAGCCCTAACTCGATCCAACTCAACTCAACGCCCAGCTCTAAATTTGAGTGTTCTAGTTGTAGTACCTACTTTGCTTTCAATCTGTGTTCTACATGCCAAATAGGAAATTACTGTGTAATCCGCTGCACTTTAGTAGTCAGGATCCCACTAAAATAGTCATATACATGAGGTAAGCATTGAATATTTTTAGGGTCCATTATTTTACCTTTGAGATTTTGTAGGACATTGAATGAGACTTTTAATATAAATATGGTATTTTTGCAGATGGAATACCAGGCCTGAAGAACTGGTGGAAGAGATCGCTTGGGTTGTCGGAGATGGACAAGGAGGATTTGCAGCGGATATCATATCTGAAGGCAGAGTGATCATTTTAGAAAAGAGCAAGGAATTGTTGGATTATAGAAGCCTGGAAATGAAATGTTGTATTGAAATTGGAAATTGGAATTTAAATTGAAATGTGTACTAGAAAAGAAGGAAAAAATTATTATGTGTGTGAATCATTCTATCGTCTTTTTCTTCTATTTGTGTAATTATCTGGCATATAATACAAGTAGATTACATACCCCACTCTCTCTCTCATACAATGAACAAAGGGGTTTAAAATTGTTCTTAAAATTCCATCCTAAAATCTGATTGTTGGCAACGTTCATAAGCATTCAAAACCGTTTTTAAAATTTTTTGCCCAGAATGTGACCGTTGGCACCAGAACGGTTTAAAACCGTTCCTAAAATTCCGTTTCTAAAAACTGAAACGGTACCCAAAACGATTTTGAACCATTCCTAATTTTCTGCGACGCCTCATTAAGGAACGGTATTAAACCGTTCCTGAAGCATTTAGGAACGGTTTAAAACCATTCCTAAATGATGATTTTGGTGTAGTGCACCGTCCAGACTCTCTGATGTCCTGGAAGGTGCATATCTGGTGCATAAGACATGGTGGGTCCATACGTGTGGCCCACCTCTCATATATATATATATATATATATATAGAGAGAGAGAGAGAGAGTCATGCTCCCCTACGCACCTACGCACGTGCGCACCTTTGCACGTGTCATGAGTGTCTAATCAGAATGGTCCATGTGTTGCGGAATCCCATGATACCCTATATGAGAAATTTTCACCCCGATCTAAAATTCTGGTGGGCCATAGCAAAGAGAAATGCAAATCAAGGGAGGAAATAGTTGTTATATTTCATGGCCCATAGAAGTTTTAGATCAAAGTAAAACTTGGTCCCGAGGGGTTTCACGAGGTGCTGCTTCACATGAACAGTTCAGATTTTGGATCCAAATCACGTATGATGGGTTCTCAAAAAAGTTCGTACGTAATACGTACGAACTGGTGGTTCGCAGGTAAGCGTTTCCATATATATGTGTGTGTGTGTGTGTGTGTGGGGGAAAAGGTACTATGCTCTCGACCTCACGAGTCCTCCCATGAGGTCGAGCTGTGTGGGCCCCACCGTGATGCGTTTTGAACATCTACCCCATTAGTCAGATGCACCATTCCATCGTGGGTGTAGGTATCAAAAATCAAGTCAATCCATGACTTGTATGGGCCACACCACATACAGAAGTGGAGAGGGGCCGTGCACCATTAAAACATTCATAACCATTTTTCAAGGCCCACCGAGATGTGGTTTGCAAATCCAGCCCATACATTATGTGCGTCCCACTTGAATGAGGGTTCAAACCAAGTTTCAGGCTCATGCAAAACTCAGGTGGGCCCCATCAAATGCACGGTGTTGATGATCGACACGCATCACGGTGGGGCCCACACAGCTCGACGTCATGGGAGCTTATCGTCAGCTCGAGCGCAGTGTACCTTTTCCCATATATATATATATATATATATATA
The DNA here is from genome assembly GCA_030180095.1 of Magnolia changhungtana. Classification (NCBI taxonomy): domain Eukaryota; kingdom Viridiplantae; phylum Streptophyta; class Magnoliopsida; order Magnoliales; family Magnoliaceae; genus Magnolia; species Magnolia changhungtana. The sequence continues at coordinate 437,246 of JASAUF010000462.1, read as the reverse complement.
TATATATATATATATATATTAGCATATATCATTTTTTTAAAAAAAATCTATGGATGAGCTCGCCAATTGGGATGGACGGTGTTGAGAAACACTTGCATTAGGAGTGGGTCCCACGTTGAGGATACAACACTTTCATCATGTGGCCCCACACCAGATGAACGGTCCTCCCCACCGTCTAGATGGACGGTGGGATGAAACATGTATCATGGTGACGTCATGCACACCAGCTATAAAGCTGGTGTGTGGCACTCTAGCCAATCTGTTCCACGTCAGGTGGTCGCACGTGGGGCCACCACATATACTATAACTATATTGTATATATTATATATGAATATAATATAATATAATACAATATAATATATATTAATATAATACAAGTTAAAGGGGCCCACCATCCAGACCCCAGAACGTTCTGGACGGTGGCTCTAACGCATATATCATGGTGGGTCCACACGTGTGGCCCACCTCAACATTGCATGAAGCTGATATTTGTGTTTTCCATTGTCCATGCTGGCCCGGAAATGCACAGCAAGGTGGGCCAGCTGTTCACTCCCCAAGTATAGGGTTGTGATGTAGTAATAAACTCGGTAAGATCGAGGTCGAATCCCACGAGGACTGGTTGTCACAATTCAAATCTATGATTCTTCTTAACTAATCCAATGAATAATGAACTAAACTATTAAGCACAATTTTAGGAAAAACAATTAAGAATAGGGAAGAAAATTCAATCAGAGAGAAAACACTAGGACTTTCGAATCCACCCCTAATTATCCTAACCCTTGTTTTGTCTGTTGATTCACCTTGATCTAGATTGATACCACTTAAATAGAGAAAACACAATCTGTGTCCTAAATCGGGCATACAGACTGTCTAATTCCTTTAAGCAATGCCATGAATAACAAATTCCATGTCCTTGGTCGGGCACATGGAATGTACATTCATTAAAGCATCCTGTTTCTTCCTCTATAGGAAACCTGTTCTTGATCAATTACAAGCACTGTAATAAGCATCCAAACAACATCCATCTATATACTTTGATCAAGTTCATAGATGGAGAAGTATGGAATTTAAACCCATAAAGCCCATTTAGAGAAAAAAAACAAATTAATTAAAATTCAAGTAAATCAACCAATACAAGAGCTGATCAAATTAGGGGCTTCATCTCAGCCCTAGCTGAGAGATTAGTTACCCATAAAATCCATAAAAAATATTAAATAAAATTCATAAACTAAAACTCCAAACCGAAAAATCTCTCTCTCTTTCTCCTTCTCTTTCTTCTCTCCCTGGCTCTGGATCTCCAATTCTCTGGATCTGAATGCCTTCCCCACGTCCAAAACTTCCCTTTTATAGCTGCTGGATGGCTGGAATCGGTGGCAGAGTCGTAGACGGACTCAAGTGCGATTTTCGCAGCCGTGATCGGTGGGCCCCACAGAGGTGTTTTCTGGAAAATCCACCCCGTCCATTGGATTCAGGACGAAATTTCAGTCAAGAATGAGTGGTTTTGAAGGTCCATTGGCGTGGCCCACAGTAGAAATCTCAAAAAGATCAGATTTAAACGTCGCCGAGTAGCCCTTTTGTGGCCTCTGTATCACGCACGTGTGTACGCATGGGAGTGAACTATCAGCATGGTTTTGTAGTATTCATGGCCCTCTACACGATGGACGGCTCGGATCTTCCGAAAGGTTGACGAGCGGGGCCCACAAACGGCCGCAAAAACCGGCAGCGGTCGCGTTACGCGGACGCGAATCTCCGTCCGCTGCCATGATGGTGGGGTCCACCGTGATGTTTTTTTGGGAAATCCACTCCGTCCATTGCTTCCCTCTCGAAAAATCGGTCAGACCTGCTGAGATTGGAGTGATTTCGGTGTGGTCCATCTGATCTCTTGATTCACCGTCCGAATTGTTTTCAACGGCTTGGATTTCACTCATGATGATCGTTCACGATTCGGACACCTAGGCATTGAAGAGGACCTTCATTTGGACCTGATGGACGGTCCAGATTGGCCGTACAGGCGACGGTGTGGACCCACAACCGAAACCCAAAATCAGCCGGCGAAGACGCTGTTTACGTCTTTCGGTTTGAGAAGGAGAGAGTCGGTCAGCGCTCCTGCTGACCGACTTAGCCGTCCGGTGCACCGCCCGCACGTGCTGCAGTCTATGCACGTGCTCACGCATGTGGGGCCCAATGTAATGCTTGTGGGAAATCAGCACCGTCCAACCTTTTCTTCATATTATTTTAACCGTCGACACCAAGTTTAAAGCAGTTCCAAATATCAGGTGAGCCCAGAATCGATAGTTTGTGGGCTGATTTGTCCGTTGGGGCACTTCCCGAAATATCCAGGGGTTGAAATTTAATATGTACGGTTAATTTGCGGCCCTCATCCCATGTATGAAGTTTCGAACTGATCGGATGGCGGAAAACGTGTGATCTTGCATTTTGCACCAATTTCAGGCCTCTTTATCGTGCTTTCCTCAGATCCCAGGCGTGTATATTCTTCACCATTGGTTTTCTGGAGTTCATCCCGTGCTCTGGTAATTTTAGAGTACCAAATCCATGTTTTTAACATCATCTTTCAATATCCACTCCTAATTTCCTCCTGTAACAAAAACACGAGTAAAATCTGGCATTAAACATTATCATATATGTAAAATCAGGTAATTACTGAGGTCTGATATGTAATATTTGACCCTGATCACCAGCTGAACATGGCTGCGAGATAGGCCCACTTTGGACAGTGGTGCCGTCCACGTGGTGGACGACATAGATAAAAAAAAAATACATCATGGTGGTTCACAAGATAGGAAAGAGAGAGATAGAGAAAGAGAGAGAGACGAGATGGAGGGACCCCGTCACTATGGGTCCCTCTTCATTATAACACATATCAAAGTGGGTCCCACCACAAGTGGGCCCTTTAATAGAAAATCAACGGTGGATCACCTACCTATTGCACTCCTCCTTGATCCCTAAGCCTCCTTAGGTCATTGCCTTCACTTTTGATGGAGGTTGATGGGTATTGGAAAGTTGAGATGGGCGATGAGAAGGTGGGCCACACTTACTATTTAAGAGAGAACTTGGATGTGAAAGCTCTCATGGGATTTTGAGAAATTGCTAGAGAATGAGAGGGATAGATAGAATTAATGGATGAAGGGATGGGTGGAGTGGTGGTTGTAAGGAAAGGAGATGGGGAAGCATGGGTGTGTTTGAAATTTTGTAAAAGAGGGATGGATAGGGGAGAGAGAGAGTTGACTTATGGAAAAAGGAGGAATGGAGCTTGTACTTGAGGTATGGGGTGTATTGATTGATTGATTGATGGGACATATGGTAGAAATTCCCTCGAAATTCGCAACACGTGACGTTTTCTTCGAAATCAACGCGGGCCCACATCTTCTAGCCTGGGCATCAAATCGGTGTGCGAGTCACGGCGTTGGAACCGCGGCGACGGCACGGTCGCTAAGGTACAAGTTTCGGGTCTAGCCAACTTCAGTTGCAGGCCTCGGCTTAGGATCACGTGCAAACGTCGAATACAGGTCGAGGGTTACTGTAATTCGACCGGGAGGACCGTGAAAGCCTACGGAACGGCACGGACTAGGATTTTCATCTCTGAAATGAAATATAACTTAATTTAAATACTAATTTTTGCTGTTTTGTAATATGGGAAATTCAGGAGAAAGGATATTGCAACTAACCAATCAATGACAGTTGTTTAGAGGAATACAATTTTCTACTTCACCACGACAGGGTTCGTCGTGGAGTACGCTGATAAACAAGTTGAATGTCGCAAAGAGAAAGCAGAGTCAGTTAAGTGTATAGAATCATGGGCAGCAGCGGCAGTCATAACTGCTTCACCAATAACATAGGAAGAAAGAGATGATTGGATTGTTGTCACTCACAAAAGGATAAGGACCCTAAACATCACTGGGCAGGAATGAGTTCACCGCCGAGAAGAGCTAGGGGGCCGATAATGCGAAATATAGCCAAGAAACATCCTGAACTTGCTCTACCAGCAATCTACCCTAGGCAAACAATGATTCCTTCAGCAATACAATATTTCCCCATTCTACCTGTTAGGAGCTTCCGGTGGACAAGAGAGCAGAAAGGAAAGGCTTTACTAACAAGCTCATCGGGATCCACATCACCAATCTCTATGTCCCCCCAATCAGTTAGTTACTCCGGAAATGGACAAAGATCATATGAGTCTCCTCTTTTGACAACTCATATAATGTCGATGCACTCTCATTCAGCCTTGACTACTACCTCGTCAGGGAATAAGAGGCTGCCGTTCACATGGCCAAAATGAATCGAGGGTCTTCCCCAACTACAGAGGATCGCATCGTTGAGATTGCAGAAGCGTAGAAAGCACTAATGGAGGAATGTAGGAACCTCTGGGAGGCCTTGGGGACTCACAAAATGTAGCATGAATGACGACACCCCCAATGATTGATAACATAAATGAACGAGAACAGCACCCTGAAGGGTCACAGCCGCCGAGGACCGGGTCACACGGATCTGCTCCTACGATGAGTGCATTAACATAAGAAGAAGTATGACAAGTTGTCAAAGAAGTAGTCAGGTTAGAAAAAGAATGTGAGAGTACATGAAGATTCAGATATTGGACACCATACCTAAAAGAAGTCGAAGATATTCTGCTCCTGAATAACTTCAAGCTTCTGGATTTTCAAAAGTTCAACAAGAATGGGTCACTAGAGGAACATCTGATGCATTTTATTACCAGCATGGGAAATTTTTTCATAGTGTCATAGTATTGTCTCCAGTTGTTTGGGTCTTTTCTGACAAATAAAACATTCAAATGGTATTCCGGCTTAGCACCTGGGTCGATAAGGACATGGGAACAAATGCAAGATGCGTTCATGTCAAATTTCTTCTTATCAGAACGAGATGTCAGTATCACAGAACTAGCCTCAATGCGACAGAGAGAGGGAGAGCTAGTAGAAAAATTTATAGACAGATGGAAGACCTTGGGGACTTCTTGTAGGCAATTTCCAGAAGAGAAAGAGCAGGTGAAGATGTGCCTAAACTCTATGGAAACGGGGGTGGCATTCGGTCTCACCAGTGCCAACATTTTGACTTTCCATCATCTGGCCACAAAAGCTCACACCCTAGAACTGATGACTCGAAAAATGCCGGCGTTCAATTGTGAACTGGTCAGAAGAGGATCTCAGAAGTTGTTCACTAACATGGTTGAACACGAAAAGAGAAGCCATGACGCAAGAGAATACAGAAGCCAGGATACGAGAGAAGCAAGGGGTAGAAGGATAGAAAGGAAAGAAGAGTCGAACCACCCCAGGGGAAGGTTTTATGACAAAAAACCCCGATCGTTAAACTCTCATGAGGGTTTTGTGTTTGAAAAGGAGGATATACTTCCCATGATGAATCAACTGTTGAAAGAAGGGCCAATTGAGTTGCCCATGTCAAAACGTCCTGAAGAAGCATCCAAGACAAAACAAAGAGACTTCTGTCATTACCACCGCATAATAGGACACCCAACAGAAAATTGTTATACGTTGAAGTGTATCATACAAAGGATGATAAACAAGGAGGAGATAATAATCAGAAAAGAGAAAGAAAGAGATAGAAGAGCAACGGCAAACATGCTTACCATTCGAGAGGACTACCGGGGAAGGACAAGGGCAGATAATCAAGAAATAGGAGAGAAAGTTGCAGTGACTACCCTGCGATCAGGGAAGAAGATGACTAGCCCACCGAATCTGAAAAATGAAAAGTTAAAAATAGGAACAGTTAAGAATCACGCCAGCAGCAGCGACAGCGGTGAAAAAGAAAAGGGAAAGGAAATAAAGAAAGTTGATTATGATGTTATATGCCATTTGAAAGGTATTCCGGCTCGGTTGAGTGTCTACGATGCTCTGAAGTTGTCAAAAGACTCCCGACAAAGCTTGATTAAAGCCTTATCTGACGAAGACATAAGGGAAATGCTACTAACCGAGATGGATAATGAGGAGTGAGAAGATTGTATGTCAGTTATTTCCTTCTCCGATGATGATCTGGTTTGCGACAGGGAACATAACATGCCATTAATGATAGAGGGTCATATCGGCAAAAAAACAAGTGAAGTGAATAATGCTCGATAATGGGTCTGCTGTAAATCTGTTGCCATTGACGATGTTAAATAAATTTGATTATCGACGTTTAAACCTACACCCTAGTGGAATGATGATAAATGGCTTTAATCAAGATGGACAGCGTGTACTTGGTAAGATCACCATAACATTGAAAGTAGGAGAGTTAACTATGAATGTTGTTTGCCACGTCATAAATGCATAATGACATATAATCTCCTCTTGCGGAGACCATGGATGCACTAGTATGGCATCATACCTTCTACGTTACATCAGTGCTTTAAATACTGCAAAGATGGGGTGCAACACAAAGTACTAGTTGATACGAGACCTATACGAAAGCCAAAGCTTTTTCGCAGATGCGAGTTATTACAATGCATTCGCTAATAAAGAAGAAAAGAAGAATGATGAGAACAAGGCCCCAGAAAATGTTTGCATGGAAATAGTAGAAGAGAAAGAAACGAAGTCGCATATAACAGAAAAGGTGAAAAAGAAGTTCTATTTTGTCCCAAAGCATTTGCGACAGCCAGGACAACCACCATTCACATTATTGTCGCCAGAGTAGTTAGAAATCCTGTAGTCGAATTACACAGTACCGCTCCCGTATGCTGAAAGGAGTAAACTGTTTCCTCTCATCTCGAAAAGATTTCATGTTAAGCCCAACGCAAAATACTCAGAGCCAATTGAATTTTATGCCCCCTCAGAAGTGAAGACAGAGGAAGCAGTCAGCAGTGTGAGTGTGTGGGATCCTTACTCTTGCTCGGGTGGTAGACTCTCAGGAGTTTCAACTCCCGGTCAAGGGTTTGAGTACCCATAGGTGGTGAAATTCCACCAGTGTGAGTGTGTGGGGTGTGTGCGCGTTAAAAAAGAAAAAGAAAAAAAAAAGGAAGCAGTCTGCAGTGGTGTGGGAAATGGAAGATTAACACCCAAAGAGCTTGAAAGATATAGTCTAACGAGTCAAAAAATCATGAAGAAAATGGGCTTCGATCATGAAGAACCCGTTGGCTTAAATTATGGAAAAGGAATCCAAGTTCTGATCGGGGTGAATCAGAAGAAGCGAGAAAAATTTCGAGGACTAGGGGCAGAAGCTTCAGTGAACATGGTAACAATTGACTAGATAAAAGAAACAGACCTTGCAATGATCAGAAAGCCTGAGACAGCTCCAAAGCAGAAGGAGGACGGGGGGCAGCCGACAATTGACAATTTGAGAGAAATAAATTTAGGAGCAAAAGAAGAACCACGAAATACGTTCATAAGCGCCAGTTTGTTAGAAGAAGGAAGCTAATCGGTATGTCAGTCTTTTGAGAGCAAACAAAGATGTCTTTGCTTGGACATATGTAGAAATTCCAGGCCTAGAGCCGACAATAGCAATGCATCGGTTGAATATCTTTAAAGATAAAAGACCCATTAAGCAAACATAGAGGCAGTTCCATCCAGATCTGGTCCCCAAGATAGAGGAAGAAATAAGCAAATTAATAAAAGTCGGATTCATCAGAGAAGTCAAATACCCCAAATAGATATCAAATATAGTCTCAGTAAAGAAGAAGAATGGGCATATCAGGGTTTATGTCGACTTCAGAGATTTAAACAAGGCATGCTTGAAAGATGATTTCCCATTGCCGATCACTGAACTGCTAGTGGATAGTACCACGCAATATGCTGTCATGTCCTTCATGGATGGCTACGCCGGTTATAATTAGATAAGAATCGCACCTGAAGACGAGGAGGTAATGGCTTTCAGAACTCCCTTAGGAATATATTGTTATAAAGTTATGTCGTTTAGTCTAAAAAACGCGGGGGCAACGTATCAAAGGGCGATGCAAAATATATTCCAAGATATGATGCATAAGCATGTTGAATGTTATGTGGATGATCTGGCGGTCAGGTCAAACCATCATGAAGAACATTGCGAGCATCTGGCTTCAGTCTTTCGTCGGATAAGAAAAAAACAGTTAAAGATGAATCTAGCCAAGTGTGCATTCGGAGTATCGTCAGGAAAATTCCTTGGTTTCGTGGTAAGACACAGAGGCATCGAGATCGATCCGGAAAAAGTTAGAGCTATTCGAGATATGCTGCCCCTGAAAATGTTGAAAGAGTTGAAGAGCTTGCAAGGCAAGTTAGTATATATCCACTGCTTTATCTCAAACTTGGCACGAAGATGTCAGTCGTTTTCTCATTTGATGAAGAAAGGAACAGAGTTCATATGAGATAAATCCTGCCAAAATGCATTCGATTCAATAAAAGAACTATTAAAACAGCCTCCAGTATTAACAACCCCAGTGAAAGGAAGACCTCTCATCTTGTATATATCAGCAGCCAAGAATTTATTAGGAGCCTTGTTGGCACAAGTGAACAAAAATGGGAAGGAAGAAACACTCTATTATTTAAGTCGAACTTTAATAGGTGCAGAATGCAATTATACGCCGATTGAAAAAGTATGCTAGGCATTGGTATTTGTAGTCTAGAAGACATTATTGTCTGTCCCATGACATAACCTTGATATCTCGAGCAGACCTCATCAAGTTTTTAATGACAAGGCTGATGTTGTCAGGAAGACTAGCGAAGTGGATAATGTTGTTGTCAGAATACGCGATTACATATAAACCGGTGACAGCAGTAAAAGGGCAGGCAGTGGCAGATTTTTTGGTAGCCCATCCTGTGACAGATAGCGAAGCCATCTTCAATGAGTTTCCCGACGAACAGGTCATGATGACAGAATTACCAAATGTGTGGCAAACGTTCTTCGATGGAGCGGCCCGAGCGACATGAGCAAGTGCTGGAGTGATATTCATCACTCCCAAGGCGATTTGTTGCCTTACTCTTTCACGTTGGGCACCGCATGCACAAATAACGAAGCTGAATATAATGCCCTTTTCATTGGAATGGAATAGTCAGCGAGCTGAAGATAAAAGCATTGCGAATCTATGTGGATTCTAAGCTGGTCATAAATCAATTGACGACTGAATTTGAAATAAGGAAACAAAAACTTCTGCCATACTGTCGAAGGGCGCAGCGTTTATTGGAACAATTTCCGAACATTGAAATCAAGCATGTACCACGGTACGAGAATGCATAGGCCGATGCTTTGGCCAGTTTAGCAGCAGTGCTATCTTGCCCAACAATTGAAGAAATGAGATTTTTGCCTTCAGCAGAAATAATCAGGGAAACAATGGAAGCACTCCCTATATCGTGCTTAGAAGTGACAATAGACAACTAGCGTCAGCCTTACATTGATTATCTCAAGTACGATATCCTACCAGAAGATCCAGAAGTGAAATTGTAGATTAACCAAAGATCGAAAAGATTCATTATGTGTAATGATGTGTTATATAGAAGATCCTATAATGAGATATTGTTGCGATGCTTAAGTGAAGAGGAGGCAGGTCGAGTGCTGCAAGAGGCACACTTTGGGGAGTGTGAGGCGAATCAGGCTAGGAGGAATTTGTTCCACCGAGTGCACCGGACGGGATATTACTGGTCGACAATGTTTAAAGATGCCATAGATTACGCGAAGCGATGCCATGAGTGTCAGATCCACGAGGACATTATACATGTACCCCTTGAAGATCTTCATCAGTCAGCTACTTCTTGGCCTTTTGCCGCATGGGGACTCAATATTATTGGCACCATAAATCCACCGTCGTCCAGAGGAAAACAGTATATATTATTAGCAACGAACTATTTCTCCAAATAGACAGAAGCAATTACGCTGCGAAGTATTAAGGAGAAAGATGTTGTTAATTTCATTCGGCACGCAATAATATATCACCATGACATCCCAAAGAAAATCATCATAGATAATGGCACTCCTTTCAAGAACAGGGGCATGGAAAAGTTATGTCTTAAGTTTAATATTCACCAATTGTTCTTAACACCCTATTATCCACCAGCCAATGGGCTAGCAAAGGCGTTCAATAAAACAATTATAAAAATATTGAAGAAAACAGTGACCAGGAATAAGCGCGATTGAGATGAAATGTTGCAAGAGGCTCTATGGGCCTACAGGACAACTCATCAGACAAAGATGTAAGCTACCCCATATTCGTTAGTTTATGGCGTAGAAGCCATCGTGCCAATCGAAATACAAGTCGCTTCACTTAGAGTAGCAGTACAACAATCAATTATAGATGACGAGAACACAAGAATACGGCTGACAAAGTTGGATCTGCTTGATGAAAAAAGATTGCCAGCTTAGCAGCGATTGCAGTTATATCAGGCCAGGATTTCTGCCGCCTTCGATAAAAAGGTTAAACACCGATCTTTCAAGAAAGGGGACATGGTTCTGATGTTGAAAAGGCCAATAGTAGTCATTCGAAGAATAAGGGGCAAGTTTGATCCCAAATGGGATAGGCCGTATATCATAACTGAAGTTTATTCTAATGGAGCATACATGGTAACAGATTAAGATGGATGAGGCATCAGTATACCGGTCAATGCTAGCTTTATCAAGAAATATCATCCCTAATAATGGGAGAAATTTTGATCTAGAAGATTATCAGGATAATCCTTCTACATCAAAAGGGGGCAATCACAAATGAAATGATGAAATAGCCTTTAAAGGCAGAGCCTTGTATTCTTTCTTCACGAATGATGAATAAAAGGTGAATTTTCAAGCATATCACTATCGTTGAAGTCCCAGGCATCGCTGTCATTATTGGTTGCTCACTATCGATAAAGTCCCAACCATCGCTGTCGCTACTGGTTACTTATCAAAATTGTTATTATTGCCAAGATGACTGGATATAAAGAACAGATATCATCAGATTATCATGGACAACAACAAGCAACAACGAAATATCAATTATTGATTCACCATCTAAGGCAGCCTAACCAAGCCTTATACGGCCAACTACGCGTAAGACCTATTATCCAGGATATCAATGTGGAGCTAGCGGTCCTAAAAATCCCATATAGGCCACATCACGTGCATACCCATGCGGGCAGCGGACGAAGCCAGTGACTAAAAGCCTCAAAGGCCAGAAGTCCTCAACGGCTAGTCACACGTGAGACTAATGCCGTCTGTAAGCTCTTCGACAGTGTCATAGACGAGGATGAAAATACTCTCCTGTGAATGGGTCCGAACTTACAGATGAAGGAAAATGGAGAATAGTATAAGACCCCCCAGGTCCTTGGCTCGATTTCAGTATTAACTCATGAGGATAAGGTCTTAATAAAAGCACCCCCTCACCCCTCATTGATGGACTGATGGCCTTGTACTTGGTACTAAAGGTAGCCTTGTGCACCTCGCGAACTCTAGAGAGTTACTATGGCCAACCATGCGTGTAAATCCCATTGAGTTCACGGCTCCGGTAGCTTCACTGGGCCCCTCTGATGGACCGTGGTTTGTGAACTCTCTGACCGCGATAAGTCCAGAGAACTCGTGAGAGTTAGAGAGACCATTCGCATAAGACCTAACTCCAAATACTTGTGAGTCTAAAAAACCGTGATTGCTTCACTACTCAAGAGCTTAAACTGTGTGCAAAACTAACTCTACTATCTTTAAATGAAATAGCTCCTCCTATGGAAATGAACACCACATAGGATCGTTGTACAATCCATGAATATAAATAGCGGAAATAATGAAGCATGAGTATGAAAGTATTGCATCAACATGTATTCCAAAATCAATGATTGTATTATCAAGAATGCATTTGCTCCGAATAAAACACTACAATCTGTTCATATATCACAATACAATTCTTACAGATCATCAACTATGCTTAATACTGCTACGTAACGTTGTAATTCCTCTTTTAACTGAAGTTGTGCCGCAGCAATCGTGCGTTCAGCCTCAAGAATAATCCTGGCTTGATCAGGAATGTTAACCAATTCTGATTCCAAAAGAGTAACAACTTCCCTATTCTTTGTTTGTTCAATTTTCTCAATATCAACTTAAGTATTCGTTTCAAGTTCCTCCTTGATTTGACGAATAGTTAAATCTTCTGCTTCTTTCTAGCCCTTGAGTAGCTGAATCTCTCTCTTAAGAATAGCAATTTGATCATCAATAATCGCCTTATTTCTATCAGAAACTTTTAACTTCTCATGAAGAGGTTGATTAACAGCGTCGCAATTAGCAAGGACATCATCTGAACGAGAGAGTTTCTCTTTAAGTAGTTCCAATTCTATCTGACGATCCAGAATTTTTGGAGCAATGACTATACTTCACCCTGCTTCTAAGTTTTTAGTGGAGTCATAAAACTGTGATAAAGAGTCGTGAAGGGACTGAACATTGACATGCGCCGACGAGTTGAATGGGTAAGAATGGCTAAGGCACTGTCCAAAAAGGGCCACTGGGCTAGATCTTTAAAAGCGCTAATGATAACAGAGATTGGGTTCTTGAAGAATCCCAACATGAGAGGGGACACCTTTTCCAATGAAAGTCTATAAAAAAAAAACTGTAGCTACTGAATTAGATCCTTTAGACCCACTTGGAGTTGGCACAACCAAGGCTAAAAATAAATAATAATAAAAAAAAGAAAGATTATGAGTTCAAAAGAAGATATTTATATGTATATAATGATATAAAGAAAAGATAAGAAGAAAAAGAAAATACATACATACCTTGTCTGGGGGCAACGGCGGAAGTAGCTTGAATAGAACAGGTTCTGGGTGCTGTAGATCTGGGTGCGTCTGTAGTCACAACAATGTTAAAAGAAAGCTCCTGAGCCCCTCCAGTACTCTAGTCAAGAGTCATTGGACTTGGGATATCAACTAGATCAGAGAAGAATTCTAAACTTCGAGCTACTAGTTGGACAGGAGGACTCGCAGTAGGAGATTTATCAGCATGAATGAGGGGATCAAATGTTGTGGTGACTATTGGCAAGGTTTATCCTATGATGTGAGGAAGAAGTACATTTCCCATCTCTGCCTGGATTTCTGATGATTGAGCCTCTGTCTTCCTTAATGTTGATGTTTCACGAGCAATTACATCGGCGGTTTCCACGATACATGGAGAATATGAGGCATCAAAAGAAAGGAAGGTATTTGCGCTAGGAGAATAGCCAGATTCTCCATGGTCGGGTTTCTCCTCTTCTACGGAGGCTACTGTGATCGGATGAGAGGCATCCAGATAAGTGATTAGAGCATCAGGAAGCGGAGACTCGGCTCTAACATCGCCTTCTTCTCCGATATCCACTTCAACCTCAGTATCTTCATTTAATAAAGCATCTCCCTCATCGGTTAAGCTCGTGGGAGAAGATGTATCGTCGCTTACAGTATTGGCTGAATATTCTGACGAACTATCTTCCTCCGATATAGTTTATTTTCCCTTATAAGTAGTCTTCACGGGGAGAAGACGTGCACTTCGAGTAGGAGAACGGACCTGTTGTGCCAAAACTTCAGGAGACAATGACTTGGCACGCGAACAAGTCATAGGAGATGTAGTGATAGTAACCCGATTCGCGGTAGGAGAAGCTATGGCTGTAGCACAACTTGCAACAGGAGAGACTGTAGTTGTTGCATGACCCATGGTAGGGACAATTATAGTGGTTGCATGATCAATGGTGGGAGAAGTCTTAGAGGTGATGGGCTCTGTGGTAGGAGGAATGACGGGAGCAGGGTGTGTAGGCTGATCTCCTCCTTCAGGAGTAGGGGAAGGCAGAATACCGCTCGCAGTTTTAAATTCATCGCGCTGAGTGGCAATCCATCCTTTTAGAGTATTCGACGGCTTTATTTCTCTAATGGGTTCTTTTATGGAAATTTTGTGGCGAAGTTGTCCCGAAATAGCGGCATGGTCTTTCTCATTAAAATATCTGATCCCTTGTTCCGGTCTATAGTTCATCAAGCGTGGAGGAGAAACCCAGATAGGTCGATCCACCGAAAAACAGTTGCGCACCAAGTAGTAATGATGCGCCCACCACTGCATCTAGGAATATGAAGCTGTCACTCGATGATTATACCCCGGGAGAAGAAATCGAGAGCTGAAATTTATTATTAAGAGCTGCTTCCATATTAAAGCCCAATTATAGGGCCCGACTCCATAGCTTCTCATTGTCCGTATGACCTCCATAGCTTCTCATTGTCTGTGTGACCTCCTCCCCTGCCTGATCATACCCAAATTGTCTGGCAAATTGACTCGGATAGTACGATTCTCTCTAGAACTCTACTCCTCGCATGGGAAGGCTACAAGAATGGATACAAAGAAAGAAGGTTCTCTTAATGGGTTCCAAGTTGTTGCTATCTTCAACATCCCTGTCTTCAGCTTGGTGATCCAAATAGAAAGGGAAGAAGTCAATGGATTCTGTGTTGTCAATTTTATCCACTATCCAGTCATACCCCTTCTTTATCATCTTTCGCTTCAAGAAATGCCATAGGAGTAGATGATCGGGATGGACATAAGCCTTCTCTGGGTCACTATAAGTCCAGGGGAAATAAACGTTGAGCCATCCTGAGAAATAGTGCCATGGAGTGAAAGAAGATGAAACTCCTATTGCTGGGCTTGAGCAGTGCGCCGTAGCATGACACAGGAGGAGCCAGAGAATATTTTTTTCTACCTTCCGCCATTGCGCCTGCCGCCAAAAATAAGGTCGATCGAATAGAGTATGAGCTTTTTGAGCTAGGAAGCACAACTAAGCTTAACCAGTAAGCCAAAAAAGCGGCTAACTCAGTTTTTGGCTGGGCCTTTTATCTTTTTGCGATTGGCTTCCAATTCGGCATAATGGCTGCTAGGGAACCTGAAAGAGGGGAAGAAAGATGGATTAACGATTTATGTATACATGCAAATGTTGTCTAAAAGATAAGAAAAATGTTAGAACGCTTACAGAAAGTACTGGGAAAAATATGCAAGCCATTGAAGAGGTGATATCTTATGGACATCAGGGAAACAAGACATTTCCTGGAAAAGTGTGATTGTCGATGCTGAAATCTTAGGCATTCTGTTGGGAGCAACATAGGCAAATTCCTCGTTCATATGAATGTATTCATATAGAAAAGATCCAGAGATAGGTAGGCCAGCCATCATATATAGATCCCACAAAGTGAAGCTTACTTCACCAACCGGAAGGTGGAAAGAATTCGTAGTGGAGGACCAATACTTTAGAAAGCCCTTATAAATCATTATGTCCTTGTGAAAGAACTCTGAAGTGACTTCTATAACATGATATACCTTTGCTGTAATAAGAATATCTTCATACTTCTTCAAGATCGCCTTAGTCCATGCGTTGTAATACAGACGATCCGTCCAAAGACCCTGTGTCCTGAATTCTTCTCTACCCCACAGGGAGTCGCGATCACGAAAACGTTGTTGAATAATTTCAAGGAAATAAGTAGGGTATAAGGTGTGGGGGTTGTAACATGGCGTGAGGAAGTGCATGTATGTTATCTGCCCGGTCTTTTGGACTAAGACTTTCTCCGTGAGATAACCTTCGAGGAGTTGTGGCTCTTTGATCACCCAATTTGACACGTATAGGAGTCTGTTTTGTGTCATATAGTCGGTTGGTTCGCTTTGGATTATGGACCGGTGTCACAGGAGATGCAAAGGGATAATGATAGTCTCATCTTTGTAGGGGTTGCGAAATTTGATCACATCGACACTTGACTTGATCGAATCCCAGGCGTTCTGGAAATGCCTCTAGTTGTGCTCTCGAATATTTTCCTGAAAGGCTTCATCTTTGCTCTTTTCTCTTGCTTTCTTCGAAATCGTGGGAGCAGGAGAAGCTTCAGCGGCGGATAGACGAGTGTCGTCTGTTCGGAAATTGGTAGTGGACTTCAACCAGTTATCCCAATCAGATTCTTGTCCTTTGGTAGGGGGTCCCTCTATCTCCTTCATTAGCACATCTGTGCGGATATGGTCAGACAGGCACTGGATGCGATCAGCGAAGTTGATAATGGTGGGAGTCGGTTCCTTAAAGAAGGAAGAGTAACCTTCAGTAGATTTAAGTCCTTTCTGACTTTGGATTTCAGCTGGTTGCAGTCAGACGGTCCAACAGTACTTTGAGAAGCGTGAGGTCTTTTAGAGCTAGACATCGAAAATCTACATAAGAATCAGTAAAAAAAGTTAAAATTCAGAAAAGAGGTTTGTTAAGTTCTAGAAGATTGAAGGAGAAGTATAAAAGTTTGTTGTGAAAGGGGCAAGCGAGTTTTAAATAAGTCCAAGTCTACATTGTGCAGGGTGTTGCGCGCAGGAAATTGTGCGTATACCATCGTGTGCAGGGTGTTGTGCTCAAACCATTATGCGCTGGATGTTGTGAGCTACCTGTACTTGTGCACAAGGTCCTGTTGTGCGCAGAGAAGCATTGTACATAAGAGTCCGTTATGTGCAGAAGGTTCGACGCGCAAAAAGGCTGGGGCGGGCGGAGAGTGAAGTAAAGGCGAGTGGTGATCCTATATTTATAGACTGACAATCACCCGTTGTGCGCAAATCATTGTGCGTGACTTGATGTGCGCAACTCATTGCGCGCCAGGACGTTGTGCGCCAAAATTATATGGATCGCACAATGAAGAAAAAGAGCGAAAATTAGTTAGAATAATTGAAATATTGATCCCATATTTTTATTTTGTAGATAAAAAATTTAAAATGAAGGATCAAGGGGGCATCTGTTGAGGCATAAAAAAGAGAGAAAGACAGCAAAAATCGTTGTGCGCAGAGAACCATTGTGCACAGAGAACCATTATGCACAGAGAAGCATTGTGTGCCAAAAGGAGTCAGTCCGCACAATAAAATCCGCACAATGGAGTTCACACAATGGAAATCGCACAATTGAGTTCACATAATGGAGAGCCGTTAACCCAATTGAGGAAGAGGAAAATATTTTGGAAGGATAGAGAGGTAGAGTTTGCACTCATTATGTGGAGCAGACGTTGTGCGGCGCACAACACATTCAACGCACAACGAGATAGAGTGCACAACAAGATAGAGCGCACAATAGCCTCCAGTGCACAGTGCCCAACGCATAGTGTCTAGCGCACAGTGCCCAGCGTGCAACAGCCTCCAACGCATAATGCTTCCAGCACATAGTGTCTTAGTGCACGATGCTCCTATGCGCAATGCTATTTTGGGAATTACAATTCATAAATGTTCTATTTCGAAATCAAAGGAGAAAAAAGGATGTAAAAGAACTTGGAATGAATAAATGATGTAATTATCTTCTTCATCTTCTTTTGTTTATCATTAAGTGAATGAAATTCCCAAATCAAATGCATTTGTTTTTTATTCGAAACAAGCATGTTTCTGATTTTAAAGCCTAACTTTGATTGTTTTCTATATATGCAATGTTCACATATATCTAAATAAAAACTTTTAAAATTAAGAATTAAACAATGATTAAGAAGTACCTTCATACTACACTTGCTCATGTGGCCTTGGCATGCATACCACAAATGTGTCGATGTGGAGTCTGCTATAAATGTTGCAACTCTGCTTAATATAGTATTTCCGATCAACTTGTAAAGATTTATGCTCTTCTGTGCTTTCATAACTGTGAGTGCCCATTTTGAAACCTTTAGGACACCTTCATAATTGGCAAAATTGCACCCGAGTTTATCTACATCTTCTAAAGAAATCAAACTCTTTTTCAAATCCAAAATGTGCCTCACATTTAACAAAGTACGCTCTACGCCATCCAACATCCTGATACGAACCAAACCAATTCTGACCATCTTATAGGCATGATCATTGCACATAAGAACCAAGCTATCATCATACTAGTTATATGTGGTGAACCAAATCCGATGAGGACACAAATGGTATAATGCCCCCATATCCAAAATTTACTCCTGATATAAGAAACTGGTCTTGGACATTGACAACACATAACCACTATCCGATCCTTCACCTGATTCCGTTGAATTGGCTTCATTCGGAAAATCATCTGATTTCTCCTCCTTCTGGGCTTTGGGATATTGACAATCCTTCATATATCCCATTGTCTGACAATTCCAACACTTCAATTTACCTTTGCCTTTCTACTTGGATTTAGATTGCGACTTCCCATTCTCTCACTCAGACTGTCTTTCTTGAGCAAACAATGCATATGTAGAAGTACATTTACCTCCATTGTTCCTTCTCAACTGCTTCAACTTAAGGATTGAGATAACGGTCTCGACGTTCAAGGTATATCTACCACAACATAGAGTATTAATCAGATACTTGTAGGGCACTAGGAGAGACGTTAATAAAATTATTACTTTGTCTTCTTCATCAATCTTTATTTCCACGCTTGTCAATTTACGAACTAATTTATTAAAGACGTTAATGTGTACAGAGAGATCTGACCCTTCTGCAATCTTCAAAGTATAAAACTCTCTTTAGATATAGACAATTAGTGAACGATTTTGTCATGTAGATGCTCCCCATAATCGTCTATAAGCCTACAGTAGCCATCTCATAGATGACATTGTAAATGACTTTATCGGCCAAGAACAATTGGATTGTGCTAATCGCCATTTGATCAAGTTCGTCCCCAATCATCTTCCTTCATAGTTTTTGGATGATTCACTTTCCCAATGAGTGCATGCCGTATTCCTTTCTAAATTAAGAGGGCTTTCATCTTCAACCTCCATAATTCAAAATTATTTTTACCCGTGAACTTCTCTATCTCGAATTTCACATTTGATTCCCTCGATATCTTGTTTCCAAATTTTACCTAATACCTCAATATTAAGATCTGATACCACTTGTTGGGTGCAGAAGCATTCTTATATCAAATCAAACAAGTAGTAGAGAGAGAAAAAATTGAAGCAAACACATAGAACATAGAGATTTTATGTGGAGAACCCTTGAGGTAAAAAACCATGACCCAAAGCAACGATCAATCCACTATATTAAAAGAATTATAAGAGATGGAACAACTTACAGATGAAAACTTTAGTTTCTTCTTTTCAAAAACCTTAAACTTGGGCTAGTTCTATTCATCTTTTCCCCTAATCATGATTAGAAAGAGTATTTATACATTTCCATATGCAATTAGAAACAAAACTAGCACTTACGCATATTGTTCGGTCGGACTGGACAAAACCAACATTCCTCATGCAGATCGAACATCACGAAGACCAAAGGGCCAAAACCAGAATTTTCGATAAAACCGACAAAAGCTTCAGTTGAACCAAAAATTAGCTTCTCTACAATGGATTAAAGGCACTCGATCAACTTGCCTAACCATCTAGTCAACAACTAGGTAAAGATATTTGATTATTTATCTCAATAATCCATCATGCTAAGCTCACCTTTGATGTTCATCCTTCTAAACATCACTTTGATTAGATGAACCAAACCATTCGATCAACAGATATGATAAAAGACCTTTATAATTTATAACATAAGAAGTTCAATCATTGATCTAGACCATCCATTATGTGGCCCACCTTTAGTTATCCTAGAAAGGGTTAGATCATTGATCTCAACCATCCATTATATAATGCTAGCCCTTGATAGCCTCCTTCCTCTGACACCCATTGCTCAATTATCGGATGGTGGGTGTGTTTCTTGGGGACACTTTTATCTTATATGAATGTAAGAAGCAACATGTATCCCTAACTTCTTAAGTTATCTAATAAAGCAAAATGCAGATTTATGTCTTTTCCTTGAAATGAGATGACATTATTGCAGGGCTTTTATAAGACTTGGATATCCATTTTTCTTCTCCAATACATCTCTATGTAAATAACACGAATGCTTTGTATTCCTTTCAATCCAATCTTTCATTAGAGGATAAACTATAAAGGTTAATTATCATTTTATTCATGACAAATACCCAGCTGAAGAGATTGATCTTCCTCGTATTGCTACATAGAATCAACTAGCATATATTTTTATACATAGTCAAAGCAATCACTCTTTCTCATATTACTTCGTAGAATCAAGTAATAGACATTTTTATAAAAGAAATAACGAATGCTTATCGGAATTATCTTATGGACAAACTAATGTTATCTTATAACACCTTGAAAAAATCTATACAAAGACCCGAGTACCACCTCAGACAAAAATCCTTAATGATCGAATCCTTTAGAAATTAGACGAAAATTAATTAAGTACTAAACTAAATTAATCGGTGGACTTGCTTGAACCACTATCTATATGAACTGCAAGACCCAAAACTATTAGAATCACTAACTCAACATTACCTAAAAGCCTAGGGGCAATCTCAAAACCCAGTTGCTCCCAAGAGCACATTGAAACTCCATATCAGACCTGGACCGCGCATCGAAAGTCCGACTACCGCGAAATTATAAGGTTATGACCACCTTATTGGGCTTGACAACCATCGTAGGAATTGAACCCAAATGGTATCCAGAAATACACAACTTGAGCCTGGAGCAAAGTGTGTGAGAAATGCGAATATCTTTGGAAAATGAGCTCAAACTTAAGTGAATTGGACCATTCGCTTGCGGGTGAAATTGAAGGTTTCAGACCGTCAGTTTCTGACCAAACTTTACCCATGGATCAGGAAAATTTTCCTGCACATGTCAGTATACTTTGGCCCTGATCGAGTAATGATGACCGTTGAACTGATACAGTCCTCCACGGTCGATCCACGAATCCGATCGGACCGAGATCATAACCTAGCTTAGATCCATAATCAAAGAACTTACTCCATGACGCAGGTGAGTAATGGGCCTCCAGATGAGTCCTGTTTGCCCAAAAGAGACACCATTTGCCTATAACCTAAGTATATCATGGCCCTGGGGCCATGTGGACTAGTTCTGGGCCTATTTAAGGACCTTAAACCACCCCTCTCTCATTCCATACGAATTTGTCTAACCCTAGGAGAGAGAAGAGAGAAAAGACGAGAAAAGAGTGAGGAAAAGAGAGAGAGATAGGGAGATTATTGCGGGGATTCACTCCCATTACTCCACGTACCAAATCACCACCCCACCATCACTACACTAACGATTCTAGCTTCGATTTGGGTAAAAAATTCTAACCCTAATCTTGTTTTAGAAATCCAAATAGAGGAATCGGTAAAATAGCTAACCTATTTCATGATTCAGATAACTATTATTCTGTAGACAGAGACGTAGGATTCGAACCGAGTTCGAAATGAGGAATCCGACGAAAGGTGCGGACTATAAATGTTTAGGTTATGGTTTTCAAGGCTTTCAATGTTAGCAATGATTTATGTCTAACTTGATTGCTGCCATATGAGCTTAGTTACGATATCTTCGATAAACTATACATGCATGTGAATTATGTGAATATATAATGCATTTCATGTGTTTGTTGAAATGTTTGAATGAAAGTGCAATTCTGATTTATACTTGCCATGGCTATCAACCTATGATACATGTTCGTTGTATGTATGACAACTCCTTTGCGAAAAGATTTACCATAATATATGCTATGACTGATCTAGTTTGTGTATGTAGTATTATGTAGTCTAAGTGTTTGATAAAATGTCTGAATGAGTAATTGTTTGGTAAATCGCTTTTATCAAGGGTGTTGAGATGGGATTCTCAACTACCGTATCCATATTGGTAGTTTCCTTTATATAACGTAAATTGTTGCTATATGATTTATGGACGAAAGGTATATGTATGTCAACATGCTCAATGTGTTTGATAAAATGCTCAAATGAGAACTATGTTTGAATTGTTCATTAAATGCTGTTATGAGTAACATATGTGATTTCCTATGGCTTTTGAGTATGTTTGGGACTACCACCTAGTCCAAGCAATCGGTAATGGTTCCTGATTGAGTGGCCGAACTAGTTTCGCCACATTAGATACGCTCGATGAATCCTAGCCGTATGCTGATTGTTGATAGTGGTTATGCCACACGGAGTGCTTATGCACTTCATGTCAATTAATTCAATATGCGCTTGTACTAATCACACTTGTCAAATAACCGGATTAGATTATTGTGTGTTTACCAGGATGGACACTACTATTTGAATCTAAGGTACCGTTCACCAATGTAAAGCTCGCTTCAACCATTGTACCAAGATTCGCTAAGACTCATGAGCCGTGCATAGTGGTATGGGACACCGTGGTTGAGTTGTTGGCCTACGTTAGGGTGACGAGCCTCCCCGTAGTGACCAGTGAGCAACCCGAACTCGTGAGCCGAATACGGTGGTATGAGACACTGTATTCGAGCTGTCGACCCACGTTGAGGTGACAAGCCTTCCCGTAGTGGCCTCGAGTATAAACTAGGCCTACGCTGAGGTGACGAGCCTCTCTGTGGTGACCTCGAGTGTAAACTTGTGAACTTACTTATCCACTGCTTCCATCAGGGGTGATGCCCTACAACTTGCCTATCGTATGCGATTAATTAAGATTGACGACCCTAGATGGATCATTGTTTGGGTAAGTCATATAAAAGGAGGTACCTTAGCTTCCCGAATCTGCTATATGAATAAGCCTAATAAATTACTTGGCTAACACAACCATACACCGCATTGCATGTGCTTTGGCGAGGAAGCGCACGTTTAAGGAGTTTGTCATGCGCGATCGTGAGATGATGTCACTGACGGAGTACAGGCGAGGGCATGCATCATTACAGCATACCATTCCTGCATTAATAAGAGTACTTAGGATATGATTGTTGTATTACTTTATCATTACTGCTTGACTGAATTGATAACATGTTAACCTTTACCTTATAATACCACTGAGTTGATCATTCACTCCCACTCTGGGACGGTGTTTTAAAACACCAACCAAACTCTGTTTTAGATGCAGATTATGGCGAGGCTTATGCGATGGAATCGGACTTCTTTGACGAGGAGTTCTCCTACGTGCAACTCTCAGGCAGGTCTATGTAGACCTAGAGTTACGTCACCGGGATTTTGGGACTATGGGTTAGTTGAACCTTTACACTTGATATTTTGTAAATTTTGGAACCATATATGTATTTATTTAGCCTGGTAACATACTCATACTCTGGGGATTGATAAACACTTACATACTTTATATATTCATCTCAGTCTTCTGCTTGCTCAATTTAAGTAACTCTGGAGTATGATATGCTGATTTGGTGTAATCCCACTCATGTTTAACGCACTAATATGGACAACATTTAATCATCATTATCTATGTTGCATAAGTGATACGTTGGAACTCGGGAGTTGAGACCCCCGATTTTCGGGGCGTTACATGTCTACTTAGTCACTGTTTGAAGGGGAGTGTATAGATAAGATTGCATATTTGTGTGTGCACGTGCGCATGTGTGTGTGTGTGTGTGTGATGTTATAATATGGATAGTAAATCTCTTAAATGCATATTCCCTTGAACTTATATGGTTTCTTTTCCTTAGAAACGGATTAAGGAAGATATGGTGAATTTTCTTCCATAAATATTGTCAATAAAGAGTTTGGTTGGATCTAAGACCATGGACTTTGATATGATTTTAAATGAATTAGGTTATGTTGAAATTCTAAGCCCTCAACTAACCCTTATCAACCCTAGGTATTAGAAATTCAGATCTAATACCACCGTTAATTTGTGCACTTTACGGAAGCATGTTCGATGAAGATATAACAAATTAATAAAGCAGAATAACCAAACAATAAAACAAGTAACCACATAACACAAGATATTTATATGGAAAACCCTCGCAGGAAAAAGCCACGGCACAAAGCGACAAAAATATACTATAATTAAAGCCTTAGAGATTACACCACTTACCTTCTTCGATTACAGATGAAACCTGGATTTCTCCCTACGATGCGCATTTAAGAAAACACTAGTCCCTTGATAAAATCCTTTCTTAAGCCTTTGTAAGTATTTAAAAACCCTCTCACACAGCAAACTCTTATGCTTAAAGAGAAAACACTGATATTAACAAGCTCTCATCGTGATCAAACTTAAATACCTTGATTTGCGCAAATCTACATTACATGTTTGGTCAGACTAGATGTAATCTTCAGTGGACTGAACCAACGCAACTATTCTTTTCAGTTGAACCGAAAACATGTAAATCTTCACAGTGTGCAACTTGAGAATCCACCCAATTTTCAATTCAATTGAAAATGGCCTCGGTTGAACCGAGACAGGATTTCTCTGCATAGTAGATTGGTAGAATCCAAGGCATCCTACATAATGATCTCCACCTTAACTTGGATTTTATCAAGTCACCCTAAATACCTCTCATGCAACCTCCACCTTGAGCATAGACCGCTCCCTACGTTCTCCACCTATAACACAGCTCCATCCACACCCTTGTGCAAGGGTGCCCAATCTCATCAATGGTTAGTGAGATTGATTAAGCCCAAGAAGTGCTTAAACTTCTCTGTGGTCATCGGCTTTATCAACATGTCTGAACCATTCTTGTCCGTACGAATCTTCTGAAATAAAATCTCTCTTGAACTAATGAGCTCCCATATCTTATGGAATCTCATGTCAATGGGCTTGGTTCTTGCATGATACACTCGATTCATCGCTAGATGTATAACACTCTGACTATCATAATGCAAACGAATCACCTCCTACACTCGAGTTCTCCTATCAAACATTTTAACCACATTGCTCCCTTTGACTCCTCCATCACGTCCATATATTCTACCTTGATTGTAGATAACGTTATTATCAACTGTAGTATAGATCTTCAACATACCGGTCCCCCTTACTAATGTGAAAACATATCCCATAATGGACCTCCTATTGTCCAGATCACATATGTAATCTAAATCCACATAGCCTACAATTCCACCAGAAGCTCTATGTCCCCCGAACATAATCCTAGTATCGACTGTGCCCTTGAGATACCTAAGAATTCACTTAACAACATTCCAATGCTCATTTATTAGATTTGTCATATATCTGTTAACCACACTAACTATCCGTGAGATATCTGGCTTTGTGTAAATTATTGCATACATAAGACTCCCCACTACATTAGCGTACGACATCAGTTACATGTTTGAAATCTCATCTTCTGTACTTGGATACGACCTGACTAATAACTTAAAGTGATATGCTAGAAGTGTGCTAATTGGCTTAACATATTCCATGTGAAACCTCTCTAGCACCTTTTGCACATAACCCTTCTGAGAAAGCTACAACTTTTTAGACTCTCTATCTCTGTGTATCTCTATACCTAGGATTGTCTTTGCAGCGCCCAGATCCTTCATGTACTTAACATATACTTAAGCAATAGTATCTCCTATCCTTTGCAACAATCAACATATCATCAACGTAAAACATCAGAAGAATGTATGACCCGTTCTCAAGCACCCTATAATATATAAATCAATCGTACTCACATCTGATATACCCAATCTCCACCATGTAGAAATTGAATCACTTGTATCATTGCCTTAGAGACTGCTTTAACCCATATAATGACTTCTTCCGCCTACACACGTGGCCTTCCTTATCAAGCTCCTTAAATCCTTCAAGTTACCTCATGTAAATGACTTCATCCAAGTCTCATGAAAGAATATCGTATTCATATCGAGTTGCTCGAATTCCAAATTGGATTCCTCTACCGTAACCAGTAGCACCTTAATTGAAATATGCTTCACGACCCGAGAGAAAATTTCATTGTAATCTACTCATATCCTCAGCGAGTATCCATTTGCTATGAGTCGTACCTTATACTTTTTGCCCTTCTTTTTTACTAATGATTCCTATTTCTTAAACACACACTTGCACCCTTTAGCCCTCTAACCTTTTGAAAGTTCAACAAACTCCTATGTAGAGATTCCATCTCATTTACCATGGCCGACATACACTTGTCGCTATCCTTTTCAGATTTTAGTTTAAGAGAGGTGGAGGGATCTCCACTCCCTGTGAACAATGAAAAAGAGAACATGTCCTTGAACCCATATCGAATCGAGGCTCAAATAGTTCTTTTCTCCGTGTTCCTAGCTATACTCTCCTGGGTATACTGCTCTGATACTAGTTTGTTATAATCTTGAGCCCTCAACAAACCTAGATCAACCCTAAGTATTAGAAATTTGAATCTAATACCACAATTAATCTGTGTGCTTTGTATAAACACGTTTAACAAAGATATAACAATCGAATAAAGCAGAATAACCAAACAATAAAGTAAGCAACCATAGAACACAAATGTTTACATGAAAAATCCTTGCGGGAAAAATCATGGCATAAAGTGATAAAAATCTATTATAATCAAAGTCTTAGAGATTACGCCACTCAACTTCTTCGATTACAAATGAAACCCAGATCTCTCCTTGTAATGCACACCTAGGAAAACCTTAACCCCTTGAGAAAATCCATTCCCAAGCCCCTATAAATATTTAAAAATTATTTCACCTCGTAAACCATTGCCCTTAGAGAGAAAATACTCGTATTAACAAGTTCTAATCGCGATTGGACTTAAATACCTCGATTTGTACAAATCTGCGTAACATGTTTGGTCGGACCGGATGTAACCTTCGTTTGGACGAAACCAACCCAATTACACTTTTTGGTCAAACCAAAAGCGTGCAAATCCTTACAACGTGCAACTTCAAAATCCATTCAATTTTCGGTCGCACCAAAAATGGCCTCAATCAAATTGAAATAGGACTTCTTTGCACATCAGATTGGCGGAAGCCCGAGCATCCTACGCAACATCTTAAACATACAATTTTTCATATAGATTATCTATAATATAATTGTATTTTTTTTTTCCAAAATCATTAAAAACGCATGCTTCTTGATGGACTTGGTCATGGATCCGGACCTGAACCTGTTTCTTGACCCAATTTTAAAATCCAAAGACTATTCTCAATTGGTGCTCACAATTAGACGTTAATTAAAGGACTCAGTGGGGTACTAAATTTGATTGGATCCAAATCCAGCACCTCATACATGGTACTTGTGTTTAAACTCTATCCAGCTATGTAGGATGCTTGAATTTGGTTACCTTAGGTTCGGATATGTGTACATCGTTATTAAATCTGAACATGAGCCATTGACATGCAGCCCTATTGATATCCTTTAGATGGGCCATAAACAATATTTTAAATAAATCAACGTTTTATTGAGACGATTGGTGAACATTTAATCGATATTCAAATGAAAATAGTCAATGATTTAAATAAATCAAAGTTTTATCGAGACGATTGGTGAACATTTAATCGATATTCAAATGAAAACAGTCAATGATTTAAATAAATCAAGGTTTTATCGAGGCGATTGGTGAACATTTAATTGATATTCAAATGAAAATAGTCAATGATTTGAATTCAATCCATTAACTTCTAATATATGAATGCAAACTGCTTCAAATGCGACAGCTAGACGCATAAAATAGTTTTTCAATGATCAAATAGACTACTCAAAAAATGTATTTTATCTATATGAGCACGTGCGAAGTTTGATACAAGGTGGGATCTGTGACCACCTAATGAGTTTACATGATTTTCAGACCATCACATATTGAGTAGATTTCACTTATAAATGGCACAATATTCTATATAGGTTTCATGTTTTATTGTGCATGGTCCCTCCATCTGCTGTACTAGTATCATTTTGGCATAACTCTTCCGTACAAATATGGCCCACATCAGATTATCATGATTCTGGGTCACAACAAATAGACATTGGGTGCTATTGTACATATGTCAAAAAGAGTTGAAAATCTTTTTTGCATGTGCACCCATGTTGCACATTTATTAATTGGTGTTCATTACCTGAAGGATGGGATTTTCTAATCATTTTGATTTACAGAAAAATATTTATACAATGAATGAGTGTGATTGATGATACATGTACTTAGAAATTATTTAGAAATTGCATGCATGGCATACAAGTCATTCAAATTCAACTGTCTAAGTTATATGGGTTCTAATTTAAATGTATTATGAACCAAAAATTATCCATATAGTGTCCATAAATTAGAAGTTAGGATTGATCAACGAATCTGATTTTTGGACTGTGACTTAGAGATAGAGGGTTCTACTTAGTTTAATTTGAATTGATGTACGTCATGTATGTAATTTTTTTGTGCATGCATATCAAGTGTCATACTCTGTTAGAGTATCAAATTATGCTGATCAGGATCATGATTCATGTAAAGTGGACCTTACGTGCGTGAAAAAGGATAGGTGCATGTTTGAGGAGAGATAATCGGCTTGATATGATAAGTGATCCAAATCAATGATCAAATCTTTTTTAGTATAGTCACTGTGGGTCAATCTATTCCCACAGCCATTGATTATGAGTAAACTAGATTTTTTACACGTTAAATATAGATTTTTCATATACCAAGACCTTGGATTACTCATATACACATTAGGTGTGGTATAAATTTTTATTTTGGTACAACCCAGAGCAATTGTCTGATAAACACATTGGGTTAGGCATATATGATTTTAGAGTATATAAAAATAATGTGAGAATGACTGCTAATGTGGCCCAAGTTCTAGAAAACAAAAAAAAAAATCAAATGCTGAATTAAGGTAATCCATGAACTAGGTTGGTTCGCCATTGCTGGGTTTGGGTTTTATTTTTAGGCCCTCGTGTTGGGCTCTGGTGGAAGCATTAAGCACAACAAACAATGGGCCTTTGGAAATGACCCTAGATTTGATAACATTCTCTATTAAGCCCAAGCTCGAGCATGATCGAGGCTTGTTAACGGCTAGATTTGGCTTCGGCTCTTCTGAACAGCATATAGAGACGAGACATAAATCACAGGCTCGAAAATGAATGAGATGGTCTCAGGCCCACATTGGCAAGGCTCATTGACAGTCTAATGTACAGCTACTTTAATTTCAGTTATTATTAGGTTGGTTTTCTTCTGATCTATTAAAATTTTGGAATTACATGTGATGTGAAATATTAGTATAGGGTCTATAAGCCATTCATTTGATGGGGGCACATGAAAATGCCCTACAACAAGACCCTCCACTCATCATGTGATCCACATGTGTTAATTAAATATTGATTGATATGTAGCGTTTTCTCTAACTATTTAGTTTTTTTATACATTTATGACCCCTAATGAATACTGGATTGGAAAGCATGTGCGATTTAAAAGAAAAGAAACCATGGGTATTTTCATGCATAGGGCCTGATTATTAGGAGTAAAAGAAAGGAGAATTATAATAATTATTTTCGGTCGTAAAATTTTGGTAGCTTGATTTGCTAGGAGAACTCATGTGAAACTCTTTATTAGATAATGGTCACCTGGTATCTTCATGGACACACATGGCACTTGTGTTAGGGTAATAGATATGGACATTTGGATTCTTCCTTTGGGCATATGTTGGGTTTATAAAGATGTGGTCATGCACGCATGTTTCATATGACTGTAGAGTAACTTGTAAGAATTCTATAAGGTGGACCTTATTGATCAATGGTCTAGATCGACTTAAGGGTTGATAATATGATCTGGAGTACTAGTGGACCCCACTCAATTGTGATTCATTTAAAATTGTGTAAGGGGTAGTGTGTTATAACTGTGTCACATGGACAATGTTTTAGTTGGACTAAGATTGTCAAATTCGTATAGAGCCTAAGGGAGGAGAGTTTTGATGGGTTTCAAACTCTTCAACCCTCTAAACTATATAAACAGGGTTAGATCCCCAAGCCTACATATAACTGAAGCTTCTATTCTCATTCTAGTGCTTCTCTAAAAGGTGTAAGGTGCAAAAGATTGGAGCATCAAGCCTACAACGATTGCGACTCAATCAGGTACAAATTCTAGATTTCTCGATCCCTGTCTCCGATATATTGAACGGTCCTTTCAATTTCGCATTACATGTTTATAATTGGTATCAAAGATGACTATGCATCGGCTTTTGGCAAATCTGTTTAGATTATAAAACCTATTCAGAAAAACCCCATGGGACAGATTTGAACTGTTCATTCACGGACGTCTGCTTTCAAACCTAGTCCAGCGATCCCTATCGGATTAGTTTCGGAGTTTGTTTTCATATCAACAACAGCAACCATAGAATTTCATCTTAGTCGTCAAATTCCAAAGCATCCATTGGAATTTACCATTGCTAGTGACAACATTCACAATCATCAAGAGATAGCCCTAATATTGTAATCAGGTTGGGAGGATTTGATCAAACATTAGTCTTCAAACCCTAGCCATTAATGGCTTACATCGTCATTGCCAGTATGATAGTCAGATTCTAGCTTAAAGCAAATGGGAACCCCTCCACAGTTGCTGCAATCTTTAGTATATGACATCTAATCACCTATCACAAAAAATAAAAATAAAACTGTAACCCTTACTTGTGATGGTACAAATCGGTTTCCACCCCTTCTTGCTTTACGTCCCAATCAATCGTGCTCTTCCCGATCACTTCAACCCGATTACCTACCAGCAGCATATCAACGCTGGAAAACCTCATCGTTAGATGTTAATATTGACGACTTGCAGCTCGTTTTGCCTCTTTTTCCTTGTATTTAGTATCAATTAGAAGTAGCGACATTAGCCACCATTAGGTCCGACATAAGACCACTATTACCATCCCGAAATCATGGCAATAGCTGATCCTAAATAATAAGGAAAGGGGAACAAGGGCTGTTTTGTCATAGTTTTTGGATTGGGGTCACCATACGATCATTGATTACAACTCTTTGATCATCCGGTATCCTGAATCCACAATGTGAAAGGGGCAGAGGACGTAGAGGCGGTATTGGACTAGGGTTGGGTTTTCACGCCCTTTTTTCTTCCTCTCTCGTTTCAGGACGATTTAGGGCAAAAGGTCATTAAAAAAGTATATGTATGTATATAAGGGAGAACGGGTTGGGTACGCTCTTTAGTAGTTCGGTAAGCAGATCAGTGGGCCCTTTAGACCCGTTTGATTTCAATGATCGATCATGCTTGTTGGGTCAGAAGCACTTTTCTGCAGCCTGTATGTCGGCCTGACCCTTTACAGATCTTGAAGTGGGCATAAATATTTTATCACCTTTATATATGACTAATTTTATTTTGGTTACATTTATCTTATAAAAGAAAAATCAGATGCTCTGGATGATTTTAAAATCTATAAAACCGACGTTGAAAATCAACTTGATAGGAAGATTAAAGTTGTCAAGTCTGACCATGATGATGAATACTATATCAGATATGACAAATCATGTCGCAATTCAAGACCCCTTCACTAAATACCTACAAGATTATGACATTGTGGCCTAATACATCATGCATGAGACTCAATAAGAGAATGGTGTGATTGAAAGACACAATTGCACCCTTATGGACATGGTGAGTAGTATGATAAGCAATTTGATATTGCCAGAGTTCTTGTGGGGTGATACGATTAAAACTATAAGTCGTATCCTTAACAGGGTCCCCAACAAGGCTGTGAGTAAAATTCCTTTTGAGTTGTGGAATAGGAGAAAATCAAATCTCCAATATCTACATGTTTGGGGATGTCCTACTGAGGCTAAAGTCTATAACCCGCATGAAAGAAAACTCGATCCCAGAAGCATAAGTTATTTCTTTATATAATACCCGAAATGGTTCAAAGGTTATCGATTCTACTGCTATTCACACTTTATCAAGATTATTGAGACTAGGAATGCTAGATACAATGAGAATACTGAAAATAGTGGGAGTACGAATATTATGAATTTTGTATTCGAGTAAGAAATGATTGTGACTCCCTTCGTGGTCATTCTAGACCACGTGGATATAAATCCTGCAATTAATCTTATAGTCACTGCAGACCACCATAATAAACCTCATATACAACCTATTGAGGAAGAAAATTAAAGTCACACTCAAGAGAGTGAGCTATTAAAAAGATATGAAAGAGAAATGAGGTCTGTGATTCGAGACAATTATATCGTATACCTTTAGGAGCACGAGTTTGACATAAGGATGGAAAATAATCTTAAATCATTTACACAAGCCAAATAAAGTGTTAACCCTTCTCGATGGATTGATGCAATGAAAGATAAATTGAAATTCGTGAAAGATAATAAAGTATGGGATCTTGTTGAATTACACCAAGGAATAAAGCTGATTGATTATAAATGAGTATTTAAAACTAAATAGGACTCCAGGGGTAATATCGAGAGATATAAAGTCAAACTTATTGCGAAAAGTTTTAACCATTGTGAATGCATTGATTTTAAGGAGACTTTTTCACTAGTATTTAAAAAAGACTCATTTATGATTATAATGGCTCTTGTAGCTAATATGGATTTGGAGCTACATTAGAAGAATGTAAAAACTATGGTTCTCAATGGAAATATAAACAAAAACATATAATATATATATATATATATATATATATATATATATGTGTGTGTGTGTGTGTGTGTGGGGGAAAAGGTACAATGCGCTCGAGCTGACGATAAGCTCCCGTGAGGTCGAGCTGTGTGGGCCCCACTGTGATGTGTTTTGACCATCAACACCGTGCATTTGATGGGTACCCTTTAAATTATAGGATATCCCAAAAATCAACCATATACGGAACTCAGGTGGGCCATACCATCTAAAATTATGTGAAGACACCGTTAAAATATATAAAAGCACTTGGTGGGGCCCACCTGAGTTTTGCATGCCCCTGAAACTTGGTCTGAACCCTCATTCAAGTGGGACACACATAATGGATGGGCTGGATTTGCAAACTACATCTCGGTGGGCCCTCAAAATGGTTTTGAATGTTTTAATGGTGCACGGCCCCTCCCCACTTCTGTATGTGGTGTGGCCCACACAACTCATGGATTGACTTGATTTTTTAGACCTAGGCTCACGATGGAATGGTGCATCTGACTGATGAGGTAGATGTTCGAAATGCATCACGGTGGGTCCCACACAGCTCGACCTCATGAGGCGTTAAAATCAGCTCGAGCGTGTGTATATATATATATATATATATATATATATATATATATATATATATATATATATAGGAAAACGCTCACCTGCGAACCAGTTCGTACGTAGTACGTACGAACTTTTTGAGAACCCATCATACGTGATGAATCTCAAAATCGAACCGTCCACATGAAGCAGAACCTCACGAAACCTTAGAGTATAAATTTTTACTATGATCCGAAACTTTGGTGGACCGTGAAAAATGTAAACAGTTTCTTTCCTTGATTTGAATTTCTCTTTGCTATGGACGGTATGGATAAAAGTTTTAAATAAAAGTAAAACTTGGTTCTGGGGGGTTTCACTAGGTGCTGCTTCACATGAACGGTTCAGATTTGTGAGATTCATCACGTATGATGGGTTCTTAAAAAAGTTCGTACGTACTAAGTACGAACTGGTTCGCAGGTGAGCGCATCTATATATATATATATATTGCAAGCAGAAAGTTTTGCAGTCAATGACTTAGAAAATATGGTTCGTAAACTAAATAAATCCATTTATAGGTTGAAACAAGCATTACGACAGTAGTACATGAAGTTTCATGAAGTGATTTCCTCGTATGGTTTTCTAGAAAATACTATAGTTCATCATATTAGTTTTGTATGTAGTTGATATTTTGTTAGCTAGCAATGACATTAGGATATTGAACGATACCAAAAAATCTCTATATTAAAGTTTTGAGATGAAGGATCTTGGTGATACTTTTTATGTCATCGGCATTAAGATACGGTGTTTTTAATGAAATTTTTTTTTCCTAAATTTCAGTAGTGGGAAGCAGTCTATTTAATCAACACCCAAATTGGGTACTACCCCATCAGGACCTAGCTAGAGATGGATGGTCCTCTCATGCGCTCTGTGAGGCCACCATGATGTATATGTTTATCCACATGGTCCATCTATTTTGATAAATCATGAGCAAAAAAGGAGGCAAATTAAAGGTTCAAGTGAATTGAACCACACCACAAGAAGCGATGTGAATTGAAAGCTTACGATTGAAAACTTACGCAGTGGGAATTGAAAGCTTACGGTTGAAAACTTACACAGTGGGAATTGAAAGGTTACGGTTGAAACCTTAATGGGGCACAAAAGTTTTGGATGAACTTGAAATTAATGTTTTCCCTTCTTACAAGTCTACATGACCTTATAAACAGGTTGGATGGCAACTAAACATCACAGTGGGCCATAGAAAATTTTCAATAGCAGGAATTCAATCTCCACTGCTTCTCTCCAATGCTTCATGATGTGTGGTCCACTTGACCTTCGATATGCAATCCCCACTGCTTCCTATGGTGTGGTCCACTTAAACCTTAAATCTGCCTACTTTTTGGGCATGTGTCCTAAAATATCTGTCAAAATGAATGGACGGTGTGGATAAAATATATATGTCACGGTAGGCCCCACAGAGCCCCTCACAGGACCATCCATCTCTAAATAGGTCGTGGTAGAGGTAGTATCCAGTCCATGCCCTTAGTCACGAACTAGGCCAGTGGACCGACAACAAAAAAAATCCCACGTGGGTGGTGCCCATACAAATCATTCCCGTTCAATCCCACGTGGGTGGTGCCCATACAAATCATTCCCGTTAAAATATTGATCGAAAATGTTGCACGGTTGTTTGGCCAAAAGATTCATTATAAGAAATCAAACCAACGACTAGATTGTTTCTCAAGGAATACAAATGCCTCTTATTCTCATATGAATACACAGGAGTAGTATTATATTAATAAAAATTGATTTCTTTTAGTACTTTGTTTTACATTTAGTGGATGACAATCATCAGTTCATAAATTCAACCTCCTGATCTTTCTTTAATTGATTGGTGTAGAGAGAGAAGGAATTTCCAACCGATGGAATACAAGTCATAGTCTATCCTATGATAATTTCCAACATATTAAGTGCATGTGACATCCAACCCTTCCAATAGGTTAGCCTTACATGAAGATTACTTTGTGCAAAATTCAGCCCTATCTATTTGTCAAGTCGGCCACACCATATAAAAATTCACAATCATTTATTAATAGCAAAGCGGAAGTGTTATCCACTCAATAAGTGGCTATTGTTGAGCTTTCCAAAAGGTAATCCTCATGATGGGTCAACCTAGCTATTGGACAGGTTGGATGTCATATATCCATGAAAGGCTGAAAGTTATCCACTAGTTGGACCATACTTATGGTCCAATCAATTGGACTTTAATAAGACTTTCTCATATGTGTGTGAAATGCTTACACACAGCCAGCATGTCCAACTAGTTAGTGTGTGGGACCCAATTGTGGTGTTTGTATGTCATCATGCGTTGCACTGTTCCACCATAGTACCTCCCAATAAAAATGGGATGCCCTAAAATAAATTAATCTAATTGATGTGATTCATATGGATGTGGAGAATTTTGGATGGTTGTTCATTGTTTTCTATAACGTGGCCCACATGATGGTTGGATGGATCTAATTTTTAGGGCATCCCTTCTTCGTAATGGGACTACTTTGATAGACATGTTAGATGTTCTGTAAAAATTATGGTGAGCCTTTAACACAACTAATCGGTTGTACAGCTAATTGTGTTTGAGCATCTTTCTCCAGTTTCAGATTAGGCATGTGTGGGGGCCACCTCTTTTTACCTATAGTGGGTGTTGTTGTGGCACCGACCATTTTATTGAAATGGAGCACATGAAAATCATGTGTACCAAAATAGACAGGATATCATGCCCACGTAATGCTCGCTTTCACATGAACCACAGCTTTGCACGGTACACGCTGGATTTTAATTTGGACAATCGGGTCACATGATTAAGCAATTGGGACCATTGGTTTGTTGTGTCCCACCTAGGATGGACTATACCCCAAAATCTGATAGATTAGAAAATGTCATCCATTCTTTTCATCGCATTAGGATAGACGGTGAGAAGATATATAAACATATAACTAGGTATCAACTTCTGAAGATTGGTTTCTTGGATTTTCCATCTTGGGATTTTATCTTGTGGTGGGACTGAAATTATTAACGGTCTTGATTACTAAAATATAGGCCTCACTTATCAGAACTGAAAATCTGGGGTGGGTGGGAAATCGTTGGTCCGGGGTCATATATTCCCACGCCCACCAAATGGGTTTCTTGGAAATTTCCATACATAAAGTTAGGTGCTCTAACTCGTCTCAACTACCAGATCTCACTAACCCACAAAGAGGATCATGTCATCCACACACCATCAATGTGTTGTGGGCCCCACAAAGCACCATCTCAATCACGAGAGGTTTGCTGATTCCACACATTTGTAGAGCCCAGGCACACTTATGCCTCGTCAGAGCTTTCCATCAGATGGGATTGAATGTTTGGATCTTCTTGCGTAAAATCAGGCCATTTATATTAGTGGGTGGACCACCCCATATAAAACAAATGGAAGATTAGAAAATGACTGTTTTAGGCGTCAGTGTACACGGCATATTGTGGTCCACAAACAGCCTGTATTCTGAGGTAGGTGATCTAGTTATTCATGGTGGACCTTAGGAAGGTTTATCTATTGAAGTGACGTCACCAAGTTCTGTGGGGCCCACCATGATGTCTGTTTTATATTCATACCGTCCATTCATTTGTAGAGGTCATTTTAGCGCATGAGCCAAATAATGAGGTGGATCCAAAGCTGGAGTGGACCCCACTACAGAAAACAGTGGGGAGAGTGACGCCCAACCGTTGAAACCTTCCTAAGGTCCACCACGATTTTTATTTTAGATTCAACCTGTTTATAAGTTAACATAGACATGAACGAAGGGAAAACAAAAATATCAGCATGATTGAAAACTTTTGTGGCTCTTAGAAATTTTTAATGGTGGGCGTCACTCTTTCCACTGTTTTCTGTGGTGGGGTCCACTCGAGATTTGGATCTGAGTCATGCCCTAAAATGATCTTTCCAAATGGATGGACGGTGTGGATAGAAAACATACAGCATGGTGGGCCCACAAAACTTGGTGAGGTCGCTTCGGTGGCGAGTCACTCAACCTGAGACTAGCTAATCCGGGTCCCTTCACAAACGCAATTAGTATGATCATAGAACAAAATAACTTTAATATTCTAATAGAATGTGATGGATGATAGACAGGCATTTAGAAATTGCAAACATGGGTACAATTAATTCAAAATGAACTGTCCAAATTATGGGTTCCATTTTAGATGTGTTATGAACCAAAATTTATGCTAATTTAGAATTAGCTGGCAATCGGATTGGTGGACATTTATTGGGCGATTCCAAATGAACTTATCCAATGGTCCTAATTTGACAAAAAAAAAAAATGTCCACCAATCAAAGGTTAAGATTTTTAAAACTATCTGTTTTTGGGATTGTAACTCACATACAGTTATTTTCACATTTTATTGTGCTTGATTTGAGTTAATTCATTTTTTGTGGATAGTTTTTTAGTGCCTGAATATTGAGATCACACGCAGCCAGAGTATCAAGTAAAGATACTGTGTCTACAACGGAATCAAGACGATTGTGTTCTCAAATTCTCTCTCCCTGCGAGAGTGACGGGAATCCCCGTGCACATTCAAAATGGAAATCTGTAGGGAATCCCAGCATACGCAGGGATACTACATAAGGCAAACGTTTGCCTTAAGTTATAGCATAAATGAGTCGTGTGAGGCCCATCGTGATATGTTAATGACATCCACTCCACCATCTTGCTTGCCATGCCTGGTTTTGCCATAGGCCCAAAAATCAGGCCAATAAACGGTTAAGGCGGGCCACATGAACAGAAACATTTTCTAGGAGGATGTGGACTATTGATTTGTGCTGGAGCCCACCCAACTTTCAAAATCTTATAATTTTGAGTTGGGCCATCAGGTGGGTCAGATGGGGGCTCGTCTGGCCCACTTGATTTATGTATGGGCTTGATTTTTGGGCCAAGAAACTAGGTGTGGCGTGCAGGATGGTTCAAGTAAGATGGAATCAACACATCACGGTGGGCCCCACATCTCGTTTGAACTATAATTATGGTGTAAATGCTCGCACTTGATAATTCTTGGTACGGGCGAGATTTGGACGGCTGCCCAATGGGGATGATTTTGGATCACATTCTCTGTCGTGGAGCAAATGAGTGAGTTGTCAGGGAGTTTCACAGTACTCAGGCAGTATATGACGCATGATACGCAGGCACTTAGAATTTATACACGTGGCATACATTAAACCTTGTTATAGCGCTTATTTATGGACGCGGATTTCCTGCGAAAGCCTTTCGCAGGAAGTTCCTGCGCAAGGATTCTGAGTGGGGTCTACTGCGATTTTTGTGAGAAATCAAATCCGTCCATCCGTTTTTCGACCTCATTTTAAGACATTTTACGAAAAATGAGAAGGATCCAAAACTCAAGTGGGCCATAGGAGATGAAACAGTGGGAAAGGAATGCCCACCGTTGAAACCTTCCTAAGCTCCACCTTGCTGTTTATATGCCATCTAAACCGTTTATACGGTCATTTTCACTCAGATAAAGTGAAAACACCAGAGACGTGGACGTTACAAAACTTTTACAGCCATATAAATGTTTCAACGGTGGTCACTAAATCTTTACTTTTTCCTCTTTTGTGGCCCACTTGAGTTGTGGATCCTCCTAATTTTTGGTCTCAGGTTATAAAATGAGCTTCAAAAACGGATAGAGGGGTTGGATTTCTCAAAAACATCTAAGTGAGCCCCACACAGAAACCTTGCGCAGGAACTTTCAGCGAAAGGCTTTCGCAGGAAATCCGCGTCCCTTATTTATGCAACACACTTTAGATAAGTCACGGGAAACAAATCAGATCGGTTGGAAAATCCTATCATCTGATTAGTAGACACGCCACGTGTTAAAATAGGACTATGGGAGCTATCTTCATTTTCTCCCGTCCAATAAATGTTCCAACAGTCATATATATATATATATATATATATATATATATATATATATATATATATATATATATATAAAAGAAATTTGCGAGAATACGACCCATTTATGGCCCATTTAGGAGGCTGAGCCCACCTCATTTTCCTTTGCGAGAATACGCCCCAGCTGTACGGAGCCTTTCCAAAGGTCGAAAATGCCCCTGCTTTTTCCTTCAAGCAGGAAGACGAGCGCTGACGCTCGTCGTACTCCGAGTTGTACGAACGGTTCACAATAGATCAACGTTACATGGGCCCCACAGTTATGTATTTATTATATCCATAACGTTCATCCGTATTTCGAGATCATTTCGGAGCATTATCCCAAAAAAAAATCATATCCAAAGATCAACTGGACCACACAACAGAGCAGCACAAATTTGATTTTCACCGTTGAAACTTTTGTAGGGCCCACCGTAACATTTATTTTTCCATCCAATATATGCATAAGGTAACAACAACCTGGATGAAGAGGAAAAACAAATTTCATAATGATCCAAAACCTCTGTGACCCATAAAAGGGTTTCAATGGTAGACGTTCAATTCCCCACTGCCTTTTAAAGTGTGGTCCACTTGACAGTTAGATCTGTCTTATTTTCTTATTTTTATTTTCTGTCTCAATGGTAGATGTCTCAATTCCCACTGCCTTTTATTATGAGCTCGCTCAAAATAGATGTA
Source organism: Magnolia changhungtana (assembly GCA_030180095.1). Lineage (NCBI taxonomy): Eukaryota > Viridiplantae > Streptophyta > Magnoliopsida > Magnoliales > Magnoliaceae > Magnolia > Magnolia changhungtana. The sequence continues at coordinate 397,902 of JASAUF010000462.1, read as the reverse complement.
CGGTTTGGATATAACATGGACCTCATGACGAGACCCAAAAAACAACAAAAATTCTATGTTAAAAAAAAAAAAAAAAAAAAAAACAGATTTTTATTTTCTTGGATGAAGATATTTCGCTGCGGATTATAACTTAGGCATATCTACCACAATCCGTAACCAAAGGGATTTGTCTAGGGTGAGCGCGCCAAACTATAATGCCTGCGCCACTCGCTGCCCTATCCGGCGGGGGCCACGCCAATCTGGCGTGGCCGCGCCCATCTGATGACCCCTATAACTACGGATTATAACCGTAGCCAAAACTGTAGTCTATGCCAATCTATGAAAAAAAAAATTTATTATTTATTATTTATTTATTTATTTTTTTACATGGAGAACTTCATTCTACCTACAATTTTCTCTAATACATATTTATATAAATATGTATACATTAGCATATAAAAAAAAATTTCTCACATTTTTTTCATTTCTTTCTTTTTTCATTTAACAAGAATATCTTCTAAACCAAAATTAGTTACTTGACGTCTGCAATCACCGTATATGAGGCGTTTGGGATAGGAGAAGCTTGGGGTAGGAGAAGCTAATTTTCAGCCAACCAACCTAGTTATTTTTCAAGATTCCATAAGGTCGATGGTTGAAAATCCATTTCATTCACTTAACTTCATGGTCAATTTCAATCGGTTCACTTCATGGTCATGCATTTCGCTCATTTCATTTACTTCGCGATCAATTACATGCATTTCACGGTCAATCTGGTGATTCCGTTTTGATTCACGGTCATTTCCATGCATTTCACGATCTATTCTCTTCACTTCATGGTCATTTCCATGCATTTCACGGTCAATGCACTTCACTTCACAGGTCATTTTCATGCATTTCACGATCAATCCCTATTAAAGTTGATTCGTTTTGATTCACGATCATTTCCATGCATTTCACGGTCAATTCGCTTCACTTCATAGTCATTTTCATGTATTTCACGATCAATCCCGAGATTGTTGTTGATTCACGGTCTTTTCATGCATTTCACGGTCAATTCCCTTCACTTCACGGTCATTTCCACGCATTTCACGATCAATTCACTTCATTTTCCATGCTTCACTTCCCACATTCGCATGTTGATTTTCATGCATTTCACGGTCATTCCCACCTATTCCATGAAGTGTTGATTCACGGTCATTTCGACGCATTTCAATAGGTGAATGAAGTGATAGTATGAAAATGACGATTGACCTGAAATGCATGGAAATTGAAATGAAGGGGGTATGACCGGAAATGCGTCGAAATGTGAATCAACACGAAATGAGCGCGAATGAAGTGAAGAAATCATGACCGTGAAATGCGATTTCGATCAATGACCGTGAATCAACACTTCATGGTCAATAGGTGGGAATGACCGGTCATCTCGACGCATTTCACGAAGTATTAGACCGTGCATGGAAATGACCATGAAGGGAATGACGAAGATATGCATGGAAATGACCATGAAGTGAAATGCCGTGAAATGCATGGAAATGACCGTGAAGTGAAGGGAATTGGCCGTGAAATGCGGCGAAATGAATGAATGACCGTGAATCAACATGACCGTGAAGTGAAGCAGACGGGAATGACCGTGATTTTCATGTATACCAACATATTCCCACCTATTCTGTTGATTCAAAGTCATTCCGTTGATTCCGTGTTGATTCATTCGGTCATTTCGGCGCATTTCACATGGTCATGCCCCTTCACTTCACGGTCATTTCCGCGCATTTCACATCTAAGTGTACTACACTTCACGGTCATTTCCATGCATTTCACGGTCATTCCCACCTAATTTCATGTTGATTCACCATGGTCATTTTCGACGCATTTCACGGTGAAGTGTAGCGATTGGACCGTGTTGAAATGCGCGGAAATGACCGTGAAGTGAAGGAGCATGCGATCGTGAAATGCACTTCACGGTCAAATGATCATGTTGATTCATCAACACACGGTAAGTGGGAATGACCGTGATATGCATGGAAATGACCATGAAGTGAAGCGAAATTGACAACACGTGAAATGCATATGAAAATGACCATGAAGTAAAGGGAATGCATGATGGTGAAATGAAGGGAATTGATGGTGAAATGCGCCGAAATAACCGTGAATGGGATCAATTTTAAGGTAATGATGGTGATGTCAGTGGATTGTAAGATCCATGGTATTGTTATATCCCAGGATCAGATCACCCGGTTTGTTTGGCACGCCCGGCCAATCCTGGATTTAATTTCCAATACCATCCAATCTCTTCCAATTTGCCTGGCCAAACGGGCCCTAAGGTAATGATGGTGGTGTCATTGGATTGGTTTAAGATCCATGGGATTGCTATATCCCGAAACAAGTTCACTGGGTCTGTTTGGCACATCAGGCATATCCTGGGATTTTACCTTCCACTCCTTCCAACCAAGGGATGGGATCAATTTTAAGGTAATGATGGTGATGTCAGTGGATTGTTTTAAGATCCATGGGATTGCTTATATCCTGGGACAAGTTCACAAGGTCTGTTTGGCTCATCATGCATATCCCGGGATCTTGCGATCCCATTTCTCCTAATACCGTGGGATTGGTTTGGCTAAACAGACCTTAAAGGTAATGATGGTGATGTCAGGAGAAGCTACTTTAGCCAACCAACCTGGTTTCGATGGTCGAAAATCCATTTCATTCACTTACCGTGAAGTGAAGACGTGGGACCGCGAAATGCGTCGAAATCACTGTGAATCAACACGGAATATGCGGGAATGATCGTGATATGCATGGAAATAGGGGTGAAGTGAAGCGATTGGACCACAAAATGCACGGAAGTGACAGTGAAGTGAAGATGCGGGACCGTGAAATGCGTCGAAATCACCGTGAATCAACACGGAATATGTGGGAATGATCGTGATATGCATGGAAATGGGGGTGAAGTGAAGCGATTGGACCGCGAAATACATGTAGCCAATACACGGTCATTTCTATGCATTTCACTTCACAGTCACTTCCGTGTATTTCACAATCCAATCGCTTCACTTCACCCCTATTTTCATGCATATCACGGTCATTCCCGCATATTTCGTGTTGATTCACGGTCATTTCGATGCACTTCACGGTCTCGCATCTTCACTTCACGGTCACTTCCGCACATTTTGCGGTCCAATCGTTTCACTTCACCCCCATTTCCATGCATATCACGGTCATTCCCGCATATTCCGTGTTGATTCACAGTCATTTCGACGCACTTCACGGTCCTACGTCTTCACTTCACAGTCACTTCCGCACATTTTACGGTCCAATCGCTTCACTTCACCCCATTTTCATGCATATCACGGTCATTCCTGCATATTTCGTGTTGATTCATGGTCATTTCGACACATTTCACGGTGAAGTGTAGCAATTGGACCTTGAAATGCACCGAAATGACCGTGAAGTGAAGGGGCATGACCGTGAAATGCGCTGAAATGACCGTGAATCAACACGGAATAGGCGGGAATGACCGTGATATGCATGGAAATGACCGTGAAGTGAGCCAATTGGACTGTGAAATGCGCAAAAATGACCGTGAAGTGAAGGGACATGACCGTGAAATGCGCCGAAATGACCGTGAATCAACACGGAATAGGAGGGAATGACCGTGAAATGCATGGAAATAATCGTGAAGTGAAGTGAATTGACCATGAAATGCATGAAAATGACCGTGAAGTGAAGGGAATTGACCGTGAAATGCGCCGAATCAACACGGAATAAGCGGGAATGACCGTGATGTCACATCACAGTCATTCCCGCTTATTCCGTGTTAATTCATGGTCATTTCGACGCATTTCACGGTCCTGCCCCTTCTTTAATTTTCCCCGGACATTGATAGGAACGAGCCGAGAATTGAGTGATTAGACGGTCGAAATCATCGTCCTAGGCCGAACAAGTCAATACCGGGCTGGGATTGATAATTCCGACCCATTCCGGAATAAAGACTCAAGGGTGAAGAGAAATTCACCAAGAATAGTAGAATTGGGAATAAGGGGGACTTCGACCATTAACCGGGATGAATTTCATGAAACTAATAAGCCCATTGCGTAGATCAGCTTCCCCTACCCCAAAATCATATATGGCACGTCCCAGTGGGCCTCACCGGCGCCTGGGAAATTGCAAAAGAAGGAAGTCCCAGGTAGGACTTCGGCGTGCCCACGCCCAACCTTCCAGCAACTCGGCGTGCCCCCGCCCGACCGGCGTGCCCACGCCCAACCCTCCAGGGACTCGACGTGCCCATGCCCGACCGGCGTGCCCACGCCGGAATTTCCTGCAAAAATTGATCAACTTCAAAAATTCATATCTCATTCGTTATAACTCCAATTTAGGTGATTCAAAAATTAAATTGAAGCTTGATGAGTATAGTTTTATATAAAAATAAGAAAGAAATAAAATAAAAATTATAATATAGTTAAAATTAAGTTGTTCCATCAATTGTCCAAAATTTTTTTATTTCGGACAGCTGTTACTCCTAGAATTTTTATAATCTATTTACAACTCTAAACGATATGAAATTTTGTAAGATGACTTAAAACTTGATGATAAATCATCATAAAAATTTTAAAAATAATTAAGTTACTAAAAGTATAAGAAAACTTATAGGAAATAGAAACATTTTGTAATCATACAAAAAAAAAACTTGGTCTTCCTCCCTTTGCAACCTACATACGTGTGGGGCCTATTCTTTTTGGCATTTCAAGTGGCCAAAAACCTTCATCCCTCTCCTCTCACTCCCTTTCATTCCTTCTATAACCCTACAGAGAGAGAGACCTCCCACTCTCCCATCCTCAAACCCAAACCTCCAAGGTTCCTTCCTCCTTCACACTTCTCCACCTTTCTAACCCACCTCTCTTCCTCATTTCTCAACCATCTTCCACTCCATCCCTTTCAACACTCAATCATATCTCCCCTCTTCCATTCTCAATCAAATCCCAACTTCACATTTTACTTTACATCTCCTACAATCCTTTCTCAAACATTTCTCAAATCCTAAATCGCAAAACCTTTCCTCCATTCATCCCACTCCATCACTTCCAAAACCCATTCATAAGACATCCATCCCCAAATCCATTTCAAACCTTCATTCTCCAAATCTCACTTCTTCAAATTCATTCCATTCTCATTTCACGGTCCCACGTCTTCACTTCACGGTCACTTCCGTGCATTTCGCGGTCCCACGTCTTCACTTCACGGTCACTTCCATGCATTTCGCGGTCCAATCGCTTCACTTCACCCCCATTTCCATGCATATCACGGTCATTCCCACATATTTCGTGTTGATTCACGGTCATTTCGACGCATTTCGCGGTCCCGCGTCTTCACTTCACGATCACTTCAGTGTATTTCGCGGTCCAATCGCTTCACTTTACCCCATTTCCATACATATCATGATCATTCCCGCATATTTCGTGTTGATTCACGGTCATTTCGATGCATTTCACGGTCATGCCCCTTCACTTCATGGTCATTTCCGTGCATTTCACATCAATTAAACCGGATTAAACCTTCCAATCCCTTTCAATCCCCCGAACCAAACACGTCCCAGGCATTTTTGAAGGGATTAGGGTGAATTGGATGGGATTTAAGGGCCTGTTTGGCCGGGCGAATCCCATGAGATCAGGAGGGATGGGATGGATTTTAAGGGCCCGTTTGGCACGCCCGGCCACCCGGTCTGTTTGGCACGACCGGCCAATCCCGGATTTAACTTCCAATACCATCAAATCCCTTCCAATCTGCCTGGCCAAACGGGCCCTAAGGTAATGATGGTGGTGTCAGTGGATTGGTTTAAGATCCATGGGATTGCTATATCCTGGAACAAGTTCACTGGGTCTGTTTAGCACGTCAGGCATATCCTGAGATTTTACCTTCCACTCCTTCCAACTAAGGGATAGGATCAATTTTAAGGTAATGATGGTGATGTCAGTGGATTGTTTTAAGATCCATGGGATTGCTTATATCCCGGGACAAGTTCACAAGGTCTGTTTGGCTCATCATGCATATCCCGGGATCTCGCGATCCCATTCCTCCTAATACCGTGGGATTAGTTCGGCCAACAGGCCCTAAAGGTAATGATGGTGATGTCAATGGATTGTCTTAAGATCCACGGGATTTCTATCTCTCAAGATCAGGATCTCGTGTCTGTTTGGCTCGCCTAGCCAATCTTAGGATCTATCTTCTAATCCCATCCAATTTACACGGCCAAACAGGCCCTATATGATTTTGGGGTAGGAGAAGCTATTTTAACCAACCAACCTGGTTATTTTCCAAGATTCCATTAGGTCAATGGTCGAAAATTCATTTCATTCACTTAGCGGTCAATTTCATTCCATCAGCTCCTGGGATTTGAGAATAGGTTTAGGTTATATGTATAAGTTTAGGTTTAAGAATTCGGGTTCGGGTTCAGGTTTATCTTCGGGTTTAGGTTATAGCTAGGTTTCGGTTTAGGTTATAGGTTTCAGTTTAGGTTATAGGTTATAGGTTTAGTTATAGATTTTGGGATTTGAGAATAGGTTTAGGTTATAATTATAGGTTTAGGTTAGGGTGTAGATTAAGGTTTAGGGAAATGACCGTGAAGTGAAGGGGCATGACCGTGAAATGCGTCGAAATGACTGTGAATCAACACGGAATAGGCGGGAATGACCGTGATATGCATGGGAAATGATTGTGAAGTGAGGCGATTGGATCGCGAAATGCGCGAAAGTGACCGTGAAGGGTCATGACCGTGAAATGCATCGAAATGACCGTGAATCAAAACGAAATAGGTGGGAATGACCGTGATATGCATGGAAATGGGGGTGAAGTGAAATGATTGGACCGCAAAATGCACGGAAGTGACCGTGAAGTGAAGACGCGGGACCGCGAAATGCGTCGAAATGACCGTGAATCAACACGGAATATGCGGGAATGACCGTGATATACATGGAAATGGGGGTGAAGTGAAGCGATTGGACCGCGAAATGCACGGAAGTGACCGTGAAGTGAAGACGCGGGACCGTGAAATGCGTCGAAATCACCATGAATCAACACGGAATATGCGGGAATGACCGTGGTATGAATGGAAATGATTGTGAAGTGAGGCGATTGGACCGTAAAATGTGCGGAACTGACCATGAAGTGAAGACATGAGACCGCGAAATGCGTCAAAATGACCGTGAATCAACACGAAATATGCGGGAATGATCATGATATGCATGGAAATAGGGGTAAAGTGAAGCGATTGGACCGCAAAATGCATGGAAGTGACTGTGAAGTGAAGACGCGAGATTGTGAAATGCATCAAAATCACCATGAATCAACAAGGAATATGCGAGAATGATCGTGATATACATGGAAATGGGGGTGAAGTGAAGCGATTGGACCACGAAATGCACAGAAGTGACCATGAAGTGAAGATGCGGGACCGTGAAATGCGTCAAAATGACCGTGAATCAACACAGAATATGCGGGAATGACCGTGATATGCATAGAAATGGGGGTGAAGTGAAACGATTGGACCGCAAAATGTACGGAAGTGACCGTGAAGTGAAGACGCGGGACCGTGAAATGCGTCAAAATGACCGTGAATCAACATGGAATATGCGAGAATGATCGTGATATGCATGGAAATGGGGGTGAAGTGAAGCGATTGGACCGCAAAATGCATGGAAGTGACCGTGAAGTGAAGACGCGGGACCGTGAAATGCATCGAAATGACCGTGAATCAACACGAAATATGCGGGAATGATCGTGATATGCATGGAAATGGGGGTGAAGTGAAGCATTGGACCGCAAAATGCACGTGGCCAATATACGGTCATTTCTGTGCATTTCACTTCACAGTCACTTCCGTGTATTTTGCAATCCAATCACTTCACTTCACCCCCATTTCCATGCATATCACGGTCATTCCCACATATTCCGTGTTGATTTACGGTCATTTCGACGCACTTCACGGTCCCGCGTCTTCATTTCACGGTCACTTCCACGCATTTTGCGGTCCAATCGCTTCACTTCACCCCCATTTCCATGCATATCACGGTCATTCCCGCGTATTCTGTGTTAATTCATGGTCATTTCGACGCACTTCACAGTCCCGCATCTTCACTTCACGGTCACTTCCGCGTAATTTACGGTCCAATTGCTTCACTTCACCCCCATTTTCATGCATATCATGGTTATTCCCGCATATTCCGTGTTGATTCACGATCATTTCGATGCACTTCACGGTCCCGCGTCTTCACTTCACGGTCACTTCCACGCATTTTGCGGTCCAATCGCTTCACTTCACCCCCATTTCCATGTATATCACAGTCATTCCCATATATTCCGTGTTGATTCATGGTCATTTCGATGCACTTCACGGTCCCGCGTCTTCACTTCACGGTCACTTCCGCGTATTTCGCGGTCCAATTGCTTCACTTCACCCCCATTTCTATGCAAATCACGGTCATTCCCGCATATTCCGTGTTGACTCACGGTCATTTCGACGCATTTCACGGTCCCGCGTCTTCACTTCACGATCACTTCCACGCATTTTGCGGTCCAATCGCTTCACTTCACCCCCATTTTCATGCTTATCACAGTCATTCCCGCATATTCTGTGTTGATTCACGGCCATTTCGACGCATTTCACGGTTCCACGTCTTCACTTCACAGTCACTTCCATGCATTTCGCGGTCCAATCGATTCACTTCACCCCCATTTCCATGCATATCACGATCATTCCCGCATATTCCGTCCTGATTCACGGTGATTTCGACGCATTTCATGGTCCCGCGTCTTCACTTCACGGTCAGTTCCGCATATTTCGCGGTCCAATTGCCTCACTTCACAATCATTTTCATGCATATCACGGTCATTCCCGCCTATTCCGTGTTGATTCACGGTCATGCCCCTTCACTTTACGGTCATTTCCCTAAACCTTAATCTACACCCTAACTTAAACCTATACTTATAACCTAAACCTATTCTCAAATCCCAAAACCTATAACCTAAACCTAAACCTTAACATAAACCTATAACCTATAACCTAAATCCGAACATAAACCCGAACCCGAACCCGAATTCCTAAACCTAAACCTATACTTATAACCTAAATCTATTCTCAAATCCCAAAACCTATAACTACAACCTAAACCTTAACCTAAACCTATAACCTATAACCTAAACATATCACCGAAACTCAATTCCTTAAACCTTAACCTACAACTTAACTTAAACCTATACTTATAACCTAACCTATTCTCAAATCTAAACCTATAACCTAAAACTAAACCTAAACCTATAACATTAAGCTAAACCTTTAACCTAAACTTATAACCTTAACCTAAACCTATTCTCAAATCCCTAAACCTATAACCTAAAACTAAACCTAAACCTATAACATTAAGCTAAACCTTTAACCTAAACTTATAACCTTAACCTAAACCTATTCTCAAATCCCTAAACCTAAACCTTTAACCTATAACCTAAACCCAAACCTAAACCTATACCCTGTAACCTATAACCTAAACCTAAACCTTAACTTATTCTCAATTACCTAAATCTATAACCTATAATCTATAACCTAAACCTTAGCCTAAACCTAAACCTAAACCTTAACCTATAACCTAAACCTTAACCTATAACCTATAACCTATAACCTTAACCTAAAGCTATAACCTATAACCTAAAACTTGAACGTATTCTCAAATCCCTAAACCTAAACTTACACCTAATCCTAATCTCAACTCCCTAACCTAAACGTAAACCTAAACTTGAAAACCCAAACCTAAACCCAATCCTGATCCCGCCTATTCCGTGTTGATTCACAGTCATTTCGACGCATTTCACGGTCACGCCCCCTTCACTTCACGGTCATTTCCATGCATTTCTCGATCTAATCACTACACTTCACGGTCATTTCCATGCATATCACGGTCATTGCCACCTCTTCCATGTTGATTCACGGTCATTTCGGCGCATTTCACGGTCATGCCCCTTCACTTCATGGTCATTTTCGCACATTTTGCGGTCTAATTGCTTCATTTCACGGTCATTTCCATGCATATCACGGTCATTCCCGCCTGTTCTGTGTTGATTCAGCCTCATTTCGACGCATTTCACGGTCATGCCCCTTCATTTCACGGTCATTTCTGTGCATTTCGCGGTCCAATCGCTTCACTTTACGGTCATTTCTATGCATATCATGGTCATTCCCGTCGATTCCGTGTTGATTCATGGTCATTTCGGCACATTTCACCGTCATGCCCCTTCATTTCACGGTCATTTCCGTGCATTTCACGGTCCATTCACCTCACTTCATGCTCATTTCCATGCACTTCACGGTCATTTCCGGCGCATTTCATAGTCATGCCCCTTCACTTCACGGTCATGAATGAAATTGACCGCTAAGTGAATGAAATGGATTTTCAACCATCAACCTGATGAAATCTTGGAAAATAACTAGGTTGGTTGGCTAAAGTAGCTTCTCCTCCCCCAAAATCATATAGGGTACATGAAGTAACTAATTTTAGTTTAGAAGATATTCTTGTTAAATGAATAAAGAAAGAAATGAAAAAGGGAAAAAAAAAATAATTTATACGCTTATATATACATATTTATATAAATATGTGTTAGAGAAAATTATTGGTAGAATAAAGTTTTCCATGAAAAAAAAAAAAAAACTTTAAAAAAAAAAAATTACACTACGTCCAATGGCTACGGCTATAATCCGTAGCCATAGGGCCCGCAGCTGGGCGTGGCCCTGCCAGACGGGCGCGGCCCCGTCGGATAGGTCAACGAGTGGCGCGGCCACGTGGGGGGGCCGCTAGCTTGGCGCGCCCACCCTGGATAGGCCTCTTTAGCTACGGATTTTGATCGATTTAGCTACGGTTATAATCCGTAGCTAAAAATCTGTATCAAATAAAATACAATTCAGATTTTTTTTTTCAATGTCGAATCTTTGTTTTTTTTTGGATCCCATCATGAGGTCTATGTTAAATCCAAACCGTCCATCTATTTGACAAACTCATATTAATGCTTGAGATGGAAAATAAGACAGATCTAACTATCAAGTGGACCACACTTTAAATGGCAGTGGGGAATTGAACGTCTACCATTTAAAACCTTTTAGTGGTTACAAAAGTTTTGGATCATTATTAAAAAAAAATTTCCTCTTCAACCAGGTATTTGTGACCTTATGAATAGATTGGATGGAATATAAATGTTATGGTGGGCCCTACAAAAGTTTTAACGGTGAAAATCAATTTTCTGCTGCTCTTTTTGGTGTGGTCCAGTTGCTCTCTGGATATGATTTTTTTTTTTTGTATAATGCTTCGAAATGATCTCAAAATATGGATGAACGTTGTGGATATAATAAATACATAACTGTGGGGCCCATGTAACATTGATCTCTTTTGAACCGTTCGTAGGAGTTCGAGGAGTGTCAACGCTAGTCTTCGAGCACCAGCTGATCCGCTTGGAGGAAAAAGTAGGGGCATTTTCGACCTTTGGAAAGGTGTCCGTACAGCTGGGGCGTATTCTCGCAAGGGAAAATGAGGTGGGCTTAGCCTCCTAAATGGGCCATAAATGGGTCGTATTCTCGCAAATTTCTCTCTCTCTCTCTCTCTCTCTATATATATATATATATATATACACACACACACACACACACATGCGCATGTGCGCACCTTCATGGGTATCAAATCTGAACAGCCCATGAGATGCGAAATCCCATGAAACTTGAGGGGGTGAATTTTCACCCAGATCTAAGATTTTGGTTAATTGTAGAAAAGAGAAATTCAAATCAAGGGAAGAAACTGTTTGCATTTTTCATGACCCATCGAAGTTTTGGTTCAAAGTAAAAATTGATACCAAAGGGTTTCAAGAGGTTCTGCTTTATGTGGACCGTTCAGATTTTCGAGACTCATCACATATGATGACTTCTCAAAAAAGTTCGTATGTAGTCCTTGCGAATGGTTTGCAGGTGGTTCTATGTCGAGGTCAAGTTGTGTGGCCCCACCGTGATGTGTGTCGGACATAACATTGTGCATTCAACGAGTCTCCTTTAAATTATGGGATATCTCAAAACTTGGTCGTACACGGAGTTCAAGTGAGCTATACCATCTAAAATCATGTGCGGACATGCTTAAAACATATAAAAGTACTTGGTGGAGCCTGCCTTAAACTTAGATGCGTGTGAAACTTGGTCTAACCCCTCATCCAAGTGGGACACACATAATGGGTAGGCTATACATGTAAACCACATCTCAATGGGCCCAACAAATGATTATGAATGTGTGTGGAAAATGGTTCTATGCTGTCGACGTCATGGGAAGTTCTCATAAGGTTGAGCTGTGTGGGCCCACTATGATGCATGTCGAACATGTACCTCATCAGTCAGATGTACCATTCCATAGTGGGCCTGAGGCTTATAAATCAAGTCAATCCATGACTTGGGTGGCCCACACCATGTACAAAAGTTGGGAGGGTTTACCTTCCCATTAAAACATTCATCATCATTTGTTGGGCCCACCGAGATGTGGTTCACAAATCCAACCCATCTATTATGTGTGTCCCACTTGGATGAGGGGCACTTGAGATCCAGTTGATTTTTGGGAAATATCATAATTTAGAAGGGACCCATCAAATACACTATATTGATGTTCAACATACACCATGACGCACATAAATGGTTCTATGAGGTCGAGCTATGATGCGTGTTGAACATTTACCCCATCAATCAAATGCACCATTCCATGGTGGGCTTCGAGCTTAAAAATCAAGTCAATATATGGCTTGTGCGGGCCACACCACATACAACAATTGAGATGGGTTACCCTCCCATTAAAACATTCATAATCATTTGTTGGACCCACCGAGATGTAGTTCACAAATCTAGCCCATCCATTATGTGTGTCCCACTTAGATGATGGGTCAAACCGAGTTTCAGATGCATCCAAATTTTAGGTGGTCCTCATCAAGTGCATTTATATGTTTTAGGCATGTCTTCACATGATTTTAGATGGTATGGCCCACCTGAGCTTCGTATACGGCTGATTTTTAGGATATCCCATAATTTAAAGGGGACCCATCAAATGCATGGTGTTGATGTTTGACACCATCACAGTGGGGCCCACACAGCTCGTCCTCATTGAAAGTTCCCATAAGGTCAACCGCGTAAAACCATTTCTCATATATATATATGTGTGTGTGTGTGTGTGTGTGTGTGTGTGTGTGTGTGTGTGGGAAAAGGTACTATGCGCTCAAGCTCACGATAAGCTCCGATGAGGTCAAGCTGTGTGGGCCCCACCGTGATGCGTGTCGACCATCAAGACCGTGCATTTGATGGGTCTCCTTTAAATTATGGGTTATCCCAAAAATCGGTCATATACGGAACTCAGGTGGGCCATACTATCTAAAATCATGTGAAGACATGCCAAAAACATATAAAAGCACTTGGTGGAGCCCACCTGAGTTTTGAATGCTGCTGAAACTTGGTCTGAACCCTCATCCAAGTGGGACACACATAATGGATGGGTTGGATTTGCAAACCACATCTCAGTGGGCCCAAAAAATGATTATTAATGTTTTAATGGTGCACGGCCCCTCTCAACTTATGTATGTGGTGTGACCCACACAAGTCATGGATTGACTTGATTTTTGAGACCTCAGCCCATGATGGAATGGTGCATCTGACTGATGGGATAGATGTTTGAAATGCATCACGGTGGGGCCCACACAGCTCGACCTTATGGGACGTTCCCATCAGCTCGAGCGCATAGTGTGTATATATATATATATATATATATATGTATATATATGGGAAAAGGTACAATGCGCTCGAGCTGACAATAAGCTTCCGTGAGGTCAAGATGTGTGGGCTCCACTGTGATGTGTTTCGACCATCAACACCGTGCATTTGATGGGTACCCTTTAAATTATGGGATATCCCAAAAATCAGCCGTATACAGAACTTAGGTGGGCCATCCCATCTAAAATTATGTGAAGACACCGTTATAACATATAAAAGCACTTGGTGGGGCCCACCTGAGTTTTGCATGCGCCTAAAACTTGGTCTGAACCCTCATTCAAGTGGAACACACATAATGGATGGGCTGGATTTGCAAACCACATCTCGGTGGGCCCTCAAAAACATTTATGAATGTTTTAATGGTGCACGGCCCCTCTCCACTTTTGTATGTGGTGTGGCCCACGCGAGTCACGGATTGACTTGATTTTTGAGACATAGGCCCACGATGGAATGATGCATCTGACTGATGGGGTAGATGTTCGAAGCGCATCACGGTGGGGCTCACACAGCTTGACCACATGGGAGGGACTCGTGAGGTCGAGCGCATAGTACCTTTTCCCTATATATATATATATATATGTATATATATATATATATATATATATATATATATATATATATTTCTTAGGTTTTTTAGTGGTTTGCACTGGAGGCGGATTGCCTGTGATCCTCTGGGCACAGGAAGTTCATGTGGTTTGAAGTTGGGTCTACGCCCATCAGTTTTGCAAGACCACAATAGGATCAGATTCGAAAGATTATGCAGATTGAAAACTCACATGGATCACACCAAACGAAACCGTGGGAATGAAAATATCCATCGTTGAAACCTTCCTGGAGCTGACCATGATTTTTATATCCATCCAAACCGTCCCGGACCATCCACCACTTATCCAGTATGGGCCTACCTCTAGATATGAATACGAGATTATCAATATTATGGGGACACCCTTCCCCCTCAAGTTTATACATTCCTCAATTTGCCCACAAAGTGCAGAATCAATTCCCTAAATGTCACTACTAGTTTATAATATACGATGAAAGGCCCACTCTCATCCCATTAGATTTACGGTGGCAACTTTATATATATATATATATATATATATATATATATATATATATATATATATATATATATAAGGTACAATGCACTCGAGGTGACGATAAGCTCCCGTGAGGTCGAGCTGTGTGGGCCCCACCGTGATGTGTTTCGACCATCAACACCATGCATGTAATGGGTACCCTTTAAATTATGGGATATCCCAAAAATCAGTTGTATACGGAACTCAGGTGGGCCATACCATCTAAAATTATGTGAAGACACCGTTAAAACATATAAAAGCACTTGGTGGGGCCCACCTGAGTTTTGCATGCGCCTGAAACTTGGTCTGAACTCTCATTCAAGTGGGACACACATAATGGATGGGCCGGATTTGCAAACCACATCACGGTGAGCCCTCAAAAAATGGTTATGAATGTTTTAATGGTGCACGGCCCCTCCCCACTTCTGTACGTGGTGTGGCCCACACAAGTCACGGATTGACTTGATTTTTGAGACCTAGGCCCATGATGGAATGATGCATCTGACTGATGGGATAGATGTTCGAAACGCATCACGGTGGGTCCCACACAGCTCGACCTCGTGGGGCTTTAAAATCAGCTCTAGCGCATTGTACCTTTTCCCATATATATATATATATATATATATATATATATATATATATATATATATATATATATATATGCAGCTGTAATTCAGCAAGTTTCTCCTCAGCAAGGGGCCGAATGCATCTGATTTATGGTCCATGAGTAAGAGATTGAGCCATTCATTAGGTAGGGTATTATAATTGTTGGGGATTGGGCTGCAGAATCACGTAGATGGATCTAGGATAGCAATTCAAGAGCACCAAGCAAACATAAGAGAACACAAAGATTTAATGTGGAAAACCTTTTCGGTAAAAAACCACGGCACAAAGCGACCGATTTTCACTATGAAAGCAGAAATTACAAAGAAGGACTTATCAGACTTGAGCAATCCTCAAATCTCTCCCTTGCTCCACGCTTTTAAAAACCCTATAACCCTTTTAAAAAGCCTTACAATCCCTTAGAATACATCATAATCCTGTTTACACCCATATATATATAGTTTTAAAAAGAATCCCAAACAAAATCGAAAAGAATCATAAACGAAATCGGAAATAAATCTCGCACTTTTGTAGTTACGCGAAAAATCTGCTCAGAATTTGATTAGATTTAAGACATCAAATACAGCAATATCCACCATGTCTTCAATCTTCAAAGGTATAGCTCATTGTCCTCTTCTCTTATTTCTACCGCACATCATAGCTTTATCAATGCTTCTCGTGCACACTCTGTTTTCGTTTTATGCCATCGCCAAGTCCAGAGAAGTTGTATAGAACTTGAACTTCTCTATAGGAACAACCTTGGTTAGCATGCCTATTGGATTCAAGCTGGTGTGAATCTTTTCCAGAATCACGCCTCTTTCTTTAAGCACATGTCGGATAAATTGGTGACAAACATCAATGTGTTTAGTACGAGAGTGATAAACAGAATTTTTAGCCAAATTAATAGCACTCTCGCTATTACAATTAACTGGCATGACCTCCTGCTGAAGCCCCAACTAATTTATCATGCCTCTTAACCAGACACATTCCTTAAACACTTTTGTCACTAACACATATTCTGTTTCGGTCGTGGAAAGAGCCACTACAGACTGAAGCTTCAACATCCAATTAATTACTCCACCCTCTAGTACAAACAAGTAACTTGAAGTCGACTTTCTAGAATCTACACTGCCTGCGTAGTTTGAATCTACATACATTACCAACTTTGCACATGCCTTCTTAAAAGTTAAGACGTAGTCTTTTGTATTTCGAATGTGTAAGCCCCGTATCCTAGATCATACCGTTCCGCAGACTTCTGCGGTCTTCCCGGTCGAATTCCAGCAACCTTCGACCCTTAACCGGTATTTGCACGCGACCCTGATTCATATACCGTCAACCCGAGTTGACTCAACCCGAGACTAGTACCTTAGCGACCGCACCGTCGCCGCGGTTCCGATGTCGTGACTCGCGCGTCAAGGCGATACCCTGGTCAGGAGATGTGGACCAGCGTTCGGTGCAAGAAAAATGCCACACATACGAATTCCGAGAGAATCTCTACGATGTGTCACATCAATCCATCAATTAATCAATCTTAACATGTTAAGTACATGTTAAGTACACATCACCTTTCACCCATTCTCAAGCAACCTCAAAGTCAAAAGTTTCTTACTCCACCCATACTTCTCTTACACCAAGCAACCACAAAAGTAATTTTTTATTTTTTTAGAGTTGTGTTTTCATCCATTTGTTTGATTTAAGGGCCACATGTAGTGGGACCCACCTTAATGTAATTTTTGTATCAAAGAGGGACCCATAGTGACGAGGCCCCTCCATCTTTGCCGGTGATTTCCTCCTTCTTCCTCTCTCTTTCCATGATTATGGCCCACCTATAGTGTATGTATTTCATCCATGCTACCTACCGGTGGACCCCATCTATGTGGAACACACCATGATATTTTTGTGCCATCCCAACCATCCATTGGGGGCCCACCTTGAGGTGGCTAATGGTGGGGGTGGCTACCTATGAAGCTGTGATCTGACGTGGGCCCACCCAGCCCCATAGCTCCAGTGGTAGACGGGTGAAAGATGCCTCGTTTCAACACACAGGCCTTGGCACCGATTCCCAGTGGCGGTGGCTAACATAGAGTGTAGACTGACATGGAGTGTGTGAACTGACGGTGGGGTCAATAGGACCCACCTTCGTCCTCCACCCCTCCAAGGGGCCACACCAATGAGGTATGTGCTGTATCTGAACTGTCCACCACCTGCACGGTGGGACCATGTTCATGTGGGGCCCTCCTTGACACGTGGGACCCACACCCACACCAGATCCCTAGCTCAACTGGTAGACAGGGTGGAGATACCTCGTTGCAACACTTGAGGTATTGGTTTCGATCCCCAGCAGGGGTGCTAACGTACACCCAAATCCATAGCTCAAACTGGCAGTCTAAGTAGAGATACCTCCTTTCAATGCTGAGGTCACGGGTCCATGGGACCCATCCACGACCGTCCGTCCCGTTTAGTGGACCACACCATGATGTATGTGCCTTATCTAAACCGTCCACCATTCTGGACGGTGCGCCATATCCCTGTGGGGCCCACTTCTACACCCTGATCCATAGCTCAAGTGGCAGATGGAGTGAAAGATACCTCGTCTCAACACTATGGTCTTGGTTTCCCTAGTGGGTTGGCTAACTGTGAAGTGTGTACACGCTGGGGTCCATGGGACCCCATCCACACCATCCAACCATTTTGGTGGGCCACACCATCACGTGTGGTGTCCACATCCTTGGATGGTGGGACCCACCCTCACGTGTGGGGCCCTCCCTAATCTGGGTGACGGTCCAGGCCCTGGACGGCCTGAACGTTAGCAACATATGATATATATATATATATATATATATATATGATATATTATACTATATAATATATGTGATATACATGATATTGTGGTGGGCCCTACGTGGACCCACCTCTGTTATGTCAGGTAGGAAAAGAAAAAGAAAAGGAAAAAAAAAAAAAAGAAAAATAAAGAAAAAGTGAAAACGGCCACGTGCCCTCTCTCTCTATTTCTCTCAAAATCTCTCTCTCTACTTCTCTCTCTCTCTATATATCTCTCTCTCTCAAAATCTGTCTCTACCTCTCTCTCTATCTCTCAAAATCTCTGTCTCTACCTCTCTCTCTCTATCTCTCTCTATCTCTCTCAAAATCTCTCTCTATCTCTAAAGTGTCCAGACACTTGTGGGTCCCACCATGAGGCACGTGTGATCTAACGGTGGGACCCACCCTAGATGTATGTGTTTTATTCCCCTGGCATGGACCCAATGAGGGGCGAGGGGCCCAATGATGTATGTGATCTATCGACACCGTCTGCTATTTGAATGGCGGGGTCCACCATGAGCATGTATTGTATCCATGTCGTCCAACCATTTGAGAGATCATTTTATAGTGCGAAAAAAAAAAGAATGATGCCAGGTCTAAATTCAGGTGGACCTCATCATTTAAATAGTAGACAGTGACATCCACCGTTCAAAACTTCTAAGGGTCACGGTAGTTTTCAACTAATCTAATAATTGTTTTCATTTCATCTACCTCTATGATAACTTAGGAATAGGTCGGATCTCAAAATACATAAGGGTGGGCCTAATTTGATATACATTCGGCCCATTCGACCCATTTGATTCCGCCCATTCGATCCAGTCATGCCTTGGGAGCAATGTTTGTTTGACGTCCACATTGATGGGCAATGATGGTTAGATGTCCTCATTGTGACCTTCCCTTAGGCCTTGTTAGGCTCATTCTCTATGTGGGTTAACCCAAATAAGTGGGCCCCATTCGCCGTATGTGATTGACCGATTACCGATTTTGATTACCGGTTCCAATTTTCGATTTCTGATTATCGATTCCGACTTTCGATTCCAATCATCGATTTTCGCTTATGAGTATGTGGCAACATAGCATCATGATACATGTCCATACGCATCATCTGCATACTTGAGATGAGATGAGTGATTGATCATAGCACATGCCGCTGGGCAGATGTTATGGACTCCCTGGTAAAGGGTTGCCCGCATGAGCGCACGATACGTGCAAGATTGCTACATGTAACGATTCGAAAAATTTCGTACAATGGCCCGAGTACCACCTCAGGCAGAAATCACTTAGGATCAAATCTTTTAGAAATTAGACAAAGTTAACTAAGTGTTAAACTAGATTAGCCACGAAATCCGCTTGAATCACTTTAAATACGATCTGCAAGACCCAAAACTTGTGGAATTATTGACGCTATGTTACCCTAAAATCTAGGATCAAACTCATTACCCGATTGCTCTCGGGAGCACATTGAAACTCCGTATTAGATCTAGACCGCACGTTAAAAGTCCAAATGATACGAGGTTATAGAATTAGGACCGCCATGCTGGGCTTGACAACCATCTCGGACGTCGAAACCAAATTGTATTCCACGGCTATTCGCTTGAGCCCGGAGCGAGGAGTGTGAGAAAACTTGGTTTTTTTTAGAAATTTAATAAAATTTAAGTAATCTGAGACTTGGTGTTTGCGGGCTAATTATAAGCAATCGGACCGTTAGAATCTGACCCAAATACACCTTCGGATCAGGGATATTTCCTAGCACATGTCCGTGTACTTGTAACCTTGATCGAGATTCGGTGACCGTTGAACTGAAACTGGTCTGCCAGGCGTGATTTGAGAATCCGACTGGAACGAAAACTTAACTCCACCTAGATCCAAGGTTGGTGAGCTTAAGTCGGAACGCACGCAGAAAAGGGGCCTCCAAAAGTACTCCGTTGAGACGGAACAAACCTACTTTGGTTATAACCTAAGTATACCTTTACCTTAGGTCTATTTCGGTGATGTTTTATGCTATATAAGGACCTTAAACACTCTCTCATTCAGCCCATACGAATTTGAGAAAAACCCTAGGAGAGAGAAGAGAGAAAAGTGAGAGAATGTGTGAGAGAAGTGGGAGGATCTCCCTGCTATCTTACCCTGCCATTATACAAGCTTAACCACTCCATTCTAATTATTTTTCCGGCGATTCTGACATCGTTTCTAGGTAAGAAACCCTAACCCTAATCTGTTTTGGGGTTTTGATGGTTGTAAGTTATGAAATAACTAACCCAAGGCATGCTATAGGTTGCCAAATCGTCGTATAGTAAAGCTCAGCGAATCTATCGAGTTTATGACGCTTCTACGGCGTAAGGTGCGGACTTTAGACGTATAGGTTATGGTTTTCAACGCTTTCAATGTCAGATAATGATAGATTCATGATCTATATGTTATTGCACATGTACAAAGTGTTGTCGGTTTCGTATTCCGGTTAGACGTTGACTATGTTGAATATACTGTATTCCTCGTATTTGTAGAAAGTACCGTATACGTATAAATTTTGCAAGTGTGCTTGCCATAATTAATCACTGTATGAATATGCTATATATATGTATAATACTTATTTGGCGAAAGGGTTCGCCCTAATATATGTTTTTGCTAGTATACGCTATGTATGTTGAAAGTGTGTATCCTAAGTGTTTGTGAAAATGCTTGTAAGAGTAAGTACTTAGAGGATTGTGCTTTAGGTAGGTGTTGAGATAAGATTCTCAGCTACCTTAGAGATGTATATGATTTCCTCCATGTTGTTTGTTTAATTTAACCGCTTACTTATGAAATATATGTGTTTGTATTTTCCTGTTTAGATTGTGCTTCATAACATGCTTTATGACATGCTTGTTAACATACTTGAATTACTTCATTTATTCTGCTTTACTCTACATGCTTCTGAATAAGGATTGGTTGTGTTTGGGGCTATGATTTTAGTCCAAGCAATCGGAAATGAAAATGAATGTGTGGCTGAGATTCATTCGCCATGTGAGATATGTTCGACGAACCCGAGTTGTACTTCGGTTGACGATAGTGGCTGGCCACACGAAGTGCTTATGCGCTTCATATCGTTCAACTTGTTGTACACTCAAGCTAGCCGAGCTCGTCAAGTAATCCGATCTGTCTAATGTATGTTCACCATGTTTGGACGCTACTGCTTGAACCCGAGTTACTACCCTTACCAGTGGAATCCCGTTAACCATGGTACCTCGATCCACTAAGACTCATGAGCCGGGCATGGTATGGGACACCGTGGTTGAGCTGTCGGCCTACGCTGGGGCCACAAGCCTCCCCATAGTGACCATTGAACAACCAGACTAGTGAGCCGATTATGGTGGTATGGGACACTATATTCGAGCTTTCGACCTACACTGCTTTGAAGGGTGATGGGGGAGTGGTGCAACGATTCCGTGTAACAGCCCTGGCAGCCCTGACCGTACCCGGTGTAGTGACCTCGAGCATACTCTAAATCTGTGGTGAGGCGACGAGCCTTCCCATAGTAACAGAGTATAAACTAGGCCTGTATTGATATGGTGATGGGGGAGTGGTGTAACAATTTCGTGTAACAGCCCTAGCAGCCCTTACAGTGACCTAGAAACACACCATCGTATGAGATTGTCTAGGACTGACGACCCTGGAATGGATCATTATTTGAGACTGATATGAAGAATTTACCTTAGTTTCCCAATATTGTTGTTTGAAATGGACTAATAATAACTCGATAATCATGCTCATCATCGCATTGCATGTGCCTGGAAGATGTGGAGCACTGAGGGTGACATCATGCCGCAGACGTAAGATGGTGCCGTACGAGGGAGTATGTTGGTGAGGGCATGCATCATAATCGCATCTTATCCTTGCATTAATTACAGTACTTAAGAATGTTGATTGTACTGCTTTATCATCACTGTTTGACTGAATTGATAACATGTTAACTTATGCTTTATTATTCCACTGAGTTAGCTACTCATTCCCACGTTATGGGACGGTGTTTTGGACACCTACCAGACTCTGTCTTAGATGCAGGTACCAACGATTCACTAGAAGCTAAGTCTGATTATTATGAAGATCAGGATGAGTTTTCCTTCATGCAGTTCTCCGGCGGCTTTGCTTAGGCAATCCGGATTCACGAGACTACTGGGCTATCACGACAGTTGGACTATTATTTTTTACATTTGTTTTGATTCAATACATGTATATGATGACTCAGCGAAGTATTTATACTCTGGAGACGGATCAAGATCGTTTTGTTTTTATACACATTTATATATATATATATATATATATATTTTTGTCTTCTGCTTGCGTTTTATACATTGATCTGGAGTATGGATTACTGTTTTAGTATAATCTTACTCATGTTTATTGCACTAACACAGATAACATTTAATCATAAGCATTCGTGTTGCATAAGTGATGTTTTGGAACTCGGGTGTTGAGTTGCTACTCGACCCCCGATTTTCAGGGCGTTACACTACATGACTGGGTTGTGTGATTCATGCATCTTGCATCGTATGACATGTGTACTGTACGCCCTAGCAACGTCAGGGCCATAGCTGCCACAGGCATATCGTGGTTGGTAGGATTGGATACCGAAAATTTTGTTATATATGGGGTGCTATAGATATCCCTGGGTGAAAGTCCCTAAACCCTTATGGTACCAAGAGGTTGCTCCAACATCTAGACCGAGTGGGTACATGAGCGCCGAGTGCCGATTATCAGAAGGTCGCGCTTTCCACTGTGTCGTGGTTGGTTGGAAGGGGGTGTGGCCTTACCCGCCTGAGAGGAGGGGGCAATGCTAGGATGGGTCTGACCAACTCGAGGAATAGGTCCGTTATCGACGAGCCGAGCTCGATATTGGCAGGCGGATAGTGAGGTCTCTTCCACTTACCTTATTGCACGCGATGGGGCGGCAATCTAGTTTAGAGTGTACTAGACCCCGATGATATCCCAAACTTGAACTTTATTGATATGTGGATATAGATGAGGATTTGTATGCTTGAGTTGCATCTCGCATCGCATGGTCTTGGTATGGCCAACATCATTCATGCCTTGCATCGCATAGCCTTAGTACAGCTAGTGGTACTCATGGATTCATCAGTACATTCCGCATTACTCTGATATTGCATATCTGCATTATTACCTTGTACACACACTTTCACCACCCTCTAAGCTTTCTACAAGCTTATGCATGACCGTTGCATGCAGGTGACATGGGGACGCAACAGCGCTGAGGTAGGAGCGTAGAGCAGATCTTTTTGGAGCTTTTATCCATTCTCATTGTATTTCCCTTTATGCTCATTGTACTTATAAAGTTTTTGATCATAGTGAAAATGTGATGGAGTTTTTTGTTGTTGTTTGTGGGTTATGCTTATTACGAATTAAACTGATGTTGAAAATCCTCTTTGTAGCATTCAGGATCGGAACCTAGCATATGGGCGCTGGGAGCTGGAGGCTGTCGGCGCCGGATTCGGCGATCGGGAATTTTGTGAGCCCGGTTTCTGAGTTTGGGGCGTGACATAAGTTGGTATCAGAGCATAACTCGAGAATAACCAAGAACAACATTACATGTCTGCCATGAGCTAGAATGATTGAATCCTTAGTTCGGATAGCTTAGCGATTTTTTATTACCAACCCTTAATGTGCATGCCTTCGAGAGTCTCTAAGTTGATAGGTGCCTTCGATCTTTCCTATAGGACATGTCGTGCCAGAGAGTGACCCGATCAACTCCCGCTCCACCACATGAGACTCCACACTACCATTGACGATCCCTGCTCTACCACCAGAGATTCCTACTGCCCAACCTATGGATGCAGCTCCTTCACCAGAAACCGGTGCGGATCCGACCGTATCCTTGAGTGCTTCGCAGTTACAGCAGATATTGCAGGCTATGACGGCTGCACTACAGGGGCAGGGCAGGCACCCTGTTATTTCACTAGAGCAGGCCGAGCAAGAGCGCGCGAGCGCCCTTCTTCGTAAGTTTCGACTGCTCGATCCCCCGCGCTTCCAGGGCGAGCCAGACCCGACGGTATCTGAGAGATGGTGAGCCGATGTGGAGAAGATATTCGATACGATGGGATACACGACCGAGCGGCGAGTCCGATTAGCCGTATTTCTTCTCCATGGTGAGGCTGAACACTGGTGGACGTCAGTCTCCCGAGCAATGGGCGCTGATTTTGTATGGACTTGGGAGGATTTTGTCGATCAATTTGACCGACAGTATTTTCCTGATCACATCCGATGACAGCAAGTTTTGGAGTTCGAGGCCTTGGTACAGGGCGATATGACAAGATGCTGGCTCGATCTGCTGGTAGTTTCGTGGCCATTGCGTCATTTGATTGCATATTTAGTAGATGATGAGGAGCGGAGAGCCCGCCCATTCGAGGACGGTTTGTGTTGAGGGTCAAATAGTGCATATCAGACCCCGATTATTGCCCTATTTTATGTACATGATAAGGCCTAACATTGGATTTTAATTGTGTTTTTATTACAGGATGCAATCAGGATCGTTGACTAAAAACTGACACTAAAAGTGTGGATTTGACACTCAGAATTCACCGAGCAAGGTACGGACTCCATGGGACCAAGATCGACGATTTTACACAGCCAGAGATCCGAGAAAATCGAGAAACTGAAGCTCAAGTGGCCCGAAATTGGTCCAGAATGCAAGATCACAGTGTTTCCAACATCCGTTCGGCTTGAAATCACATACATGGCCTGAAGATAATAAATGAACCGTACATGTCGAATTGCAGCTCCTGGATCTCTGTGGAAGTGGCCCAACGAACATATCAGCCCATAAACCATTGATTTTGGGTCCACCTGTTATCTGGATATGCTTCAAAAAGGGTTTTTGACGGTTTAAATGATATGGCAGAATGGATGGACGGAGCAGATTTCATGAAAACATCAAAGATGGGACCCACCTTACATGCACGTGTGTACAAGTCCAGGTGCAGGCGCCGTGCACCGAACCAGGGAAGTCGGTCAGCATTGCGCTGACCGACTCATCTTCGTCTTCTTCTCTGTTTCAAACAGCGGACGCACCGCGTCCACTGGTTCTTCGCAGTGGGGCCCACTCATCATACATCTTGAAGATCTGGACCGTTGATTCGTCTCGTGGGGCGACAAATAACCATGCCTAGGTGGCATAATTTGCAGATATCACGAACATCGGTTTTCCTTCCTGTTAAACGTCAGATGGACGGTGGAGTAAACAATCTCGTGGGCCACACTAAATCAAGTCCAAAAACGACCAAAACCAAACGGTTTTTCGAGTGGATCTCAATGAACGGCATGGATATCCCCACTGACATCAACCATGGGCCCACCAGCCATCACAGCGGAGAAAACGGAGCTCTGCTTTGCGAAAATTTCTTGCGGACGCTGTGATAATCAGTGGGCCCCACAAGTCAATCTAATGGACGATCTAGACCGTCCATTGCAACCAGAAGAGGCGTATAACCCTCGCCTAGGTGGCGTTTTGCTCCATGAAGACGCTTCATGTACATGAGTATTCAATCGGATGTTCGACGGTGGAAGGGGAACTTCGGTAGGCCACACCTATTTTGCTCTGAAAACACTCTTTCCTAAACGGTTTCTCGTCCCTAAGCCATTGAACGGAGTGGATTTCATCGTCAGATGGAGGATGTGGACCCCACTGATGCTACCGCAAGTCAGTGAGCGTTATGTGTTTACGCCAGATATTGTTTTCGTGTAGGAGTCTTGACCGATCTTCCTACCTAATGCTTATATAAGAGAGAGGAGGAGGGGAGGATCTCACTTGGAGGGAGAGAGAAAGGAAGGAGAAGAAACGTGAAAGCCGTGGGAAAACGTGGCGTGGAGTGACGAGCTTGAAGGAAGACGTGGAGCGAGGGAGAGAAACAGGGAGAATTTCTTGTTTTTTATTTTATTTTTATTTTTTCGTCTTTCATGAGATCTAGCCCACTCATGTGTGGCTAAATCCTCTTAGCTAGGGCTAAGAGGTGAAGCTTGTATTGTGATGGGAGTTCTTTGCTTGTGCCTTTATTTAGACTGAATTTGATATTGATTTGAGTTTTTATTAAGGAATGTTTTCAGTCTTTAATGGTCTGTTGTGACTGAAATTACAATGGGTCTGCGATGGCTTTGAGCATGTTCTTTTCTTCTTTATGTTTATGACGTCAGGAAGCCCTGTTGTTCATCATCGTCTCCTGGGCATGGTTGGATGTCGGTACCCTTCCTAACCTTCATACATTGATTGGTTGGTAATTAGTTTAATTATTTTGTTTGCTTTGTCCCCTGGGCATGGTTTGGTGATGGAATCCATTCTAATTCATATACCTCTCATCTCTTGAAAACCATATCAACGGTAGTTCAGTTAATTTTCCTGATTTTTAATCCTGGCATAAGATCTCCCTGATCTCTACAAGTGGATCCTCTGAATCCCTAGTTTCCCTTCTCTGATTTTTCCTAAGTTTTAGATTAAATATTTCACAATTATTCCTCAAATTACAATCGATTTAGATTTCATCTTAGTCTAGTTCTATTTCTAAATTAGTTTCAGATAACGTACAGGTTTCAGTCCCTGTGGATTCGACCTCGGTCTTACCGAGTTTATTACTACATCACAACCCTATACTTGGGGAGTGAACAAGTTTTTGGCGCCGATTTTGGGATTGACGGCTACGATTTTCTGAAATTAATTAGTTTTAGAGTTAGTTTAAGATTAGGATTTTACTAATTTTAAATTTTTAATTTTGTCTTCTATTTTTCATAGAACTAACATATTTTTTATTCTGTAGGTTGTTAAGATAGAACTTCCAATTTGGTAAACTCTTTCTGATTTTCTAGATTTTCTAACTCTTTAGATTTGGTTTGCTTTAAGATATTTCTTCTATTTAAAAACTAACTTATTTTGTTTTGTTTTGCAGGTTTTTTTACTTAGGAATCTTTAACCTGGTAACTTCTTTCTAACTTCTTCCCCTCATATTTTCCATACTGTTGTAGGATCTTTTCTTTTTATTTTTCCTAGGAGTAGATTCAGAATTTGGGTTTTACTATGCAAGAGTTGGAACGTATATATGCTGAGATAGCTAAGGAATCTTGGGAAAATTTTTTGATGTATGATGATAATGATGGAAAACAGCCTATGCCTCAAATATTTTCTGAAAATTACTTCAACCAATCGAAACATGATGCTCCACCGATTAAGAAGTCCTTCGGTGATTATCTACGGAAAAATAATTGCATTCCACGAGTTAAGGAAACAGTACGTGATTATTGGAATGATACGCGTATCAACTCTCGGACCGATGACCCGTATGACTATAACTAATGGAACCATCAAAACTGGGAAGATGAACCAACCACATGTAATGATTATTCTCTTGGATACCCTACTGTTAAGAACCTACCAGAAACGATCCAAGAGGATGAAATTCAGTATACCATGGAATACCTTACGGAAATAAGAAAAGCAATGGAAGCATTGAATTCGCCTTGAAAGGATAGAAGAAGCTCGTGCATCCCAACTACAATCCAATCCAAATACAATGCCGGGAAAGTGATCCTCACTCGCTTTTGTGACGAAATGAATTTGGAATGAGGAGTTGGATTCCATTAACGAGCACGTGGTTCAATTTCCCAATGAGCCGATCTCGATGATTGTTCAAAGAATGGTGGAGATACATGGGTGTCTTTCAAATACAGTGATGATGACACACCTCCCTTACTTGACACACATGAATTCAATGATGAGGTAGAGGTTAGTTCATTCGAACCTCAACCGAATTTAGGAATAGATTGTGAGGAAAGCGATCCCATCTCAAGTGTGTACTTTTCGAATTGGAAGCCGAGAAGTATTGGGATGAGATTCATGAGAGCACAACCCAAATTCCCTGAATCAATCTCAAGTATGGTCCAGGTCAATGCTCAAGAAGCACACGAAGTGATCGGTCATACTGAGCTACTCCACTCACCTAACATATCTGATTTAAAAGTGGAAGATGAGCTCATTAAAACCGACCCTTCCAACTTCTGTGAGACATGTTTGGACCACTCTCTTGAATTGAATGATAATGTGATTCGGGAGAAGGACGAGCAAGCTACGCTACGACTCTAGAATTTGAAACCACTCAATTAAGACCACCATCCGAGTTGTACACGTCCCGATGTTCAACGCCTCGATTGAGTAGTTTCAATGAACAAAGTGATCCCATCGATGCTTCCCTATTGATCTTCAATATGTTTGTGCGGTATCGAGCAAGAGAACATATCTTCATATACTTTTAAGGCGAGGGAGTCCTTGAGCATCTCATTCTGATTTCCATGAGGAAAATAAGTCACTCTCAAATGAAATTTCCGACTCTTTTGATAATTCTTTGGCACACTTTTCAAAGTCAAACGATCCCATGTCAAAAGACAAAGTGGATGCCTTGCAAGACAACATCTCGGTAGTTATCACTGACCGAGAGAACCCTTATTTTGAAGCCCCTTCTTCCCCTGATCCTAACCGTCTACCATTAAAGGAGGAGGAGCTGAAAATTGAACCGAAGATTGACACTTCGAAATATGTTGAGGCTACATCACTTTTTGCGAAGTTTTCTAAACTTTATCTACTTGTAGTCTCTGATTCACCATGGGATACTAACGTTGAAACTTCTTCTGTCACAGGTGAATCGTACATACTCTGGTTACCTCAAGCAATGCAATGGAAAATTTCTTATGAGGTACATAAGTCTCTCTGGAAAGTCATGCTCCAGGGCACCCAAGCCTTTTGCAAAAAGGGCTTTTGGATGATCTTGTTGAGGAATTTACTGAGGAACTTATCAAGATACTGGCGAAGATGAACCTTGCAAAGCATGAGTAGATAGTTCATGTTTGTGGGTAACATTCTTGTCAAACCCTCACGAGACTACAACTCGTCCATTAGGGGCAACCTAGGGGTTTAAAGGCTTGTTGCATGCGCTAAATGCAATCGAGAGCACCTGCGAAAGTGGTATAGGTAGGATTTTATTTTATTTTTGTTATTTTTGTTCTGCTTTCTCTCTCGTGCTGACTGGATTCCATGCTGCGATCTCTTGGAAAGTCTCTTACGATTCATCATCCAGGTACTATCTTCCCATCACTTCACATTTACTTTTGTTGTCCCATGTGCATTCCATGCTCATATCTTTTACATTGAGGACAATGTAGATTTTAGGTTGGGGGTGGGAGATTAGGTTACCTAATCAGTGTTTTCTTCGTCTTGAGCAAAAATTGTGAAAATTTTTAAATTTTTTCTGGTCTTTCTTGTGAATTCAAAGTGATTTTGACAGATATCCTGGATTTAGAATTTCAAGATACGTGATGTTGGAAATTTATAACTCTTGGATTCAGTATTTGTTAGATTTCACAGTTAAGTTTGAATTATTAATCTATGATTAGAAGTTGTAAACATTGATTGAGTCATGATTTCACATACCACATCTCACTTACACATTGAGATTTCAGTTTGATATTGAATGATTAACTTGGTAATCACTGAGCATGAAAGAAACCAGCCTAAAAGATTTGGCCATCAGGGTATAAAGAAAGAGTTACACCATGGGTTTGCTCCCTATAGGTGTGGATTCGATTTTTCATGATTAACAGTTGGAAAGAGTTGGGTGACTAGTTTCACCATAGGTTTGCTCCCTATAAGTGAAAATTTGATTCCCATCTTGAATTTAAAAAAAAAAAAAAAAAAAAAAAAAAAAAAGAAAAGAAAAATGAAAGAATGATCTATGAGGTAAGTTTCGGTTATCATGAATTCTCTTGTTGATTACCAACGAAATCCTGAAATAAAGAATTGAATCTCTTAATGATGATAGGCTGAGATTTCACTATACAACCATGGAACTCAATGTTTAAAATTATTCTAGTTTATGGATTAATATTTAAACTTGATTATGAAATTCACCGTGCATGAGAGGCCAGGAGAAATTGATATTCAACATCAATGAATCTTAAGATTTCTCATATCTGGATTGTTTTTCAAAATGTCACTCGGCTTCGCAAGAATTGTTCGTAATTCTCAACTTAATTTTCGCATATTTTGCTCGGGACTAGCAAAATGCTGGTTGGGGGTTGTGTTGAGGGTCAAATAGTGCATATCAGACCCGATTATTGCCCTATTTTATGTACATGATAAGGCCTAACATTGGATTTTAATTGTGTTTTATTACGGGATGCAATCGGGATCGTTGATCAAAAAGCGACACTAAAAGTGTGGATTTGACACTCAGAATTCACCGAGCAAGGTACGGACTCCATGGGACCAAGATCGACGATTTTACACAGCCAGAGATCCGAGAAAATCGAGAAACTGAAGCTCAAGTGGCCCGAAATTGGTCCAGAATGCAAGATCACAGTGTTTCCAACATCCGTTCGGCTTGAAATCACATACATGGCCTGAAGATAATAAATGAACCGTACATGTCGAATTGCAGCTCCTGGATCTCTGTGGAAGTGGCCCAACGAACATATCAGCCCATAAACCATTGATTTTGGGTCCACCTGTTATCTGGATATGCTTCAAAAAGGGTTTTTGACGGTTTAAATGATATGGCAGAATGGATGGACGGAGCAGATTTCATGAAAACATCAAAGATGGGACCCACCTTACATGCACGTGTGTACAAGTCCAGTGCGAGCGCCGTACTGTGACCGAATCAGGAAGTCGGTCGGCATTGCGCTGACCGACTCATCTTCGTCTTCTTCTCTGTTTCAAACAGCGGACGCACCGCGTCCGCTGGTTCTTCGCAGTGGGGCCCACTCATCATACATCTTGAAGATCTGGACCGTTGATTCGTCTCGTGGGGCGACAAATAACCATGCCTAGGTGGCATAATTTGCAGATATCACGAACATCGGTTTTCCTTCCTGTTAAACGTCAGATGGACGGTGGAGTAAACAATCTCGTGGGCCACACTAAATCAAGTCCAAAAACGACCAAAACCGAACGGTTTTTCGAGTGTATCTCAATGAACGGCGTGGATATCCCCACTGACATCAACCATGGGCTCACCAGCCATCACAGCGGAGAAAACGGAGCTCTGCTTTGAGAAAATTTCTTGCGGACGCTGTGATAATCAGTGGGCCCCACAAGTCAATCTAATGGACGATCTAGACCGTCCATTACAACCAGAAGAGGCGTATAACCCTCGCCTAGGTGGCGTTTTGCTCCATGAAGACGCTTCATGTACATGAGTATTCAATCGGATGTTCGACGGTGGAAGGGGAACTTCGGTAGGCCACACCTATTTTGCTCTGAAAGCACTCTTTCCTAAACGGTTTCTCGTCCCTAAGCCATTGAACGGAGTGGATTTCATCGTCAGATGGAGGATGTGGACCCCACTGATGCCACCGCAAGTCAGTGAGCGTTATGTGTTTACGCCAGATATTGTTTTCGTGTAGGAGTCTTGACCGATCTTCCTACCTAATGCTTATATAAGAGAGAGGAGGAGGGGAGGATCTCACGGCTGGAGGGAGAGAGAAAGGAAGGAGAAGAAACGTGAAAGCCGTGGGCTGGCCGTGGAGGCAGCCAAAGGAAGACGTGGAGCAGGGAGAGAAACAGGGAGAATTTCTTGTTATTTATTTTATTTTTATTTTTCCGTCTTTCATGAGATCTAGCCCACTCATGTGTGGCTAAATCCTCTTAGCTAGGGCTAAGAGGTGAAGCTTGTAGTGTGATGGGAGTTCTTTGCTTGTGCCTTTATTTAGACTGAATTTGATATTGATTTGAGTTTTTATTAAGGGAATGTTTTCAGTCTTTAATGGTCTGTTGTGACTGAAATTACAATGGGTCTGCGATGGCTTTGAGCATGTTCTTTTCTTCTTTATGTTTATGACGTCAGGAAGCCCTGTTGTTCATCATCGTCTCCTGGGCATGGTTGGATGTCTGCACCCTTCCTAACCTTCATACATTGATTGGTTGGTAATTAGTTTAATTCTGTTGTTTGCTTTGTCTCCTGGGCATGGTTTGGTGATGGAATCCATTCTAATTCATATACCTCTCATCTCTTGAAAACCATATCAACGGTAGTTCAGTTAATTTTCCTGATTTTTAATCCTGGCATAAGATCTCCCTGATCTCTACAAGTGGATCCTCTGAATCCCTAGTTTCCCTTCTCTGATTTTTCCTAAGTTTTAGATTAAATATTTCACAATTATTCCTCAAATTACAATCGATTTAGATTTCATCTTAGTCTAGTTCTATTTCTACATTAGTTTCGATAACGTACAAGTTTCAGTCCACTGTGATTCGACCTCGGTCTTACCGAGTTTATTACTACATCACAACCCTATACTTGGGGAGTGAACAGTTTGCGTTACGATCTTCAAGGCCGTGTCATTGGGCATGAGCTCTCGACTTTCGAGGGAGTGGTGCGAAAGGCACAGATTTTTGAGACTGAGTAGGTCTGTTCTCAGTCTGATCGTGGTCAGAGTAGAGACCGGAAGAGGCACGCTCCTTCCGGTGACTCGCAGCAGCTTTAGCGTCGACCGCAGCAACAGAGGCGTACAGGTCACCCAGCCTTCCGAGCACAAGCAGTACCTCCAGCACCACCTCCGAGGCAGTTCACCGACACCTATTTTGAGTGTGGTGCGACAGGACACCGTATGTGGGAATGTCCTCGCCCCCAGCAGCAGCAGTAGCCGAGAGGTTCACAACAGCCTCTACCTCAGCAGCAGCAGAGACCCCCACAGCAGCAGCGACAATAGCCCCCACCACCGAGACCACCTCAAGGCGGCATCGGCACTAACCTCCTGAGCCGCGGCCGGCCAGGGTAGCGGTTTCGACCGCCTCAGCGACCCCAACAGCAGCAGCAACATGCTCAAAAGGGACAAACACCTCCCCAGCCGGCTCAAGCTAGATTCTACGTAGCTCAGCAGGATCCGCAGTCATCTGAAGGGGTTGTCGAGAGTATGCTTTTAGTCTCTGCATGCGCTGCACGTGTGTTGTTTGATTTTGGTGCATCGCATTCTTTTGTGGCTGAGAGTTTCTGCCGATCGACTGGCCTACCGTTGGAGTCTACTCGTGAGAGTCTGTCAGTATCGACTCCCCTGGGGAAGACTGCAGTGTTGGGCTGATTTTGCTCGTCTTGCCCCATTATAGTCGGGGATACCTTTTTGCCTGCCGATCTGTTTGCATTGCCAATGTCCAAGTTCAATGTCATCCTGGGTATGGATTGGCTTGCCGAGTACTATGTCATATTGGACTGCTCCGCCAGGATCGTCACATTCTGTATATTAGGCTTGCCGTAGTTTCAGTTTGTTGAAGAGCCCCGAGGAGAGCCGTTATCTTACTTGATGTCCTGCACCATTGAGGAGCCTGTTATCGCTTGTATTGTTCAGTTGCCGATTCTTTGCGATTTTTCCGATGTGTTCTAAGAGATTCGGGGATTACCGCCTCGCCAATCACTGAGTTTCAGATTGATCTCATGCCCGGTACCGCGCCTATTTCGAAGGCCCCGTATCATATGGCACCATTGGAGTTGCGAGAACTGCAGAAGCAGTTGGACGAGTTGCGGGAGTTGGGATTTATCCATCCGAGCAGTTCACTGTGGGGAGTGCCAGTACTCTTCGTAAAGAAGAAGGATGGATTGTTGAGGCTCTGCGTAGACTACCGCGAGCTCAACAAGGTCACGGTCAAGAATAAGTACCCGCTCCCGAGGATCGATGATTTGTTTGATCAGCTGCAGGGTGCACAGTTCTTTTCGAAGATTGACCTACGTTTTGGTTATCATCAGATTTGGGTCCGAGAAGAGGACATTCCGAAGACGGCATTCAGGATGCGCTACGGTCATTTTGAGTTTCAGGTCATGTCCTTCGGACTGACCAATGCACCCACGGTCTTCATGCAGTTGATGAATGAGGTCTTCCTCCCTTATCTCAATCAGTTTATTGTAGTCTTCATAGACGACATTCTGATCTATTCAAGGATCCATGAGGAGCATGAGCAGCATTTGGAGGTTATGTAGTAGACCCTCCGCGCACACCAGCTCTATGTGAAGCTGGAGAAGTACGAGTTCTGACAGGAGGAGGTGAAGTTCCTCGGTCATGTGATGACGAGAGAGGGTGTCGCAGTGGACCCTTCAAAGGTTGAGGCAGTGCGTCAGTGGGGCCAGCCCACAACTGCGTCCGAGATCAGCAGTTTCCTTGGTCTAGCGGGCTATTACCAGCATTTCATTGAGGGCTTTTCCCGCATTGCAGCCCCGCTGACCAGGTTGACTCGGAATGGCACAGAGTTTATTTGGAGTGACGCCTGCGAGCGAGCATTTATGGAGTTGAAGGACTGTCTGACGTCCACTCCTGTCCTCACTCTTCCCTTTGGGAGTGACGGATTTATTGTATTCACCGATGCCTCGCATATTAGTTTGGGTGATGTCCTGATGCAACACGGGAGACCAGTGGCCTTTGCGTCTCACCAGCTCAAGATCCATGAGCTGAACTACCCCACGCATGATTTAGAGCTGGCTGCAATTGTCTTCTCACTGAAGGTATGGGGGCACTATCTCTGTGGGGTTAGGTTCGAGCGCTTCTCAGACCACAAGAGCTTGAAGTACCTCTTCTCGCAGTCCAAGTTGAACATGAGGCAGAGGCACTGGATGTAGCTCTTGAAGGACTATGACTTCGATCTTTAGTACCACCCGGGCAAGGCGAACGTGGTAGCAGATGCCCTTAGCCATCAGCCACGAGGCCTGGTGGCGCATATAATGATTCAGGAGTGGCGGATGCTTGAGGATGTGGCAGAGTATGATTTTGAGTTCGGCCTGCAGTCTTCTATCGTGCAGTTATCGAGCCTCTCAATTCAACCATCTCTTGTCGCAAGGGTGATCGAGGCTCAACAGGCTGATGAGTCGTGCAGAGTTATATTGTTGAGGCGGCATCTGAGAGTTAGGCAGATTGGCAAATTGGTATAGATGGTGGACTTCGCTTCAGAGGCCGATTATGTGTCCTGGATATTCCTGAGTTACGCAGAAATCTTATGACCGAGGCGCATCGATCGTAATTTTTTATCCACCCTGGCTCGACGAAGATGTACCGTGACATGAGGCGACAATATTTTTGGACGGGGATGAAGCACCAGATCGCCAGTTTTGTGGCCGAGTGTGACACGTGTCAGCATGTCAAGGCCGATCATCAGAGACCCCCTGGTCTATTGCAGCCGTTGAGCGTCCCGATGTGGAAGTGGGTGCACGTGTCGACTGATTTTATTATGGGTTTACCGAGGACTTAGTGCAGTCATGACGCCATCTGGGTTGTTGTGAATCGTCTGACGAAGTCGGCGCATTTTCTTCTGATTCGTGCGACTTGGCCTTTGGACTGGCTTACGAGGTTGTTCGTTGAGGAGATTGTGAGACTGCATGGCATTCCAGTCTCGATTGTTTCTGACCGAGACCCGAGGTTCATGTCTCAGTTTTGGGGGAGCTTCTAGAGAGCGATGGGGACTGATTTGCAGCTCAATATCGCGTACCATCAGCAGACCGATGGTCAGACTGAGAGGGTCAACCAGATCCTTGAGGATATGCTTCGAGCCTGCGCGATTGATTTCGGGGGTAGCTGGAATGAACATCTGCGATTGGCTGAGTTCGCATATAACAACAGCTGTCAGGCGACCATCGGTATGGCTCCTTTTGAGACACTATATGGCAGACCATGCAGATCACCGAGTTGTTAGACTGAGGTTGGAGAGCGTTGTATCCTAGGTCCTGAGCTTGTGCAGGAGATGTCAGAGGCTATTGATATCATCTGGCAGAGGATGCGCACAGCTCAGAGCCGACAGAAGAGTTTTGTTGATCGTCGGCGTCGTTCCTTGGAGTTTGATGTAGGGGACCATGTGTATCTTAAGGTCTCACCCATGAAGGGCGTAGTTCGATTTGGAGCGAAGGGCAAGCTTGCCCTGAGATTTATAGGACCTTTCGAGATCACTAGATGCGTTGGCGCCGTGGCCTATTGGCTTACCTTACCATCTCAGTTGTCTGGCGTCCACAACATTTTCCATGTCTCCATGTTGAGGAAGTTTGGGTCAGACATCATTCCTGTTATTGATTAGCAGCCGTTAGAGGTTCGTGAGGATGCTTCTTACATCGAGCAGCCAGTTCGTATCCTTGATCGGAAGGAGCAGGTTCTCCGGACCAAGGTCATTCCGTTGGTAAAGGTTCAGTGGGGTCACCATTCTGTTGAGGAGGCTTCGTGGGAGCGCGAGGCCGAGATTTGAGAGCGCTATCCCCATCCCTTTGATGATTGATCATGTGTTGCATTTTGTATGTTATCTCTGATTTTATATAGTGATGTTATATTCCTTCTCCCTCATGAGTTATGACTACTTGCGATGATTGTGTAAATTTTGAGGACAAAATTTTTATTAGGAGGGGGAGCTATAAGTCCCGTATCCTAGACCGTACCGTTCCATAGATTTCCGCGGTCTTCCCGATTGAATTCCAGCAACCTTCAACCCTTAACTAGTATTCGCCCGCGACCCTGATTTATACGCCGTCAACCCAAGTCGACTCAACTCGAGCCTAGTACTTTAGCGACCGCGCCGTCACCGCGGTTCCGATGCCACGACTCGCACGCCAAGGCGATACCCTGGTCAGGAGATGTGGACTAACGTTCGATGTCAGGAAAATGTCGCGGGTACGAATTCCGAGAGAATCTCTATAATGTGTCACATCAATCCATCAATCAATCAATCTCAACATGTCAAGTACATGTCAAGTACACATCACCTTTCACCCATTCCCAAGCAACCCCAAAGTCAAAAGTTTCTTACACCACCTATACTTCTCTTACACCAAGCAACTACAAATGTCAAAAAGCTCTTACACACATCACTCACCACATCAAACATCCATTACCCATCTCTCTCTCCCTTTACAAGTCTCTCTCTCTCTCTCATTTTCAAAATACAATCCCAAGCAAAAAAAATCCCCATACGTCCAAGCTCTTCCACTCCAAGAGAGCTACAAGTGTGGCCCACCTTTCCTACCCTTTCATCACCCATCTCAACCATCCAAACTCCATCTCCTCCGTTGGAATCGAAGCCAATGAGCAAAGGAAGCCTAAGGAGTAAGAAGGAACTGTGGGTGATTTTTTTGGAGTTATGTTTTCATCCATTTGTTTGATTTAAGGGCCACATGTAATGGGACCCACCTTAATGTAATTTTTGTATAAAAGAGGGACCCATAATGGCGGCGCCCCTCCATCTTTGCCGGTGATTTCCTCCTTCTTCCTCTCTCTTTCCATGATTATGGCCCGCCTATAGTGTATGTATTTCATCCATGCTACCTACCAGTGGACCCCGTCTATGTGGAACACACCATGATATTTTTGTGCCATCCCAACCATCCATTGGGGGCCCACCTTGAGGTGGCTAATGGTGGGGGTGGCCACCTATGAAGTTGTGATCTGATGTGGGCCCACCCAGCCCCATGGCTCCAGTGGTAGACGAGTGAAAGATGCCTCGTTTCAACACAGAGGTCTTGGCACCGATTCGCTGTGGTGGTGGCTAACATAGAGTGTGGACTGACATGGAGTGTATGAACTGACGGTGGGGTCAATAGGACCCACCTCCGTCCTCCACCTCTCCAAGGGGCCACACCAATGAGGTATGTGCTGTATCTGAACTGTCCACCACCTGCACGGTGGGACCATGTTCATGTGGGGCCCTCCTTGGCACGTAGGATCCACACCCATACCCAAATCCCTAGCTCAACTAGTAGACGGGGTGGAGATACCTTGTTGCAACACTTGAGGTCTTGGTTCCGATCCCCAACAGGGGTGCTAACGTACACCCAAATCCATAGCTCAAACTGGCAGTCTGAGTAGAGATACCTCCTTTTAACGCTGAGGTCATGAGGTCCATGGGACCCATCCACGACCGTCCGTCTAGTTTGGTGGGCCACACCATGATGTATGTGCCTTATCCAAACCGTCCACCATTCTAGACGGTGCGCCATGTCCCTGCGGGGCCCACTTCTACACCCTGATCCATAGCTCAAGTGGCAGATGGAGTGAAAGATACCTCGTCTCAATATTATGGTCTTGGTTTCCCTAGTGGGGTGGCTAACTGTGAAGTGTGTACACGCTAGGGTCCATGGGACCCCATCCACGCCATCCAACCATTTTGGTGGGCCACGCACGTGTGGCATCCACATCCTTGGATGGTGGGAGCCACCCTCAAGTGTGGGGCCCTCCCTAACCTGGGTGACCGTCCAGGCCGTGGACGGCCTGGATGTTATATATTATATTATATATATATATTATATATTATATTATATTATATTATATTATATATAATATATGTGATATACATGATATTATGGTGGGCCCTACGTGGGACCCACCTCTATTGTGTCAGGAAGGAAAAGAAAAAAAAAGAAAAAGAAAGAAAAAGTGAAAAGGGACCACCTGCGCTCTCTCTCTCTCTCTATCTCTCTCAAAATCTCTTTCTCTACCTCTCTCTCTCTACCTCTCTCTCTATATCTCTCTCTATCTCTCTCAAAATCTCTCTCTATCTCTAAAGTGTCCAGAGACTTATGGGTCCCACCATGAGGCATGTGTGATCCGACGTGGGACCTACCCTAGATGTATGTGTTTTATTCCCCTGGCATGGACCCAATGAGGGGCCCAATGATGTATGTGCTCTATCGACACCGTCCACTATTTGAACGGCGGGGCCCACCATGAGCATGTGTTGTATCCATGCCATCCAACTATTTGAGAGATCATTTTATAGTGCGGAAAAAAAAGAATGATGCCAGGTCTAAAGTTGAGGTGGACCCCACCATTTAAATAGTAGATAGTGACATCCGCCATTCAAAACTTCTAAGGGTCACGGTAGTTTTCAACTAATCTAATAATTGTTTTCATTTCATCTACCTCTATGATAACTTAGGAATAGGTCGGATCTCAAAATATATAAGGGTGGGCCCAATTTGATATACATTCGGCCCATTCGATTCGACCCATTTGATTCCGCCCATTCGATCCAGTCATGCCTTGGGAGCAATGTTGGTTTAACGTCCACATTGATGGGCAATGATGGTTAGATGTCCTCATTGTGACCTTCCCTTAGGCCTTGTTAGGTTCATTCTCTACGTGGGTTAACCCAAATAAGTGGGCCCCTTTCGCCGTATGTGATTGACCAATTACCGATTTTGATTACCGGTTCCAATTTTTTATTTCTGATTATCGATTCCGACTTTCGATTCCAATCATCGATTTTCGCTTATGAGTATGTGGCAACATAGCATCATGATACATGTCCATACGCATCATCTGCATGCTTAAGATGAGATGAGTGAATGATCATAGCACATGCCGCTGGGCAGATTGTTATGGACTCCCTGGTAAAGGGTTGCTTGCACGAGCGCGCGATACGCGCAAGATTACTACATGACTGGGTTGTGTGATTCATACATCTTACATCGTTTGACATGTGTACTGTACGCCCTAGCAACATTAGGGTCATAGCTACCACAGGCGTATCGTGGTTGGTAGGATTGGATACCAAAAATCTTATTCTACATAGGGTGCTATAGATATCCCTCGGTGAAAGTCCCTAAACCCTTATGGTACCAAAAAGTTACTCCAATATCTAGACCGAGTGGGTGCATAAGCGTCGAGTGCCGATTACTAGAAGGTCGCACTTTTCACTGTGTCGTGGTCAGTTGGAAGGGGTGCGGCCTTACCCGCTCGAGATGAGGGGGCAATGCTAGGCTAAGTTTGACCAACTCGAGGAATGGGTCCACTATCGATGAGCCGAGCCCGATATTGGCAGGCGGGTAGTGAGGTCTCTTCCACTTACCTTATTGTGCGCGATGGGGCGGCAATCTGGTTTAGAGTGTACTAGACCCCAGTGATATCCCAAACTTGAACTGTATTGATATGTGGATATAGATGAGGATTTGTATGCTTGAGTTGCATCTCGTATCGCATGGCCTTGGTATGGCCAACATCATTCATGCCTTGCATCGCGTAGCCTTGGTACGGCTAGTGGTACTCATGGATTCATCAGCATGTTCTGTATTACTCTGATACTACATATCTGCATTACTACCTTGTGCACACACTTTTACCACCCTCTAAGCTTTCTATAAGCTTATGCACGACCGTTGTGTGCAGGTGACATGGGGACACAGCAGCGCTAAGGTAAGAGCATAGAGCAGATCTTTTTGGAGCTTTTGTCCATTCTCATTGTATTTACCTTTATACTCATTGTACTTATAAAGTTTTTTATCATAGTGAAAATATGATAGAGTTTTTGGTTGTTGTTTGTGGGTTATGCTTTTGGTTATGCTTATTACGAATTAAACTGATGTTGAAAATCCTCCTTATAGCATCCCAGGATCGGAACCTGGCGTATGGGCGATGGGAGCCAAGAATGGGGTTCTACGGAGGCTGTCGGCGCCGGATTCGGAGATCAAAAATTTTGTGAGCTCGATTTTTGAGTTGGGGCGTGACAGAATGTATCGAAGTAGCCATTTCACTATTTCCCAATGTTGCTTGTCGGGATTTGACATATATTTACTCACAACATTGACTACCTGTGAAATATCTGGTCTCGTACAGACCATGACATACATTAAACTGTCAACCACATTCGAATAAGGTACATGAGACATAACCTGTTTTTCCTCATTTAATTTATGACATTGTTCTGAGGAAAGCTTGAAGTGAGCTAC
Source organism: Magnolia changhungtana (assembly GCA_030180095.1). Lineage (NCBI taxonomy): Eukaryota > Viridiplantae > Streptophyta > Magnoliopsida > Magnoliales > Magnoliaceae > Magnolia > Magnolia changhungtana. The sequence goes on along the minus strand of JASAUF010000462.1, from coordinate 356,902 downwards.
GTGGAGAACGCTCACCAGATTTACCTAGTCCATCCCATACTTGATCAGTACCATTTCAAAGTATTCTGTCTGTAATAACCAAAGCTTACTCATCTTCCTGCCTCTATGAATATCTATGCCGAGAACCCTCTTTACAACCATCAGATCTTTCATCTCTAATGTCCCTGATAACTGAGTTTTCAGTACGTCAATTTCAGACATATCGTGGCTGGCGATCAACATATCATCAACATACAATACTGGGATGATGAATTTTTCATCACTCAGTGTCTTATAATAGACATAGTGATCGTATTCACTCCAAGTAAATTTCTAACTCAACATGAAAGAATCAAATTTTTTATACCACTCCATACACGACTATTTCAGGCCATACAACGACCTCATTAACCTACAAACATTTTTCTCTGCCCATTTAACTTCGTAGCTCTCTGTTTATATTATGTAGATCTACTCTTCCAACTCCACGTGCAGGAATGCAGTTTTGACATCCATTTGTTCCAGCTCGAGATTTTAGGTTATAGCTTTAGGGAATTAAGAATAGGTTAAGGTTTAGGTTTAGGAAATCGGGTTCGGGTTCGAGATCGGGTTTAGGTTTAGGAAATCGGGTTCGGGTTCGGGATCGGGTTTAGGTTTAGGAAATCCGGTTTGGGTTTGGGATCAGGTTTAGATTTGGGTTTTCAAGTTTAGGTCTAGGTTTAGGTTTAGGTTAGGGACTTGAGATTAGGATTAGGTGTAGGTTTAGGTTTAGGAATTTGAGAATACATTTAGGTTTTAGGTTTAGGTTTAGGTTTTAAGTTATAGATTTAGGGAATTGAGAATAGGGTAAGGTTTAGGTTTAGGAAATCGGTTCGAGGATCGGGTTTAGGTTTAGGAAATCGGGTTCGAGTTCGAGATCGGGTTTAGGTTTGGGTTTTCAAGTTTAGGTTTAGGTTTAGGTTTAAGTTAGGGACTTGAGATTAGGATTAGGTGTAGGTCTAGGTTTAGGGATTTGAGAATACATTTAGGTTTTAGGTTTAGGTTTAGGTTTTAGGTTATAGCTTTACGGAATTGAGAATAGGTTAAGGTTTAGGTTTAGGAAATTGGGTTCGAGTTCGGGATCGGGTTTAGGTTTGGGTTTTCAAGTTTAGGTTTAGGTTTAGGTTAGGGAGTTGAGATTAGGATTAGGTATAGGTTTAGGTTTAGGGATTTGAGAATACATTTTGGTTTTAGGTTTAGGTTTTAGGTTAGTTTAGAGTTTAGGTTTAGGTTAAGGTTAAGGTTAGGTTATAGGATATAAGTTTAGGTTATAGGTTATAGGTTAAGGTTTAGGTCATAAGTTTTGGTTTAGGTTAAGGCTAAGGTTATAGGTTTAGGTTTAGGTTATAAGTTATAGCTTTAAGGAATTGAGAATAGGTTAAGGTTTAGGTTTAAGAAATCGGGTTCGGGATCGGGTTTAGGTTTGGGTTTTCAATTTTAGGTTTAAGTTTAGGTTTAGGTTAGGGAGTTGAGATTAGGATTAGGTGTAGGTTTAGGTTTAGGTTTGGGGATTTGAGAATACATTTAGGTTTAGGTTTAGGTTAGGGTTATAGGTTATAGGTTATGATTTAGGGAATAGAGAATAGGTTAAGGTTTAGGTTTAGGTTTAAGAAATCGGGTTCGGGTTCGGGATCGGGATCGAGTTTAGGTTTAGATTTTTAAGTTTAAGTTTAGGTTTAGGTAAGGGAGTTGAGATTAGGATTATGTGTAGGTTTAGGTTTAGGGATTTGAGAATACATTTAGGTTTTAGGTTTAGGTTTAGGTTTTAGTTTATAGGTTTAGGTTATAAGTTATAGCTTTAGGGAATTGAGAATAGGTTAAGGTTTAGGTTAAGGAAATTTGGTTTGGGTTTGGGATCGGGTTTAGGTTTGGGTTTTCAAGTTTAGGTTTAGGTTAAGGAGTTGAGATTAGGATTAGGTATAGGTTTAGGTTTAGGGATTTGAGAATACATTTAGGTTTTAAGTTATAAGTGTAAGTTATAGGTTAGGTTTAAGTTAGGTCATAGGTTAAGGTTTAAGGAATTGAGAATAGGTTAAGGTTTAAGTTTAGGGATTTGAGAATACATTTAGGTTTTAGGTTATAAGTGTAGGTTATAGGTTTAGGTTTAAGTTAGGTTATAGGTTAAGGTTTAGGAAATTGAAAATAAGTTAAGGTTTAAGTTTAGGGATTTGAGAATACATTTAGGTTTTAGGTTTAGGGTTAGGTTTTAGGTTTAGGTTTAGGTTTAGGTTATAGGTTATAGGTTATAGGTTATAGCTTTAGGGAATTGAGAATAGGTTAAGGTTTGGGTTTAGGAAATCAAGTTCGGGTTCGGGTTCGGTATCGGGTTTAGGTTTCGGTTTTCAAGTTTAGGTTTAGGTTCAGGTTAAGGAGTTGAGATTAGGATTAGGTGTAGGGATTTGAGAATACATTTAGGTTATAGGTTTAGGTTTAGGTTTACGTTTAGGTTTAGGTTATAAGTGTAGGTTATAGGTTTAGGTTTAAGTTAGGTTATAGGTTAGGGTTTAGGGAATTGAGAATAGGTTAAGGTTTAGGTTTAGGAAATTGGGTTCGGGTTTAGGTTTAGGCTAAGGAGTCGAGATTACGATTAGGTGTAGGTTTAGGTTTAGGGATTTGAGAATACATTTAGGTTTTAGGTTTAGGTTTTAGTTTATAGGTTTAGGTTATAGGTTTAGGTTTAGGTTTTAGTTTATAGGTTTAGGTTATAGGTTTAGGTTTAGGTTTTAGGTTTAGGTTAAGGTTAGGTTATAGGTTATAAGTTTATGTTATAGGTTATAGGTTAAGGTTTATGTTATAGGTTTTGGTTAAGGTTATTGATCAGGGTCGTATATTGCATCTCCGACCTCGACTATTGCCTGATTTTACAAACATGATAACGCTGAACTTCATATTTTAATTGTATTTTTGTTGCAGGATGAAATAAAAAGCGTGGATTGAAAAATGATATTAAAAGCGTGAATTTAACACTCCGAAATTACCAGAGCTCGTGATGGACTCCAGAAAACCAATAATGAAGATTTTACACGCCTGGGTCTGAGGAAAGCAAGCCAAAGGGGCCCGAAACTGGTAAAAATTACAAGATCACAGGTTTCCCACCGTCCGATTAGTTCGAAACTCTATACATGTGATGAAGGCTATAAATTAACCGTACATATTAAATTTCATCTACTGAAGATCTCGAAAAGTGGCCCAACGGACAGATCAGCCCATTAATCTTCAATTTGGGGCCCACCTGATATCTGGAACTGTCTCAAATTGGATTTCTGCGGTTGAAATAATATGAAAAAAAAGATAGATGGTGCAGATTTCATACAAACATTACAGTGGGCCCCGCACATGATGCATGTACACCATGCACATGCGCAACCGCAGTGCATGGGACCGCCAGCCGGTCAAAGCACCCTTTCCTCAACGTCTGGCACCAATGAAGAGAAGAAATAACTTTGATAAAATCTTGGATGTGTTTCAAAAAGTGCAAGTCAACATCCCGTTGCTTGACGCTATTAAACAAGTCCCTGCTTACACTAAGTTTCTGAAAGATTTATGCACTCAAAAGCGTAAGCAGAATGTTCATAAGAAAGTATTCCTTGCAGAGCAACTCAGCTCCATGATTCAACAGAACACACCTCCGAAATTTAGGGATCCAGGAGCTCCCACCATTTCTTGCGGCATAGGAGAGCATAAGATCGGGAAGGCATTACTCGATTTAGGGGCGAGCGTTAATTTGTTACCTTATTCGGTTTATGAGCAGCTAGGACTTGGCGAGTTGAAACCGACTAAGGTAACATTACAACTAGCTGATAGATCTGTCAAGGTGCCGCGGGGTGTGATTGAAGATGTGTTAATTCAGGTTGATAAATTTTATTTTCCAGTGGATTTCATAGTTATTGATACTCAGCACCGTCTGTAGGAATCTTCATAGTCAGATCCCAGTCATCTTGGGTCGTCCATTTTTGGCCACATCTAATGCTATTATAAATTGCCGGAATGGAGTTATGAAATTGTCCTTTGGTAATATGAATATTAAACTCAATGTTTTTAATGCAGGACAACGATCCGCCGATTTGGATGACATATCTGAAGTGGACATGATCGAGAGTCTAGTGCAGGACTCATTCCGTACATCTTTTGAAGATCCTCTGGAGACCTGCTTGGCACAATCTGGCATGGATTTTGACATCGATAGTCCCATTCACGAAGTCAATGCACTGCTCAACTCTACTCCTATATTGGAGACTGAAAAATGGAGAGCGAAAGTGGAACCTCTTCATCCCTCTGAGACGCCTCCGACAAAGACACGATTTGAACTCGATAAGACAAAGGCGAAAGGTGTCGCTTAATTTTCTTAGAGCATATAAGGCAGCAATTGAACGAAAGATAGCAAAAATACAGGGAGTATGCCCCACTGTATGTATGGATCATGCTGTGGAAATGTCGCGTGAAATGCAAAGGAAGCGTGATCCTAACATGGAAGAAGTTGTGCGAGCAGAAGTCCTTAAATTATTTGACGACAGTGTCAGTTACCTCCTTACAGATAGCACAAACTCATGGGAACTCACATCACTTGTCCGGGAACGGTTAATCAAGGTATTGAGGTAATTTCTTTGGCGGACCCTGGTTATAAAGATTATTTCATTCATGGTCCGTTCTTGTCTGACTGAAGACGTTAAACTTAGCGCTCCTGGGAGGCAACCCAGCCTTTTGCTTTCTTGTATTGCTTTTTCTTAGTTATTTCAATGTTTGTGGGTAACATTACTATAAACCCTCGCGAGACTACAACTCGTCCACTAGAGGTAACCTAGGGGTTTAAAGGCTTGTTGCATGCGCTAAATGCAATCGAGAGCACCTGCGAAAGTGGTATAGGTAGGATCTTCTTTTGTTTTGCTATTTTTTTTCTGTTGATTTCTCTCTTGTGCTAACCTATTTTATGATGATATTTTTTTTTTGAGGAAGCTTCTTGATTCTCCGTCCAGGTACTATCTTTCCCTCATTCCTCTTTTATTATTCATTGTCCCATGTGCATTGCTTGCTTATTTCTTTTACATTGAGGACAATGTAGATTTTAGGTTGGGGGTGGGAGATTAGGTTACCTAATCAGTATTTTCTTGGTCTTGAGCAAAATTTGTGAAAATTTTAAAATTTTTTCTAGAATTTCTATTGAATTCTAAGTGATTTTGAAGGATAATTGTGATTCTAACATTATAAGATACGTGATGTTGGTAACTTATGACTCTTGGATTCGGCCATCTACTTGATTTCACAGTCAATTTTGAATTGTTAATCCATGATTAGAAGGTGTAAACATTGATTGAGCCATGATTTCCCATATCAGATCTCACTTACACATTAAGTTTTCAGTTCGATATTAAATGGTAACTTGGTAATCATTAGGCATGAAAGGAACCAGCCTGAGAAATTTGTTAACGTCAATTTATAAAGAAGAATTGAAAGAGTTAGTCGCATAATCTTCACCATAGGTTTGCTCCCTATAGGTGTAGATTTGATTCTCCATAGTTGACATATGAAAAAAAAAAAAAAAGGAAGTTAGGTAACAAGTTTTTGCCATAGGTTTGCTCCCTATAGGTGAGAATTTGATTCCCCTCAGTTGCGATTAATTGCTCATAAAGAAAACCAAAGGCTGGTAAAATGAAAAGATAATTTGTGAGATAAGTGTTGGTTTCAAGTTTTGATTGTCACGAATTACTAATGATATCATGAAATTGACAATTGGATCTCTTACTGATTGTAAGTCGAGATTATACTTTACACTCGTGGAACTCAATGTTTAGGAATGTTCTAATTGATGGATTAATATTTTGAACTTGATTATGAAGTTTATTGTAAGCTTGATTCCATGAGAAAATTCTACTTACCATTCATGAATCTTTGAATTTTCACATCTCAGCTATCTGTTCACTTGGGTTTTACAGGAATTGTCTTTTATTTCTGAAATTAATTTTCGCATGTTTTGCTCGGGACTAGCAAAATGCTGGTTGGGGGTTGTGATCAGGGTCAAATATTGCATCTCCGACCCCGACTATTGCCTGATTTTACAAACATGATAATGCTGAACTTCATATTTTAATTGTATTTTTGTTGCAGGATGAAATAAAAAGCGTGGATTGAAAAATGATATTAAAAGCGTGAATTTAACGCTCCGAAATTACCAGAGCTCGTGATGGACTCCAGAAAACCAATAATGAAGATTTTACACGCACTGGGATCTGAGGAAAGTAAGCCAAAGGGGCAAAATCGGTAAAAATTGCAAGATCACGGTTTCCCACCGTCGATTGGCTCGAAACTCTATACATGTGATGAAGGCTATAAATTAACCGTACATATTAAATTTCATCTCATCGAAGATCTTGGAAAGTGGCCCAACGGACGGATCAGCCCATTAATCTTCAATTTGGGGCCCACGATATCTGGAACTGCCTCAAATTGGATTTACTGCGGTTGAAATAATATGAGAAAAAGGATAGACGCAGTGCGATTTCATACAAACATTACAGTGGGCCCCGCACATGATGCATGTACACCATGCACATGCGCAGCGCATGGTGGGACCGCCAGGTCAAAGCGACCGCTGACCAGCGCTCGACATCTTCTCAAACGAGAAGATGCAAATGTCGTCTTCTCTGTTGGATTTGGGTTTCGGTTGATGGGTCCACACCGTCCATCAAACTGCCAATCCGGACCGTCTATCAGCACTAAATGAAGGCTGTTATCAAGGCCTAGGCGAAAATATTCGAAGAAACAAAGAGACGAGGATCCTGGCCGTTTAAATGTTGGACAGACGGAAGAAAATAACATCATGTGGGTCTAATCAACAATAGATGAAAATTACATATTTCTGACCAGAATTCCTAGGAGAATGCAATGGATGGAGTGGATTTTCCATTTACTCGGAGGAATGGGCCCCACTATTGCCACGGAGGATGGGTCCGCGTCCGCGTAACGTGATTCACTGACGAGTTTTGCGGAAGACAGTGGGCCCCACACGTCAACCTTCCGGAAGATCTGATCCGTCCATCGTGTAGAGGGCCACGAATACTACAAAACTATGCTGATAGTTCACTCCCATGCATACACACGTGCGTGATACAGAGGCCACAAAAGGGATGCCCGGCGACGTTCAAAACTGATCTTTTCGTATTTTCTTCTGTGGGACGCGTTAATGGACCTTCAAAACCACCCATTCTTGACTGAAATTTCATCCTGAATCCAATGGATGGGGTGGATTTTCCAGAAAACACCTCTATGAGGCCCACCGATCACGGTTGCGAAAATTGGTGCTCCGAGTCCTTCTACGACTCTGCCACCGACCCCAGCCATCCAGCAGCTATAAAAGGGAAGTTTTGGACGTGGGAAAGGCATTCAGAACTAGGAAATTCGAGATCCAGAGCCAGGGAGAGAAGAAAAAGAAGAAAGAGAAGGAGGAAGAGAGAGAGATCGATTGGTTTGGTGTTTAATTTTTATGAATTTTGTTTAATATTTTTTATGAATTTTATGGGTCACTAATCTCTCAGCTAGGGCTGAGATGAAGCCCCTAATTTGATTAGCTCTTGTATTGGTTGATTTACTTTGAATATTAATTAATTTGTTTCTTCCTCTAAGTGAGCTTTATGGGTTTAAATTCTATGCTTCTCCATCTATGAACTTGACCAAAGTATATATATGGATGTTGTTTGGATGCTTATTACAGGTGCTTAGGTCTGATCAAGAACAAGTTTCCTATAGAAGAAGAAACAGGATGCTTTAATGAATGTACATCCCTTATGCCCGACCTAGGATATGGGATATGTCATTCATGGCATTGCTTGAAGGAATTAGACAGTCTGTATGCCCGATTAAGGACACAGATTGTGCTTTCTCTATTTAAGTGGTATCAATCTAGATCAAGGTGAATCAACAGACAAAACAAGGGTTAGGATAGTTAGAGGTGGATTCGAAAGTCCTAGTGCTCTCTCTGATTGAATTTTCTTCCTTGTTCTCAATTGTTTTTCATAGATTTGTGTTAGTAAATTGCTCCATTATTTGTTGAATTAGTTAAGAAGAATTGTGAATTTGAATTATGACGACCAGTCCTCGTAGGATTCGACCTCGATCTTACCGAGTTTATTACTACATCACAACCCTATACTTGGGGAGTGAACAGTTATAGGTTATAGCTTTAGGGAATTGAGAATAGGTTAAGGTTTAGTTTTAGGAAATCGGGTTCGGGTTGGGATCGGGTTTAGGTTCGGGTTTTCACGTTTAGGTTTAGGTTTAGGTTAGGGAGTTGAGATTAGGATTAGGTGTATGTTTAAGTTTAGGGATTTGAGAATACATTTACGCTTTAGGATTAGGTTTAGGTTTAGGTATTAGTTTATAGGTTTAGGTTATAGGTTTAGGTTTTGGTTTTAGGTTATGGTTTAGGCTATAGGTTTTGGTTTAGGTTAAGGTTATAGGTTTTGGTTTTAGTTTAGGTTTAGGTTTTAGGTTTAGGTTAAGGTTTTAGGTTTAGGTTTAGGTTATAGGTTATAGCTTTAGGGAATTGAGAATAGGTTAAGGTTTAGGTTTAGGAAATTGGGTTCGGTTTCGGGATCGGGTTTAGGTTTGGGTTTTCAAGTTTAGGTTTAAGTTAGGGAGTTGAGATTAGGATTAGGTGTAGGTTTACGTTTAGGGATTTGAGAATACATTTAGGTTTTAGGTTTTGGTTTAGGTTATAGTTTATAGGTTTAGGTTTTAGGTTTAGGTTTAGGCTATAGGTTAAGGTTTAGGCTATAGGTTTTGTTTTAGGTTTAGGTTATAGGTTTAGGTTTAGGTTTAGGTTTAGGTTTAGGTTTTGGTTAAGGGTTAGGTTTAGGTTAAGGTTTCAGCTATAAGTATAGGTTTTGGGATTTGAGAATAGGTTTAGGTTAAGGTTATAAGTTTAGGTTAAGGTTATATGTTATAGGTTTAGGGTGTAATTTAGGTTAAGAGTGTGGTCCCTGCAAATACAGATATAAACAAGATATAAACACGACCTGTCTAAATGGCCAGGCCCTTCCAATATTGTCCATAAAAAATGGACAGCTTCATCATGGTCATAACAGCGGTTCCCACCTTCCAGAGAACCCGCTCATTCGGATAGCTCCGACGCACATCCGGGTCTGCTCCATTAATTTCGAGTAAATACAAAAACACGACCTGTCCAAATGGTCAGGCCCCTCCAATGTTGTCAATAGGAAATGGATAGCTTCATTATGGTCATAATAGCGGTTCCTACCTTCCAGGGACCCCCGCTCATCCGCATAGCTCCGATGCATATCCGGGTTTGCTCCATTAATTTCGAGCAAATACATAAACATGGCCTGTCCAAATGGTCAGGCCCCTCCAATATTGTCCATAGGAAATTGACAGCTTCATCATGGTCATAACAGCGGTTCCCACCTTCTAGGGACCCCCGCTAATCCGGATAGCTCCAAAGCACATCCGGGTCTATTCCATTAATTTTGAGCAAATACATAAACTTAGAGTGCTGAAAATTTTCAAGTAAATTGTACGAGGTTTACAGTAATCTTAGAGTGCAGAAATTTTCTAAGTATGTGCATTTTAGTTCGAGTTATTTCTATAATCATGATAGCCTTGAGAGGGTTGATACGAGGGATGGGTTGATTGCAACATAATTTCCAACCCACATGAAGTCTATGGACAACATCCTTCTCAATCTCTCCACTCATATGAATAGTTGAGTCAACTGGTCAAATATCTATTTTATTAATTTATGCTGTCATGGGAACATCATGGGTCAGACAGGTAGGACCATTTTGGAACTACACAGCCCACAAAAAATAGGTTGGGGTCTGGTCCAGGTTCTAGATATTGGTCCCATCTAACATCAAACACCAATTGGGTGAAACTGACATATATGGCATGGCAGGAAACCAACATAAGAGATGGCTGTGAGATTGATGATTCAATTATAACATTATCCAAATAAGCCAATGTATCAACACCAAATGAGAAGCTATAGACCATTATTACTAAAATGTGTTTATCTCATGTATCCCTAAATATAAGCATCATGTGTTAAGGAAGTTCATAATGTTAGCATCCAAGCAAGTGGATAAAACAGACCACTAATCTAGACAAAACATTAAATTCTAGTGACTCGAAAAATAAATAAATAAAACAATGAACCGGTCCAAACTGCATGTATGGCAATCCGAACTGTCCAAATTGCTGACCCAAGTACCAAAGGAGCATAACCAACAGATTGCACTGAGAAGATATTATTAACCAACAGATTGTATGGTGTGCGCTTTTCTCTTTAGCTAATGAAACAAGCCATGCAAAAGATTCATTAGCTCCACATACATGGATTGAAAATTGTTGGGCTCATCAAGGCAAAAAATTGCAGAATTTAGAGATTATGGATTGAAAAATGTTATATGTTCAAGTTTAAGAAAAAAACACATCCATCCAAAATTGCAGAATTTAGAGATTAGGTGGAGGATGTTTTAAGGCCTGTTTGGATTAGTGGAATCTCGTTTTCTACTTTAGAGAGAAATTATTTTCCTCAAACACGGCTTCTCTTGCTATTTGTAGAAACAAAATCAGTTGTGGAACTCTCCATTTCAACCGTTATCCTCAAAAATTGGTGATTTTCGTTTGTTGAAAAAAAAAAAAAAAAAAAAAAAAAGAACTGAAGAAGTGGATTTTTAAATTTTTTTCGAGATGAGGCTCTCACTTTTCGATCGTTGACCTATTAACATTAGCATGAAAATTATGAAATGCTAAAATAAATAGGTTATTTAGAATTCTTTTTTATAAAATTCTTTTTCCACATAAATTTTATTCAATATGACAATTTCCTTTTCAAATATATAGAAATGAGTTGGAATAAGCCCACATAAGTCATTTCCACTTTATAAAATTGAGTTATTTCAATTCAATCAATTGGGTTTCCAAACACATCGGCAATGAGTCACTAACTACTTGCAAAATTGAAGCAATTTCATGGACATGTAACAATTATTATAGGAGGAACGAAGCATGCCCACTAAAATAAACAACCAAATCACACTAATCTCAACATTCGATTTTAATTTATTTTTTTTTAAGTATAAATCGTGAAAAAAAAAAAAAAAAAAAAAAACAGAAACTCCTAAATCCAAACATCCAAAATTTGGAAATAAACAACAAAAAATTGATTGAAAATCGTTTCTACCTAAACTAACCTTTCCTTAAAGAGATTGTTTGGTGTTACGCCTATGACTTTTCTAACAAGTAGCAAAGAGAGCTCTACTTTCAGATCTATCAGCGGAAAGGGGTTTTTTATTTTTCGTGAGTGGGAGTGAGAGAGGGTTTTCAGGTCTTTCAGCAGAGAGGTTTCAGATCTTTCACCATCGGAGAGAGAAAGAGAGAGAGAGGAAGGAAAGGGTGCGAGAGAGAGAGAGAGAGAGAGAGAGAGAGAGAGAGAGAGAGAGAGAGAGAAGAGGGAGAGGGTCGGGCGGGCAGGTGGGCTAGCGGCGGGTAGAGAGAGAGGAAAGGGAAAGGGGGCTAGGGTTGGGTGGGGACAGGTGGGGTTAGGAAAGGGTTCTATACGGTCGAGCTCATGGGAACTTCCCACGTGATCGAGCTGTGTGGGCCCCACTGTGATGCATGTCGACCATCAACACCGTGCATTTGATGGGCCCCCTTTAAATTATGGGATATCCCAAAAATCAGCCATATACGGAACTTAGGTGGGCCATACCATCTAAAATCATGTGAAGAAATGCCTAAAACATATAAAATCACTTAGTGGGGCCCACCTGAAATTTTGATGCATATGAAACTTGGTCTGACTACTCATCCAAGTGGGACACACATAACGGATGGGCTGGATTTGTGAACCACATCTCGGTGAGCCCAACAAATGATTATGTATATTTTAATGGAGGGTAACCCCTCTCAACTTTTGTATGTGGTGTGGCCCAAAAAAGTCACGGATTGACGTGATTTTTAAGCCCCAGGCCCAACATGGAATGTTATATTTGACTGATTAGGTAGAAATTTGACACCCATCACGGTAATACAGTAGTAGGTGTTACCCCTGTCGTCAGGATTTTAGGCCCACCGTGTTTGTGTTGCCGAGTTTTTCACTGAAGAAGTTTATTCTCAATGTTTAAATTGAGTTATTACTCCATATTATAGATATTTTGAATTTGTAGGCACATATTCAGTGATGGCACCAGGTGGGAGAGTACATCGTTAACGCACTGGATCTACCCCTTCTACCCGTGATGCAACGGAGCCAGTATCGCCATCACATTTGCATCGTAGGAGTGTGATCCTTCAGTCGTGCATACACCGGGCACTGCATGTAAGTTTAGACATATATTTCTTTTAATGATTTCTGTTTATGTTTAAACTTACATATTTCTTTTGCAACAGCGTCGTCGACCAGTCGACGAGGACGTGGACCCACGCATGGGTTACTTTTAGAGCGACTTACGCGCGAGGGTAGGGTGACGATAGAGTTCCCACAGGACTGCATTAAACCTGTTGGGAACAATGTCAGACTGTTTACGTCGGAGGTCGGTGTTTTATGCTGATATCTGATCCCCCCACCACCCCCCGTTGGGGAGACGTGACAGATGATGTGCGGCAGCTCATCGGTCAGCGCCTTCAGGTAAACTTTAGTTTTTTAAAATTTATTTTATAAAAGTTCATTTTACGGTTAAGTTATTTTCTTAATAAGTTTATTGCCTTAATCTATTATTTACGAAACTGCAAGATAAATTTGACTTGGATTTGAGTGTTTCGCACATTTCCTATATCGTCGACGACATGATCAAGGAGCGGTTCAAGGAGTACCGCTCCATGTTACACAAGCGGTGCATGAGCCACAAGGAGGCCTCACTATCCGCACCGCCGCACGTGACCGATGGCGACTGGCGGATACTCTGCGATAGATTTTCGTCTGATTCTTTTCAGGTAATATTTACATATTTACAATATCTTAAGGTAACAATTAAATTTGCAATTAATAACAATGTATTATGAATAATGTGTTCAGAAGAGGAGCAAAATAAATTCTAACAACAGGGAAAAGTTAGAAGTGAACCACGTAGGTGGTTCAAAGTCATTTACAGAAATTCGGCACAACATGGTAAGAAATTACTGGTAATTATTAAGTTGATATATTCTTTTTATGCATTTATATTAACTCTATTGTCCTTTTGATTGCACAGCAAAATTCTGTCACTAGCCAGGAGCACAGACCACTAGACCTCTATAGAGGGACTCACTATCGACAGGCGACGGGATCTTGGGTACATCCTAGAGCCGGTGAGATTTGGGAAAAAAATCTTTACATTGTAAAATTTAATTGCATTAAATTATAATAATGTCATTTTTAGAGAAAATTCATATGTTTTCATTACAGGAGGCGATGGACACCTTACGCAGTCAACCTACTCCCCATAGTACTCAGTGGAGTGAGCCAGAGATCCTGAGTGAGGTGCTTGGCACCCGTTCTGGATATGTGCGTGGGCTTCGCCATGGTGCTAAGCTCATGGCACCAGCTAGAGCTGCCTCCACCCAATCCATCGTCGTTGGCGAGAGCACCACCCGCCGAGTTAATATCGCAGAAAAAGAGGTTCAACAGCTACGGGTCATCATCCATGACATCAAAGAGCAGCTGGAGAAGGAGTGAGCAGCTGGAGAGGCAGATGGAGGAGCAGGAGAGGAAGATGGAGGATCTGATGAGGCAGAGGGAGGAGCGGGAGAGGAGGAGGATGGAGGAGCAGGAGAGGAGGATGGAGGAGATGCGGGTGGAGCATGAGCGACAGATGACGGAGATGTTTCAGACACTCGCTGCACGCTTACCCACTGATGCTCCACCACCTCTGCCTTCATCTTTGTGATTTTTTGTATTTTATTTATGATGTCAAACTTATATGTATTTATGTGTGAATGAATGTCATGTTGATGGATGTATTTTATATTTGGATGGATTTACGTACTTCAGGTTTAAATTGATGTGAATGTGAATATGATGAAATATTTACATAATAGGTGTATATCAGGAATATTGTAACAGGCGTATATCAGGAATTTTGTGCTGGAATAGTGAAAACAAAAAGACACTTTTACTAACGACAATTTTCGTAGGTAAAAGTATCATCCAGGTTTTTTTACCTACGAAACTTTTCATAGGTAAAAGTCTTATCCACATTTTCACGTACAAAAATATTTGTAGGAAAAAGTTCAGCAAATATTTTTAGCTAAAAAAATATTCGTAGGTAAATGTTTTGAATTTTTTTTTTGCCTACCAAAATATTCATACGTATATGTTTTGTAAAATGTTTTTACCTACGAAACAATTCATAGGTAAACGTTTCGTAAAAGTTTTTAGCTACGAAACGATTCGTAGGCAAAAGTTCTATAAATATTTTTGCATACTTTTATTTGTAGGTAAAAGTTTTGTAAATTTTTTTAGCTACAAAGAATATTCATAGGTAAAAGTTTTGTCATAATTTTTACCTACGAAAAACATTCGTAGGTAAAACTTTTGTAAATATTTGTAGCTACGAAATTAAGTTTTTTCATAATTTTTACCTATGAAAAAAGTCGTAGGTAAAAGTTTTGTAAATCTTTTTAGCTACGAAGATAATCGTAGGTAAACGTTTTGTAAATCTTTTTAGATACGAGAATAATTGTAGGCAAAAAGATTTGTCAAGATTTTTTTCCTGCGAAAAAAAACGTTGGTAAAAGGTTTTACCTATGAAATAAAATCGTCGGCAAAAGTCTTATCTTCGCCAACGAAATTTTTTTCGTTGGTAAAAGTTTTCTCCCTTGGTCTTTTAGCAACAAAATTCCCGACGAAAATTTTCATCGGCAAAAGGTTTTGCGTATGGAAAAAAGGCTTTTACCTACGAAAATTTTCATAGGTAAAAGTGTCTTTTCTTGTACTATGATTCGGATCGTCGGACCTTAGATCGGGCGTACCTCGCAATCCGGAATGAGTTACCTAACGTAAAATATATGATTTTGGGGTAGAACGAGCTACTTTAGCCAATCAACCAGGCTATGTTAGGTTACGACGCCCGGAATTTCGAAAAATCCCTGGATCGACAGTCGTTTCCCTACTTTAATTTCATTTTTACTATAAATAGTAAGTTTTAGTTTGATTATAACTCTTCATCCGTCGGGCTTTAGGAGTTGCGCCCAACGTGAAAAGAGCTTAGAATAATTAGGGGAACGGTTTGGTGAAGCCAAATAGGACACTTACTATTTTTGGCCAAAAATCTTGCGTACTAGTAGACATCACGACCATCTATAAATAGTAAGTTTACTATTTGTAGTAAGTCGCGGATTCTAGGAGTTTTAGTTGTAGTTTTCTTCTGATTTCTTTCCCATTGCTTGGTACCTCTATTTAAAGGGTTGTGAACTTGTTTTTAGTCATCAATTAATCAAGTTTGAATTTATTAGAATTTATTTATATTTCCTGCTTTCTTTCCTCGTGGATTCGAGAAGTCTCTGTGAGGAGTCCAGAGAAGCTCCGTGGATTCAGAGTAGTTATCCTTATCATGTTCATCCCTGCGTCACCTTAGCACATGAACATTATGTTTAATTTCAAGTTCTCAATGACTACAAAGAAACTATTCC
Organism: Magnolia changhungtana; assembly: GCA_030180095.1. Lineage (NCBI taxonomy): Eukaryota > Viridiplantae > Streptophyta > Magnoliopsida > Magnoliales > Magnoliaceae > Magnolia > Magnolia changhungtana. The sequence goes on along the minus strand of JASAUF010000462.1, from coordinate 341,263 downwards.
TCACATAACCCATATTGTAATAAGTTTAAAGCACATTATATATTAATTAGGGTACTTCACATTGTTCTGAAGGACTCATAGTTATTAACATCAATGGTTAAGATCAACCCTATTACATCCACACAGCTAGTGGATTAGGGCAATATTGGTTTTCCAAGATAGAACTCTAACACTAATAGCATATGCCGCCAAACTTTCTTTGTCACAGAGGAATTTTTCTAAAGCAATTCTTGCAGGTTACTTAAATCACAAGCAATACTCATAAGATATTACCCTAACCATGCAAGGACCTCGACTAACTCAAACTCATCCAAGTTTGGATGTTTTCTCATATACGCTGGCTGCATGAATTTACATAACCACATTATCTTATGTTATCATACACATATCTTTCTATGTACAACCTTATAGCCCATTGTTTTATGTCCATCATATCCTATGCCCATGATTAATCATTTAAAATTGAATCTAAACCATTGATTTTACAAGATACTGCATATGATGATTTTTAAAGTTAATTTGTTATTTAATTAAAACTATTTATAAAACTAGTTTGACTAGCCATGTTGACGAATTATTATAATTTCTAATATAAGGCGAAACTTACAAAGGTTCTAGATTCTTTGTTGAGAATATTAGCTCTTAAGAGAACAAGATAGACCACCCAACTCACTATAATTCACCTAAAAAGCTCACATATTAATTAATTAAAACAACCAGTCAAATCCTCACTAAGGCACTAGGTCCTCTCAATTCTATGGGACTGTGGATAAGTTGCCTCGACTAATCTCCTAGACATGGCAATATTCTAGGTGTATAAAGTATCAGATGAGTCAAGCCTCACAATGTATTTCAAATCAAACTTATCCTACTTCATTTCCTAAGAATATTTATAGATCCCAAAAAAATCTTCCAATTAATTAATTCACCACAATTATATCCATTTTATATATACATAATAACGACGGGCAATAAACAAAGTATTAATAAAGAAAACGTAGATAATTCATTAGATCAAATATGCATACATTCAAATAGAACACTAACATGATCGAATTTAGGTAAGAAAATTCTCAATCTCCAACTCCTCAGACAAACAAGTTCTATCCAATTGCAATATGTTTAAGGGTGTTAGAGAGGAAGAAGATATGAAAAGCATCATCTTCAACAAAACTTACATCAACCATTATGAAAAATAGGTACACTCGACACAACTGGAACTTTCATCCTGATGCCAACAAATTCTATCTCATTCTTTAATACTTGATTCAATGCCATCAATGCCTACGTACCACTATGTCATTAAAAGAGGGATTCATCAGATTAAAACACAGCACAACAAAATTAAAAAGAGGAGAGAGCAAAGGCTCAACAGCTTGAAAGGAAAGCATTCATGCATTTGATATGGTGTATTTAATCATTTTTGTTTCTAAATTTCAATAGTGGGGAGCTGTCCACTTACTCAACCTACTATGCCAGTGGGCCCACAATAAAAACTTCCTAGTGGGTGGTGCCCATATAAATTATCCCCATCAAAATGTTGTTGAAAATATTGCAATGCTGACTCCCTAATAGAATTTGGTTTCTTTTAGTACTTCATTTTTACTTTAGGCCCTGTTTGGTTTTCTTTATTATACTTAATTAGGCTAATAATTATTTACTTAGGTAATTACCACATCTTCCCCGGTGTAGAGACAGGACAATTATTTTTTGAACACTAAAAATGAGGACTTTGTGAACTAAATGTGGGGTCCACCGTCATGTACGTGGCTTATCCACGCCGTCCATCCACTATGCCAGCTGAATTCAGGACATAAGGTCAAAAATGAGGCAGATCCAAAGTTCAAGTGGACCACACAAGAAAGAGCGCCAATCAAGCACATGCCGTTAATAACTTCCTGGAGCTCCTTTGGATCAAGCTGATATTGGTTTTCCTCTTATCCATGCCTATGTGACCTTATGAACTGGTTAGATGACAAATAAACATCCCAGTGGACCCCATGAAGGAAATAACTTTCAAATGTAGATGTATTATGAACACTGATTCTTTTGGCGTGGGCCACTTAATTGTTGGATCTTCTTTATTTTTTGTAACACCTCGCAAAATGTTAGGATAAAACGGATGTATGATGCGGATATGTCATATACATTGTGGTGGGATCCAAAAGTGTTAAACACTGATTCTTTTGGCGTGGGCCACTTTTGTTGACCGAACACCTTTGTTATGATAAAACATGCAGTTTCAAACAAGTGAAAAAAGCCACCACTTTTGGACCGATAATAATAATTACTTATTTGCAAAGATTTACATGTAACATGGAAAATGAAATAAATGCTTAGTGGATGATAATCATTCATTGGTAAATTCAACCCCATGATATTTGTTTAATTGATTGGTGCGTATAGAGAAACAGATCAATCGTTTGGAGCACAGACAATAGTCTACCCATAATATAACTTTCAACCTATTAAGTGCATGTGACATCCAACTCTTCCAGTAAGTTGACCCTACATGAAGATCGCATAGTGCAGAAGGCATTCATATCCACTCATCAAGTGGGCCACACCATATAAAAATTCTCAGCCATTTATCAACAGCAAAGCAAAAGTGGTGTCCAATCAATAAGTAGCGATTCCTGAGTTTTCAAAAGGTGATCTATATGATGTAGCTAGCCTATTGGACGGGTCGGATGTCAGCGATCCATGAAAGGCTGGAAGTTATCCACTGGTTGGAGGATACTTATAGTCCAGCGGGTTGGACTTTGAGATCTTGTCATGTGTGTGAGAATTGCTCAGAGAAAACTAAGTACTCTTTCAGTAGTTCGTGTGTGGGACCCAATTGTAATGTTTGTATGCCATTCCACTCTTCTATTATAGTATACCGCGACGAAAATGGGGAAGTTGGAATCATATGAATGTGGAAGTTTTTGAACGGTTGTACATTGTTTTCTATGATGTGGCCCAACTGATGGATGGATCGTTCTGATTTTTAGGGCATCCCTTTTTTATAGTTGGATCGTTCTGATTTTTAGGGCATCCCTTTTTCATAGTGGAACTAACTTAATAGACATGTTAGATGTGATGTAAACATGATGGTGGGCCTCACATAACTAGTTGAATGTACAGCTAGTTGTGCTTGAGCATCTCTCTATTTTTAGATGAGGCTCGCGTGGGGGCCATCTCTTTTTACCTTTATTGGGCCTTGTTGTGGCACCCACCATTTTATTGAAATGGAACACATGAGAATCATGTGTACCGAAATAGATAGGATATCATGCCCACGCGATGCTTGCTTTCACATGAACCACAGCTTTGCACGGTATGCTCCGGATTTTAATTTCGACAAGCAGGCCACATGATTAAGCAATTGGGACCGTTGATTTGTTGTGTCCCACCTCGGATGGACCCCCAAATCTGCTAACTTAGAAAATGTCATCCATTCTTTTCGTCACATACGGATAAACGGTGGGAAGAGAAACATATAACAAGGTTCCAGGATCAACTTCCCAACATTGGTTTCTTGGATTTTCCTACTTGGGATTTTATGTTGCACATAACCATCCATGGTGGGATCAAAATTATTAACGGTCTTGATTACTAAAACATGGGCCCCATTTATCAGAACTGGAAAATCTGCGGTGGTAAATCGATGGTCCGGTTTATATAATTCCAGTTTCTCAGAAATTTTCTAATATAAAAAGCTAAATAATCTCAACAACCAGATCTTACTAACCCACACATAGGATCATGTCATCAACACATGTTGTGGAACCCACAAAACACCATCTCAATCAAGAGAGGTTTGTTGATTCCACACGTTTGTGGAGCCCATCCCATCCGCATGCTGCCACATTTATGCTTGTTCATAGCTTTGCGGCGGATCGGATTACACTGTTTAGATCTTCCTCCGTAAGATCAGGCCATTAAATCAATCGGTGGGCCACACCATAGAAAACAAACCTAGGAAATGATTGTTTTAGCCGTCACTTTACGTGGTGTGTCTCCAGAAATCCTGTGTATTCTGAGGTAGGTGTTCTAGTAATTACGCCCAACAGATGCAAGGCTAGATTCTGACATGGGTGGGCCATATTGGCATATATTCCTACACGTGGACAGGCAGAGATGAAGTACTATTCCCGTTAGCACCGACCTCCCTATTTATTTAATGTGATGGGGTTTAACTGAGATGGAGTACTGTTTCTGCTGGCACCGACCTCCCTTCTTATTTGATGCGGTGGGATTTGATTGAGCTTCTGATGTTAGGGATGGGAGTATGCAGAGCATGTATACAACTAATCTTATTTTTTTTTAACAGCAGTCTGTCATTTAACTGAATCCTCGACAGCATTAGATTAGGAGAGAGATGAAACTTGTAATGGTAAAAACGAATCTACATTTCTGCTGAAAATAACTTTAATACTCTGATAGATTGTGATAGATGATACACAGGCACCTAGAAATTACATACATAAAGTACATATAAGTCAAATTGAACTGTCCAAATTATGGATTCCATTTCAGATGTATTATGAGCCAAAATTTATGCTCATTTAGAATTAGTTGGCTATTGGATTAGACAATTACTGGGTGGTTAAAAATGAACATAGCCAATGGTTCTAATTTAATAAATAAATACCCACAAATCAAGGGTTAAGATTGTTAGAACAATCTAATTTGGGGATTGTAACTCAGATACAGTTATTTCTACAATATATTCTGCTTAGTTTGAATTAATTCATCCCTTATATAAACAGTTTTTTGACGCTGACTATTTAGTGTCTTATGCAGCCAGAGTATCAAATAAAGACCCGGCGCTACACCCGTATCTAGGGCAAACGTTTGCAGTATGTTATAGCACAAATGAGTTGTGTGGGGCCCACTGTGATGTGTTAATGGCATCCAAGGATGACGTGCACCATTGATTTGTGCTGGGGCCCACCCAACTTTCAAAGTGGGTCAGCTGGGGGCTCGTCTGGCCCACCTGATTTGTGTATTGGCATGATTTTTGGACCAACAAATGAGGTATGGTGTGTAAGATGGTTGAAGCGGATGTTAACAACATATCATGGTGGTGGGCCCACACAATTCTTTTAAACTATAGTTGTAGTGTGAATGTCTGCGCTTGATAATCTTCGTACGGGCGTGGGATTCGGACGGCTGCACAATGATGACGATTTTGGATCACATTCTGTGTGGTCCAATGGGAACGCGTGATTGGGTTTTAGAGATTTTCATGATACACAGGTAGAATATGATGCTTGATACGCAGGCACTCAAAAGTGGTACACGTGGCATACATTAACTATAGTTAAAGCGCTTATTTATATAACACACTTTAGCTAAATCACATAATAAAATCAGATTGGTTGGACAATCCTAACTTCTGATTTACGGACACTTTTTTTTTATTAAGATAAGATCATTCGATATTATCGTTTTTTTAACCGCCCAAATAAATGTCCACCAATCCAATAATCACATCATATATATATATATATATATATATATATATATATATATATATATATATATATATATATAGCCTGATTTTTTAGGGGGGCATGTGTTGGTTGATCCAAACCAATGAATGGGTAGATCCCATCATGACCCGATCACGGCAAGTATGCTTGCTAACGATGATCCTCACCATTCAATGGCTAATGATTTGCAATAAGTCCATGGTTTGGAGGGATATAATTATTTTCATAGAAATACTGGACCATCCATCACTCATTATATATGGAGTTTACCTCTATGTAATGTCCCATAAAATCTAACCTATTAGACATTAGCAGATACATGCCTGTTACACCCTGATCCATAGCTCTAAGTGGTAGACTGAGTGAAAGATACCTTGTTTCAACACTGAAGTCTTGGTATCAATTCCCTAGTGGGGGTGGCTAACAGTGATGTGTGAACTGACAATGGGGTGTACTAACGAGCTAACAGAAAAAATACAAGACTGTTACAATCAGAAAGCCGTACAAACCTAATTTACTTACCCCGTTTAGTTTATAATCAATTATTTAGGGTTATTTAAACTGAATCACCATTTCTGTTAATTGTGAAAAAGGCCAAACATTAAACTTTAGCTAATTCAAATCATGATATGTGTAAATTCACTTAGGAACCGTTGAAAAGTCAAGTTAATTGTGCACACCTGAACTTAGCCGATGTTGAGACTTTCGAATCATTAGTTCGCAATCAAAATAAGGGCATTATTCTAAATTAATGTCCTACAACTATCTATATAGCTGCGACCCTGATCGATAATCGATAACCGTCAAACTAATATCATGATCATATATGCCGATCGTCGTGTCCGAATTGTGCGGCAATAGTAGCCTTACATAGATCATCACTTATGACAACTATTTCATGGAATCGATCAACCTGTACACTCCATAGTGAGCCCTAAAAGTTAGAATTAATCCCCAATAGAATTAGCTATTACCTAAACATATTTCTAAGGTCAAATAAACCTTGCCTGAGACTATAAATAATCTCATTTGGGCAACCCCTCCCCTTCATTCGAATTTTCCCTAGCTCGAGGAGAGAGAGAGAGAGAGAGAGAGAGAGAGAGAGAGAGATATCTTGGTTCTTGCTTTTACTGAGTTTCCTTCTATCAAATCTTAGCTACAACCTAATCCTCTACCAAATCCACCTCCACTTGCAATTGGAAGTAAGATTTACATCAAACCTTTCGATTAAGCAATTGAATGTTATATTCCCCAGTCTTGCTCAAGTTTACTTGTAATTGATTTAAAAAATTAGAATTTTTCTCAAAATGCTAACCTTGGTTACTCGGAGATTGAGAAATCTTTTTCTAAAGTACAGACCATTTTCCTTTTATCAATCCTTGATAGTTTCAGATAATTAATATAAGTCGTTCTTAGGATTTCATATGCTACAATTGTTAAATTTATTTTATTATCACAACAATGATGTTATTTGTTATTGGTTAACAATCTGTTCGATAAAATTCTTAAACAATATGAAATTCATAATATTAGAATTCTTTTATATCATTTGTTAACTGGTATTGATATAGATTGAATTGTATTGATATAGATCGGATTTGATTAATCCATATATATATTTAAAGAAATTGTTTACTTTGTTATGCTATCATTACCCGCGTTTGATTGTATTGATAACATAACTAACTTAAGAAAATAGTACCACTGAATTGATCACTCACTCCCACCTGGGGTGGTGTTTTAAAACAACAACCAAATGATATCGTTAAAGCGGGTACCACTGAGGCTAACGCACTAGATGAGGCCTATCTAGACCCGGTATATAAGGTTTCGTACTTCAGGTCTTAGATGAGTTGGAGTAGGCAAAGTGCATCGCTGCCATTCATTTGTGGAGTATTGTGCATAAATGTTATTATACATTTTGGGATATGTATATTGAAGCCCCCAACTGAGTGGATTCCATGGATTGATTATGGTGTATGTACATTTTGGCGATTGTTGTGACTACACTTACATTTTGACTTATATATAATGTTTAGTTTAACTCTTATTATTGTTTTGATGTCATTATAATTGTAATGAGAAATCACTTCCGTGAAGCAAAAGTGACATCCGAAATGTCGAGGATCGAGTGTGTGCTTGACTCCCAAAATTTGAAGCATTACACTCTAAATATAGACTTACTCCAATTAACATGTCCAAACTGATAGGCTGGGATTATCAATATTCAAGGGACACCCTTCCCCCTCATGCTTATATATTCCCCATTTTTTTCAAAAATTACATAATCAATCCCCTAAATGCCACTACTATAACTATTCACCCCTTAAATGCCACTACTATAAATTAAGGAAGTGGATTACGTCCTGCCCTCTCCTGGACATTAAATGCTTAATGCGTCCAAGCAAGGGATTTATGGGGCCCACCATGATGTATGGGTTTTATGTACACAGTTAATTCATTTTTTTTTTTTTTATCATTTTAGAGTATGAGTCTAAAAATTAGGCAAATCTAATGCGACTACACCATGAGAAACACACTATTGAAACCTTCCTAAGGACCATCATGATATTTATTTTCCATCCAACTTGTTCGTAAGGTCATATAGACCTGGATGGAGGGAAAACACAGATATCATATTGATCCAAAACTTTTGCTGCTTACAAAAAGTTTTTAATGGTGAGAGATCAATCCCCATTGTGTTATCCAGTTGAACCTTGGATCTTCCTCATTTTTGGGTTCATATCCTAAAATGATTTTAAAAAAATAGATGGACAGTGTAGATAAAACTCATACATCACAGTGAGCCTACCCGGACGAATTATCATAGGGATAGGACGCAATCCACTTCTCATTTAATAACTTATGATGAAAGGCCCATTCCCATCCCATTAGATCTACAATGGAAACTTTCTTATATCATGCATGACTGTAATTTAGGAAGCGATTTCTCACGAAGGGGTAGAAGACATCTAATTTATAGTCCATGTCTTACAGCTTGAGCCATTTATTAAGTAGGGTATAACATGATCATGCCATGGACTAAAAATAATGTTCTTCACTAATCAAATAAATCAAATTCATAGGATAAGCAATGAACGATAAGGAGAATGGAAAAAGTATCTAAGCAAGTCACATTAGCAATGCCTCGTACTTAACGAGTAGCCCGAATCTCTTACATGTGCGCCATACGCATGGATCTCTAACAAATGATCTGCCCCCCTTGCATGAGAGTCCACCCAGTAAATAAGGACCTATCATTTATTCCAAATACTCATTTGCATAATTTGTACAAATCATACTTTACAAAGTGTGTCCCACTTGAGGAGTGGGCCAACCTTAATCTTGTATCAGACATCTACATAATGTTACCTCTCTACCGAATGGATTGTGTTAGCACTCGGTTTATTTTCTATCACATGTAGTGCATGCGTGCATGTCGGAATCAGTAAAGCGGCTCGAACCAAACCGATCAACTTTCGATCCCAAGTGTTGAAATAAGCAGATACATCCAATATGAACATATATGACAAGATTCTGAGAAGATCGGTTGCCTACTCAGCCACTTGCAAAAATTTTATAATGATTAGGAGATAATCAGAGGGTGGGGTTCTGCCTCCGATGATGGGTTACGCTTTGCCTTCCATAAGAAAGGACTTTTCATAATAGCAGTGTAATCAAACAAAAAGGAAAAACTCATAATCGATCACCAGGAGCGACTGCAAGAATGCATCTCTTAAAAGAACTGCATGATATTTAATGATGTAGAGCGGGTCGCGGACAGTTTCATGGCCAAGATGGACCAGAAAAGGCCCGATCGACGAAAGAAGTGATCCGGACCGTCGGACCTTAGATTGGGCATATCTCACAATCTAGAATGAGTTATCGAGCGTAAAATATATGATTTTGGGGTAGAACGAGCTACTTTACCCAACCAACCCCACTACGCCGGGTTGCGCAACCCGGAATTGTGAAATACCCCTAGATCGATGGTCGTTTCCCTGTTTTTATTTCGTTTTTACTATGAATAGTAAGTTTTAGTTTGATTATAACTCTTCATCCGTCGGGCTTTAGGAGTTGCATCCAACGTGAAAAGAGCTTAGAATAATTAGGAGAACGGTTTGGTGAAGCCAAATAGGACACTTACTATTTTTGGCTGAAAAACTTGTGCGCTAGTAGACATCATGACCGTCTATAAATAGCAAGTTTACTATTTATAGTAAGTTGCGAGTTTTAGGAGTTTTAGTCGTAGTTTGATTATGATTTCTCTTCCATTGCTTGGTACCCCTATTTAAAGGGTTGTGAATTTGTTTTTAGTCATCAATTAATCAAGTTCGAATTTATTAGAATTTATTTCTATTTCCTGCTTTCTTTCCTCGTGGATTCGAGAAGTCTCTGTGAGGAGTCCAGAGAGGTTCCGTGGATTCGGAATAGTTATCCTCTTTGTAAGACCCGTATCCTATCCCGTACTGTTTCGTAGGCTTCCGCGGTTCTCCCGGTCGAATTCCGACGACCCACGATGCGTAAACAGCATTTACGTGTGACCCTAAGTCATATCCTGTAGATTTGAGTCGGCTTAATACGAGACTTGTACCATTGCGACCGCATCATCGTCGTGGTTTCAACGCCCCATCTCACACACTGATTCGATACCCATGTCAGGAGATGTAGGCCCGCATTTATTTCAAAGAAATGTCGCGCATTTGCAAACAAGAGAATCACTACAACATGTCTCATCAATCAATCAATCAATCACTTTACATCAAGTACAAGAGCAATCCCAAAATCAACTCTCTCTCACCCTATCTCTTCCACAACCATACATGTCAAGTACACCATCACCTCACACCCATCACCTCTCTTATAACCACCCCCTCTCTCTCTCTCTTTCTCTTCACATTTTCCAAGCAACAAAGGAGAAGAAAAAAAAGTGAACGTCCAAGCCATCCCAAGTGAGAAAGTGAGTGTAGTGTGGCCCACTTCCCATCCTAAGATCCATCATCCTACTATTCCTTTCTCATCATCTTCCATCAAAGTGAAGCACAAGGAAATCGGCGTTCCATCAGACTAAGAAGATCGAAAGGTGGGTGTTTCTATGGGTCTAGATTTTATTCCTTTGATGATGGGTCAAGTGGGTCCTACCGATTGATGGTATGGATCTCACTTTGGACCTTAGGTGTGGTCGATGGCCCACCGTGATTCTCATGATCATTCCATGATGGGGCCATTCTCCATGGACCCCATCATGATGTTTATTCTCCTTGCATGAATAGGGTTATCTAGATCTTACATTTTGGTGGAGAAAGGATCTCCACCGTTGATTTTTGATTTGATGGACCCACGTATAATGGGACCCACTTGATGTATGATTGATTGCAAGGGAGGGCTCATAGTGGTGGAGCCCTCCATCATCACGCCTCTCTCTCTCTCTCTCTCTCTCTCTCTCTCTCCTCTCTCTCTTTTCCCTTGATTGTTGGCCCCATGATGTATGCAATGTATCCATGTTGTCCGCCTTCGTGGGACCCACTTGATGGACGTGTTGGATCTACACTGTCCAAACCATGTGGGCCCTACCCTTTGGTGATGGAAAACACAAGTATCAAATTTACCCAAATCAAGTGGGCCACGACCATGTGGGACCCCCCTTGATATATATTCAGACCGTCCGTCCAACGTCCTTGGACGCTGGACATGTTTTTAGTGGAGTGTGAATAGACAATGGGGTGTACTTCCAACAACATAAAATAATATATATATATAAGGTATTTGGGTGGGCCACTCATACAGGCCCCACCTTGATGCATGATCCAATCCACGCCGTCCATCCCATTCCCTAGATCATTTTAGGCGTTGAGTCGAAAAATGAAGTTAATCGGATAATCAAGGGGGGCATACCATAGAAAACAGTAGTTTTTACCATTAAAACCTACTTTGATGTTTCTATACGCTAAAACACATCGTATATTGGGCTCATTTAGACTGTCTTGAGCCATAGAGTCCAATGGGTGGAGTGGACCCACCTGATGCGGGCCCCACCTACGAAAAACCTTAGAAATTTAGTTTTATATATATATAGCTGCAGCAGGCGCTGCTGTTGCAACAGCGTCCTGCTGCTATGCTGAGGATGGAAGTGGGCAGGGACGGCGGGTCCCAGCCGTGGGCCCCACCATAATGTGTGTTGGCATCAACACCTAGCATTTGATGGCCCCTTTTTAAACAGTGGGCCCCCTTAAGATCAGCCGTACATGGATGATCAGGTGGTCCACACAGCAGGAAGCAGTGGGCGATTGAACGTCTACCATTAAAACCCTCTAGTTGCACAGAGCTCAGGTGGTCCACGTCACAGGAAGCAGTGGTGGATTGAATGTCTACCAAAGAAACCCTTTGGTCCCAATGGGTTCTGGATGAATATAAAATTTATTTAGTTATTTATTTATTTATTTTATTAGGTCTGTGTGACCCTATCAACTATTGGATGGAAAATAAACGTTATGGTGGCCCCACGTGGGACCCACCTATGATGGGATTGGTTTGGTTGGTGTACCACACACCAGCCCTATTGCTGCTTTAATGTGGCGAGCTATGTGAAGCCCACCTTGGTGACGTGTGCACCCAATTGTGGGGTCCCCTTTGATGTATGGGTTACATCCAAACCGTCCATCCTGTGGCGAGCTAGCCTTAAGGCTTGAGACAAAATGAGGCAGATTTGCCTATCAAGTGGACCACACAGCAAAAAGCAGTGGGGATTGAGTGTCTGTCATTGAAACCTTTTATTGTCACAGAAGTTTTAGATCATTAGGAAATTTATTTTTCCTCTTAATTCAGGTTTGTGCGACCTTATGATCAGATTGGATAGGAAATAAATGTTATGGTGAGCCTTGAGAATTTAATGGTGGAAATCATTATCATTTGGAGTGTGGTCTAATTGATCTTTTGATATGATTCATTTTTTATCTCTAAAAATAGATGAGTTGGGTTCGGCCTATTTAAACTTGTCCCATTCGACTTAGTCCATTTGATTCGGCCCACTGATTCGGCTCATTTGATTAAGCCCGATGTGATATATGAGGCTCGTTGTTGAGGCCCACCTTGATGTGATGTATGAGGCCCGTTGTTGAGGCCCACCTTTATGTGTATGAGGCCCATGTGATGCAGCCCATTTGATGTATCTGAGACCCATGGGTCGAGGCCCATCGTGATGTATTAGGGCCCGTGGGTTGAGGCTAATTGTGATGTATTTGGAGCTCATGGGTAGAGGCCCATTGTGATGTATTTCCGACCCATTTGGCAAAGCCCATTGTGATGTATTCAAGGTCCATGGTTGAGGACCAATGCAATGTATGTATGGCCCGTTAAGTTGTGTATGCATCCCTTGTATAGGCCACTCCTTGGGAGCAATGTTAGTTAAATGGCCACATTGTTGGGCAATGATGGTTTAATGTCCACATTGTGATCTTCCCTTAGTCCTTGTTCAGCCGATTCCGATTGTCGAGGCCGATTGTCGAGGCAGATTATCAGTGCAGGTTATCAATACCGATTATTGATACCGATTATGAGTATGTGACAGCATAGCATCATGATACATGCCCATATGCATCATTTGCATGTTTGTTGTGAGATGTGGTTGACCATTACATATGCCATTAGGCAGGTTGTTATGAGACTCCTTGATAGGTGGAGATTACCTCACGGCATGCGCAGGATTGATGTATGACTGGATTATATGACTCATGCATCACGCATTTTGTGATATAATTATTGTACGCCCTAGCGATATTAAGATCGTAACCTCCACAGGCATATCGTGGATGGCCAGATGGGACACCGAAAATATTTGGTTCTAGTATACGGGCGTCATAGATGTCCCTGGGTGAAAATCCCTAAACCTTCATGGTCAGGAGATGCCCCAACGTCGAGACCGAGTAGATGTATATAAGCGCATGAGGGACGTATACCAGTAGGCCGCGTCTCTCACTGTGTCGTAGTCAGTTGGGAGGGGGTATGACCTTACCCGCCTACGTGAGGGGGCAATATCTAGGTTGAGTCTGACCAGCTTGAGGAATGGGTCCGCTATCGACGAGTCGGGCCTGATATTGGCAGGCGGATAGTGAGGTCTCTTCCACATACCCAGTTGTGCGCTCGAATAAGGGCGATAAGCTGGTGTAGAGTGTAATAGACCCCGGTGATGATCCCAGAGATGAACCATACTGATATGTGGACTTATTGAGCAAGAGTTATACATTCATTCATTCATTCATTCACTATCCACTCGGGCTGGTGGTGTGCAATTATTTATTACGTGTACCTTCGCAATGGCCAAGATTTCGGTTGGGGCGTGCGACTAACCTGAGATCAGGAGTTTACCACGTTGAGTCTGACTATCTAAATTTAGGCATGGGACTAGTTTGGATAGAAGTCCTTTGTGGTGGACCCCATAGCCTGCGATACTACGTACTATCATCCCGACTTCACACTTCAACTTGGTCATTTCATTCGCATCGCATATTGCATTGCATCATCAGCACATAGTATTTAGCTCACTATCTCCGCATTGCATAGTCTGGATAAGGCTATGGTATTTATGGGCCTATCAGCATGTTTTTGCATTATTCTAATATTGTATGATTATAAGCTTGTTAGTATTTTCGCTTACTCTGATTACTCTGATATTGCTTACTTGGCACTTACCTTCTGCGCACACTTTCACCACCCTCTAAGCTTTCTGTAAGATTATGCACGATAGATGCGTGCAGGTGGTGTTAGGTTGTAACGGCGTTGAGCTTGGAGTGTGCAGCGATCTTCTGGGGCTTTGATTTTTTATATATGTATTTCTCTTTCAGCATGGTATTCAAATGTTTATATTAGTGGATATGTGATGATGATGTTGCCTTCTGTAATTTGGGTAAACTTATGGTTATGCTTCTTATGAGACAAAAGTACATTGAAAAATCCTCCTTGTAAGATCCCATGATCGAAATCTGGCGTATGGACGCTGGGAGCCGAGAATGGGGTACTACGGAGACTATTGGCACCAGATTCGAGGTTCGAAAATTTGGGAGCCCGGTTTCCGAGTTTGGGGTGTGACACTCTTGAGGAAGATGGTGCTCGACCTCACGTCCTTCTCTGCATCATTTAATAAAGGACAAATCTAGCGTATGAGTGTAGATTTGAATTACAACTAAAAACTATAACTAAGAATTATCGTTATTGGATTATAGAAACTCCTAAGATAAGCCGAGATAAAGTAAATTGATAGATTTGGTTTGATTGATGTGAGACTTATAGATAATTTTTTCTCTATAGATTTATCCTGCTATTTATATATTTCTATTGTAGTTTATTCTTGTAGATGTTTCTTTCATTACTCCAATAATAATAGTAGTCGAAGGGCCTCTCTTTAGATCATTCTCTTATTATGTCTCCCTTCTATAATTGTTCCTTTTCTGTCAACTAGGTTTTATGTTTTTCGGTCACATCCCGTATCTTGGATTGCTTGGCCACATTTTTCTCTCTACTTAATAAATTTGAATAACTCGGTCGTGTTATTTTGTCTACCATCCAATAACGTGCAAAATTGGATTTATGTTATCTATGATTTTGCAAAAAACGCTTCAAGTATCTTGAAGATTTTTTCATTTATTTTCTATCTCTCATAAAATGCCGCGTGTCGCCTTCTTATTGACTTTTTTTAAAATGGCCAAAAATAGAGTACAAAATTGCACCCCACATTGCTTCACTTTTTTAAAAATGTGATAGTGACGTTGTCTCATTGCCCAATGCAATTAATACAATTGGTCGTTAGTTCACATGTCGTCTCCCCATTGATTCTACCTAACCAAGGTTGAACCGAAAGATATTCTTTACATCTTTCTTCTAAGTTGTCCATGTGACACGTTGCATAGAATCGTATCATGCAATGAGTAATGATTACCCTTTCATTAATATGCACGTATCGTGGCCGATATATAAACACAACTATAAGTTGGTGTTTACTTTTCTTTACCCTTTGCTTCTTCTCTCTCGTGTCGAGACTCTCTCTCTCTCTCTCTAATTTTCTTTCAATTATCATGGTTGCATCTTCCTCCTCTTCCATTCCAATCTTCCATTTAGAATCATTTATTAAAGATTTGATGTTCTTTGTTAACACTCGGTCTAGCATTTTATCCTACGGATACTCATGAATAGCTTTATGAAATTGAACCATGTTTGTCACGCCCCAAACCCAAAAATTGGATTCACAGGAATCCCTGTAACAGCCCACGCCCACACTGTATGATATTGTCCGCTCTGGGCACAACCCGCACGATTTTGTTATCGGGGAACTCCCCCAAAAGGCCTCATACAGTATAGAGTGGCAACTCCACATATAACTACCACAATTTCAGACGACACTTCTGATGTGGGACAAAGCTTCACCTTCACTATATGCACAGTAGTCTGCCAGCCACACAGTAGCCTGCCAGACCAACTTGAGGCCCGCCCAACAGTGAAGGGGTGTCACAATCCCGATCGGCGAATCTGGTGCCGACAACCTCCATAGTACCCCATTCTCGGCTCCCAGAGCCTATATGCCAGGTTCCGATCTTGGGATCCTACAAGGAGGATTTTCCAATGTACATTAATCTCGTAAGAAGCATAACCACAAGTTTACCCAAATATCAAAAGCAACATCATCATCACATATCCACTAATATAAACGTTTGAAAATAATGCTAAAAGGGAAATATATGTCAAAATCAAAGCTCTAGAAGTCAGCTACATGCTCCACGCTGCTGCGACCTAACATCACCTGCATGCATCTATCGTACATAAGCTTATAGAAAGCTTAGGGGGTGGTGTAAGTATAAGTGACAAGTATTCAACACAATGCCATAATCATACAATATCAAAAATACTGGTAGATCATGAATCGTACAATATCAAAGTAAAGCAAAAATACTGACAAGCCCATGAGTCAACAATACCAGAGTACGCAATACAGATCAATTATGCAAATGAGGAGTCATAAAGAGCCAAATATCAGATGTCGAGGATGCAATGCAATATACAATTCCTGATGAGTTCACAAATACCGCCAGTCGTATTTAGACCATATAAATTAAGAAACATAGTAATTCAAAATGTCATATGTCGCCGATGTAATGCAATATACAGTGCGAATGGAATGACCATGCTGGAGTGTGAAGTTGGGATGATAGTACGTAGTATCGCAGGCTATGGGGTCCATCACAAGGGACTTCTATCCAAACCAGTCCTATACTTAAATTTGGATACACAGACTTGATGTGGTAAACTCCAGATCTTGAGTTAGTCACGCACCCCAACTGAAATCCTGGCCATTGCAAAGGCACACGTAACAAATAGTTGCGCACCACCAGCCCAAGTGGATAGTGAATGAATGAATATGCAACTCCTGCCCAATAAGTCCACATATCAGTACTGTTCATCTCTAGGATTATCACCAGGGTCTATTACACTCTACACCAGCTTGCCGCCCCTATCCGAGCGCACAACTGGGTAAGTGAAAGAGACCTCACTATCCGCCTGCCAATATCGGGCCCAGCTCGTCAATAGCGGACCCATTCCTCAAGCTGGTCAAACTCAACCTAGATATTGCCTCCTCACTCAGGCGGATAAGGTCACACCCCTTCCCAACCGACCATGACACAGTGGGAGACGCAGCCTACTGGTATATGGCCCTCATGCGCTCATATATATCCACTCTGTCTAGACATTGGGGCATCCTCTAATACCAAGAGGGTTTAGGAATTTTTAATCAGGGCCATCTATGGCAGCCCGATGCTAGAACGAATTTTTGGTGTCCCATCTGGTCATCCACGACATGAGTGTGGAGGCTACGGCCCTGATGTCACTAGAGCGTATAGTAATCACTGTCACAAATGCGAGATGAATGAGTCACGCAGTCTAATCATGCATCAATCCTTCGCCTACCGTGCGCTTATGTGGGATAACTCCTCCTATCAGGGAGTCCCATAAACCACCTGCATTATGGCATGTGCAATGGTCAACCACATCTCATAACAAACATACAGATGATGCGTATGGGCATGTATCATGATGTTATGCTGTCACATACTCATAATTGGTATCAATAACCGGCCTCGATAATCGGGATTGACAATTAACCAACATTGGCCCAAGAAATGGCCCACATAGAGCCTAACATATAGTGGACCCATGACCTTACACAAGGGCCTAATATACAACACTATGGGCCTTACTCAAGAGCTTAAAACACATCACGATGGACCTCAAATACGGACCACATATACATCACATTAGGCCTCGACAATCAGAATCGGCCTCGATAATCGGAATCGGCCTCGACAATCAGAATCGACCTCGACAATCGGCCTTGACAATCGGCCTAACAAAGGGCCTAAGGGAAGATCACAATGAGGACATTTAACCATCACTACCCATCAATGTGGACATTTAACCAACATTGCTCCCAAGGAGTAGCCCACACAGGGCGTAACATATAGTGGGCTCGTGACCTCTCATAAGGGCCATATACACATTAAGTGGGTCGCGTCGCATGGGCCACTCACACATCACATCAAGCCTCACCATCTGGGCCTTATATACATCACACTGGGCCTCATTCCCGAGCCACATATACAACTCAATGGGCTGCACATATGGGCCGAAAATATATCACAATGGGCCCTACCAAATGGGCCAGAAATATATCACAATGGGCCACGTCATACGAATCAAAAATACATGACAATGATCCTCAACGCATGGCTCGGAAATATATCACTATGGGCCGCTCATACGGGCCTAATATACATCACCATGGGCCACAACCTATGGGCCTAATGTACATCATAATGGGCCTCATTAAATAGGCTACAAAATATCACAATGGCCACGCAATACGGGCTGAGAATACATCTCAATGGGCCAGACCCATGGGCCTCAGTACATCATAATGGGCCTCAAATACGACAAGTGGGCCGCATCAATAGGCGGCACCAATGGGCCTCATATCGCAACAGGTGGGCCCTGCACCTGGGCCTCAAATACATAACATGTGGGCCCTACACATGGGCCTCATATGCATCAAATGGGCCACGTGTCATGGGCCCAATACATATCACAATGGGCCTCAAATACAACAAGTGGACTGCATCAATGGGCCACACCAATAGGCCTCAAGTGGGCTTGGACCACACCAAAAATCATTATAATAGTTGTAGGTGTAACATGTATATCACTGTACCCTATCATTCCATGGGGCACATGGCCCACTAACGATGATCAGCACTGACTAAACATTGTCCAAGTAAATCAGCACTACCCAAACATTTCCCATGTAAGTCAGCACCATCCAAATATTGCCTATGTAAATCGATACCACCTAAACATGTCTATCACCGTCCACCACTATCTGGACAGTGTGGATCGAAACAAATACATTATGTTGTGGTCCACCGTCCAAATCTACTGGACGGTGTGCATACACCACATTCATTAAGGTGTGGCCCACAAAACCGTTGATGTGCAGGGCAGCAGCAGCTACCTGCTGCACGGGACCCAGCAAGTGGATGGCATGCAAATACACTGCATCATGGAGGGGCCCACACGAGTGTACAGTGTGGATGCAAAATGGATGAACGGTTGGATATCACACACACTACAAGAAATTTTCGTTTCAGTGGCGCACTCTCACAGGCGGCCCCAACGAAACGCCCGTGTAGATGGAAAACGTGCGGCGTTTTTACGTGGCCGCCCGTGTACCGATAAGCCACCGCCGCTGGAATAAAAAAAAAAGGGGTCTTTTCCCTCCCAAATTTCATCCCCAAATCGCGCCCGCTCTCCAAAACCCTTTTTTCCCTCCTCTCCCAAATCGCCACATCTCTGAATCGCGCCCGCTCTCTCCCAAATGGCGCTATCTCCCAAATCGCAGCCGCTCTCTCCCAAAAACCCTTCTTCCCTCTTCTCTCCCAAATCGCCCCATCACCAAATCGCCCGCCCCATCCCCAAATCCCGAAAGTCTCTCTCTCTCCCTCATTTTCTTCAACGTGTTGTTCCTTCTTCGATCTCTCTCCAACAATCGAAGAAAACTGAAGAAAGAAGAGAAAATCGAAGGTACTCTCTCTCGATCTCTCTCCCTCTCTCTCTCTCTCTCTCTCTCTCTCTCTCTCCTCACTTCCCTTTTTCGATTATCAAGCAGCCGCCCATATCCCCGTTGTCCATGGCCGCTGACATCTACAGGTTAGTTGTTTGAAGAAATGCTTCAACCAATAACATATACCACTGCAGGTCATTTTTCTTGTAGTGTGTGTTATGTACCGAAAATCACTCGTGTTATTACATTAGAGCTGATACGTTCAGTGTGTGGGGCCCATCATAATGTACTACCAACATCCAATCCATCAGTAAAGTGAGCCCCTTATGATATGTTTGAATCTCGAGCATGCATTCCATGTTAGCAGTGTGAGTCAGGGTTTGGATCAAATGCACCCCATATATTTATAGCTCCCATGGAGGATCTGGTTCCAACGTTAGATGTGTTGGATGCCACACATGCCAACGCCTGTGGCTATTCATAGTACAACAGGCATTGTGAATGATACTCATCAAATGAACCAAAGAAGCATATCTAACTTGGACTGTTGGCCTTCTTCTCTGACTGATTGTTTTTCAAGATAGTTAATTAACCTTTCTAATTACCCAACAAAAATTTATACTTATGGTGTAGGGTAAGTTAATTTATAGCGGCTCCTACCTAATGAATGGCCACAATTTCTGACGTACCACTCTCACAGAGTGGGAAACAGTTGATAGGAAGCTTCTTGTAACCCAAAGCATTGCGGGCCTACTTAAATGTCCATATATACAGTACATTCACTATGTCCATTAGTTTAACCACATCATGTTAAAATGTGAGCCTATGAGACAAAATTTAAAACTCAACTGAGCCACACTACAGGATTTGCACATTTTGAGGTTGCTGTTTATATGCCATTCAACCCATTTACACCAAGATGATATAAAACACAAGCATCTGTCCAATCCAAAATTTATGTGGCTCAAGAAAGTTTCTAATGATGTGTTCAATCTCTATTATTTGTTGTGGTGTGGCCAACTTGAGTTTTAAATTTTGCCCCAACCTCAGTCAGGTCACACCAACACCACTGGAAACAGTTTGACACCCCTTACCTAAAGGGACTAGTTATAGAGTAGTCCTCATAAGCTCCATAATGGAGTCTGCTTCTCCCTAATTTATCTTTTTCTTTTCTTTTCTTCTTTTTCCCTTTTTGGTTGGATTCACACTATTGGAACCCCCGAGAGCAGGCTTCCATGACCTGCAGTGTTATTCCAGCAGGAGACCATTGGTAGGATTCGAACCCAGAAATGGCCAAGACAAGTAGGCGTCATAACTAGTCATGTTTATACAAACCGAGACTTCATTCATTTACCTAATTTCCCTCTTTCCACTGTCATTTTTGCTGTACTTATACTTTTTTCTAAAAAACTAAGATCACTTAGTCTATATAAATTCTTACAGATGCGTGTATTAGAATCTACTACTTGATCATTTAAACTCTTTGCTTTTTAGTTCCCATTTTCTGTCCTCTTCTTTGTCTTTGGAATGGTTCTAAGATATATAGCTCTATATGGATTTTCCAAGAAGAAGATTCCAAGGTAAATAAATAAATCCAAAGTAGAGCCTAAGAGTAACCCCAATAGAAGGAGGAAAAAAATTCATAGAGAACCAATTGAGATGGTGTAATCATGTGCTACAAAGCTAGAGATGATGTCGATAATGCAACTTAGAAAGGAGGATGAGGGGAAAAACTAAAAGGACTTTGCTCAAGTTAGTGAGAAGGGATATGAAGGCTTGTGAAATTACTGAGGATAGAGCCTTAGAATGATTGGTGAATCAGGATTTGTAAACTTAACACAAATAGCTAGAACAACAGCATCACAAAGTGAAAATAATGAGAATCCCAAGCTAGGAACTTTAATAAAAAAATTCTTATTTTGGAAAATACTTGTAAAGTCATAAGGAAATCTTTCACCATGCAAGATTACATTCAGTTAGTTAAGCTCAGGGTGGTATAGATGCTTATTAAGGAAATGTTTGGTATTTTCTTTCACAAAGCATTGAAATATTTCTCCCAAGAATGAGCTGCTCACGATTTCGTTTCGGAAAGCACTAAATATTTTTCCCAAAAAGTAAGCCTTGCTTACAGATATACATCACAAGATCATTCAGTTGACTCTAGCATTGCAAGTTGCAGAAATGCTTACAAGACAGTAGTTTAACTAGTCATCTCATCTCAGATTCTCAATACATATTTACTGTTATTTTCTGGAACTAGTGAGTATGAGAGACTTGCTTTAACTGTGGAAAGAACAGAGCAATATGTGGAAGTCCCATCTGTTAGTCACTGTATTTAAGTAAAATTACTATCACCTCAAATGAAATTTAATATGTATTCCTAAGTGTTTCACAAACAAAGATGGTTTATAAAATATTGGCAAAGTCCCCCCCGCCTTTTTTGGTTCATATCTGTGAAAACCATAATTTGATAATAGCTCATGAAAGAAATGAAATGGCAATTCAAAGGCAACTTCAAATCATTAACATTTATCATTTTGCCTTCATTTAATTGAATGTTTGAGATTCAATTCACTTTTGCATCCGAACTCAAGCTATTATACTCGAATACTTACGAGAATGGAAACAGGAAAAGAAGTATGACTCTGAGTTTCTGAAAGACAAGGACAATATACAGATATGAGCATCCCATCCTTGAAAATGATATTCACGTTCAATTATATGGTGTTTCCTGGAAATGTTTGGACTATATGCTGTGTGTGTGTGTGTTTTTTTTTTTTTTTTCTTAAGCAAGTTAGCATTTTCCAGTCCTTCTAGCATGCTTTGTTCAATGTTTTTATTTTTATTTATTTATTTATTTATTTATTTTGTAGATAAGAGTATTAATACCAAAAACAACCCGTATAATATCAACCTTAGAACAACAGGGAATTCACAAGATTACTCTACAAAAATCAACCTTGCTTTCCTAAATCTAATCTTCCTAACTGCACCTTTTTCCTTTATAGTATCAAACCACGGAGGCAACTGACATTTTCTTCTTTAGAATCTGCACCCATGCTAGATAGAGCAAATGCAAAATAGTTAATTTCTCTAAAGACATGGCTGATTATCCTCGAGAAAGGGCAAAGCATGTAAGCAATATGTTTCCTTATTAGATTGAGGCGCTGATGGAACTAATTCTTCCTTGAATGACGGAGACAACAGAAAGCGTATCAGATTCTAAATGAATCCCGTGACTGTTAATATCCACAGCAAGAACTCTCCCATAAGTGTGGCAATCGCGGCTTGAGAATTCGAATAAATTCCTAGAGCTTATGAGAAGTGAGAGCATCCCTTCGCAATTTCTCTGCACACCACCCAAATGTGTTCCAAGATTTCCTTAGCAACTCAATCTACATTGATTTTAGAAATTCTTGGCCAGGGTTTGGACCAATTCATGTTCTAGAGACTCATATTTGATCATTACAAATAATCATATAAACCAAGGAAATCAGCAATATCTTTTCCGATGTCCTAATTCCTAAGTTCCAAGCATACAGTTTCGTTCAAACAAGCATAAACCCAAACAATGGTAGACTTAGTTGAGTACCTTCTTTTTTTTTTGTCAAAGTCCTATTTATCTCCAGCCAGATTTCCTAAAAGATGAGAATTCAGAACTCTGACTTCATTCCAGATTGATCCTTTGAATCCTCACAAATTAAACTACTAATGCGTCCATAGTCTATGCAGAAGGCCTAACAACTGACAGAATCTGGTACCATTGATATGTTAAGCATATACAAGCATTTTGGGCATCTTAAGCCTCAAGTAGCTGGATCTAAAAACCTTGAACTTGCAACTGAATGCACAGTTGAATTGGATTGCAAACAATCAGAAATTAAGAGGAAAATGACCACATTTTATGGAGAGTCCGTAGCATTCATAGTGAGAAACTAGGCCTGATATAACAGTTACATCCTTCAGAAGTCCAGCATAAAAGTATGTCATTCAATTTGGAGCCTAGAATGGTTCATTAAAATAGCATTTAAGTCAGACTCACCTGTGTCCAAAACTAAGTTGTATCATCAGACCTGATAGTCCTCGTTTGAAACAGGCGAGTTAGGGAACTAAAACTAGAAAATTTTAAAAGTTCAAAAATATTAAAATCAGAAAATTTCATGAGAAACTAGGAAAATCAGATAAATCAGGCAAAACAGAAATGAGAAGAATTCAAGCAAACGTAAACAATATTCATACATCTTGTGTTAACAAACATGTTTTCCTTTAAGCAAACGGCAATGGACACCTCAAAATTTGTTTGTTCCTCCTTCCCCAAGCCATAAAAATGAGAAGTGGGAGTTTTCAGATAAGACCCACCTTTATACCCTTGTTGGAGAATTCGGTGTGACCCCGGACGAGTTGGAATGAGTTTGAGGGTCTTATGGGTTTTTCAGCCACCACATTGTCCTAGTCAGGGCTGAAAATGATGCGACATCAACTATTCTTCCAACGTTGATTGATACCGAGGAGCAATTTCTTTCCAATATTAATTAGCTAAGCTTTCGAATTTGATTGTGGGGATTGGTTTGAGAAAGTTGTAAACTTGTAATTTGTATAGATGATTTATTTTCCGTCTCCGCCAATGTCTCACTTGTCTAGAACATCTGAGTGGTCTTTGGTGGGCCACAAAGATAAAGATTGGCAAAGTGGCGAGAATCGCACCACCCACTAAGTGGGTCGCATCCGTACATTCGAGTCGTGCCAATGGATCGTCTGGCGATTTGGATGGTGTAGCACATTGAGTCAGGCCACAACAAACCGCCATTGTAGATGAAATATGGGGCGTTAGATTTTTAAACAAAGTTCCTGGTTCAGTAAGTCCTCTAGAAGAATGGATCAACACTTCCCTGAATGATATGGAAATGACCAACTCTTCATAGGGGGTCAGACCTTGAAAAAAGGAGCTCTTAACTAACCCAAATGCCTTAGAAGGATAGTCAACACCATTAACAGAATACTTATTTTGCAAGTGGAAACTCATATCCTCAACCAAACGCCTTGAATAAAACTTCCCTCGGCCATTAAGTTGAAGCCCCAAAAAGCCAAGTTGTTGAACAACCTTACTGATAACTGAATCATTTTTAGAATCTATCAAATTACCCAAATCGATAACTTTAGAATACAAGTCACGATAGGCGCTTTTACGCTTTTTCAGTAGCTTTCCACTTGCAACTCTACATGTTCATTGTAATTTGATCTCAAGTGAAGCAAAGAAAGGTGATATGTCTTGAATCTTCTTCTTTATATCTTCAAGAATGTGACTTTGGGAATGTCAAAATCATTGAAGCCAACACTATATCTTTCTAAAAAGAGAATCTCCATCAAGAAGGGTCAAACATATTAAAGAACTTAATGACCTCTTCTTCTCTTTCTTGTCAAGAACAAAGTAACAATCTCTATGAATGATGACAAAGAAATCTCTATTGAAATCAATCCTCACCATTTCACTTTTACTAATCAAATGCCTCTCCCCAAAGCAAGTCAAAAATGCAGTAAAACACTCAGTACTATTTGCAAAACAAATTCCCGAGGACCAGCACGCAGTGAGCCTTAAGCAAAACAGGTTCTGGTAAAACTGGTGAAACACACATAGCCAATTGTTGCACAGTCACTTTGTTCAAGAAAAAAGTCCTAAACATGAGTTTAAGTGACAATAAAGAATCATGCACTAGTTGTAAATTCAGACCACCACTATGAGAACTACGGATTTTCTTTTCAACACTAAACAGCTCCAAAACTTCTGCCTTTGCTGCTAGAGACTGGATAAAATATATGAAGACAATCCCCATCAAAATCCGCACCTAGGGGAGCACAAATAAGAGGATTGATCTTAACAGTATGGTTGTCATGCACATAGACAGAAAATGCTTGTAATGAATGTTTATGAGTACTAGGTGGCCTATTAATGAAAACAATGTCTCCGTCCATAATACGCCTATTTATGATTTGACCAACTTTCAAATCTGATTTAGTTTACTTTGATTCTCTTTTTTCCAATTTGGTTTTGAAAATTTTGAATGTTAGAGAAGTGGTACTGTGATTTGTCTGGATGTATTTAAGTGACTATTTTGTGTGTTCTCTACACCATAATGAAGGACCACAACTGTCACGAAAGTTGTGAGGTGCATTGGACACAGAAAGTTAAGGAGATTTAATAGTCCAATGCTCCTGAGCTTTCACAAAGACCATTTTTCCTGGAGAGTTGAAGAGCTGATTGGGAGTTGCTCCGCATTTATGTATTTTGTTATATAGGACACGAAGATGGAGCAGGACTTCTAACAGGTTCACTTGCAGGATTGTCCATTTTAGCTTTAGCAGTCTAAAATAACTTGTTTATATATATATATATATATATATATATATATATATATATATATATATATAACTTTGTTAGTAAAGAAGCAATTTGATTTGGATTTTTGCTTCTTCTTCTTCTTTTTAGTTTTTGGATTGTTGTAAAAGAAGGTTACAAAACAGAGGTTTATTTTATTTTTTAATTTTTATTTTCAAGTGGTTTGATTTGGGTTTTCTCTAAAACAGAGGCCCTTTGTCTATTTTATCACTTAAATGATGGTTAGGCCATGCTATATCCATGATAGGTCTCAATTTAACCACTATGCATAAGACTTCATGATTCTCCACCATAGAAACAATCATGTTTTCCATTCCAACCTGGAATTTGTAAAACGGACCCGCTATCTGGTGGAACACATGTATACATCAAATGTGCTATGAATCAAGTTTTCTTAACTATCTATTCTTGGCTACACGTGAGGAGCACATGATTAGCCCATAGACTTGAGTTTTGGGCCAACACATCTAAGTTGTGGCTCCACCCGATGAACAGTCAGGATCTCCATCATGTGTGGATCAAGAGTCCCATTGGAAAATTCTGAAATTTTGCAAGAAATTTGTTCATCATGACTTGAAATATGTTCGACTAATGCTCATCATGACTTGAAAATGTAAAGCATCTAGCAATTTTGCTATATAACATTGATTTCTTTGTGACATTCATGAGGAAGTAGGACTTATTTACATGAACAGATCAACTGAGTTGTTGAACATCTAAATATAATTTATAGTTGTTAATTGATCTTGCTTAATAATATTTTTATTGCTTTATTTATAGTTGGTTGGATGATGAATAGACTTGCGATTCAGAATAGAAATACACAACTTACAATATATATATATATATATATATATATATATATATATATATATATATATATATATACACACTGGAGGATTTATTTTTTAGGGGGACATGTTATTATTGTAACTTGGCTTTCTTTGCTAAATGAACGGATGATAATGGGGCTTGTTTAAATTATATTAGGAAGCTTTGTCAGGCCTAGAGTGTATTTTTACTAACCCGTCCGAGTGGCTAAGGAAGATACTTATGGATAAGAGTTGGATTCATCTGCCAAGGTACCCATTTAGAAACTTCTCATTTTAGTTATTGTGGCTTAGTGGTCAAGATGCGTTCTTTTGACATATCCTCTAATTTCATTGTCTGATTTAGGGTGAGCAACGCATACTTAAATGGAGCTGCGAAATTTATAGATTTTGCATTTGCAAATGCAAGTAATGGAGGGAGGATTCGATGTCCATGTAAGAACTGTAACAATAACTTCTGGGTGTCTCGAGAAGTAGCATATGATCATATCGTGTGTGACGGATTTAATACAAGTTACACCTACTGGCGTTTCCATGGGGAAGTTACGTCTTCTTCCATGCCTGCTACCACAAATGTCGTAGGCGATAATCCAGATCCACAGGATGATATGCACGGATTGTTACATGATGTGTTCGGTATTTCAAATCTAAATGGTGAAGAGAGTGATGGGGGCCACACGCCATACGAACCTACACAGGGGCAGAATACTGAAGCACAACAATTTTTCAAATTGGTAGAAGATGCTGATCAGGAATTGTACCCAGGTTGTAAGAAATTCACTAAGCTTTCTTTCGTTGTGAAATTATATCACATAAAGTGCCTTAGTGGATGGAGTGATAAATCATTCACCATGTTACTTGAATTGTTGAAGGAGGCTCTTCCCGAGGGTGAAATGTTGCCAAAGTCTTTCTATGAAACTAAGAAGATTATTGGGGAGTTGGGCCTCAAATATAACAAAATTGATGCATGTCCCAATGATTGTATGTTGTACTGGAAGGAGGCCATAAATGAGCAATCATGTGCTATATGTGGTACTTCCAGATGGAAAATGGCTGAACATCAGTCAGATGATGAGGGATCTTCTTCCGCTGCAAAGGATCGAAAAATTTCAGGTACGATATTGCGTCATTTTCCCTTGAAACCAAGGCTTCAAAGGTTGTTTATGTCATCAAAAACAGCTTCCTCTATGAAATGGCATGAAGTAAGACGCACCGACGATGGAATATTAAGGCATCCTGCTGATTCTCCAGCGTGGAAAACTTTTGACCACAACCACCCAAGCTTTTCCTCGGACAGTCGTAATGTTAGACTTGGGTTAGCAGCTGATGGTTTCAATCCATTCAGGACAATGAGTATTGCTCACAAAGACATGGCCTGTTATTCGATACCATATAACTTACCACCATGGATGTGTATGAAGCAACCTAATCTCATGTTGTCCTTACTTATTCCTGGCCCTTATGGACCCTAATGACATTGACGTGTATATGCAACCTTTGATAGATGAGTTGAAGGAGTTGTGGGAGGTTGGCGCAGACACTTATGATGCCTCAAGCAATGAGACGTTTCGATTACGTGCGGCATTGTTGTGGACTATCAATGACTTCCCTGCATATGCAAACTTGTCTGGATGGAGCACTAAAGGACGTCTTGCTTGTCCTTGTTGTAATAAGGACACTTCGTCTAAATGGTTAAAACATGGTCGAAAGTTTTGTTATATGGGTCATCGTCGATTTTTAGAACATGATCATAAGTTTAGAATTGATAGCAGATCCTTTAATGGCACGGAAGAATTTGGCGAGGCGCTAACTCCACTATTTGGTTCTGATGTGTTGGCCCAGTTGCAGGGAATTAACGTCACCTTTGGGAAGAAGACTACAGGCAATCATGGGCATAAGAGAACACGAGAAGACAACGAGGAAGAAAGATATAACTGGAAAAAGAAGAGCATTTTCTTTGATTTGCCGTATTGGGAGCATAATCTATTGCATCATAATTTAGACGTTATGCATATTAAAAAGAATGTATGTGACAATGTGCTTGCGACACTGTTGAATATTGCAGAGGAAAACAAAAGATAGTGTAAAGGCACGTCTTGACCTACAAGATATGGGTATAAGACAAACATTACACCCAAAACAGCTTTCATTTAACAAGACATATTTGCCACCTGCATGCTTTACTATGTCACCAAGTGAGAAGGATGATTTTTGTAAAATCTTAAAGCGGGTGAAAGTTCCAGATGGTTATGCAGCCAATATTTCACGTTGTGTGCATCTCAAAGAGTGCAAAATTTCAGGACTCAAGAGCCACGACTGTCATATTATGATGCAACAACTACTTCCAATTGCGATACGAACAACATTACCTAAGAATGTAACCTCAGTCTTACTTGAATTGAGCGGATTCTTTAGAGAATTATGTTCTAGAGTTGGTCGAGTAAGAGACTTTGACCGATTGGAATCTCGAATTGTGCTAACACTTTGCCATTTAGAAAAGATCTTTCCACCAGCTTTTTTTGATATTATGGTGCATTTGACCATTCATTTAGCGGGTGAGGCAAAAATAGCTGGACCAGTACAATATCGATGGATGTACCCCATTGAGAGGTGTGTGTTAATGTTTAGAAGTTAAAATTGTTTGCCATGCTATGCTAGTCATGCTAATCGACCATATATTTTTAAACTTTTTAATATTGATGATCACAGATATCTACTCACATTAAAGTCGTATGTGCGTAATAGAAGTCGGCCCGAGGGATCAATTGCGGAAGGGTACTTGGCAGAAGAATGCTTAACATTCTGCTCGAGGTACCTGCATGGTACAGAGACAAGGTTCAATCGGCCAATACGGAATGATGACTATGGTAACACTGTTATAGAAGAACAATCCTCTATTTTCCCACTAGTAGGTCGTGCATTAGGGAAGTCTGAGGATTGTGTACTGGATAACATTACATCTGCACAGGCACATCGATATGTCCTGTTTAACTGCCATGAACTCAGCCCATTTCTTGAGTAAGCCAACTATAAGACTTAATTTATACATGGATAAATTTACTCTCTCTTTTTTTTTTTTGCTAAAACTAATGACTTTTACAGAGAACATATGAATGTTGTTAAGCGGATGAATCGTCGTGCACGGCCAAGGGACATAGAACGCATTCACAATGATACATTTTATAAATGGTTTAGTGATCGTGTAAGTAGTCGATTTGACAAGTTTAAGGACATGTGTATGTTTTATTATTATTATTATTATTATTCAAACATGAGCTTTTGAATGAATATTTTCAGTATCTGAATAGGTTGAACAGTTGTGCCATGAAAGGAATGAGCAGGTTTCAGAAGACCTTAGATGGCTAGCTTGGGGTCCTAGTATGGCAAGAAGATATAAAGGTTTTATTGTAAACGGCTTCAGATTTCACACCAAAGATCGTGAGAAAAAAAGAAAAACTCAACATAGTGGAGTTGTTGTGACTGCAAAGACATCAAGCTTCGCAAGTGCCAATGACAGAAATCCTATTGCAGGAGATGTAACATACTATGGTGTATTGACGGACATCATAGAACTGGAATATTGTGGTACTCGAAAGGTTGTATTATTTAGGTGTGATTGGGTTGATGTTCGATCTCAAGGCAGGGGTGTTAAGAAGGATGGGTTGGGGTTCACACTTGTGAATTTGAAACGATTATGTCATACAGGTCAACATTTGTCTGATGAACCGTTTGTGTTTGCATCTCAAGCTGAGCAGGTGTTTTATGTACAAGACCTCATCGAGAAGGATTGGCATGTTGTAGTGAGGACGAAACCTAGAGACTTATTTGAGATGCATGGGCAAGAGTCTGCAGATGATGTTGATACATTCTTAGGCATGTCACCCTGCGATGATCAATGTTTGGAGGACCCGAGTGATGACACTGTTAGCTGGGAAAGGACAGATGTCGATGGTACAACAATTGTCACATATTTACCACCCACCCAGCCGATGGTAGAAGAACAAATAGATGATACTGAGTTATCTGATCCCATGGAAGACGACATTTTGTACAATAATTGATTTCTTAAATACCATGTTTTCCTAATGTATGAAATAGAAATTAAAATGTCTTTTTTCATATGGTTCTGTTATTTATTTATTCAAAATTGAATCCTCTTATCAACATGCATTTGTTCACTAATGTGACTCAGGTTATTCTTAAGACATGAAACGTGCTCGTTCTAAACGCACGACTAGGCTACCGATAAACCTTATGACTGGTGGCATCAATCAGCCTCAGCTACCCGAGACTGATGTGGGTCCCTCCCAGCATCAGCCTATAGCGGGTCCCTCCCAGCATCAGCCTTCCCCGGCTACATCGGGTCCAGTCCAGCTTTTGTTGCCCGAGTCTACAGCGGGTCCTTCTCATCCCCAGCTTTCCCTGCATACGGCGGGTCTCTCCCAGAGTTTGCCTCAGGAACCACACCAAACAGTTGATTCATTAGAGGATGCTTCTAGTGGTATGTTATGTATTGGTTCTAATATGCTTAAATTTTTAATGTATTTTTTGCTAATGAACTATATAAGTCTGCATATTATATTATTTATGTGCATTTTTTTCAACAGATTTGTCGTTCACGAAGAAAAGGAGTCGAGGCCCCACACGATGCCATCAAGTTTGGCATATGCGTGAAGGGCAATGCATTTTTATTACCACCAACAATCTAGGGCAGCCCGTTAATGAAAATGTTAGCAAGCTGACAAACTTTTTGGGGACAATAGCACGTAATGGGGATTACGCACCCCTTACATATTCTAATTGGAGGGTAGTGCCAAACGAGAAGAAGGATGATATGTACGAACTTGTCATGGTAATGGTGATTTGTTTTATGTATTTTATTATTTATTTTTTATTCAATATGTGATTGTCTACTTTTTTCATGTGATTCAGTCCAAGTTTCAGTTTGACAAAGAGATTAAATCTTGGGTGTTGATGTCGATTGGTAAAAATGGAGGGACTGGAAGTGCGAATCAAGAAATTCCACTACTCGCCTCATGATAATGATGAGGCGAGGCTAGCAGACCTCAATGAGCGTGTCCATATGGATCAGTGGAAGGCCCTCATTGAGTTTTGGAACTCTGAAGAGGGAAAGGTATGTGATGAGTAGCTAGTGAAACCTTCACGTTATGAAATTACGCAACTGTCTTAGGCTGAAATTTCATAAATTACTCTGTTGATGTGTCACATTTTAGGTCCGTAATAAGATAAATACGGAAAATCGGAGAAAAAAACGCATCGGCCACGCTGCAGGCACGAAGAGCTTTGCACGAATACGTGAAGAAGAGGTAATTTTTTATTAATCACCTGATAATTTGATGTCAATGTATTTCTCATATATAACTTATTTAAATAATGATAGAGAAAGAAGAGGGCCAATGGGGAGGATTTGACCCAAGTAGATATGTTCTTGTTGACACATATACGCAAGAATGGGATACCTGTGGATGAGGCCTCGGCAAGAGCAATAGTATGTATATGTATCTTCTTATTTTGTTTAATCTTTTAGCAATATAAAATCTAAATTGATAATTTTTAATTGTAGGAACAATTAAATGAACGAACTTCACAGCAACCAGAGGCTTCACAGAACAGCACTGCGAGGAAAGATATATTCTCGGAAGTCATGGGTGATGAACGACATGGTCGTGTCCGTACTTATGGGTTAGGTCCCTCTCCTTCTGATATATGGGGCACAACATCCCACAGTGTCCAGTCTCAAGGGATGACCTCCAATGCTCAGAAGAGAGATGAACAATATGAGGAATTACATGCTGAAATATCTTCCCTAAGAGAAACTATGGCTGATAGAGATGCTCAAATATCTTCACTAAGAGAAACTATGGCAACATTTATGGCTGCCATAACGAATCCAAGCATTAATTTAGCTACATTATTAGGTGTTTCAGCTAATCCCAACTTGAACCAACCCTCCTCATCATCAAGCCACTTGGTTCCAACCCCTCAGGTAATTATAATATATACATGTATATTTTTATGTGTAATATGTTATCAATTATACATAGTTCGAGCTGTATACGATGATTGACATTGATTTATCATTTGTAGAGAGACTTGGCGAATAAGGGGAATTCTACGAGTTGCACTAATGTGACTCAAGTTCTTCTTAAGAGTATTGTAAGGCCTGGGGATACTGTAGCTAAAGGAACCGTTTTGAGCACAGATCCATTGACAAAAGTAGGGGGGCAAAAACTTGGAGTTGGTTTTTGGGAAGTATCTGTTCAAGTAGAAATGGTACGTGATGAGGATTTGATAAGGACCCATGGACGATATAAAACAATTAGGGATGCAATCGGTACGAGTATTGCTTGGCCCACTACTTTATGTATGGTAAGTTTTTATTTTTTATTTTATTATTATTTTTTTAAGCAATAGAACTTATTGTATGAGATTGTGAATAGTAATTGATTTATTTTTGTTATTTTTTATAGGTTGCAGACAGAAATGGATGATGACTACATGAGAGAAGTTTTTATTAAGTATTTGGAACTGTAAACATCTTTTATAAGTGGGGGTAGTAGGGATCCGT
Organism: Magnolia changhungtana; assembly: GCA_030180095.1. Taxonomy (NCBI): domain Eukaryota; kingdom Viridiplantae; phylum Streptophyta; class Magnoliopsida; order Magnoliales; family Magnoliaceae; genus Magnolia; species Magnolia changhungtana. The sequence goes on along the minus strand of JASAUF010000462.1, from coordinate 307,872 downwards.
GGTTTCAGACTTTTGGATTGAGTTAGACACATCTAAACAGTTTATTTTTATCTTAGTTTAATTATAGAGGGCACATCTAAACTCATCTAATCTCTTTAATTTAATCTTAGTTTTATAAGATTATGATTTGTGATTTGAATTTTGCATTTGCATGTCTTTAGTTTAATCTCTTTTGTTTCTTTTTTTTTTTTTTACATGTGGTCACTTAGTCATCATATTTGTAGTGTAAGAGTTCCTATCATACCTTTTAGTAAATTTGCATATCAGTCTTAGGCTCCATTTGGTCATTACATCAATCTTTATGAATATAATTTTTTCTTAAACCAAATGGAGCTTAAGCCCTTTTTTAACTCCGCCAATGCAACTTCTTGCATTGCCGGTCCCAAGCCCGGGTAAAGGAGGAGGGAAAAGGGCATCAAGGTGAGTTGTGTCATTTTCTTCCATTTATTTTACATACAACATTAATCTTCAGGTCACTCGACTTATTTTCAAGTCACTTGACTAATTTTCAGGTCACTTGACATAGTCGGCATGGCCCACGCTCTATTTGGTTGTAAGTGAAATTGATCTATGTACTTTCATAGATGTGAAAAGTCAACATTAGCTCTCAAACAGCTTGAGGTTTGTACACTACAAAGAATTCTCTTCTACCATCCCTACGTCATCATTGGTCGCCATGTCTCAGTAGCATTCCAAGATCGATTTCCCCCAAATTTCTCAGTTTTCGTCCATGGGCACTAAAAAGATTTTAAAAACGTTTGTCACATGAATACTGTGTTACAAATTCGTGGAATTTCAAATGTCCTTCTCAGCAATTTCTCAGCCAGCCAGTCCCCACACCAAGTAAAAGGAGGGTTGATGTCATGTAGGTAGTCGTTGCACGAAGTTCATCAGCAAATCATGAGAATTCTGTTTCAAATCTTGATAGAAGAAACACTATTTGAGTTATGGAACATCTTTGTTTGCTTAAATTTTTTTTTTTTATGCAATCTGTTCATGTATGACAAACATAATTATTGGTCTTTCATCATGGACTTGATGGGAGCAAAAGTCCAAAGTGATCATGTTCTCATACAACTAGAATGCTAAGGTTAATAACATAAAATTCCAAGTTTCTGCACGCTCAATTGACTTTCTAGTTTAACAATCTTATTATATCTCTTTCTTCAAGTCATTTTGAGTCCTTGATCGAATTTATTGAGTTTTGAAAGCTTTTGCATGATCTTATTTTCTCAACTTTCAAAGACAAGATCAAGTTTTCGAGTACTTGATTTCTCGTGGGCTCTTAGGGCCAGTTTGGGCGGTGGAATTGGAAGGGATTAGGTGGGATAGGATTAAAAAAAAAAACATAATTATTGCTCATTGCAGGGGTTGTCCCTGTTACCATGGGATAAAATTAATGCCCTGCTTTGTTGATAATACAGTGGTACATTGAATGGATATGCTCACCATCATTTGAAATTATTGAGAATAACATGCATGTGTTATATCTAAACTGTTCATTTGTTTCGTAACCTCGTTTTATGGCATGGACCTAAAAATGAGATAGATCCAAAACTTATGTAGCACTAAAGAAGTTTTCAACGGTAAGTATTCAATCCCTATTGCTTTCTATGGTGGGGTCCACTTGAGCATTAGATTTACCTGATTTTTTGGCCCATGCTCAAAAATAATCTCGATAAATGGGTGGATGGTGTGGATATAGCCCACACATCATGTTAGGACCTAAACAACTTTCCAAACATTGAGTGAAATTGGCACAGGGACAAATGCAATTTCATTTAATGTAATTCCAAGCATTTCCATTCTTCCCAGACAGAGTGGAATTGGCACAGGACCAGATGAGTCCCATCCCCACCTAATCCCTCCTAATCTCACTGCCCAAACTGACCCTTATCAACTTCTCATATTGCTAGTAGGAAACCTACGAAACAACAGGTTCTTTATTTGCTTGATGTTGATGCAGAATAGCCTGTGAAGACTTTTCTAACCTCACTTTCATCTTTTTCTACCTTTTTTTTCTAGAAAGGATTGCTTCTTAAAGGTGTCACCGAAGCAGTAGAAGAAGAAGCAGAAGCAACAGGTATGGAAGTACATGCTTTTCCCTTGTCATTCTTGGTTGAAATACCTTCAGGCAATCTTAGTTGTCTAGAAAACATTACAAATGCCACATATTTTGTGTATAGACCCAGTAATGATTCGATAAATACCCCCATAAGTTGTGCTTTTAGCCATATAATAATTCTAAACTAACAGTCCCCAAAAGAAAAATGGTCAATGGCCCACATTTGGTTAGAGGAGGAGAATAAATTTAGGCTAGGATTACCTAAAAAAAATAAAATCTTTTTGTCAACATCAAATATTGCATTGCCCAAATTGGAATTGCTTAAACGCATGCACATGTTCCTTTTGTGAGACTATTTTGTTGGTCTCGCTTTTTCCAAATGAGCATTAGGGAAAAGAAAGACTATTTTATTGGTTTGCTCTTTCCAAATTAGTATAAGGGAAAGGAAAGGTATCTTCTTCTTCTTCTTTTTTTTGGGTGGACGCAAGGTCCCAGATTTACAGATGGGGTTTAGAATCAATGTTTAGCATATTCAGTGAACCACTACGCTTGAATTTGTATTAATGACCAGTTTCTGTTCTTGCACCACTATTACAAATCATCTTGACTCATTGGTATCTCAAATATTTAAACTGACTTTTTTAATAAATAGTTTCTACCCATGTTATGTGGGTCCTTCAAAAGTGGAGTATCTCGAGTTGGATACTCAAACAATGAGGATAAGGTATGGATAAGAGACTTGCCTTCACAAGACTTGAAATCCAGATCCATTCTGTTTTTAAACTGTTGAGCTATCAGTTATTTAGAATTTTAAATGAATATTTCCGATTGGGTTGCAAGTCCAACTTGCTTGATATTGTTGGGGGCATCATGTGAACTTGGCTATCTTTTTTGAACAGTAACACAAGAAAATTTTATTAGAACCACTAAAAAGAGGGAAAAATGAGAATAAGCAATGTGGGATGAAGAGAGATCATTGCATGCACCCCTAAAGATGGCATTAAGGAAGAAAAAGACCCAACAACCCAATAATTCCTCCTTTTTACTTCTAAACTGTAGGCAAACCATTGCCCAAGACAAATCCAACTGTTTAGCTTATGAAAGATCTCTTCCATAGATTCCAAGCAATTGCTGAAGTACATGTTGTTTCTTCCTTTCTAGATTGACCACACCACTGCTAGAAAGGAGAGACACCATATAAATGTTTTCCTTTTGCCTTTCTTACATGTGTTCTAGGCAAGGTAGAATGCATCAATCAAACATGGTGCAATCCATAACATGATTATCTTATGAGTTCGACCAATCCATTCTTGTATCACATCATGAAAATTTGGATTTAGGGGATCTGCCATTGCACTGATCCTTCTTGTATCCATACTCGTGTCATCATATTTATACAATTTTCTCCAAGAAGATAGTCATGCATGTGATTTAGTAGTGGTAAGAACTTTTCTTTGGCTTACTTCACCAATTTTCTACTGAGCCATTGAATTGCCTATGGATGCGTTGGTAACTTTGAAATCTTTTGCCAGAGAAGAAGAAAAAGAAGGAGAAGTTTTATTCTTTTGCCAGAGAAGAAGAAGGTGACAAGTTTTATTCTTTTGCTAGAGAAGAAGGTGACAAGTTTTATTATTTATAGGTATGGTTAGGATGTGTTTGGATGATGTTGTAAATGGGGTTAACTGTAAATGATTTACAGGTAAATGGTTTATAGTCTGTGTTTGATCTTTGAAAATTGCTGTAAATGCTTTTCTATGGCTTGCAGGTTTTGACCCTTCCACTTTCATGCCGATTAAAGTTCTCCTCTGCCCTTTGATTTTACGAGATGCGGATTGGCTTGTTACCCAAGGTAGATGGTGGAAAAGCTATTTTATTTGATTGTCTGTGTTTGTACTAATGTTCTGAATTTTTGGAGTCATATCATTTCCAGCAGGCTTATGTTTTTTAATGTCAGTAAATTTCACATTATTTCCATTGCTTTATGATTATACAATTCCAAAAAATGAGAACCAGAGGTTAATAGTACACTGATCTTGAAATAGATGTTTTACCAATAGATCACTACTATGATGCCTTAAGAGGGCACGAATTGGATACTCTCGTGGCACGTGGACTTTTTTTTTTTTTTTTTTTTTAATGTTGTTGTGCTCCATTTGCTTCGTTCACCGGTGATAGGATATCATCTCTATAATTATAAATGTTGTTTCAAAGCAAGTGTGGAGTGCTACTAATTTGGAGAGATCGACATAAATAAATTCTTCTATCGAAGACGAGAGCATATCAAGTTCTCAAATCGCACTTGATTGAGAAAGATCTTAATGGCATTAGTGCTAACATGGAATGCATATGCAAGTGAATGCAGTATCGTGGCACTTAAATTTAAGTTTTTTGGGTATGCTTATGTCTTTTGTGATAGTATTCAATTAAGTTCAAGTTTAATACACTCATAAAATGTTTCTTCATGGCGACCTTACGTTGACTTGGCGAATAGCTATGGCCTTTGGGAAAATGTCGAAATTAGAGAGTCGTCTTGAGACAAACATGGAGAAGTTCAAAACTATGAGTTCTCTATCTTGTTCTGCAAACATCACCATGCAGCCAGGTTTTGTTCATATGGTGTGTATCATGGAGATGAGGCTTGGTTAGTGACCCAATCACCAGTCAGCTAGCTGGTGTCAACGCTCCATGGACTCTACCATAATTTGTGTTTTTATCTAGGCAGTCCATCAATTTTGCCACTTATTTTAAGGCATGTGCCTTGAAGCAGAGATCCAAACCTGAAGTGGGCCACACCACAGGAAACAGTGGGGATTGAATGCATCCAAAACTCTAGTGGGCCACAAAACAGTGGGGATGGAAAAACTCACCATTGATATTTATATGACATCCAAACTGTTCATACAGTTTCAATTATACCCTTAAGGATGAACAGAAAACACAAATATTAGACTGATACAAAACTTCAGTGACCCTAGGGAAGGTTTCAATGATAAGCGTTCAATCATCACTTTTTCCTGTGGCATGGCCCACTTCGATCTAGGGTCTCACACATTTTTGGGTGAGTGGCCAAAGTCTTGGCCCACTAAGGTGGCCATCTAGATGCTTGTGACAGGATTCGGTCCTTTCAAAGTGTCACCGAGGTGGTGTAAAATCTCGGATTGTGATCGATTTACATGCTGATTGTTGTAAATGTTCTAGTTCAACTCTCTTGAATCAAGTTGGCATTCTTGAGTTCAACAAAGAAGAGGCGAAGGGCAAGAGTGTAACTTTGTAAGTGTAATCTGGTTAAAATGGACTAGGCGATGATTGATTTGTTTGGGATGTTTGACAGGTCCAATCAAAATCTGAGATCATGACTGAGATATTTGTTCTATGTTCAAATCTCAAACTTTTGGAATTAAAGTTAGTTATTTATGTGCAAAAAAAAAAAAAAAAAAAAAGAAAGAAGAGAATGTGGTCCCGACCCAATTGAGGAAGTTATGCCCAAAGTGTAGTTAGCGGGTTTGCATGGCGGACTCTTCACTGCATTCGTCACAGGTGGAGGGATTAATGGGCCTTGCAATCTAAAGAAGTAAACCCTCGTAATCTTTGAAGTAAGCTAATGTAGTATTTTCTCAACACAAATGATGCACTTGTTGTAGTTGGCGGGAACTTGAATACTGCAATCACATCCCTCCATTTCTTCTCCCCAAGAACCTTTTCAAAGCCACCTCTTTTAGTCACCTCTCCATATAAAAGACGCAAATCAAGCTCTTTCCCTCCAATAATAGGAATCATGAATCTTGTTCCAAGGGTAGAATGAAAACATCTTAGAGTGTCCATGAAAACTCCAGGCTTGTTCATAACCTCTTCATGTAAGGCAAAGGGCGGGATTGAATGGTATTAGGGTGGATGGCATGGATTTCTAGGTAATGATGGTGTTGTCAGTGGATTGTCTTGAGATCCATGGGATTGTTATATCCCTGGATTGCTATATCCATCTGTTTGTACACGCTTTGTGTCCGGGATTAAACATTCCCATCCATTCCAATCCCACGAACCAAACATGTCCCATGCAAATTTGAACAGATTAGGGTGATTGGATGGATTTAAAGGTAATGATGGTGTTGTCAGTGGATTGTCTTAAGATCCATGGGATTGGGATCAGATTAACGACTCTGTTTGGCACGCCTGGCTAATCCCGGGATTTAACTTCCAATCCCTTTCAATACCATCCAATCCCTTCCAATCCGACCGGCCAAATGGGCCCTAAGGTAAATTAATGGAATCTTATGAATATGAATGAACTGAATGAATCATAGTTATCATCTACAATCTGATTGTTGAGTTTTCTTATTTCTTCAGGTTTTGGATGCTTCTTGTACATGCCTAACTAGCAACGAAATCCACTTCAAGAACATCAGGTGATGACTTTTGTTTGCTTTTTCTTTCTAAACTTTCTCATACTTGGTGTGATTTTCTTACTGGTTTTCTTTTACAAGGCCAATTTTTGTTTCCTTTGTTGCTTATGATTTGCGATACCTACCAGCAAGCAATTGAGTAGGGGTTGTATTGTGGTGCTTGTAAGCCTTGTAGCACCATATAGTTTGATACAATGACAATTTATTAATGTGATGGAAGTTCCAATTGAAGGCAAATCATTAAGAAAAAAGGAAATGAAAAAAGAAAGAAAAGAGAAGAAAAGTTCCAATTAATACAATGACAATTTTTTTTTTTACTGTGACATTTTTCCAAATATAGAGGCTACTTGTGAAGCTGATTGTCATTTTATTTTCTCAACTATAAAGGTTCAAGTCTTCAACAAATAGAGGGCCTGGTTCTGCAGCACTCTATAACTCCAAGCAGTATAATCTCAATGTTGTGCCACTTACCGAATCAGCAATGCTTCTCAGCCCATTGCAGGGAAACTTCCCAAGGAGGAATTTGGGCTCATTGCAAGAAAAGGGCCTACATCACACATAGTGGACACATGATCACCAGTGAGGTTAGTGTTGTAGACATTTGTCAGAAGATGTGGCTAGGAAAGGAAGACATATGATCGGTCCAGAAGGGGACCTTACTGAAACAGTTCATGTGGAAGGCTACGAAAGGAAGACATTTATAGTTTGTTTTGAAAATTTTAAATAGACCATTAATCATTTTGTTGATATTGTGGTAATTGTTGTCTTGATGAATGTTAAATTATTGGGTAATTCAAATTCTTGTCATTCAATCATAAGTTTTTGATAGTTATGTAGATAGAGATTTGATAGTCAGATTGATGAGATTTGATTGTAGGACAGCAATTATAGGAAAGGATTAGTTGGAATCAGCAGGAATTTGTGTGAAAGGATTGGTAAAGCAGCCACAAGAGTTTCTATTATTGTCATGGCGAGCGGCGTTTTCAAAGATTTAGCGGCGTTTCTACCATCTGATGTCCTCACCTGCTACTTCTTTTAACGGCGTTTCTAACAGCACGGGCGTTTTTCATCCCTTTGCAGCGGCGTTTTGTGTAGTTTCTGCGGCGTTTTGTGAGTTTTTACCGATGTTTTGCCCTCTTTAGCGGCAGCCACAGAAGCGCCGCTATAATCCAGTAAGCGCCGCGAAACTTTATCTCTTAGCGGCGGGCGTTAAAACCGCCGCTAAAATGGGGACACCGCCGGTAAATGATACAGCAACGCCCCTTTTAGTGGCACGCGCCCGACCGCCGCTAATTCCTTTACCAGCGGTTTTTTGGGCTTTTAGGGGCGGTTTTGGCCGCCGGTAAAGGTCTATTTTCTTGTAGTGACATACCACATGTGGGTCCCATAGACCCTGTTGACGTCAATATAGGTGGGACCCATAGAACTTGATGACATCATGACAGCAGCTATATTGCTGCTGTCAACACACACCAGCCAATCCGTTCCCAAATATAGGTGGGTCCCACGTGGGGCCCACCGTCATATATTGTATCAGCCAATCCGTTCCCAAATATAGGTGGGTCCCACGTGGGGCCCACCGTCATATATTGTATAGTATATATTATATTATTATAATAATAATTTTTCTTTTTAAATCATAGCGTCCAGACCCTGGACGGCCTGGATTGCAAACACATAACATGGTGGTGTCCCACTCCACCTGTCCTGATGGACGATTAAGATATAGCACATATCATGGTGGGGTCCACGTAGGTGTGGCCCACCAAAGTTTTAAATCAAGCAGATATTTGTGTTTTCCATCCAGCGTCCAGGCCTGCTAGACGGTCTGGACATCAGACATCCAGCACAGCAGGCCGTGGACCATCTGGCCGTTAGATCTGGCCATTGTTGGACGGCCTAGATATAAGGCACATACTTCCAGGTGGGGTCCACATCAGTGTGGCCCACCTTGTTTGAATCAAACTGATATTTGTTTTTCCCTTTAACGGTGGACGTCCATCAAGCTCAGATCAGGTGGGCCCGTGATCTGACCAAACTGGATGGACGGTGTGTATGTAGTACATACATCAAAGGTGGGGTCCAGCCGTTTGGACAGTCAAGATACAACGCATACATCAGGTGCGTCCCACCATCAGTGGGACCCACAGAACTTGCTGGCATCATCAGGGGTCCCCAGCGAATGGATGGACGATTCAAATATAACACCTACCTCGAGATGGGACCCCATGGGCTTACTGACATCATCACAGCAGGTGGGTCCCACCGTTGGGACAGTATACATGAAGCACATACATCGTGCGGGGCCCACATAACTTTGGATCAATTGATATTTGTGTTTTTCTTTCATCCAGGCTGGCGCAAAAATAGGCAACAAGGCGGGGCCCATACAATGGACAATCCAGATTTCCTGGATACATCAGAAGGGCCACACACATCATCCCAAAAAAAAAATAAAAAAATGAGGAGGGAGAGAGAAGGATGGAGACACGTGAGAAGGGGAGGGACCCCGCCACTATGGCCCTCCCTTAACAATGATACAACAAGATGGGTCCCACCATAAGTGGGCCCTCAATCATTAAAACCCGATGTTATGAACACCCACCTTCAAAACTACTCCTCCTTCTGCACTAGGGTGATCTAACTCCAAGGAGAAAGAATTAATAGTTGAGATTAGATTTTAGAGGTTGGATGATGGGGTATGAAGCTTCATGGTGGGTGAAAAAATGGAGGAAAGCTTGGACGTTTAGGAGTTCTTGGGTTTGCTTGGAGAATGAGAGAGAGAGAGAGAGAGAGAGAGAGAGAGAGAGAGAGAGAGAGAGAGAGAGAGAGAGAGTGATGTAAGAGAAGTGATGGGAGAGAGGGATGGTGAGGTGATGGAAAGTTGACTTTTTGGAGTTGCTTTTGTACTTGGGAATAGGAAGAGTAATGGGTTGAGTGATGGGTGTACTTTTGACAACGTGATTGATGTGATGAATTCTCTTGGGTTTTGCAACGCACGACATTTTTCTCGAATTGAACGCGGGCCCACATCTCCAGGACCGGGTATCGGATCGGCGCGCAAGACGTGGCATCGGAACTGCGGCGATGGCGCGGTCGCAAGGGCACAAGCTTCGCGTCGAGCCAACTCTGAAATATGGGACACGACTCAGGATCACGTGCAAACGTCGATAACAAATCGCGGGTCGCCAGAATTTGACCGTGGGGGCATACGGAACGGTACGAGCTAGGATACAGGTCTCACAATGTTTCCCAAAGTGCCCTGATGAATTTTTACTTATTCAATCTAATCATTTCCTAGATCCTTCCAATGCTTTTAAATCTCCGAGATCATGACCGAAGTTGATGAATGGTTGGGTAAAATGGTATACTCGTGTTGAAGCACTACATGGTGACATATGGAAGTAACTTAGAATTTATGAATGTATTAAACTTTTATTGCACGAATATCCAGCTAATACTTTCCTCCTCTCAACAGTTTTAACTTTTTACTGTCAATCAACCAATACGTTCCATTTACTATGTGGTCCTATGAGTTTAACAATCATGGATGTATGTGCTTTTAACCATTTTTTGCCTTTTGGTGAGTCTTGTTATCCGAGCTTTGCTTTGAAGAATCAACATTCATTCGCCCTTCCAGACAAGACCGACAAAGCGTATTCTACTTTTATAGCTCTTCAACATAAATCTAAGGATGAAGTTGATGAACAAGAACACACAGCTTTTCTTCTAATATGGATTTGACACTCAAGGACATCAGCTTGCTCTTGCCCCCTTTGTAATTGGCCACCTATATCGCAGTATGTTTAAGGCAAGCACGAAGGGTTTTTATCACTCTATTGGACCCATCTGTCTTGGCCAAATATGGCTATATGAATATTTTGGGGCAAAATTCATTAAATCTATTACAAACGATGTGGAATTCACTTCTTTTGGCCACCATAACATCATTTGCCCCAAATTAATCATTCATTTGTTACATGTATGAGTTTCTTCCTTTCTTTCAACCTTGATAAGTCCAACCATTCTTTATGTCCATTTAAAGATAAAGAATTTGGCCCGACCTAGTTCACAGAAGATTATGAGCCGACCGATATCATGATGGCAAGCCTCGGAGATGCGGCTTGGAAAAGTTATTTGATCTGTAAAGATCTTTTGTATGGCGGCACAATAGACACAAACGTTAATGCCAAGACTAGAATCAAACAATACTGTCCTAATTTTCTTGCTCATCAATTTGTTTTGGCCCAAGGCATTCTTTTTCCATTTATTCACTAAACTTGCAATCAACCTCCAATTTATTGATAAGTTATAGATTCGATCAGCACATTTCAAACTCTCCACAGAGGGTTTGATTCTGTAAGCTCTTCTTTCATGCTCCCCCCCCCCCCCCCCACACACACACACACACACACACACCCACCAACTGTCCTCATCAAATAGACTCATTTCACTCTTAGTGGAAAAGCTATTATAGGACTTTTGTTAATGGTTCCCATGAATTAATCATTGGCCGACTTTCTCCTTATTTAAAGTGGAGAAACCTATGGTCAAAAAGAAGAAAATGACTAAAGAAGGTACAAAAAAAAAAATCAACAACACCTCAGTAGACCGTGTCTCCTATCCAAAGGAAGACACAATAAAAGAAAATGACTTCGATCACGTCGACTGTCCCGTCTCCAGCACTAATAAAGATGGTCAAACCTTCTTCTTTTGCGTTAATAAGAACTGTAGATCCAACTCAACCTGAACTAAAGTGTCAGAAGACCATAGTTGCAGGTTTAGTTAAAGTGCTTCCGGCAACTACTTCAATCCTAACACCTACATATCCTCCAATCATTTTGAAGATTTCTAAGATAGGGCCTCTTTTAGCTCCTTGTGCTACATCTCTTGCAACTTCTCGTCAATTTACTCCGGGTATTTCTTATTCGGCCAAGGCTATTGCAAGCTTTGAAAAATATTACAAAACCAAGTCTCGATCAGATATTACTCATTCACAATGTTCTTAGGAAATGGAAGAGGCGTATAATAGATACAAAGATGCTCACTTTAATAGAACTTTTAATAAGTGGCAAAAAAAAAGAAAGAAGGAAAGATTAAAGATCCCAATCTTTATTTTCAGCGATTTCTTAAGCCATATCATCATAATCCTCCCTGTTTTCCACGTTCCAACTGAGACATATCTTTAGTCGTTGATCCCACCAAAATTTCACCAACAATCGACCGATTTACCACCATCACTATTCGGTTAAATTTAGGTGAATGTTGTGCATATTCTTTTCTTTTTAATTATTTTACTATCTACTATTTATTTATTTTTTTACTTTCTCCCTTCCTTTTCATAGTAACCAGAGAGTTCTTAGCATCTAAAAAGCTAGTCCCTTGCCACCTCCTCAAGCCAAGACATTTATACTAGATACTTCGGTTAATATTGTTCAACCTCCTACAGAAAGACTTCAAGTTTCTGATTCAGAAGAGACTATGAGTGACATTCATCAACTAAAAAACTAGACAGAAGGACAAACTCTAGAAGATGTAATAATATACCAACACGTGGAGTCCTTCAGTTTCCTTTTACACTCTATAACTTCATCACTCGCACCTAATCAGGATCAGGAAGTTGTGGAATCGGTCGTGCCAACAACCTCTTCTTCTAAAATTCTTGTATCTTCCATTTAGTCTTTTCCATCCCCAAAACCGACCGATCAAGTAAATCCTACCCCGATTGATGAACACATGGTGGGTCCTTTGAACGAAACAGACATATTAGAAGAGGAGACATCTTGACCAAATGAAGTCACTCCTGATCGAGTTGTACCTAAAGAAATTTCTAAGGTCGACGTCTCCACTTTTCTAGATGTAACGTCCCAAATTTTCGCTATTTTGAATTTAAAAAATCCTCAAAAACTTTTCACTAGAACTAGCTTATTTTGTAACTTACTTGCATTTAACACTCTATGTTAACCTATACATGGGTGTTAGTAGTAAAAAACCACACAAATTCAATTAATTAACGATAAGAAACTAACAACTATGCCCAATCACCAAAATTTTCGGCCTAACCTTGTGGCCTATTCATTTATGGCCCAAATCTAACTGACATGATACTAACTAATCATGATAATCATACTAAATAAATACCTACATAAAATGAAGATGACTAGGGGTTGGATCTTGATTAGCAAACTAAATTCATCCAATTACTCTATCAACCTAAGAACTAACAATTTAGGGTGATTAAGATCAAATTGTCATTTCCGCTAATTGTGAATAGGATACACAATGAACTTAGCTAATCCAAACCCAAATCGTCATGCACGAGAAATTTCGTTGCTAAACTTATTTGAGAAATGCTTGGATTAACCAAACAAGCTGTAGACCACTCGTTAATGGGTTGCTAAATGTAAAACTATAGAAAGACATTCACCTTGGTAGGCTTGATGTCCATCGTGGGATCTTGAGTCATAATCGTGACTTGAATAATTCAACTTCAACTCGCAAGATGAGTGCATAAGATGTGTAAATATCTTTAGAAATTGTCGAGAACTTAAGTTAATTGTGCACATCCAATCTTTACCAAAGTTATAGCTTTCAGATAATTAGATTATGACCAAATTTAGGGCACAAATCTAAGTTAATACCCTACACCTATCCTTATAGCCGCAGCTCCGATCGATGATCAGTGACCATCGAACTAACTTCTAATAATACATGTCAATCGGTGCATCCAAATGGGGGAACGAATGTATCCATACTTAGATCATCACTGGGGCCAACTATCCTATGACATAGATTAACATGTATACTCCATAGTGGACCATAATAGTTGGAAATAACCTCCATTAAGATTGTAATACCGAATACCTACCTGTTAGGGTCAAATGCAACCCATCTAACACTATAAATACCAACTTTTAAGGAGCTCTTCCCCTTCATACGAATTTTTCCTACCAAGATTTTTGGAAGAGTGGACTATTAAAGGCTAGCATTGCATGATCGATGATCTACATCAATGATTGAGCTTTTCTAATTTAATTAATATGGACCATCGATTTCCATAGTCTCGGTTGGCTTCGTGGTTTGTTAGGATCATCCAACAAAAGTGGGTAAGAGGGATGGAAAATCAAAGGATAGCCCCACATGATCACTTATCAAATCCTTCTAATATTATAATCATGGACCTTTAATTTTTATCCACTGGTTAGATAGTTAAGATCATCAGATTACTAGTTCAACATTCCCAGCATTGGTTGCCTGTGTTTCTCGACAATCATTTTGGTTAGAGGATTCTAACTACCCCCATTGAATTCAAGAAAATTGAAGTATAAGTTACTAGTAATGTTGTCAAATCACTGATTTGGATTGTCCATCATACTGGCCCCACATTTATTTTTTTGGCATTTTGGTTCCAATAAATTATGACTTCTTTTATTAAGTATCCTAACCATTTAGAATGTTTAAAAATTAACTAGATTGTGATTTAAAGTAGGCTGACCAAACTGTTAATGAAAAATTATATAAAAATAATAATAATTGGATAAAGTTTTGTCAAATCGAGAAGATGCCACTTTTCGATTCTACAAAATTGTAATTTGAAATTTTTTGCCATGACAAACATACAAAAAAAAACTCCTTTACTTACATAGGTACACTTTTTTCCCATTCCATTTGTGCAAGACATCCAAGCTGTGAAAAAAGATTGGACCCACCGTGAAGATCAGGACAACCTCGTCATCCAGTGAACCATACATGAATTTAGGTCAGATCCTCAGTTGTCCATTGTTTCGATGGTGTGGCACACCTGGTAAGTGGGTTGGCTTGATTTTCATGGCAACTGATGGTCATCATTATTGAAAATAATGGAACAGATGATTGCAAAAGTAATACTCTCAGACTCTTTTTTCTAACTGCGCCGGCCTTGGTCATGCATACGGTATAGCTCGTACATATTATCACATCAATTTAAAATACTAAGGAGTTGAAAGACTTAAAAACTCTTTAAAATTCATCTCCCTATTCATTATGGGATTAAACATCAACATTAAAAATGAAAAGGAAACTTTTGTCAATACATGTTTTCTTTTCTTCTTCTTTTTTAAAACACCTCAACAATCATGGGACACCTTTTTCACTATTTGGATGTTTGCACACAACATGTTGGTAAAAAGAAAAAATGTGCAACACTACAGGATTAAGTGAGGAAGTGTTGGGAAACTACACACCTTTTCCTTCTATGAGCAATTTGATAGGATTAACAATATAAAAAATTTAGTGGATGAAAATCACTTCTAATACAAACAAGCAAGTCATTAAACATGTAAGATGCGAAAGATACCAAGATTTTTATGTGGAAAACCCTCCAATGTGAAGGAAAATCCACAGGACTTAGTCTAGCACAAATCTACTATAATAAAAATAATGGAAGTACAATCATCAAGAGTCCTCTCTTAGATACCCAAACTACACCACCCAAAGGTGTATTATAAGAAACATAAAAGAAAAGAATTTCTCATTAACTAAGGATTATAGAATATCCACAACACAACCCTTGGAAAAGACAATTGAAGAAACCAACGTTGTGCCATAACCTCACGAACTTGGATGCGAAGATTTCGATGACAAAAACGTCATGTTCTTCCTCTTCTACAAAACTTATTCTCTCTTCTTCTTTCTCCTTTTTTCTCTAAGAAAAAAAAATCCCTTTTTGTGTTGCTCTAACTCATTCTACTTAAAAGACCAATTTTCTTTCATTTTACTATACTTTGCCAAAAGATCAAAATACCTCTGCACACATGTGGTAATAAAAGGCTACTTAAGTCTACACATGTTGGTCCCACCTCCACATGAGGAAGGACCCCCAACAGGAAGAATACTACCTTTAAAAAAAAAAAAATTATACAACCAACTTCTGCAATGCCGCCGCCACCACCTCAACTGACACCTGCCTCCCACACATGCCAATTTAGCACACCTATATACAAACGAAGTTGTTCATCAGGTATGCCACACTTTGCTTCCACAATTAGGCATATACGCTCATATAATGGACCATATACATATATTGAATGTGGACTTGACGTAGGGAGGGATGTTATGAGGTCGATCACCATCTTCCTCAGGGAATAACAACTCAGAATCCACAGAGCTCTCTGGACTCCTCACAGAGCTTCCTCAAATCCACGAGAAATAAAATTATAAATAAATTCCACTAAATTTAAAATAAATTGATTGATGATAATTTTATTTAAAAAAAAAAAAAAAAAAAAAAAAAAAGATATTACCTGAGCTCAAACCTAGGACGAGTTTTAGACTCAAACTACCTGAAAAGATGAGTTACTATAAATAGTAAACTTACTATTTATAGACGGTCAACATTCCTACTAGACTTCATGATTTTCGGCGAAAAAATAGTAAGTGTCCAATTTAGCCTAACCACATAGTTCTCCTAACTTTTCTACGCCCTTTCATGTTGGGCATAACTCTTGCAATTTAAATGATCAAAAGTTATATGCCAACTAAAACTTACTATTTATAGTAAAAATGAAAATAAAAGGGACTTTTGACCATCAATCTGATGGAATCTTGCAAATCCAGGTCAGTTGGCTAAAGTACCCCAAAATCATATATGACATGTCCAACAACTCAACCTGATTCGCGAGATATGATTGTTTTAAGGTTCTGACGGTTCGGATCATTTCTACATCCGATTGGGCTTTCTTTTGTCCATCTTTGCCATCAAAGTGTCTGTAACGAACTCTACACAGGACCACTCATCAATTTCTTTTATCCATCCACATTTGTACATATATGACCCATTTGATGATCTCAACAACCAGATTTTTGGGCCGAAGTACCTACTTTGTAAGGCTTGCCTCATGAGCGACTTACATCTCACACGTGTCCCTATTGGCATGCTTCAGTTTTAGCTAATATTGAACGCATAGGAGATGGGCCTTTTTACAGTTCCCACACTAATGTAGAGTGGGTCGCAGACCTATTCCTGGCCTAGATGGCGAAAAAAAAAAAGTCTGAATGAAGGTGGACATAATCCATCAGATTTGGGCTGAGTTTTATGTGGGGCATGATGTAATTGGGCCCCAAGCGCATTCGGATCAGAGAAATTCATTATGTATTAAGAAAAATTGTCATTCAAAGTGAAAACTATAAATCAACTATAACTTTGGATTTGTAATGAGATACAAGATGTAAGACCTATGAATTTCAACTGAAATTTTGTTCGAGGGCCAACCGACATTGTAAATGTGTCGCGTTGCTCCGTTTCATGAGAAAATGATTTCTTTATACTCAGGTCAATTGTAACTTTTTATTCTTAGAGTTTTAGTATTTGGTGTTTTATAAGGGCTTGCTTGTTATCATATCAGGATTCATCCTATGTAGTTAGATTAGAACTTTTAATTTTTTGTAAGTTTTAGTATTTTAGGAATGTTTCGATTTATTTACATTAGAACTCTTAATTAGTGACAAAGGGATGAACATGATGAGGTCGATCACCATCTTTCTCAGGGGAGATAACTACTTCGAATCCATGAAGCTTCTCTGGACTCCTCACAGAGACTTCTTGAATCCGCGAGGAAAAATAGAAACTAGAAATAATTCTAGAAAGTCGAAATAAATTTGTTGAATATTGATAAATGAAATAAATGAGTCTACAACCCTTTAAATAGGGATACCAAGACTTGAAATAAGTTTAGGAATTAAACCATAATTAAAACTCCCTCAAATTCGTAACTTACTATAAATAGTAAATTTTCTATTTATAGTAAGTTTCCTATGTGGCTTAACCACCCTATTCTCTTAATTTTTCTAAACACATTTCATGTTGTGTGCAACTCCTAAAGCCCAACGAATAAAGAGTTATAATCAAGCTAAAACTTACTATTTATAGTAAAAATGGAATTAAACATGGAATTCGACTGTCGATATAATGGAATCTCGCAAATTTGGTTGCCTAAAGTAGCTCGTCCTACCCCAAAATCATATATGATACATTGAGTAACTCATTCCAGTTTGCGAGATATACCTGTTTTAAAGTTCTGACGGTTTTGATGACTTCAACCTCCGATCGGGCCTTCTCTTATCCATCTTGGACATGAAAGTGTCCACCGCATGCTCTATATTAATTAGAATTTTACTTTATTATTTAAAACTTTGCAATTTTGTTTAACCAACCGATTTCAATTAAGTATTGTTTAATCTTCTCAACTCTTGTGAGTGAATTCGAAATAGCCATTATACTTTGTGGATTCAAGGTTTTATTTATTTGAGGAAGACATGCACACTCTTCCCTTCGTGACACATGCTAATCAAGAATCTCTACCAATGACACGTGAGTCAATCCACCCCACAAATGCCTCCCTGCACACATGCATTTTGGACATGGCCACCGTTGGTTCCCCTTGTCTCACATTTGGTGGGTGGGCCCCACATGACTTGCATGGCAAGGCTCCTGTAGAGAGAACTATACCACCTTTCCTTCCGAGGGAATTTATTTTATAATCTGGCTGCGGCAACACTTGATACACAGGCAGCACAGAGATAGTCCATGTGCCACACATTAACAAATATTAAACCGACTAAATTGTGGAATTTATTTTCGCCAAATTACTTTCTAAAAAATAAGATTGTTTTGAACCATCCTAACCTCTGATTGGCAGACACTTGTTTGAAATAAGGCCATTATATATTTTCATCTTAACCGCCCAGTATATATCCAACAATCTAATAGTCAGATCACCCAATGGTGGTGAGATTTGATGGATGGGGTGAAATGATGCGGTGAGATTAGATTGACGGAGCCATACATTGTCAGAGATTGGCCGAGTAACATACTCAGCTACTAAACTTTAAAAAAGATCGGGCCGATTTCTTACAGAATACTACCCCACCTAACAGGGCAGGTGGTGAACTCCTCGCCAACCAATCTGCGTCCCAAATAATAGTGCTATTTTGTTCATGATGCATCTAAACTAGTGTCCATAAGTTGGATGGTTAGTTTGAACTAATGGTATGCCACGTAAGCAATTTCTCAATGACTACCGACTACCTGCGTATCATCTATCAAAATCTGCCAGAGTATTAAGAGCTCCTTTTTATCCTTATAGGTAAATTGCATGGATCCACCTTATCTCGTTGATGAAGAGAGGGTCATGGACGGTTTCATGATCAAGATGGATCAGAAAAGGCTAGGTCGACGACAGAAGTGATCCAGACGGTCAGACCTTAAATTGGGTGTATCTTGCAATCCGGAATCGGATGCAAAATATATGATTTTGGGGTAGAACGAGCTACTTTAGCCACCCAACCCGGGTTGCGCAAGTCCGATTAGTGAAATAATACTAAATCAATAGTCGTTTCTCTATTTTAATTCCGTTTTTACTATAAATAGTAAGTTTTAGTTTGATTATAATTCTTCATCCTTGGGTTTTAGGAGTTGCGGCCAACATGAAAAGTGCTTAAAATAATTACAAGAACAGCTTGGTGAAGAGCCAAATAGGACATCTACTAGTTTTGGCCAAAAGCCTTGCGCACTGGTAGACATCACGACCATCTATAAATAATAAGTTTACTATTTATAGTAAGTTGCGAAATCTAGGAGTTTTAGTTATAGTTTGATTCTAATTTCTCTCTCCTTTCTTGTTATCCCTATTTAAAGGGGAACTCATTTATTTTCATTCATCCATTAAATTATATATGAATTTTATAAAATTTATTTCTATTTTTCTTACTTTCTTTCTGGTGGATTTGGAAGTACATGTACCGTGGATTCAGAATAGTTATCCCCTTGAGTAAGATGGTGCTCAACCTCACGTCCTTCCCTGTGACACTTTATGACAGAGATAATATGAAGTAAGAAAGAAAGAAATAAGAAAAAGAGTGGCCCACTTTCTTACAATTTCGTCCATTGATCAAATCGATCCTATGTCCAATTACCTTCCACCCATCAAAAAGTCAAGGATGCTTTTCCATCCAGTAGTAGTTTGATTGTGGATCATCAGATCACTGCATCATTCACCACCACTTTGATATTCAAACTGTTCTTGTCCCTCTTACACGCAAGTTGAGATGCTTTCGCTACATAATTCGGGCCCGCAATTACTATCATGCATCGACTTTAGCGGAAGAAAATGAAGAAAGTTTGGTGGCTCAAAATCCAGCTTGTATCATCTTTTGGTGAGCAAAACCAACACGCGAAATTGTCGTTTGCTTGTTTTTCTAGATATGAAGATGAATCTATCTTATTATCCATCAATTTCCTTGAGAATGATGTCTTCCTGTTATCAAATAGGACCTTTGCTTAGTTGAATTGAATTGCAATTATTGAATTGAATGACTAAATAGAAGTGGGGTCCATCTAGTTTACAATGAATCCACCCATGATTATAATTGCATGCATTGAAATTGGACTTGACTTGACACACATGGATTAATTAGTATGGTGCCCCAGACCACAACACCATACCATTCCTATATATATTCATATAGGAATGCTCGCCTATGCACCTTCTTGTGTGAGCACCCACGTGCACCTCTGCACACATGTCATGAACAAAGGAGATACGAATGGACCACGTGATGCGGCACCCTTTGAAACTCGAATTTCCCAAATTTCAGCCTGATCCAAAACTCTAGTAGGCCATAGTAAAGAGAAATGCATATCAAGGGATGAAACTATTTCCTTTTGCCATATATGTGTGTGTACACGTGTGTGAATTCTTAGGTGCATGAAATTGAGTGGAGACGTTCAACCTTCAAATCCAATAGTGTCTATGGTAACCAGAAGGAATAATGACTTTGGTGACTAAGATTAAAAAATTAGACCGTTTGAGCTTTCCCTTTCTCTTTTCAAAGGAGTAATTTTCTCTCCTATAGGTTTTAGAAAAGAATCCCATGTTGTTGGAATGAAAAAAGGAATAAACTTATATTGCAAGAAACAAAGTGGGAGAGAATTATGTGAAAAGAAAAGAGAATGTGCTCTTGCCAGAAACGAAGTGGGAGAGAATTATATGAAAAGGAAAGAGAATGTTCTCGATATGATCATGCGGGTCCGACGCACTCAAAAGTCACATAAGTGTGAGTCATGGTGGCCCACCTCCACCGTATATTACAACACTAGCTAGGTTGAAATTCACTGGCGATTTGGTTTTTGAATTGCTAAAATTTTGCATTATTAAAGAACATGAGAAGGATTTTTACAGAGCATAAAGGATAATTAGGTAATTAAATGCGAAGCCATAGAGCATGATAGTTTATACGTAGGAACTAAAAATTATAAATTTGGTACATAAATAACTTAAACCGAATGTTCTATGTGATGGTCCATAATTTAGATGGTACTTAAATTGTAAAATTACGTAGACTTTGAGGAGTTTCAACACGAGGTCTTGGGTTTGAAATCCATCAGTGGTGAAATCCCACTACGGCGTGTGTGGGTGTGTAGTGGGTGTGTGTGAAAAAAAAAAAAAACCATAAATAGTGAAAATAAAAATAGTTAATAATCTAAATTCAATAAATAAATGCTTATTAATCAGGTATTAGGATAGCAATAATTTAACTAAAGTAGTTATAAACACTGATGAATTAATTGAGTAAATGTTTACTCTGTACAACATTAGGATACCTGAGTATCAACCATCACATCCATGGTAGTATAAAATGGCATTTTGAGACTGATCCTTCTCATTTTTCACAAACCACTTGTTCTTTCCACATGCGTTACATGATGCCATGTGTTTGTGTCGTCGATGTCATGATCAGTCTAAAACATCAATGTCCCCTTAAAGAGTTAACACTGCTACACCGACTTGGGTGCCTTGATGGTTGGACTTGTGCTAATGGAGCACTATGTGGAACCAACGTGCACCGGATTGATCCTTTCTATAAGGTACCCCACTGTATTTTCTCCATAGATCCTAAAAATCAATTAATTCAAAATTTAAGTAGGTCCTACGAAGGGATCTTTAAAATCAATTAATTCAGAATTTAAGTGGGTCCTACGAAGGTGGCAATGGTCCTATAACGGCCAAATGGTCCCCTCCTGTAAATAAATAAATAAATAATTTAAATTTTTCTTAAAAAAAATGAAGAATAAAAAGAAAGAAAATGCTAAATGGCATTTTCATCTATTGAACTCATCTTTCATCTTGTGTGGGAGGCACTAAATCATCTTGTAGCAAATCCAAGCTGTCCACATGAAAGAAAATTTAATTTCATGTCATTTGTCCAAGTTTAAAGGCAAGAATCATCATAAATGGAACGTACTAAAAAAAATAATTCAAAATTAACTCACAACATTAATACAATTATGGAACACAAACCGTTCCAATTTTATTTTTTAAATAACTCTATTATGTGCTTACAGTTGTCCGATTAAGTGAACAAAATAGATCGATTGAGGATAGTCCCAATTGTTAATTTAGTGGGGCCACAGTGCCATCCTTACTAGGGACGAATGGCATAGAGGTATTTTCATCCACATATATATATATATATATATATATATATATATATAGAGAGAGAGAGAGAGAGAGAGAGAGAGAGAGAGAGAGAGAGAGAGAGAGAGAGAGAACTCTATACGCAAAAGGGAATGATATTTTCAGCTGTGTAGCAAGTGCTGAAGACTAACCCCTCGAATTAATTCGAGATCGGAGCCGTTCATCTCACTACTCCACCGTGAATATCTCTTTGTTCAAAAATCTGACCTATACACGTATAGGATACTTGTGAAAAATGGACGGCTAGAAAATGGATAACCAAAGGATCATATTCAATGCAGATGGGTGATAGGCTAGGACAACTTGAGGGAGCATCTTATGACATCCTCCATTAGACAGACCCAATTCAAATCCGAGCTGGAAGGATGGTTTATCTGCACCATCCATCCGGGGTCCATTTTAGGTGATCGCCTGTTCACAAGCCACAACCATCTTCCGAAAGGAATTACATAGGTTCCTGACCCAGCAACGCCAATGTTGCACTCATGCGCATGCTACATGAATTGGGCCGATAGTTTGGTGATCCAAACCGTTGGTTAGATGGGCCTTACTCTGAACGTGAATTTCCTGCGAAGTTCCTGTGTTGTAAACCTTGGTGGAGCCCACCATAATGTTTGTGAAAATTCCACCTTGTTCATCTGTTTTTTCCTATCATATTAGAACATAAGCCCAAAAATAACATGAAGATTGAATGTCCGTAGTTAAAATATTCATGGGACCACAGAAGTTTTGAATCATACTAATATTTTTGTTTTCAGTACTTCTCACAGTAGGAATCTCTCTACCCACCTTTTCTTTTAGGGCCCGTTTGGCCGGATGGATTGGAAGGGATTGAATGGTATTAAGGTGGATGGCGTGGATTTCTAGGTAATGATTTGTTGTCAGTGGATTGTCTTGGGATCCATGGGATTGGATGTATCCCTGTATTGCTAAACCCAGTCCGTTTGGCACGCCCGGCCAATCCGGGGATTCAACCTTCCCATCCATTCCAATCCCACCAACCAAACACGTCCCAGGCAAATTTCAACGGATTAGGGTGGATTGGATAGGATTTAAGGGTAATAATGGTGTTGTCAGTGGATTGCCTGAAGATCCATGGAATTGGGATCATATCACCGACCGTGTTTGGCAGGCCCGGCCATTCCCGGGATTTAACTTCCAATCCCTTCCATTACCATCCAATCCCTTCCAATCCGACCGGCCAAACGGGCCCTTAGTGCGGCCCACTTTTTTTTTTTTTAACACACGCACACAAACCGTCACACACTCACGCGGGAGTGGGACTTCACCACCTATAGATACTCCGAACCCTTGACCAGGTGTTGAAACTCCTAAGAGTCTACCACCGGAGCAAGAGCAAGGACCCTAGTGCGGCCCACTTGTGTCTTGTATTCGGCTCATTTTTTGTCTCAAGTCCTATATGTAATGATCTCACAAAACGATGGACGGATTAGATTTCTCACAAACATTGAGGTGGCCCCACCTAGGTTTTCAGCGCAGTCCTTACTCCGGCGTGGAAATATACAAATTTCCAAGAATTTGTTCATAAGGAGAGAGAGATCGTAGATGGAAAGCATAAGAACGGTCGAAAGAAAAAGTAATTGAATGGTTTGATCCACTGCTTGGGAAGAGGTCTCGTTCATCGCCGATCGGCAGCTATTCCTATAATATCAACGGTCTGGATCGATGAAGCATGGAAAGCTGCATCTGGACGGTGTCGACCATCATCTCTCGCTTTCCGAATGAAAGGTTTACAGCTGTCCTAACCCTGCTTGCGCAGAACTGCCGCATCATTGGAAACGGATTGGCTACTCCCCTGCCACCAGCCAATGGCTGGTGGTCGGTGCTCTGTGGGACCCACGATGATGTATGTGTTTCATCCATGCCGTCCATCTATTTTTTTCAGATCATTTTATGTATAAAACCAAAAATTAGGTATATTCCAATCTCAAGTGGACCACATCACAGGAAACAGTGTTGAATGAGCGTTCATTATTAAAAAACTCTTGGGGGCCATAAAAGTTTTGGATCAAGCTTCATTTTTGTCTTTTCCCTTCATCTGGGCCTGTACGACCTAATCAACAGATTGGATGTAAAATAAACAGTACAGCAGGCCTTAGGATAATTTTAATGGTGGATATCCAATCACTATTGTTTTCCTGTGGTGTGGTCCACCTGACATTTATATACCTATGGTTTCTAAATTAAAAATCTGAAATGATATGTAAAAATGGATGAACGGAATGGATGAAACAAATACATCATGGTGGGCCCACAGAGCACCGACCATCAGCCACGGAGCTGGTGGCAGGGGAGTAGCCAATCCGTTTCCCGCATCATTAACTACGCTAAGTGAACTCGCGCGAGTGCAGTTTACTGGTACCTACCGCTCTAACGTACCCACGTTGGAAATGCATGCCAGAAACAATCCGGTGATACAGTGGGCCCCACATTCTGGATAGCTGCTTCCAAAATTTAGACCGACATGCACGAAATTTGGGCCAGAAAGTACAAAAGAATTGAACGGTTAACCAATGATACATATTCAGGAGTTATATATTTCTTTTCAGTTAAAAATCTAACATCGATTTCAAAAATCTATACGAAGAGTACCTCCAAATGAACGGCTTGGATCTTGAAAATGTCTATAAGATTAGCATTTTCGAGCCGCGAGTATATGGAAAGTACACTCGCTCGAGTGCTCTTTGGAATTAATAATTCAGAAATTAATTTTAAAAAAAAAAAAAAAAAAACCATCCGCAGCAGAACGTGGTCTGGAACTGTCGGTAATAACATAAAAACGTGGGTGCGATCCCTGTCATGAACACGTGGCGGTCAAGTGGATCTCACGTGCATCCCGTTTCCTAAAAGCTTCAGGCGCAGCTCCCGCTCGCTTGTCGGTCAGCACAGAAAAGAAAACGAGAAAATGACCACTGTAGACAAAACCTTTTACCCAGCGGTTTCTATCAAAGAATACAAACTTTAGTTACCAATCTAGACTAGCACGTGCGGACAGCGACTTTGAGGACGAAACTACCCCTCCTTTTCGCTGCGAAGACGAGCGCTGACGCTCCTCGAACTGAGAGTTGTACGAACGGCTTAAAAGAGATCAAAGTTACATGGCCCCACAGCTATATATTTATTATATCCACAACGTTCATCCATATTTCAAGATCATTTCGGAGCATTATCCAAAAAAAAAATTCATATCCAAAGATCAACTGGACCACACCACAAAGAGCAGCGGGGAAA
This sequence comes from Magnolia changhungtana, assembly GCA_030180095.1. Classification (NCBI taxonomy): domain Eukaryota; kingdom Viridiplantae; phylum Streptophyta; class Magnoliopsida; order Magnoliales; family Magnoliaceae; genus Magnolia; species Magnolia changhungtana. Next base: position 282,643 of record JASAUF010000462.1, on the reverse strand, counting down.
TTGATTTTCACCGTTAAAAATTTTGTAGGGTCCACCATAACATTTATTTTCCATCCAATCTATCCATAAGGTCACAAAGGCCAGGATGAAGAGGTAAAACAAGTTTCATAATGATCCAAAACTTCTATGACCCCTAAAAGGGTTTCAATGGTAGACGTTCAATCATCCACAGCCTTTAACAGTGTGGTCCACTTGATAGCTAGATCTGTCTTATTTTTCGTCTCAAACCTTAATACGAGTTCGCCAAAAATATGGACGGTTTGGATATAACACAGACCTCATGGTGGGGCCCACAAAAACAATGAAAATTTCAAAAAAAAAAAAAAACAGAATGCGATGAATCGCGGATTCCGCGATTCCACCGCAACTCGCTGTATGATTTGGGGATGGATCGCGGAATCCGCGATTGATCCCCAATTCAAACAAAAGGCTATGGCTACGGATTATAACCATAGCTATAGCCGTATCCTGTGTACTTTTCTTTCTTTCTTCTGTTTTTTTTTTGTTTTTTTTTTTTTTTTTTTTTTTTTTACATGTAGAATTTTATTCTACTTACATTTTTCTCTAACACAAATTTATATAAATATGTATATATAAGCATATAAAAAAAATTTCTCTCCTTTTTTCATTTATTTCTTTATTTATATAACAAGAATATCTTCTAAACCAAAATTAGTTACTTCACGTACCATATATGATTTTAGGGCTGAAAGTTGGGTGGGTTCAACCCGACCAACATGTGACCCACCCGACTTTGAAAATTGAGCGGGCCAAACTGAAAATTGAGGGGGATAAATTGGAAATTGAGCGGGACAAACTGGAAATTGAGTGGGCCAAACTAAAAATTATGCCCACGGTTTCCCGTGGTATGATCCACTTGATATTTCGATATGCTTCAATTTAGGGCACAACCCCTTAAATTAGATAGAAAAACGGTTGAACGGCGTGAATATACTACATGAAACGGATTGGCTACTCCCCTTGCCACCAGCCAATGGCTGATGTTCAGTGCTCTGTGGGCCTCATCAGATTCCATTGAACTTAAGTGGGGAGTTCCACACATCCAAACAACCCTTAAGGCACTTCATCAAAACTAACTAACGGATTGGGTACTCCCCTCCTTTCACGGAAACTGAGCGAGGCAAGCTAGAAAATGAGCGAGGCAACGTAGAAAATGAGCGAGGGAACCTACGATTTGAGCTAGGCAACCTAGGAATTGAGAGAGGGAAGCTAGAAATTGAGCGAGGGAAGCTAGAAATTGAGCGAGGCAACGTAGGGATTCAGCGAGGGAAGCTAGAAATTAAGCGAGGGAAGCTAGAAATTGAGCGAGGCAACGTAGGAATTGAGCGAGGGAAGCTAGAAATTGAGCGAGCCAACGTAGGAATTGAGCGAGGGAAGCTAAAAATTGAGCGAGCCAATGTAGGAATTGAGCGAGGGAAGCTAGAAATTGAGCGAGGCAACGTAGGAATTGAGCGAGGGAAGCTAGAAATTGAGCGAGGGAAGCTAGAAATTGAGCGATGCAATGTAGAAATTGAGCGAGGGAAGCTAGAAATTGAGCGAGAGAAGCTAGAAATTGAGCAAGAGAAGCTAGAAATTGAGCGAGGCAACGTAGGAATTGAGCGAGGGAAGCTAGAAATTGAGCGAGGCAACGTATGAATTGAGGAGGAAGCTGAGAAATTGAGCGAGGCAACGTAGGAATTGAGCGAGGAAGCTAGAAATTGAGCGAGGCAACGTAGGAATTGGAGTTGAGCGAAGCTGAAATTGAGCGAGAGAAGCTAGAAATTGAGCGAGGCAACGTAGAATTGCGGTGAGCCAAAATTGAGCGAGGCAAGCTAGAAATCGTGCGAGGCAACGTAGGAATTGAGCGAGGAAGCTAGAAATGAGCGAGGAAGCCAGAAATTGAGCGAACGTAGGAATTGAGCGAGTGAGCTAGAAATTGAGCGAGGCAACGTATGAATTGAGTGAGGGAAGCTAGAAATTGAGCGAGTGAAGGTAGAAATTGAGCGAGGCAACGTAAGAATTGAGCGAGGGAAGCTAGAAATTGAGCGAGAAAACGTAGGAATTGAGCGTGGGAAGCTAGAAATTGAGTGAGGGAAGCTAGAAATTGAGCGAGGTAACGTAGGAATTGAGGGAGGGAAGCTAGAAATTGAGCGAGGCAACGTAGGAATTGAGCGAGGGAAGCTAGAAATTGAGCGAGGGAAGCTAGAAATTGAGCAAGGCTACGTAGGAATTGAGCGAGGGAAGCTAGAAATTGAGCGAGGGAAGCTAGAAATTGCGCGAGGCAACGTAGGAATTGAGCGAGGCAACCACGAATTTATAGGTTCCTTCGCTCAATTCCTATGTTAGCTCGCTCCAATTTCTATGTTGCCTCACTCAATTCCTAGGTTGCCTCGCTCAATTCCTAGGTTCTCTTGCTCAATTTCTAGCTTCCCTCACTCAATTCCTAGGATTCCTCGCTGAATTTCTACACTGCCTAGCTCAATTCGTAAGTTCCCTCGCTCAATTCCTAGGTTCCCTCGCTCAATTTCTAAGTTGCCTCGTTCAAATCCTAGGTTGTCTCGCTCAATTTTTAGGTTCCGTCTCTCAATTCGTAGCTTCCCTCGCACAAATTCTAGGTTGTCTCGCTGAATTTTTAGGTTCCCTCACTAAATTTCTACGTTGCCTCGCTCAATTTCTAGGTTCTCTCGCTTAAATCCCTATGTTGCCTCGCTCAATTTCTAACTTCCCTCGCTCAATTCCTACGTTGCCTCGCTCAATTTCTAGCTTCCCTCGCTCAATTCCTACGTTGCCTCGCTCAATTTCTAGCTTCCCTCGCTCAATTCCTACGTTGCCTGGCTCAATTTCTAGCTTCTCTCGCTCAATTTCTAGCTTCCCTCGTCAATTTCTAGGTTCCCTCGTTCAATTTCTAAATTCCCTCGCTCAATTTCTAGGTTGCCCCGCTCAATTTCTACCTTCCCTCGCTCAATTTTGAGCTTCCCTCGCTCAATTTCTACCTTCCCTCGCTCAATTTCGAGCTTCCCTCGCTCAATTTCTAGGTTGCCTCGCTCAATTTCTACCTTCCCTCGCTCAATTTCTACCTTCCCTCGCTCAACTCCTAGGTTGCCTCACTCAATTTCTAGCTTCCCTCGCTCAATTTCGAGCTTCCCTCGCTCAATTTCTACCTTCCCTCGCTCAATTTCTAGATTGCCTCGCTCAATTTCTAGCTTCCCTCGCTCAATTTCTACCTTCCCTCGCTCAATTTCTACCTTCCCTCGCTCAATTTCTACCTTCCCTCGCTCAACTCCTAGGTTGCCTCGCTCAATTTCTAGCTTCCCTCGCTCAATTTCGAGCTTCCCTTGCTCAATTTCTACCTTCCCTCGCTCAATTTCTAGATTGCCTCGCTCAATTTCTAGTTTCCCTCGCTCAATTTCTACCTTCCCTCGCTCAATTCCTACTTTCCCTCGCTCAATTTCTAGGTTGCCTCGTTCAAATTCTAGCTTCCCTCGCTCAATTTCTACTTTCCCTCGCTCAACTCCTAGGTTGCCTCGCTCAATTTCTAGCTTCCCTCGCTCAATTTCGAGCTTCCCTTGCTCAATTTCTACCTTCCCTCGCTCAATTTCTAGATTGCCTTGCTCAATTTCTAGTTTCCTCGCTCAATTCGATTTCTACCTTCCTCGCTCAATTCCTACTTTCCTCGCTCAATTTCTAGGTTCCCTCGCTCAATTTCTACCTTCCCTCGCTCAATTTCTACCTTCCCTCGCTCAATTTCTAGGTTGCCTCGCTCAATTTCTAGCTTCCCTCGCTCAATTTCGAGCTTCCCTCGCTCAATTTCTACCTTCCCTCGCTCAATTTCTAGCTTCCCTCGCTCAATTTCTAGGTTCCCTCGCTCAATTTCTACCTTCCCTCGCTCAATTTCTAGGTTCCCTCGCTCAATTTCTACCTTCCCTCGCTCAATTTCTAGGTTCCCTCGCTCAATTTCTAGCTTCCCTCGCTCAATTTCTACATTCCCTCGCTCAATTTCTACCTTCCCTCGCTCAATTCCTACGTTGCCTCGCTCAATTTCTACCTTCCCTCGCTCAATTTCTAGCTTCCCTTGCTCAATTTCGAGCTTGCCTCACTCAATTTCTACCTTCCCTCGCTCAATTTCTAGGTTGCCTCGCTTAATTTCTACCTTCCCTTGCTCAATTTCTAGCTTCCCTCGCTCAATTTCTAGGTTGCCTCGCTCAATTTCTACCTTCCCTCGCTCAATTTCTAGGTTGCCTCGCTCAATTTCTACCTTCCCTTGCTCAATTTCTAGGTTCCCTCGCTCAATTCCTACCTTCCCTCGCTCAATTTCTACCTTCCCTCGCTCAATTTCTAGGTTCCCTCGCTCAATTCCTAGTTTCCCTCGCTGAATTTCCACGCATTTCACGTTCAATTCGCTTCACTTCACGGTCATTTTCATGCATTTCATGGTCAATTCCGACGATTTTGTTTAGATTCACGGTCATTTCCCTTCACTTCACAGTCATTTCCATGCATTTCATGGTCATTTCGCTTCATTTCACGATCATTTCAAGCGATTCCGTTTAGATTCACGGTCATTTTAATGCACTTCACGGTCATTTCCATGCATTTGACGGTCAATCCCGACGATTCCGTTTCTAAGTTTTATCGGGTTGGTGTTTGTATGGCTCAACCCCGAAGACCAAACCCGATACATCTTGCCCAAGCCCAACCCAATGTCAGGTGGGTCACAAGTTGGTCAGGTTGAACCCGCCCAACTTTCAAATTAAAATCATATATATTACGTCAAGTAACTAATTTTGGTTTAGAAGATATTCTTGTTATATGAATAAAGAAAAAAATGAACAAAGGAGAGATTTTTTTTTTTTGTATGTTTATATATACATATTTATATAAATATGTTTTAGAGAAAAATGTAGGTAAAATAAAATTCTAAATGTAAAAAAAAAATTAAAAAAAAAAAAAATTTAATTAAAAATTTAAAAATTAAAAAGAAAAGTACATGGGATACGGCTATAGCTATGGTTATAATCCGTAGCCATTGCCTTTTGTTTGAAACGGGGATCAATCGTGGATTCCGCGATTCATCCCCAAATCAGTTGCGGTGGAATCGCAAAGTCTGTGATTCATCCCCAAATTCTGTTTTTTTGTTTTTTTTTTTGTGAAATTTTCGTTGCTTCTGTGGGCCACACCATGAGGTCTGTGTTATATCCAAACCGTCCATCTATTTGACGACCTCATATTAAGCCTTGAGACGAAAAATAAGACAGATCTACCTATCAAGTGGACCACATTGTAAAAGACAGTGGGGAATTGAATGTCTACCATTGAAACCCTTTTAGGGTTACAGAAGTTTTGGATCATTATGAAATTTGTTTTTCCTCTTCATCCAGGCCTCTGTGACCTTATGAATAGATTGGATGGAAAATAAGTGTTATGGTGGGCCCTACAAAATTTTTAATGGTGAAAATCAATTTCTCCGTTGCTCTTTGTGGTGTGGTCCGGTTGATCTTTGGATATGATTTTGTAGGGTCCACCATAACATTTATTTTCCATCCAATCTATTTTCCAGAATACAAACTTTAGTTACCAATCTAGACTAGCACGTGCGGACAACGACTTTGAGGACGAAACTACCCCTCCTTTTCATCTGAAGACGAGGCTGACGCTACTCCAACTGAGAGTTGTACGAACGGCTTAAAAGAGATCAAAGTTACATGGCCCCACAGCTATATATTTATTATATCCACAACGTTCATCCATATTTCGATATCATTATGGACCATGGTTGATTATTTCCATTTCCAACTACAGAGGGCACAACTACGAATGGAGATTTCCTCATTCCGTTTAAGACAGGTGGTTTTCTATCTAAAACGCCTAGAATTTGAGCGAGGATTTGAGCGAGGAAACCTAGGATTTGATCGAGGCAACCTAGGATTTGAGCGAAAGAAGTTAGAAATTAAGCGAGGGAAGCTAGAATTTGAGCGAGGGAACCTAGAAATTCAGCGAGGCAACCTAAGATTTGAGCGAGGGAAGCTACAAATTGTGCAAGGGAGCCTATAAATTGAGCAAGGCAATGTAGGATTTGAGCGAGGCAACATAGGAAATGAGCGAAGGAACCTAAGAAATGAGCGAGGCAACGTAGAAATTCAGCGAGGAATCCTAGGAATTGAGCGAGGGAAGCTAGAAATTAGGCGAGGGAACCTAGAAATTCAGCGAGGGAAGGTAGGAATTGAGCGAGGGAAGGTAGGAATTGAGCGAGTGAAGCTAGAAATTGAGCCAGGGAAGGTAGGAATTGAGCGAGGGAACCTAGAAATTGAGCGAGGGAAGGTAGGAATTGAGCGAGGAACCTGAAATTGAGCGAGCGAGCCAGCCAGAATTAAGCGAGGCAACGTAGAGGAATTGAGCGAGGAAGCTGAAATGAGCGAGGAAAGTAGAAATTGAGTGAGGAAGGTAGAAATTGAGCGAGTGAAGGTGAAATTGAGCGAGGAAGGTAAAAATTGAGCGAGGAACCTAGAAATTGAGCGAGGAAGGTAGAAATTGAGCGAGGAAGGTAGGAATTGAGCGAGGAACCCAGAAATTGAGCGGGGAAGGTAGGAATTGAGCGAGGTAGAAGGTAGAAGTGAGAGGAAGGTAGGAATTGAGCGAAACCCAGAAATGAGCGAGGGAAGGTAGGAATTGAGCGAGGTCGCTCAATTTCTAGGTTCCCTCGCTCAATTCCTACCTTTCCTCGCTCAATTTCTAGGTTCCCTCGCTCAATTCCTACCTTCCCTCGCTCAATTTCTAGGTTCCCTCGCTCAATTCCTACGTTGCCTCGCTCAATTTCTACCTTCCCTCGCTCAATTCCTACCTTCCCTCGCTCAATTTCTAGCTTCCCTCGCTCAATTCCTACGTTGCCTCGCTCAATTTCTAGCTTCCCTCGCTCAATTTCATTGCTCAATCCTACGTTGCCTCGCTCAATTTCTAGCTTCCATCGCTCAATTCCTACGTTGCCTCAATTTCTAGCTTCCCTCGCTCAATTCCTACGTTCCCTCGCTCAATTTCTAGCTTTACTCGCTCAATTCCTACGTTGCCTCGCTCAATTTCTAGCTTCCCTCGCTCAATTTCTAGCTTCCCTCGCTCAATTCCTACGTTGCCTCGCTCAATTTCTACGTTGGCTCGCTCAATTTCTAGCTTCCCTCGCTCAATTCCTACGTTGCTTCGCTAAATTTCTAGCTTCCTTCGCTCAATTCTTACGTTGCCTCGCTCAATTTCTATCTTTCCTCACTCAATTTCTAGCTTCCCTCGCTCAATTCCTACGTTGCCTCGCTCAATTTCTAGCTTCCCTCGCTCAATTCCGACGTTGCCTCACTCAATTTCTAGGTTCCCTCTCTCAATTTCTAGGTTCCCTCGCTCAATTCCTACGTTGCCTCACTCAATTTCTAGCTTCCCTCGCTCAATTTCTAGCTTCCCTCGCTCAATTCCTAAGTTGCCTAGCTCAAATCGTAGGTTCCCTCGCTCATTTTCTACGTTGCCTCGCTCAATTTCTAGCTTACCTCGCTCAATTTCTAGATTCCCTCGCTGAACTCCTACCTTGCCTCTCTCAATTTCTAGGTTCCGTCGCTCAATTCCTACCTTGCCTTACTCAATTTTCAATTTGCCTACTCAATTTCATATTTGTCCCGCTTAATTTTTAGTTTGACCGCGAGGTGACTGAAATTGACAGCGAAGTGAATGAAATGTATTTTCAACCATCGACCTGATGGAATCTTGAAAAATAACTAGGTTGGTTGGCTAAAGTAGCTTCTCTTACCCCAAAATCATGTGGTACGTCAAGTAACTAATTTTGGTTTAGAAGATATTCTTGTTAAATGATTAAAGAAATAAATGAAAAAAAAGAGGGAAAATTTTTTTATATGCTTATATATACATATTTATATAAATATGTATTAAAGAAAATTGTAGGTAGAATAAATTTCTCCATGTAAAAAATAAAAATAAATAAATAAATAAATAAAAAATTTCATAGACTGGCACAGACTATAGCTATGGCTACGGTTATAATCCGTAGCTAAAGGTAAAACACCTTTTTTGATATATCGACTGGCTGTTATTATATCGACGGTTTTTTTTTTTTTTTTTTTGCTGTTGTAATCCCACCGCTTTTTGTGGGTCCTATTATGAGGTATGTGTTATATCCAAACCGTCCATCTATTTGGCGAGCTCATATTCAGGCTTGAGACTAAAAATAAGATAGATCTAACTATCAAGTAGACCACACTGTAAAAGGCAATGGGGAATTGAACGTCTACCATTGAAATCCTTTTAGGGGTTATAGAAGTTTTGGATCATTATGAAATTTGTTTTTCTTCTTCATCCATGTCTTTGTGACCTATGAATGAACTTAGACGGGAGGATTTCTCACGAACATCACAGTGGGCCCCCAAAAAGTTTTTAATGGTCGACTCTCATTCAACACTGTTTCCCGTAATGTGGTACACTTGAGATTTGCATATACCTCATTTTTGGTCGTATGCCATAAAATGATATGGAAAAATATATGGACGGCATGGATGAATAGCATACATCATGGTGGGGCCCACAGACCACCGACCATCCACCATTGGCTGGTGGCAGGGGGAGTACCCAATCCGTTTCCGTGAAAGGAGGGGTAGTTTCGTCCTCAATGTCGCTGTCCGCACGTGATAGTCTAGATTGGTAACTAAAGTTTGTATTCTTAGATAGAAATCGCTGGGTAAAAGGTTTTGTCTACAGTGGTCATTTTCTCAAAAGAAAACAGGTAAAATTGATTGGATCCAGTGCAACGGGCCACATGTGCCAACCTTCCACACGCCTGGAATATCTGAGCCATTCATCAGGTCAGCAATGGATAACATGACCTCACACCTAATTTGTACTAATCCGCTCATCATGTGGTCCGCTCGCATCTTACAACCCTCCACAAAACGGGAAGTTAACATGATGAGAAAACTGGCTGATGATTTTAGGCTAGTGTACATATTACAGTGGAGCCCATGTCATGAACGGTTCCGATATCACACGCATGTGCTGTGTAGCACGCATTAGGTGTGTGGGAGTTGTGACCGGATAATGCAGATGCGCGCTTCGCACGAACGGCGGCTTGTCGGTCAGGACCAAAATAACGGAAAGGGAAGTTATTTCGATACTCAGACAGCGTATGATGATTGATACGCAGGCTTGTACACTTGGCATATAAAAATTTGAATTAAACCGACTAAATTTTTGAACACGTGTAAAAAATCAGATTATGAGAATGATTATAATCTGTGATTAGTGGACACTTGTTTGGTGAAACAGGACCATTGGATACGTTTTCCATTTTTAACCGTCCAATTAATGGCCACCAATCAGATAGCTAAACTATAAAATAAGATTAATTTTTTGTTTATGGTACATCTAAACTGAGAAACACAATTTGAACAGTTTAATTTTGACTTCCTTTTATGCCACGTATGCAATTCGAACTAATTTGTAAGTGCCTGCGTATCATCTTTCGCTCCCTGCCAGACTATAAACATAGGATTCTTCACTACCAGTTTTAAAATGGTGGTGATTCTTGAACTGATCTCATGCAGTAGTTTTACAAAGTACGGACCATCCAAATATCTGTCCGTACCATGGATGGATCCCAACCCAAAAGAAGAAAAAAAAAAAAACCAGAAAATATAGTACTTATTCAATCTTTCCTTTAGAATTTAGACCGTTCAATCATTCATTTTCAAATAATCAATTTCATAGCCATCATTCGGATGGTTAAGATAGCTTTGTCAGCATGAAGTTTTAGATATACAGTTTCCACAATATGCCTCACTATTCGGATGGTCTGGATATCCACACACTTGCCACGTGCGAGAGATTCACCACCGTTTTGGAAAAGCTGCTGAAATTTCAGCTCTCCCGCCTTCAAATAAAAGAGAAATCAATGGGAACGCGGGAAGACGGCTCTCACCCGCCAAAACCGGTTCCTTGCTTTGGGCCACAAAGGCAGCCAATCAAGAATCGCCACGTGGCAACTGAGCATCGCCATCCGCCGTTCCTGTTTCTACGTCGACCAACGCCGTACAGCCCGTTTGGCCTACCGTTTAAGCAAGGCAGCTGGAGCTGACGTCAGCACCCCGCGGCGCTGACGCGGATTGATGACGTGTGACGGGGCGGCTTGCCCCTTTGAGCTCGCGGAAAGCCGGCCTGGGTCCCACCCAAATTCTTGAATCCTTGCTCTTGCTCGGGTGGTAGGCTCCAGAGAGTTTCAACACCCGATCAAGGGTTCGAGCATTCATGGGTGGTGAAAGCCCACCATAACGTGTGTGTGTGGAGTGTGTGTGAAAAATAAAAATTTTAAAAAAATAAAAATAAAAATAAAAATAAAAAATTCAGGAGATTTCCAATCCCCTCACTTAGACATGATTTTGTGTTTGTGGCCCATTCAAGACCTATAGTTTCATCATTTTCGAGCAAAGCATGTATTCAAGTGGGCCCATCACAATCATTGTATCAAAAATTATATATCTCACTGATTAAAGATATTAAAGTTAATTTAATAATTAAATTCAAACCCCTAAAAATATGCCATACTTTTTTATTAAAATTGATTCACACCAGAGGGTGCCAAATACAGGGGGAGGATTGCAAATCCAAGGGTTTCTAATCCTGTGACTTTCAAATACACGCTCCCAAACAGGTGTCTGCGTATCATCCATCACCAACTGTCAGAGTATCAAAGCTTTTCTCTTGGTTGCCTCACGTGGGCGCCAGCTGTGAGGTCTGTCACGTGTAGCTACGCGAGTTTCGAGGAAAGTGGAAGGCCATCTCTCCATGCGTAGCGTAGATCCGATAGTACCGGAATATGGTAGAGCCATCTCGAGTAGAGGTACACGTGGCAGCATGACTTATCGTTTAGAACCGTCCATCACCTATGGTAGAGCCATCTCGAGTAAAGGATCTAATGATTCTAGCTATCGATTACCATCCTCTAAAGCAACGGTAGAAAAGAAAACTTGTGAACGGTTCACATTCAGCATGGGAAAATTATAAATAAAAAGCCGTTGATTGGTGTGGTTTTCGAAATCGAACAGGAGTCGGCACTTAAACAGTGGATTTGTTTACTACAATACATGAACGCATTGCTATTTGTGCATCCAGACCGCAGCAGTTGGATCTGGAGCCATTTTGCTGTGATCTAAACCATTTATCAGATGGACCTCACTTTCAATAGGTGATAACCAAAGGAATATTCAAAACTGGAAGAAGTTGTCAATGGCCTGCCAAAAAGGCAAAGGCCACAGTCCTTATTTTGGAAAAGAGTATAAGTGTGAAAGGTGTTCAAAGATTCGATTGTGAGAGGTTCGTTGTTTCCGGGATGTTCCATCTACGGTGTGGCCTATCATATAAACGGTTTGGATCATCAACACAAGAATTACGATCTGGGCATCAGTGTACGGTTGGACGTAGACGGAAACGGATTGGCTACTCCCCTGCCACCACCCAATGGCTGATGGTCGGTACTCTGTGGGCCCCACGATGATGTATGAGTTTCATCCATGCTGTTCATCTATTTTTTTAGATCATTTTACCATATGAGACAAAAAATGAATTATATTCCAATCTCAAATGGACCACATTATATGAAGTAGTGTTTAATGAACGTCAACCATTAAAAACTTTTTGCGGCCATAAAAGTTTTGGATCAAGCTGATCTTTGTTTCCCCCCTTCATCTGGGTCTGTATAACCTAATAAATAGATTGAATGTCAAATAAACAGTACAATAGACCTTTGGAGGATTTTAATGGTGGATATCCAATCACTATTGTTTTCCTATGGTGTGATCCACCTGAGATTTATATCCCTCTCATTTTTGGGATAACGCACGAAAATGATATGTAAAAATGGATGAACAGAGTCGATGAAACAAATACATCATGATGGGCCCACATAGCACTGACCATCAGCCACCGGGCTGGTGGCAAGGGGGACTAGCCAATCCGTTTCCGACGTAGGTCTGTCAGCCCCTCTTAACCGTTTATTGTACGGACCCGGATTGCGTCCAACCCCCACCCGGACGGTAATCCGTCCGGGCAGGGCTTCGTGGGGCCCACCATGATGTAAGTGTTTTATCCATGCCGTTAATCTTTTTTCTCAAATCATTTTAATACATATAATAAATAATGAACCAGATACAGGGCTTAAGTGGACCACCAAGTGGGGATTGAGCTTCTACCATTAAAAACTTCTTAGGAGCTGGAAAAGTTTCGTATCAAGCTGATATTTGTTTTTTTGTTTTTTCACTTCATCAACGTTTACATGACCTTATGAATAGGTGGGTGGTAAAAAAAAAACATCATGGTAGCCCTTGAAAAGGTTTCAACGGTGGGTGTCATTATCACTGCAGCTTCCTTTGGCGTGGTCCACTGGAGTTGTGGACCTGCTTCATTTCTACCATTGTACCTTAAAATCATACGAGAAAAGCAATGAACGGTGTGGATAAAACACTTACATCATGGTGGGCCCCACAGAGCCCTGCCCGGACGGATTACTGTCCGGGCGATTGCCTCCTGTTTGTACACACTAGACGCAGCCCACTGGAAAGGTGGGTCCCACCTGACTGTCGTGTGCGAGTAGGATCACGATACCAACTATTGCGGTTAGAGGTAGGTCGCTGGGCTGCTCCGTCAGTTGACGACCGGTCAAAGTAAGAATGTGCAGCAAAATGAAACCGCGCCTCCCTAGCTACCTACAATTAGACTTTGACGGACCGTTAGTAGCTGTACGTTAGTCGGGGGATTATATAGTCTTGCACGCGTCTTTGTACGGTACACACGCGTTTCCGGACGAGGTTTGGCTAGTGACGCTGCCACGAGCGAGATGGCTAGTGGTCGGCGCTATGTGGACCCGCCATGATGTATGTGTTTTATCCACGCCGTCCATCCATTTTGAAAGATAATGTTTGAGCTTCATACCAAAAATGAGGTAAATGTAATCTCAAGTTTAACCACACCATGGGAAAACATTTGTGATTGAATGTCCACCATTGAAAACCTCCTAGGACCCAATTATTTGACATCTAACCTGTTGATTAGTTCATATAGATTTGGATGAAAGGAATAAATATATATCAGCTTGATCTAAAACTTTTGTGGCTCAAAAAGTTTTTAACAGTGGTTGTTCAATCAACACTGTGCGGTCTACTTGGGATTTGGATCAACCTCATTTTCGGGCTCAAACCATAAAATGAATTGGAAGAATGGGTGGACGGAATAGATGAAAACATCATAGGGAGACCATAGAGCACCGACCACTGGCTATTTGCTAGGGTGAGCAGCCAATCCGTTTTCCGCGTTTCCAATTCTAATTGGCAATACTCGCTGATAGGTAATCCACACCGGGAAGCGGATTGGCTGGTGTACTTCACACCAGCAACATCGCTGGTGTGGTACGTGTCGTGGGAAGACGACCGTTGCAGCTCCTCGATTTCCAGAGTTGCATGAACGGATTAAGGGAGGGAGCTCAAGAGTTGCACCCAAAATGGTGTATTTATTATATCCACACTGTTAATCTATTTTGTGAGATCATTTTAAGGTATGATACCAAAAATGATTCATATCCAAAGCTTAAGTGGACCACACCATAGGAGTGGGACAATGATTCTCACAGTTAAAACATTTGTAGGACCTACCATATCTTTATTTTCCATCCAATCTGTCATAAGGTCCCACGAGACTTGAATAAAGAGGAAAAACAAATATAATATTGATCCAACACTTCTGTGACCCCCAAAAGGATTTCAATGATAGACGTTATATCCCCTGCAACTTTTTGCAGTGTGGTCCATCTGATCTTTGGATCTATCCTATTTTTCTTTCCAAGATTTAGGATGGGCTTGTCGAATGAAAGTCCGGTTGGGATATAATGCATACCTCGTAATGGGACCCACATAACTCTGTGACGTAAACACATCAGCCTCATTGGTGATGTATGGTACACCAGCCAATCCGCTTCCGACAGACTAAGACATGATCGGATGCGGTTTGGCTAGTGACGCTACCACGAGCTAGGTATCTAGTGATCGGTGTGTGGTCGGTGCTAGGTAGACCCCACCATGATGTATGTGTTTTATCTGCCGTTCATACATTTTGAAATATAATTATAGGGCTTGATCCCAAAAATGAGGTAAATATAAACCTCAGGTCGACTACACCATGGGAAAACAGTTGCTATTGAATGTCCACCATTAAAAACCTTGTAGGGCCCACCGTAATGCTTATTTGATATCTAACCTATTGATTACGTCATACAGACTTGGATGAAGGGAAAAATCTATATCAGCTTGATCCAAAAGAATACCAATAAGTTTTTAATGGTGAGCATTCAATCAACACTATGCGGTCCACTTGAGATTTGTGTCAACCTCACTTTTGAGCTCATACCATAAAATGGTCTCAAAGAATGTGTGGACGGCATGGATGAAACACAAACATCATGGTGGGGCCCACGGAGCACCGACCACTCGCCATTTGGCTAGTGGTAGGGTGAGTAGCCGATCCGTTTCCTACACGACCCATCTGCGTTCTAGGTTCAAATGTTATTGTGTGACCTTGTAAAGGGAGAAGCAAACATGCCTAAAAATCATGGGATTAAGACGCGTGCAACTGGGATGAGTCGACTCGGGCTCAGTGGGACCTGCTCTGATTTGACACCACGAGTCCCCCAATCACAACTTAACTAAGGCTAATAAGGCCAATTTAGCCCCAACTCCACTGAGTCATGGCTTAACTAGGTAACTTAGTTGATTTAACCCTAACTTAGGAGAGTCATGGCTCAACTCAGGGCTAAACGAGTCTATTTGAGTCAACGAGTCTTTAACTGTAATACTAATATAAAACACAAGATAATCCTATCTTTTCTTATAATTAAATATATTTGTCACTATTTTAAACATTCATTATTATAGAGTAAGTGAAGATGTCACTAATTAGTCTTTATAGCAACCCAACCTGGTTAAACATTGGGTGAAGCCTTATTTTATAAACTAGCTAAAAAACACTAGCGGAGGTAATACTCCATTCTCTTGGATTTAGGTGAGGGACATCTTTTTAATGGTAAAATATCATTTTTGCATATTATGTGAAAGATAATTTTTAATTTAAAACATCATTTTATCTATAATTCTTAATCACTAAGTTATGTAGTATATTATAAAACTTAAAAGATAACATTTTCTCTTAAAGCCTAAAACTATCACCTTATGTTAGCAAGATGGAGAAAAGAGAAGATGAGAAGGCTTTTCTAAAGAGGAGTAATTTCTCCAATGATTTTTTTTTTCTTTTGTGTTTTAGGAAGGTTGAAAAAGAGGTAGGAATGTGATGGGGTTTTTTCCCCGTCTTCGACCGGTCGTGGGAGGTGCTCGACCGGTCGTGGGAGGTGCTCGACCGGTCGTAGGTTCGAGCCCTGGCACGACTCAAAGTCCAAATGCCCAGTTCGTCTTTGTTTTTTATCGTAGCTAGGACGGTCGTAGGAAAGCTACGACCCGGTCCGTAGGTGGTCTACGACCACCGTAGTGGAGAGCCAGGACTAGTCGTAGGTTACGCAGATTGTTCCGCGATTTTGCGCGCTAACATGGATTTGAGTCCTTTCGCAACCCAGGATGCGGAAAGGAGTTTCCCAAAACTATAAAAGGGGTTGCCTAGGGTTTTTCTAGGTATCACAAAATAGCAAGAGGGTTTTCTAAAGCTTTGCAAGGGATTTGCTAAAGGGTTTAGGACTATCAAAGGTGAGAGAGAGGGAGAAAGAGAGAGAGGAAGCTTATAGAAGGGAGGTTCTGCTCGTGGAGGTTCTCTACTTTGCAATCTACATCTCAGCGCTTCTATGTCCTCGTAATCGGTTAGATCTCTCCGTTTTCTCTATTCCTCTTATTGTTTATCCACTCCTGCGTGAGTGAAGAAGATTGTAACGTTCTACTTCATAGTGGATTGTTGATCTGGACGAGGTCCCGTGGTTTTTACCTCTTAGAGGGTTTTCCACGTAAAAATCTCTTGTGTGGTGTGTGATTGATGCTTTGATTTATTTCATTGCTTTATCCATAATTCTGGTTTGTTTCGGGAGGCTAGATCCTAAGGTTTGTGCAAGGCATCCCAACAAAGTGGTATCAGAGCTAAGTTCATTGAACGGGTAGGATCGGTTTGAATTATGGAAGGTGGCTCAAGGATGATCAGCCTCAATGGTTCTAACTGGACCATATGGAAGGCTAAGATGGAGGACTTGCTTTATTGAAGGACCTATATTCTCCAATCTTGTGCATATCAGAAAAATCCAAGGATATGACTGATGATGATTGGAAGAAGATGGACCGAAAGGCGGTGGGGTTTATTAGACAATGGTTGGATGATTCCGTGTTTCACCATGTGTCTACAGAAACCTCAGCCGCAAGCCTATGGCTGAAATTACAAGGGCTGTATGAGAGGAAGACAGCCGGTAATAAGATATTTCTGATAAGGCGACTTGTAAATCTCAAGTTCAAGGATGGTGGTTCTGTGGCCGAGCATATGAATGAGGTCAGCAATATAGTGAACCAACTCACCTCTATGAAGATGGTCCTGGATGATGAATTGCAGTGCTTTACTATTGCTTAGTTCATTGCGTCGACACTTGGGAGACATTGGTGGTGTCTCTAAGTAACTCCGCGCCAGACGGAAAGATATCCATGGAACAGTAACAGCTGTCTCTTCAATGAGGAGACAAGGAGGAAGTCTCAGGGGTCTACTCAGCAAGAGGCCCTTGTGACACAGAACGGGGGAGAGGAAAGAACAGGAAGGGCGGGAAGGCCCGAGATAAATCAAAAGGCAAGTCGAGTAACAGAAAAGAGGTTGAATGCTGGAATTGTGGCAAGAAGGGCCACTACAAGCATGAATGTCGTGGTAAGAAAAACGACAAGAAAGGAAAAGGGAAGGAAGAAGAATCTGATTCCACTGCGGTCGCTTCAGATGGCGACATGGTAGTTATTCTTTCTACAGATCACGACGTATGTCTCACGGCTACGAGTCAGGGCACCGACTGGGTGATAGACTCGGGAGCTTCTTTTCATGCGACTCCACACAGGGACTCCTTCACAAGCTACAAGTCAGGTGACTATGGGACTGTGAAGATGGGAAATTCTGGCGTATCAAAGATCGTGGGAGTCGGTGATATTTGTGTGAAGACCGATGTGGGCTGCACATTGGTTCTCAGGGATGTGAGGCATATCCCAGACCTTCGCCTCAACTTGATGTCGACGGGAAGGCTGGATGATGATGGCTATGAAAGCCGGTTTGCTGGTGGGCGATGGAAGCTCATCAAGGGTTCGTTGATCGTGGCTAAAGGAAAGAAGTGTTGCACCCTATACAAGGCAAGTGTCAGTATGTGCAAGGGTGGGTTGAACGCAATGAAGATTCGGCTATTGACATATGGCACAGGCGTCTAGGCCACATGAGTGAAAAAGGGCTTCAGCTACTAGCGAGGAAGCAACTCCTTCCAGACATGACAGGTATGCCTCTCAAAACCTGTCTTGATTGTTTATCAGGGAAACAACATAGAGTTTCATTCATTAAAACTGCTTCTCATGTTAATAAAGTGCATACATTAGATTTGGTTTATTCTGATGTTTGTGGTCCTATGAGGACAAAAACCTTGGGTGGGGCATTGTATTTTGTTACTTTTATAGATGATGCATCTAGGAGGGTTTGGGTTTATGCTTTGAAATCCAAGGACGAGGTCTTTGGTGTGTTTAAATTGTTTCATGCTATGGTCGAGAGAGAGACAGGTAGATCATTGAAGTGCATCCGCACTGACAATGGTGGTGAATACATTGGCGACTTTCACGAGTACTGCAAGTCCCAAGGTATACGGCATGAACAGACGGTTCCCAAGACCCCCCAGCATAATGGTGTAGCTGAGCGAATGAATCGCACCATTGTTGAGAGAATCAGATGCATGTTATCCCATGCGAAGTTGCCCAAGACGTTCGGGAGAAGCAATGCAGCACGGCCGGTGTATTTGATAAACAGTCTCCATCGGCCCGTTGAATGGAGAAGTACCTGAGAAGGTGTGGACTGGACAGATCCATCGTACAGTCATCTCAGGGTGTTTGGATGCAGGACATCCGTTCACGTACCAAAGGACGAGAGGTCCAAGCTCGATATGAAGATCAGGCAGTGTGTGTTCTTAGGGTACGGTGATGAAAAATTCGGTTACAGGTTATGGGATCCGACCGAGAAGAAGCTCGTCAGGAGCAGAGATGTGGTTTTCTTTGAAGATCGGTGTATCGCAGACATTGGTAAGCCGAGAAGAACCAAATTTGGATTCGGTGAGCTAGAGGACATGGATCCGATTACTCCTCCCGTGGTGCCCGATGACGGGGAGTACAAAGAAGGTGCGAGGACGAGGGAGTTCCTTCAAGAAGATGGACCAGGGGAGCAAATTTCCCACTTGATCCACTGTTGAGCCACAGGTGTGAGGAGGTCATCTAGGGACGATGCGGCCCCAAGAGGTACTCACCGCACGAGTACATTATGCTAACCGATGGGGGAGAGCCAGAAGATTATTCTGAGGCCCTAGCCGACGAGCATAAGGAGGAGTGGTTGAAAGCTATGCAAGAGGAGATGGAATCCTTGTATAAGAACCACACCTATGATATGGTGAAACTGCCTAAGGGCAAGAAAGCTCTGAGCAACAAGTGGGTGTTCAGAAAGAAGATTGAGCAGAAGAATTCACAGATGAGGTTCAAGGCCAGACTTGTGGTTAAAGGGTTTGGTCAGAGGAAAGGTATAGACTTCGAGGAGATATTCTCACCAGTGGTGAAGATGACATCCATACGGGTGTTGCTTGGGTTGGCGGCTAGCATGGATCTGGAGATAGAGCAGTTAGATGTTAAAACTGCCTTTCTCCATGGTGACTGGAAGAAGAGATCTACATGCACCAACCGAGAGGGGTTCAAGTCAAGGGCAAGGAGCATATGGTGTGTAGGCTGAGGAAGAGCTTGTATGGGCTGAAACAAGCTCCACGGTAATGGTACAAGAAGTTCGATTCGTTCATGTTACAGCATGGGTATGACAGAACGGAGTCGGACCACTGTGTGTTCACGCGCAAGTTCTCAGATGGTGATTTCTTAGTTCTGCTATTATACGTTGATGACATGCTCATCATGGGAAAAGACATCAAGAAGATTGACAGTGAAACAGGAGTTGGGCAAGTCTTTTGCGATGAAAGACTTGGGCCCGGCTAGACAGATCCTAGGAATGGAGATAACCCGTGATGTATAAAGGCGAAAGCTTTGGGCATGTCACAAGAGCGGTATATTGAGAAAGTCCTGAGCGGTTCAATATGAATGCAAAAGCCGGTCGGCCAAGATCCACTAGATGGTCACTTCGATTGAGCGACAGGCGGTGTCCCAAGACGAAGGCAGAGGTGGAAGAGATGCAGAAAATACCCTACGCGTCAGCAGTAGGAAGTTTGATGTATGCTATGGTGTGTACACGCCCAGACATAGCATATGCAGTTGGTGTTGTCAGCCGGTACCTTGCCAATCCTGGCAAAGAACATTGGGCAGCGGTGAAATGGATACTACGGATCTAAGAGGCTCATCCAGTTGAGCCTATGCTATGGTGACGTAAACCTGTGTTAGAGGGCTACACGTATGCGATATGGCGGGTGACATAGATTCCGGAAGTCTACATCGGGGTTCATGTTCACATTTGCGGGGGAGCGGTTTCTTGGCGAGCAAGCTACGAAAGGTCGTAGCATTGTCGACGACAGAGGCCGAATACATTGCGATCACGAAGCATGTAAAGAGATGCTTTGGATGAAGAGGTTCCTACAGGAACTTAGCCTGAAGCAGGAGGAGCACGTGGTCTATTGCGATAGTCAGAGTGCTATACACTTGAGCAAGAATCCAAGTCAGCATTCCAAGTCGAAGCACATAGAGATTCGGTATCACTGGATCAGGGATACTTTGGAACAAAAGGTGTTACAGCTTGAGAAGGTCCACACGGACGATAATGGGTCAGACATGATGACCAAGGCTTTGCTCAAGGGCAAGTTTGAGGTTTGTAGAAACCTGGCTGGCTTGAAGAAGGTGGATCCCTCCCGGGTCAAAAAGGGGGAGATTTGATGGGGTTTTTTCCCGTCTTCGACCGGTCGTGGGAGGTGCTCGACCGGTCGTGGAGGTGCTCGACCGGTCGTAGGTTCGAGCCCTGCACGACTCAAAGTCCAAGCGAGTTCGTGTTTTTTTTTACTGTAGCTAGGACTGGTCGTAGGAGAGCTACGACCAGTCGTAGGTGGTCTACGACCAGTCGTAGGAGAGCCAGGACTAGTCGTAGGTTACGCAGATTGTTCCGCGATTTTGCGCGAAACTGCGGATTTGAGTCCTTTCGCAACTGGGATGCGGAAAGGAGTTTCCCAAAACTATAAAAGGGGTTGCCTAGGGTTTTTCTAGGTATCACAAAATAGCAAGAGGGTTTCCTAAAGCTTTGCAAGGGATTTGCTAAAGGGTTTAGGACTATCAAAGGTGAGAGAGAGGGAGAAAGAGAGAGAGGAAGCTTATAGAAGGGAGGTTCTGCTCGTGGAGGTTCTCTACTTTGCAATCTACATCTCAGCGCTTCTATGTCCTCGTAATCGGTTAGATCTCTCCGTTTTCTCTATTCCTCTTATTGTTTATCCACTCCTGCGTGAGTGAAGAAGATTGTAACGTTCTACTTCATAGTGGATTGTTGATCTGGACGAGGTCCCGTGGTTTTTACCTCTTGGAGGGTTTTCCACGTAAAAATCTCTTGTGTGGTGTGTGATTGATGCTTTGATTTATTTCATTGCTTTATCCATAATTCTGGTTTGTTTCGGGAGGCTAGATCCTAAGGTTTGTGCAAGGCATCCCAACAGAATGGTGATGTGCTAAATTGGTCCATCTGTCTATTGGGTCTTATCATGTATGCTTAAAGTTACAAAAATCACATCTATTAGACAATCCTATCTATCAAATGTTTTTTTTTTTTTTTTTAATCCATTAAATAGTATGACGATTTACACGCTTCTTACACTTACAGAATCTATTTTTCTTACATACTTATAGAATTTAACATTAATTTGAAAGTTTTCTATTTCAAATGAATTTTTATTAAAAAAATAAAGAAATAAATCGCATGAGTTTTATGTGCACAAAACACTCATGAAAAATTTTCATATGTTTTGCATGCATAAAACATTCTAATTGCACGTTATGTAAATAAGAAATAACATTCCCTTGTTTTTTGTATAAATGCATCACATTGGAATTATATTCAAGTATCGTCTCCACCTTTATTCCCTTCTTCGGCCTCTTTGGAGACAAATATCAAATGGTAAGTAGTGATTTTCACTTGTTCAAACTAATTAAAATATTTTTTAATAGTATCAAATATTATTTAACTTATTGTTTTTATAATAAGTTTAACATAAATAGTCATTTTCTTTAATTGTCTAATAGGTTAAAACATGAACTTAAGATGTTGGAGGAAACTAAGTAAATGTTACGGAGTGCACCCGATGTACAAAGTGGATTCAATATTGGATTCAGGCTAAGTATACAACTATCTATACCTATACTCATGCCTCTCTACCCACCAATGGATACCAAACCCATACCCATGTCCGGCTTAGAATGGACACCCATATCCATATCTTTTAGGGTGTCGGTGTACCCTTTAGGGTATTTGTTATTCATTTACGATTTGAAATTGAAAAACATGCAAGGACACTCACACAAGTATCCAATAACTCGAAATCACAATATCATGCTATTTTACATTGAAATTCAAGACTTGCCTTCTTCATATTGCTTTTAATACACAAAGAATAAAAACTATCAAAATTATCAATGTTTGGATACTTCAAAACAACTAATTAAAATATAAATCACCTAAATTGTAGGTGTCCCATAATATACGTAAAATAAAACAAATGTTAAGTTTGTTTAATAATATATTTATTGGATTAGTGAAATTTTTTTGAATGGTTAAAAGTGAAAAATCTAATTATCATATTTCAACAACAAACAAGTGTCCAATGAACATAGGTTAGGTTTGTTTAACAAATCTGATTATGTAATTGTTATTCAACGATATGTATTTCCAAAGTTTACTGAATTTAATATCAGATATTGTTTGTCACATGAAGAGTTTTTTAGTGCCTATGTATCAAGTGTCATACTAAATAACTCCCCACTTTATTAATACTCTTTATTTGAATGGTAAATATTACGTTGAAAATTTTGATTTATTTATATATATGGGAAAAGGTTCTATGGGGTCGAGCTCATGGGAACTTCCCATGAGGTCAAGCTGTGTGGGCACATTGTGATGCGTGTAGAACATCTACCCCATTAGTCAGATGCATCATTCTATGATGGGCCTAGGGCTTAAAAATCAAGTCAATCCGTGACTTGTGTGGGCCACACCACATACAAAAGTTGAGATGGGTTATCCTCCATTAAAACATTCATAATCATTTGTTGGGCCCACAGAGATGTGGTTCACAAATTCAGCCCATCCATTATGTGTCTCCCACTTGGATGAGGGGTCAGACCGACTTTCAGACGCATCCAAATTTCAGGTGAGCCCCACCAAGTGCTATTTTAGGCATGTCTTCACATGATTTTAGATGGTACGACCCACCTAAGTTCCGTATACGGCTGATTTTTGGGATATCCCATAATTTAAAGGGGACCCATCAAATGCACGGTGTTGATGTTCAACATACATCATGTTGGGGTATATGGCATGAGTGTGTGGTGGTGTGAGTGCATTTGTTAATATATATATATATATATAACCGAATTCAAGTGGCGTTCAGGAAAAGGTTGGATTACACTCATACTTGGCCATGTTGAGCCAAGTCTCGTTACCGATTGGGTACACACAGACTGTTAACACTACTACGTATTGTACACTACGCACTACAATTAAGTGATTTACCACCATGTACAACAGATGAGACATTATATTATTATAATTAATAGAGAAGTCGGTTCTTTTACATAATTTATTCAATAAGAAACTCCCATGGGCTCCCATGGGCCACTTGTGTATGTATCACATCCAATTTGCCCTGCAATATTGTCCCTACATAAAATTTGGACACTCCAAATTGCAAGCCGATCAAACCATCATTTAAGTCACTACATGACACTTAGAGTTTTGTTTAATGTATGTGAATTGCTTTCTATGGTGTGGCCGAACTAAGAATTACATAGTCCTGTTTTTTGGCAAGGCACTTACAATGCAGGGGTTGGATGGCATATACTCAATATGTCAGGGGCTCGCCCAAGAAAACCATCAACAATTGTTTAACAACCTCCAAATTCATATGGTGTCTGGATGATTATTGGAATCGTGTAAATGTTTGCAAATGGGCCTTTTTTATTATTGTGCATGAGGAAATAGCTCTTGTGCTTAAAATATATTTGTATCTTAGTGTCTATTAACACATTGTGCCCCACCTAAGAAAACAATGGCCAAACTCCAAGAATCTCGAAATTTACATGGTGGACATATGATCATTGGATTTGCAAGGATGTTTTCTTATGTATTTGCCAAACTTGTCTATTAGGAATCAATTATGCATAAGCAAGAAGCTTTGATGCTTAAAGTAGATTTGTGTCTATATGCAGTATAGCCATAGCCCCATATAAAATTGGACTTTAAAAAACTTGGCCATCAAGTTGTTTTCATTATACAATTGATCCTAAATTTGGTGAGCTACCTTGTAAACTGCCCATAGCAAAATGAAAACTCAATAATAAAATATCACAACAATCTAGTATCTAAGATGGTTCAAATGCCCTATCATCTTGGTCTTGGCCCAGCCATGTTGTAACACAGCAAACCATCTTGGACATTTTGAATGGGTGATAAAATGCGCAAAGAAAAAACCTCAACCTACTAAAGTCAAATGTTCCCATGCATATGTGGGTCCACAACAATGTGTATGTGATATCTATACCATGCATTTGGGAACTCCCCTCCTAAACATGAGATGTCCCCAAAACAGTTGTAGTTGTATCTGGTGTTGTACCCTATTTCTGACCAATCCTAAAATAGCCAATCAGGGAATGACATGTGTCATTGCATGGGAAGAAATAACATTCAAAAGATTTTCGAAGATATTTGGAGCACTTTTTATGGAAGCATAACTGATGCTGCTCTAGATAATACACATCTTCTTGTGACAGGGCACGACCGATAAGTTCAAGGGATACAAAGATGTTAAGAGAAGAGTAAAAGTTAGAAGAATACAAAGAGGCGGAAGGATCCGAAAGACTAACGTGACAACAATTCAGCTGTAATGATGGCTAGAGTAAAGAACAAAAATGGATGTAGAGTATCTGCGTGGTAAACAAGCTTATAAATAGAATGGGAAGTCAAAAAAAAAATTCTCACACCAACCAATTAATCTATCTTTCCTCATCATATCTTAGGAGTAGTGATAATTTTTATCTTAATAGTAGTGATAATCTCTAGCGATGATATACAGTTGTAATCCAAGTTTATGCTCTCGCATTGGACTAATTCTGTTTCAATACAAATAGTTCATTCAGAAAGGCTCCTTGCAGTCCTGGCTTGCGGTCATTTATAAGTATTCTTTTTTTGTGATTGCTTTTATTTCCTGTATACCAAAAGTCCTTTTGTACGGAAGGCAAAGTGTAACTCATCTTCGAAGAAAGAACCCCAACCTCTGACAAGTCACCTGATCATCTTAAAACAATCTTGTGTGAGTGGTTGAATACACGACTGATCTTCTCAGGTCTTGGCCATATGCGATCGCATTCGACGCATCTGCCTATCTTGGCGCTTGTGGTCAAAGTTGTTCGGTTTGAATTAAGGCACATAATCGGTTTTGTAACACCTGCACACACCACACGTGACCATAAATAAGATGAGAGAATAATTTTTGGCATACCCGGTGAGACTAAAAATTACTTGGTTGCGATAAATATATGTTGTGCACCACTACAATATGAGACGAAGAGGTTATAACGCTTCTAGAGACAAAGAGGTAATAACGCTTCTACCACTATTGAAACTCCTGGACAAAAAAAAAAAAAAAAAAAAAAAAAAAGAGAGAGAGAGAGAGAGAGAGAGAGAAAATGCAGGTGCAGCCAATACCTGAGGTATTGATAAATCTGGTACCCAATCCTACAAGCCAAGAAAGGGCATCGTCATCTCGGACAAATCCTCTTGAGATAATATTGGCTGGGCTACACGATATGAGCATATTGTATAGCAGTCACAAGCTCAAGCCGAATAGTCTTGAATTCGGATTGAAACCTTTAACAGGTAGATGGCTTGTCAGATTGAATCTTAAATCGGATGATAACCATTTTTGCTGACAGAGAACCCACTGTTCTTCAGCACACAGTGCCTTAGCCGACTTTGCCTCAACAAACTGTTAAGATAATTTCTGTTGGAAACTTAGCACCAGCACAACCAATACTGATAGTACATGTTTTACAACAAAACATGCATCCTGCTCCAATGCATGAAATGCAAAACGATCCTACTCCTATCAAGACCAGACGATTTGAACGGGAAAATAGGAATTTTATTCCCAAGGTCAGGAATCAGGGAATACCTCGAGACAACCTTTCCTTAGGAATATCCCTCACAATGGGGAATAATACCCAACAGGTCCTGAGCCACCTCATGTGGTTGAACCGTGACGTTTAGACTGGGACCAAGTTTTACAACTGGTCTAAGAGGTGTCATTCTAAGTTCTTGGTCGTACTATTACCCCTGTACCATAAGCCTTATCTGGAATAGATTGATCGGCAGTTTCCATTGCTGTTATCAACTTTGATATTTTTCGGCCAAGATGATTGAATTTGATATTTTTCGATCAAGATGGCCAAATTCGACCAACATGGATGACTTTAATGTTTTTTTTAACCAAGATGGCCGATTTTGATATTTTTCAATCGAGATGGTTGAATTCAACCAAGGCAACCAAATTTAATGTTTTTATACTGAGATGGCCAAGTTCGACCAAGACGGCTGAATTTGATATTTTTCAACTAAGATGGCCAAGTTCGACCAAGACGGTCAAATTTGATGTTTTTCGACCGAGGTGGCCGAGTTCGACCAAGACGGCCGAATTTGATATTTTTTTACTGAGATGGTCGAGTTTGACCAAGACATCTGAATTTGATGTTTTTTGACCGAGATGGCTAAGTTCGACCAAAATGGTTGAATTTGGTAGTTTTCGACCAAGATAACTGAATTTGGTAATTTTCAACCGAGATAGCTGAATTTGATGTATTTTGCCCTGATAAGTAGTTGTGGTTATTGTGCCGATGGACGAACCAATGTCACTCCCACCTTTTCAACCAAAGACGAGGCGACGTGGGGGGCAATGTTATACGTTATTTCTAACTTATCCTAAAAATAACCAATCAAAGAATAACATGTGTCATTTCATAAAAAAGAAATAACATCGAAAAGATCTTTAAAGATATTTGGAGCACTTTTTACGGAAGCACAGCTAGCGCTGAGCTAGATAGTACACAACATATGGTGACAAGGCATGACCAAGAAATTCAAGAGACAGAAAGTGATCGAGAGAAGATGAAAGGTTAAAAGAATACAAATAGGCAAAATAATCTGAAAGACTGACATGCCAAGGATTTTGCTACCATAACAGCTGAAGTAATGAAGAGTGATGGATGCAGAGTATCTGCATAGCAGAAAAGCTTATAAATAGAAGGAGAAATCAATAGAAAAAATGTAACACCCTGGTTCTCGAAACCCGAGTGCACTACTTATTTTTCAAAAACTCGAGTGTTAACCTTTAAATATAGTCCAAATTTCACGTACATTTTTTCCTTTATCAGAGTTAGTAATTTAGCAGAATAGAAACAAATCAAGTATAAGAGAGAAGTCCAAATACACATAACAAAATAATCAAGTGCCTGCCTGAAGGCTTATACAAACCAATATTTTAAGTCTTTTTACAATACATGACAATATAAATTAAATACGAATGGAATCAATAATAGAGAGTCGCAAGATCATCTGGCTCCTCCTATTCCACATGAACACTAGCATGCGCATCATCTGCGTCTCCTACTAGAGGTGGGCATCAAGCCGAGTCGAGTCAAGGTGGGCCAAGCTTGGCTCGGCTTGTCCATGCTATACTCGAGTTCAAGCTCGAGCTCAACATTGAAGCTTGACTTGTTTGCCAAAGCTGTCAAGTCGTGTTCACACCCCGAGTATAGGGTTGTGATGTACTAATAATCTCGGTAAGACCGAGGTCGAATCCACAGGGATTGAACCTTATACGTAATCTAAAAGTAACCAGAACTAGAACTAGAAAAAGATGTAATTTAAACCAGGAAAATTTAAGAGAATAATGGTGAATAAGTTTAACTAAAACTTGTAAAATTCAAAGGTGGGAAACTAGGGATTCCAAGAATCCACTTGTATAGATCAGGGAGATTTATGCTTGATTTATAAAAACAACTAGAATCAGAGTCCTATCCTATCAAATTGGAATATAATCCATTAAAACACAAATATGAACTTCCTTTGATCTAGTTATCAATAGATGAGAGGTATAAGAACTAGAAGGGATTCCATCACAAAACTATGCCCATGAGACAAAGCAAACAACAGAATTTAACCAATCCACAACCAATTTAAGGGAATTATGAATGTTAGGAAGGATTCCATCATCCAACCATGTCCAGGAGACGATGGTGAACAACAGGGCCTCCTAAATTCACAATCTTATAATGAAAAGAACATACTCAAAGCTATTGCAGATCTACTGAAATTTGAGTCACAATAAACCATTAAAAACTGAAAGTATATCTTATAATCAAACGAGTATCAAAGAGAGTTCATCGCATGAATCAAAGCCATAGAAACTCACCTATCACGCTACAAGCTTCACCTCTTAGCCCTAGCTAAGAGGTTTAGCCAATCACTACCATGATTAGGCTAGATCCTCTAAAAACAAATAAAAATAGAAATTAAGAAAACAAGGAAAGAAGAACTCGACCGGCCCACACACACACACACACACTCTCTCTCTCTCTCTCTCTCTCTCTCTCTCTCTCTCTCCTCTTCTCTTTCTTCTTCACGTTCTTCCTTGGATGATCTCTCTATTCTCTTTTCCTTTTATAGGCTAAGGCAGGACGGTGGAGAGCCTCTCTATGCAGTAGGGGCGGTGGAGAACCTCTTTACGCAGCAGGAAAGTCATGCGCACGGCTGTTTACGTAACCAAGAAAATAGGGAAAAACTTCCCCGATTTTCTTGCTTTCTTTCCAAAAAAATAACGTCACCTGGGACATTTTTGGATGGCCTACACAATGGACAGTCCGAATTGCTGATCTGATCACAGTCAAGATTATATAACGACCCACCTTGGCCTACAGCATCCGGACGCTGCTTTTGCACCCACCTACGTATTTTCTTGCACTGGAACATTCAGTGAACCCACGATCAGCGTCAATGAGAAAATCTACTCCATCCATTAGCTTCGTGACGAGATTTCGGGTGGAATGCGGCCCACTGAATCTATGCTTCCATCGTCCATCCTGCGTTTGAGACTTCATGTACAAGCAACGTTCGAGAAAATCGGGTCACAGGTTAGGGTACGGTCGATTTGGCCCTCTGAATTCAATGAACGGTGAGGATCATCGAATTGTATGATGATAGTGGCCCATCGAGCTTCGCCCGTAAGCTCTATCTATGAAATAGAGGCGGAAAATCCGAATTTTCAAATCCAGAAGGGTCAGCAGTCGCTGACCGTTTTGGTTGGCTTGGTGCACAGCGAGTGCACTTGCTGCAGTGCATGTGCAACACTTGTGTGGGCCCCACAATGATATTTCTGATAAATCCACACCGACCATCTGCCTTCCCATCTCACTTAAAGGATTAAGACCAAAATTGAAGCATATCCAGAGATCAGGTGGGCCCCAAATTGATGATTTATGGGCTGATCTGTCCATTGGGCTACTTCCACAAGGATCTAATGGTTAAAATTTGATGTGTACGGTTAATTTATGGTCCTCAAGCCAGATATAAATTTTTGGGCCGAACAGATAGTGAGAACCCTGTGATCTTGCATTTTAGACGATTTTCAAGCCTCTTGGACTTCAATTACTTGATCTTCTCGGATATTTGGCATGTAAATTCCTTGATCTTTGTCCCCTGGGGTCCGTCCCTTGCCTTGGTGACTTCTGAGCATTAAATCCATGATTTTAGTATTCTTTTTCAATCCAAGCTCCTAAATTCACCTTGCAACACAAACATGATTAAAATAGGCTGTTAAACAGTATCGTGTTCATAAATTCAAGTAATAAATGGGGTCTAATATGCAATATTTGACCCTCAACAAGTCGAGTTCGAGTCGAGCTAGTGGTTTGAGTTGAGTTGAGTTTACCTCGAGTCGAGCTCGAGCCTTTTCATATGTTACCTTCCTGCCGCCACCGAATTGGGTCCCTACAGCTCCTCACGTCCTGATCTTGTAGTCTGCCAAAGTGCTGGACTGAGACATCTTCTTCCTCATTCTCTCAAGCATCTCCATCAGCAAACCAAGGCCTTCTTCTCCAACAAGTTTCCGCATTTATTTCTGCATCTCACTCTGCTCCTGAACCACTGCAACTTTTAGCTTAGTTGATCCAACCTTTTGACCCATCAAAATTGGATATTGTGACAGTTTTTTCTTGTCGATTACACTTCTTGCAAATCTCAACTCTTTGTTATTATCCGTTTGACTGCCAATTCCCACCACTGACCCTATGCACACTCCAATCTCTCTAATAACATCATTCATCCAGAGTTTGAGCAGTATGTACCAGATTTGGTACTAGTGTTCCGCCCAACCAAAGATCAACCATTCCTCCCATTTATAAATCCCTATGACTAGCTCTTCCAATTTTGATTTGCATGTTAAATAAACCATTTTAGCATGTTACTGATTTCCCAAAGAGACTAGCAGTGTTATACCGGAGCATTTTAATAAGAACATCTTCTGCCTCGATTCCTTTGCAGTTGTGGAATAACCACCGTAGCAAGTCAACATCTTGAGTTCCTGGGCTTACATCTGCTGACAAACAGAACTTGAAGGTTTTCATTGATTTATTCAGGATATTCTCGTGAATTCTCATTTATGGACCTTCATCTGTCCAAACCTTCCAAACCAACCTATTATTAGTCGAGCCGAGTCGAGCTTGAGTTCGAGCTTCGACTCGAGTCAAGTCGAGCTCGAGTTCGAGCTTTGACTCGAGTCAAGTTGAGTTAAAATGCCCCATGGTCAAACTCGGCTTGAACTCAACTCGAGCTACAAAAAATTAGCTTGACTCGGCCCGAGTCGGCCATTCAAGCCGAGTCAATCTGAGTTGACTTAAACTAAGTCGAGCGAGTTATTCGAGCTAGCTCAACTCGTGAACAACCCTATCTCCTACACACTAAATATGGTTTAATAACATCAATGGTTATCATAGTGAGGTATAACCCCCAAAATTTATTAAAGCACCATGGTAATCAAGCGCAATTGTCAGAACAATCTAAATTGAATATTTTACAATGACTATCATAGTAATAAGATAAAGTTCATCATATATGCATACATTGAATAAATTCCACAATTATATTCTTGTTTAAATGCATGAATGCATGCACATGCTCACAAACCTGGAGATGCTCATCTAGTTGGCAAAAGGTCGCCTAAGGAGGACTAGCCACCCGAAAGGTACTCAAGGTATATCCAAGTGACACTAGCTATTCGAAAAAAACTATGCAACGAGAACACCCAAGGTGAACTAACCTCCTCGAAGAGTACTCTACGGTATGCTCAAGGAGAATTAGGCACTCGGAATAGTCCATGTGAAAAGAACAACCCATGGTAGTCAAATACTCTACGGTACAATGATGACTTAGGATCACTCGGTAAAATACTCTACGGTACAATTCATGGTGACCCAAGAAAAACCCCGTATCTCATATCGACCACCCGGTAAAGTCTGCATGCCATGAAATTATAATTAGACCAACCATTATTATTCTAATTTCAAACATCCATTTTAAGGAAGCTTAAAGCTCACTATGAGGGTTCATCACCCAGCATAAGCCGACGGCACGAATATATTGTCCGATACCGCTATCCTCAGCTTATGAGACTAACAAATATGATGTTTAAAGGTAACCTCGTCAACTAATGGCTAGTCATAGTGCAACAAGTGGAACTTACCATTACAAGGTAATACGAAAATGAACCACCAAATCCACATAGGGCAAGTTTTTTATCAAGCCACATAGGGCAAATATTCTATCAAGCCGCATAGGGCAAATAGACCATCCCGAGGATGTGATAAAAATGAATTATTCTCCAAAACCATATAGGCACAAATGATCCACAAGGTGGTAAGTCCTAAGGGTGTATCCCATTTCATATATGTCTAAGTGTGGAATTACATCATATACATCCTTAACAAGTTATATCTAAACTAACCACGACCATTAGATTTCTAGTCTATCATATCAACTAATGTGTTTACATATCACCAAAAGGGTAGAAATCATTCCAGTGCCAACTAAGACTAGGGAATTATTTTAATGTTTGTCAACATTTAGAATCTTCTATAGTATTTTCTAGGATTACAAGTTCCTTTAGGTGACATCTAAAAAATTTTATACCTTCCTCTTTATTTTCTTTGACTATTAACGATAATTCCCAACTATCTAAAGTGCATTACAAATTTATTTCTTCGGTGTCGGGGCAACATGAATAGATGGTTGTAGTAGGTTTAAGCCCGATACTTTAATCACCTGCTTGCAGAACAGAGGATTTTGGTATCAATTCATAATCCTATTAGATCTTGATCATTTGCTTGATCAGGGCATTGGAATCATTGAGATTTGCTAGGACTTAGAATTTGAGTCAAACCATGTCAACTTTATTTAAATATGGTTTCATCAACTCGTGATCTCGACTATCCTGGACTCCTGGGAAATATCGTGTAATCTTATATCCCCATAAAGGACAAGTCTATGTGGCCCATTACGCTTCCACTGCGCACCCTAATCACTTAGGCCTAATGCAAAAATTTCAGGACCAGGGCTTTCTACATGAAACCTAAGTTTAAATTTTTCTAAGTCTTATTTGTCTTCCCGAATCTAGTTCCCTCATGCCTAGTCTAAGATTAAAAATTCACCCAAAATTCTATATCTTCACATTTAGTTGACCCTAATTGTTGAAATTTATGAGAATTATCATTTTCCAATTAATGTAGGTATTAGGGAATTCAAGTTTTAATTCCAAATAAGTTTTCTTAAGTGTAAGGGAATACTTAAGTTTAACCTAAAGTACGATATGATGGGTAAAGAATTTCCTAAATGTCCAAGTTCATTTCATTTGTTGAATGTTGTGACGATATTTTTCCTAGCTTATGAAATTTCTAGAAAAGTCCAAATCCTAATTCTCTAAGAATTGTTTCTTGGGGGTCAATTGATTTTAGTGTTAATTTAATAATATTTATTAACGTTAGTGTTATAGTTAATAATCATCATGATGATAATTAATATTGTGATTTGGTATTTATGATAAAACATGTATCGGATTGCAAAAATGTTATTTAAAATAGCATGTATCGGATTGCAAAAATGTTATTAAATATAATAACACTAATGTTAACAATTATCTTCTAATTATTAAACTAACATCATCACCATTTCTATCATTATTAGGATTGCAAAAATAAAGAATGCATAGCCATTACTAAATTATCTATTTAATAATTAGAAGATAATTGTTAACATTAGTGTTGTAATTAATAGTAACTACCATAGTAATAATAATAGTTACGATGACAATAATCATTAGGGCCTACTATTAAATATAATATTTGAGAGAGATAATTAAACTACTACTATTTGATGATTACAATTATGTTTATCCTAACTAATCTAAGCACAAATAACTTATTAATGGCTAACCATGGTTAAGGTCTTAACACAGGGTTTGGATTACCTAGGTTTAGGGTTTCATCCATTAGTCTAATCTTAAACTTTTGTTTAGAGTTTGAAATCTGACTCATATAATTAATTTATAATAATATTAGAGTGATTTAAAAATAAATAATAATTGTCTACCATAACTAATAACACTAATCAATAACCTACTAATGGTTAACCACATTAATAATTGCAATGATTATGGTAACACTAATAATGATGATAAATCATGAGATTTACGAAAGCTAACTTACATCGGTTGACTCGACAGCAAGTTGGGTTTTAAATCTGATTTGTTCCCAATAGCCCCGCGTCGTCATCACTCCTATCATGCAAGTTTAGTGTCAACTGGACC
The DNA here is from genome assembly GCA_030180095.1 of Magnolia changhungtana. Classification (NCBI taxonomy): domain Eukaryota; kingdom Viridiplantae; phylum Streptophyta; class Magnoliopsida; order Magnoliales; family Magnoliaceae; genus Magnolia; species Magnolia changhungtana. Next base: position 249,273 of record JASAUF010000462.1, on the reverse strand, counting down.
CGAACAAGGCCCGGTCCAAACACATCAATCCATGCTCGACTCGACCCCGTTGAACTTGGTCTCAACCGAGTTAACTCGGTTTCAGCCGAGTTGACTCGGCTCAACCAACCACTATTCTTCCTTCTTTCTCTTTCCTTTCTACCTTTCTTTTCTTTCTTTCCTTTCTTCCCTGGGATGGACTGGACCGAACCAGGCTCAACTTGGCTTAGGCTCGACAGCATGTGCAGCGCAACTCATGCTCGTACTCACCCTCTCCTTCTTCTCTTTCTTCTCTTTTCTTCCTCCTCTTTCTCTTTTCTTCCTTCTTCTCCCACTATGCTGGGACATCCAATAAGAAGCTTGGACTAAATCCCGTCCGACGCAGGCCCTAGCGAGTTGGCTCGACCGCACGGGGTGGTGCAGTCCGAGCTAAGTCCGGTCCCCCTAACTCCCTCTCTCTTCATTTCTCCATCTGCCATTTATTTACTGTAGGGCTTGATAAGAAGGATTAAATTATTTTAAATTTGTAAATGAGCCCTGCTTTCTAAATACATAGGTTATTTTATGATCTATGAAGATCCGATGCTCAGATCATTACAAAATATGATCCGTGATGATACCCATGGTTCTCGGCCTAGTTTAAGTGAAATTCATTGAAAAGTTTAGTAATCAAGTGGTCTTGGAGACTGCTTGTATGGAAATCAATGGTGATCATAATGATTTGAACTCTGTGCTAGTGGGCTGATCAAGACGTTCCATGATCCATAATGAATAATTAGATGGTCGATCTTTCGATTGAACGGGTGTATAATTTAAACCTATGATAGCTCTTACAATTGTATGGTTGGATTATTAATGATCATGGCATAAGTCAAACAATTAGTGGATCGTGTGGTTTAAGGCCTGTGATAACTAACATGAAATTCAATTGCCTAACAAGGTTATTAAAATCTCAAATTAGGCTTCTTTGATGACTCGATAATTTATCTCGAAAAATGGATGGCTTGGTTAGTGTTTATACTAGATTAGGCTTCCAGCCCAACACCCAAGTACTAAAAGTACGAAGTGTTACATTAGGCCCATATTGCATGGATGTCTTCCTTTTGCCTTGTGGGCTAAGGCTGTCTAGGCTTAGGCACCACATGTTTGGTTACTTCAGTAATAAAAGAAAAACCCTTAGAGAGGGAAGTATGCTAACACGTTCTTCTTTTCTTCTCTCTCTATCTCTCTCTCCTTCTTCTCTCATACTTTCTTCCCTTTGTAGGATTTTTTCTTTTATTACTAAAGCAACCAAACATGTGGTACTTGGGCCTAAAAAGCCCAAGCCCATAGGGAAAACGCAAGACACACATGCACCATGGGTCCAAGCCTAATGTACATTATTTTTATAATGAGGTGAAAAGTCGGTGCTATCACTTATATTTGAATTATCAAGTATTTTGCAAATGTGGTGCACATGTATTATGTAGTAGTTGTAGATTGTTTATCTTTGTGGCCATATTGTCCTTCTTATCTTAGAAAATCATGATAACAAGTTGATCCTAAACACCAATGAGGGGACCTTTGAATGATCTATAAATGAATGGTTGGAATGAAACAAAAATTACCATTTTAATGTAAGAAAAACTCTGTAATTGATGGATAGAATTGTCCAGCCATTGTGTTTATCATTGTATGACCTATCTGTGGAAGGTCTGAACATATGAGTAACGGAAATCCTTTTCGTCCATCAGTTGGGTTTGAAAGGCCAAGTTGCTCACCTCGAGTGTATCCCTGCATCTCACAGGTCACCCCACTTAAGCCCGGTGTGAAAATTCTCCTGTATTAATCGCCCTTGATGAGGAGTCTCGAACACAAGACCTCCCGCTCTAATACCAATTTTGATGCAGGACAATTAACCACTTGCTCTAAAAGCTTAAACTGATAGAGCATTGTGAATCAATCCCTTTATTTAATAGCCTAGGCCTCACATCCCATTAGTTAGGACCTCATTCAAACCCCCCTCGTGGGTGCCACTTTCCACTTCACATGGGTGAGGCCCACCTCACACAAGCCACCCACCACACATGGGCCGCCCACCCCGAGTGTGCCCCTGTGTCCCACAGGCCACCCCATTTGAGTTTAGTGTGAAAATGCCCCTTCATTAATAAGGAATCGTAGAATGCCTATACATGAAGAGAATTCATGTCTTGATAGATAAAGGAAACGAGAGGATCAAGAGGAATTGGTTATGATATAGTCGATTTTATTCTCATCACATCCAACCTCATCTCTACCTCTTCTAGGTGATTTATTTAAGAGATAATTTGGATAATGAGCATGTGCAGGAGGTGGCCCCTACCCCCATCTTCTTTGGTTGGGGTGGATGGCGATTCTTTTTTGTTTGTGGGGTGGAAGATGTGTGGCATGTGAAGTAGAATATTTAATTTGGAGTTGCCACTAACCTTTGATTTCAAAATCTATGGTTGGCTAGACACCAAATAATCAAATGAGTTAGAGGAGCCAAAAACCCCTCAACTTAAATGACTCCTTTTGTTGGCTTGCTGTAACACCCTGAATCTTCAGGACCCGAGTACACGACCCGTTTCCCAAAAACCCAAGTGTTAACCTTAAAGGATGGTTAGATAATATATATATATATATATATATATTTCTTTTATCTTTCATCAGATTAAGCAGATGAGCGTAGAATGGACAAGTAAGCATAAAAGGAAAATTCTAAATTTCATTTAGAATATACAAGAGGTTGCCCATAATGACTTATACAAACCAATGTCCCCATTCTTATAATTATAAAATGAAATAATATTACATGTGAAATAAAGTAAATTACAATAAATTTGAGATATGAAATCCTGTAGCAACTCTTAGCAATCATAATCATGTGTCCCTGTCAATTGTAACTTGCTTCTCGTCAATATAAATATGAATTTCACTTGAGCCACGTATGCTACCTGTACAGTTATATATTTGATGGATGAGTGACCAACTAGGTGTGAACTCCCCTCAAGATTACACACCGCCGCGTTAGGTAAGCATAATTATAAAACAACTAGACAACCAAAATAAAGTAAATGTAGTCTTATTAGATACATGGATGCATGAATGCAATCATGGATCTGAGTAAAACATCCATATGGTTCGTGCCTCGGAAAAAACATCCGGACGAGCATTGGGGTCGTCACCAAAGGATAAGACTGGTCATAAGGTAACATGCAACGTAATCATATGGTAGAGTGATCCAAGTCATTATCACAATCGAATGGCTGATCATAAGCGCAATACGCAGCGTAATCGCAGGGCAAAGTGATCCAAGCCATCGAAATATGCCATGTGTGCATGATTTGTCAGCCCATTATTAGTCCATTTGCAATCAGTCAATTTAAATAAGCTCAAAGGTTACTAAGGGGAGCGTATAGCCCAGTGTAGGCTGATAACTCGAGCATAGCATCTCATGACTACCATCCCCGGTCCATGAGGCTACCACCTTAGGATGTTTAATAGAAACCCACCAACTAGTAGCCAATCATATTACAGTATATAGGGTTTACCACTGCATGGTTACACAATATAAAACATCGAACCCATATAGGAAAAATACCATAACAAAGCCACATAGGGCGATATCAAAGTAGGCCACATAGGGCGAGTATTAAAACGATGCGATAAAGACCATCCTTGAAAACCACCTAACACAACGACTCATGGATGGTAGGCCCACATCAATGTCCAATTCAAACTGCCATTCAGCAACCACTAAGTCGAAGGCCAATTATGATCACGATCAATCAAGTTACATCTCAAGTATGGGTGTACATTTATATATGGGGGTTTTCCACTAATGTACCAGTTTACGTTCCATAAGCAATCTACAAAAAAGGAATTCATAAGCATGAACATTTATACAGGATAATCATAAAGTATGTAATGCAACAATTAAGTTTTCACCAGCTAACACATGTGATTATAAATGGAGATATCAATTATGAATTTAAATAAAAACTATAACTTAAGCTAATGAGAAGATGGAAAGCTCAAAGGAAAGAATCATCACCTTATGTCTTGAACTGCCTACGTCATTGTTAGGAGGTGAGTGCGCCCTTAGAATTTAATCCTACCACAAATCACGACTTGTGCAATTAGATCTAAATTTTATGCATTACCTAGGGTTTAAGATCATAGCCTAGGGTTTTAGTTATTTATCCTTACGGTTTTAACATAGGGTTAGGATTTTTCCTCAAAGTTTAGTTTGATGCTTTCGTTTTAGGATTTTGATCCCAAGTTATTATTAATATTATTATTGTTATTATACCATAGGCCAAATAATATCCATGACAAGTGTATTAATCCACCCATATTAATAATGATGGTTCACAATTTCATATTTAATCCTACCGACATTAGCTAGTATTCTTATAATGACTAATAATCTTTTAGAAAATACAAGTGATAGTAGTAGAATATTTACTAATGATAATGCAACGAGGACTAATACTAATAGTTATCTTAACAAGTATTATACTAATCCCATGAGAATTATTTTCTAATGCTAATAGTCATAACTATCAATAGTGAACCTAGCCGTGATGCTAGATACTATGATCTATCATTAAATAAATTACTACTATCTGATAATTACAGTTTCATTTACAATAACTAGCTTCTATAGTGGACTTTGGCCCATATTTAATTTAAGGTTAAGATTTGTATGCTAATCAAGGTAAAATTAATTACCATGCTAAACTAGTAATCATAACATAATTATCAACATTAATAATAATATTAATATTAGTTAATCAGGGTAATAGTAATAATTAGTGCACTTCTATTGTCATTGACAACAGTTAAGAATGGTGAATAAGCTCTTAATACCTAACAGTTGTAGTTCCTCCTATAACACTTATTACTAGAGTATTAATGTGCTAGTGTCTAATCAGGTTTAAATACTGCACTAATTATGGTAATGCGAAAGATAGTTAAAACAATCTATTTTGGAGTAGAAGAGTTAACTCACCTTGTTGACTCAGTTCGAGTCGAGTTGACTCGGCTGCCAACAATCCATCTTCTTTTCTTCCTCTCTCTTACTTAGACCCATGCACCAGCAGGGTTGCTGGACTCAACCACCCAATGGACAGCGATCTAACTCAGTCCTCTCCTCTACCTTCTTCTTTTCTAGTAGCCAGATTGAAGCCAGCAACACACTAGGATCCACCCAACTGAGTCGACTCAGTTAGAGTCAACTCGGTGCAACACGCCCATCTTCCTTCTTTCTTCTTCTTCTTTCTTTCCTTATTTCTTCTTCTATGATGGACACCCTGTAGCAGATAACAGGTATTGTCTGACTCAGTCCAATGACTCGGTTCGGCTCAAGGAGAACCAGGTCAAAAGTGCTTGGGCTGACAGCGCAACCTGCACTCGACTCCGCTGGTTAGCAATCTACCTCCTTACTCTCCTTCTCTTTTTTTTCTTCCTTTCCTATCTCTCCTCTTTCTTCTTCCTTACTACTTCAACCAGGTGAACGGTCTGGATTTGTTCAGACTCAACCCAACTCGGACTGAGTAACCGCACCACCTCTTCTTTCTTTCTTCTCCTCTTTCTTTTTATCTGTTTCTCCTCTCTTTTCTTCTCCTTTTTCTTCTTTCTTTCTTCTCTATCCTTCCCTTCTGCTGAAGATCTAGCAAGGCTCAGACTCGGCTTGGAATCAGACCAAACCAGTGCAGCTTAGTGGAAAAGACGGTCTGGCCGTCAATGGCAGACTCCCACCCACTGCTTCTTTCTCCAATCTAGCAACATGGGGTGGTTCGCCTAAACCCTAAGGAGCTTACGAGAGAGTTCTTTCGAAGCTTTAGGAGCGTTAGGGTGGTGGGTTCACATGGAGAAGGAAATGGCCCGGTTTTGGTTGCGGCTGTAGAAATGGATGAGGGGGTGTGTTTGCTCGGTTCCCTCCCCTTCTTATGGTTTGCCCTAATACTACTGGAGAGTTGGATGGTAAACAAGGGCTCAGATGAGGTCTGGTAAAAACTATGTTCTGATACAGTCGTTTTTTTTAGCAAAATCGGATGTGGTTTTGTTTGCTGGGAAAGCCCTAAATCAAAGGGCTAGGATTTCAAGGAATGGAGGGCTAAGAATTAGAGAGCTGGGATCACGCGGATTGTTGAGTCGGAAAGGAAGACAGGTTTCCATTTTTGGAAACGGTTGAGTTTTTCGGACCTATTTGCACCTCGAATTATGTCTATGCACACGTGCAGAATCATGTGAGACTCAGGGGTTTTTGTTGTACGTTTGTCCACTGTCAGATGGACGATTTGGATGGTCCAGATGGACCAAGCAGGTGGGCCACCGATCAATGGAAACGAACGCTCGTCCGTCCACTGTTTAGAATTTAAATGGGAAAGGAGGGAAAATCCCTACCTCTTTTGGCAACTCTCAGTCAGACGCAGTTTGATCGGTCTGACTCGTCTGGTGCACACCTAGTCCATGTGCTTTTGGTGCACCTCCATGCTGAAGTGGATCCTGTTGTGATGGGGTCTCTCAATCCACACCGTTCACATAGTTTGGGGAGGTCTATCAAGGCCTATCCCAGAAAATCAAGAAGATCTAATTCCTAGATGGGCCGTACTATTTGAATTAGCGTCCTTTATGGTTGTCCAAGCAATCTAACGGTTGGATTAGTTCCAACTCGATCGTCAATGGTCAAATTATGGATATATGGACTGTTATGCTCTCGTAACACTAAATATCAAGCTACACTATTATTATTATTTTTTTTATAATGTCATTTAATATTATTAGTATTACTATTATTGCCATTATTATTATTATTACTACTATTATCATTATTTTATTTATCATTATCATCATTGTTATCTTTATTATTATTATTATTATTATTATTATTACCTATACATTGCCATTTATTTATTTATCTGTCGTTATTTATTTATTTATTTATTATGTATGTATGTAGGTTGTGGGACCACTCGACGTGTGTTTATTTAGCTATGTGTGTTACCACATACCTGTAGGCAAATTTAGTTCCCCATGGTGACACCCGAGTACTGAAAGTACGAGGTGTTACACTTGCGACCAAGGATTCCAAGTACAGACCTCAGTGATGGAGAAGGGGTCAGGCACCATTCTCCGCACACGCTCATGTGTGGTCCTTACTTCCTAAAATTTTAGGATTTTTGGAGATTCAAGGGTTTTGAATGTCTTATTGTCTAATCGGTTGCAAACAAGATCAAAATTGAGTAAAAATTGACTACTCTACTCTGATCAAGACTTAGGAGACTGCCATGGCTTAACTTTGGCGATGATTTCAGGAGACATTGGTTGTTAAAAAAAGAAAAGAAAAATAGTAATAGTAAATCTCAACTATGGTTATTATCATGGATATAGTAAATCTCAACTATGGCTATGATCATGTAGACAACTTGCTTACGTCAACCACAATCGAGAAGATGATTCTTGAAATAAAAGATAAAAGATTACAAGTCTAGATTTTTTATGCATTAAGATCTGAGAACTCAGTGAGATATAGATATTGGTGTGTTCCTTGCTCAGCCTCCAACGTTGTTATGTGAGAATATCTTAGCCGTTCATCATACCATCAATCCAGTTTTTCATGCAAGGACCAAGCATATTGAACTTGATTATCACATTGTTAGTGAAAAAATTGCTCTTGGCTTGTTAGTGACTTGATTTGTCTCCTTTAAGAATCAAGTTGTAAATATCTTTACAAAGACATTTCCACGATAATCTTTCTAGTTCATTCGATCCAACTTGGTCCTTCAACGTGCTTTGAAGCCCAGTTTGAGGGGGAGTGTAGAGGAAACTTGATTATTGACACGTGGATACCAAGACAATCAAGATCGACATGAAATTCAAAGTTTGAAAATATGAGGAAATGACTAAAAGGATTTATGTGAAATCTATTTAAGGATCATGTGTAGTTTAAAATTTTCAAATTTTCAAAGTTACTCAACTATTTTAGAAACTTATTATTTGTTGTAACAAACATATTCAAAATATTTTAAATAGTCAAGATATCTATCTCTCACAACTCACATCCAGTTGGAGAGTTTTACACCCAACATGTTTGGTCTCTATTTGTCTTAGCATAGCCTAGAAAAATTATTTGTAAAGAAGTAGGGAGTGTATGAAAAGGGAGCTTTGCGATAAGTAAATAAATGAATGGTAAGAGAACCCTTGTGCACGTGGGAATTTTAAGAATAGAAATGAAAGATATGACACTCGTTTATAAAGAAGATGATCATGTATCTCAAATCCCAAGCCGATTCCGATTGTGTTGAACTATTGCAATGGCTTGAATAGATGTATAGACTAGGCTCGATGGTTGAGATAAAATAGATGCTCCTCACTCTTTTCTATCTTGTACTCTCTCTCTCTCTCTCTCTCTCTCTCTCTCTCCCCTAGAGAGTGGAGAATGGCTCGAAAATGGGTCTCCTCCCATGTAGAGAAAGTGTGAACCTTCAAAATGAGAGGGTGTGGGGGTATTTTCTAATGTTCGAGATTTTTGCTATTTTGGATTTATAAAAACCTTAAAAAATTTTCCTATAATTAGCTTATGTTATCATTTACTAACCCTTAATGCTCGAGGTGAGCCTATACGTGAGTGTTACATGTAAAGAACCAAACAAATCCAGTTAATTAATCATAGGAAGCTAACGAATCTGACTATCACTTAAACATCGAGACTAACCTCATGATTTACTCATATATAGCCGCAAATCTAGCCGACCTATCACTGACTAACCAAGACAGTCATAACTAAATAAAGACTTACATAAAGTCGAGACAACTAGAGGTCAGATTTTAATTAATAAACCAAACTGACCTAGTTACTCTTTTAGCCTAAGAATCAATGGTTTAGGATTATTAGGATCGGATTGTCATTTCTAATAGTTGCGAATAGGACACACTATGAACTTAGCTAATTCAAATATGAATCATTGCGCACAAGAAATCTTGTTACCTAATTCATTTCAGAAATGCTTTGATTATCTGAACAAGCTCTAGACAACTCGTCAGTAGACCACTAAACCTAAGACTATAGAAAGACATTCATCTTAATGGGCTTAACATCCATTATGAGATATTGAGTGAATAGCTCAACTTAGACTTACAAAGCCAATGCATGAGATGTGTGAATATTCTTGGAATTAATCAAGAACTTAAGTTAGTTGTCTGTATCCAGTCTTATCCAAAGTTGTGGCTTTCAGACCGTTAAATTATGACCAAATTTAGGGTAACAATCTAACTTAATACCCTTCACGTATCCGTATAACTATAGCCCCGATCGACCATCAATGATCGTCGAACTGACTTCTGATCATACCCGTTGATCGACACATCCAAATGACGGGACAATCATATTCATATGTAGATCATCACTAGGCCCAACTATCCTACGGTGTATATCGACCCCTACACCCCATAGTGACCCCAAAGATTAGAAACACCCTCTCATAGGGCTAGTATATTGAAAACCTAGGCCTTAGGGCCATTTGCACCATTTTAGCACTATAAATAGTTCACTATTTCACACCCACTCTCCCCATACGAATTTCATGCACTGGGTTGGGAAAGAAAGAAAGAAAGAGAAGAGAAGAGAAATAGAGAGAGAGAGAGAGGGGAGTGAGAGCAAGTGAGGGGGAGATTGGTGTATCCTTCACCGAATCACTTCAATCCAACCCTAGTCACTACCGAATCTTCCATCAATCCTTTTTCATCAATGATCAAAGGTAAGAATCTTGTCTAACCTTTCAATTTCACAACCTAGTTAAATTTCTACCTATTAATGGTGTTTTCTTGATCTTGTTTAGGATTAGTGATTTTTCTTCAAAAACCATAACCTTAAGCATGATTATGTCACGTGAAACCCTCTAAGGTATGGACCATTATCTCTAGGTTATCTTTTATCGACCCTTGAGGATCTCTATCAATGATTAGTGGCTTGTAGATGAATTTGTGCATGCTAATATGTTCACATTTTGATTTAGTTATAATCTATGTTATTAGTTAGATATGGATGCTCATATGTTTGATGAAATGTCTACGTGGTGGAATATGTTACTTTGTTGATGTTCACATGCTTGATTTAATGCTTAAATGATTATACTATTTTATGCATGCTCAAATGTTTGATTTAATGCTTTAGTGAACGTATTATCCTATGGATGCTCACATGTTCCATGAAATGCCTAATTGTGTAGTGGAACCTATACTATGATTGTGCGACGTATTGTTTACTCCGTAGTGATACTTAGGATTATTACAATGTTGGGTCGGTTGGCTATCCGCCCGAATTAAGGGGGTGGCCTGAGCTAGGGCAGCCACCCCAGACTCGTTCGATCGACCTGGGTCGAACATGGACGACTAACAGTAGTTGGGTTACATGGGCTACTCGCACCCAATGTCGGTCGAGCCGGAGTTCCCTAAGCCATTAGCCTAAGAGTCGATTGACTGCATATGTTTTCCATATATGACAATGACAATTAAAATATAAGATACCCCACTCCCATTGAATGAATCTACTTATAACCATTATCGATACGATCTGACAAACTCATGGGCTGGGCATGGTAGTATGGGACACCATGTCCTAGTTGTCAGCCTATGTTGGGGTGACGAGCCTCTCCGTAGTGACTAATGAGCAATTAAGAAGGCTATGAGCCTATTATATCAAACTAGAATGATGTCGCGACTGCCCCATAATTATGTTTGGGTGACGACTCTTGCATTAATTGTGAGCGTCCTCTACATGTTGATGGGGTGCCTAACCTTATGCGTCCGGGTTGTGTCATCCGGGTCCTTTGTGATCGGTTGGGCCAGTGTTAGTCCCTCATTCGAGGGAAAGTTATCGCTTCGGTGATAAACCTAGAAACGGATCAAGGGACACAGGTTATAAGGAGCCGCTTCAGCCACCCTGAGCTTCGTGATCCAATTGAGACCACGATAAAATGAGGGTACCCTAGCTTCCCCAATATGCTGGATGAATGGAACTTAATAACTACTCTGCTGACATATGCATTCACTACATTGCATTAGATAAGATTTTGTGATTAGGCGGTGGTGTTTCTTGTGATGAAGTGTTGGCATATACGAAATAGACGTTTAAGTCGCTTGTGAGGGAGTGTTGGTTGGAAATGGCATGCATCATGTCATAACCTCATATGTGCATTTAATAAGAGTATTTAGGAAGTGATTGATTTTTTGTTTTATCATTGGCTATGCTGATTGGGTTGATAACATGCGTAACTTAAAACTAATGAAACCACTGAGTTAGCAGGTATTTTAAAACACCAAGCAAACATTACTGTTGATGTAGGTTCTATCGAAGCCTCCAGCGAGTAGGCTTATATTCGCTTTTACTTTCATCAGGATGTCTTGGGAGTGTCAGGCAAAACTGGAAGACCTTGCATTTATTTAATTTTGTGCTTGTATATGTTAGAGTCTCCAACTGGGTGTGCTTCGTATATTGATTTTATTATATGTTCATTGTGACTTGTATAATTTCCATTTTGTGTGATTACCACTATTAGAATTATATTTTGACTATTAGCCATATATTTTTGAATTTTTCGTTATCTCTATCTCGCTCTGGATTCATTAAGTCGAATTGTGTTACTCTAATTATTCATGTATGGAATGAATGTAAATTTGAATGAGATCACATGTACATTTTCATTTGATTCATACTCGTGAACTGGGGACCATGGTTTCTATACTTGAGTGCCTATTTTCAGGGTGTGACATATTTACAGATATGTCGGTGGCATTCTTGTTAATAGTGAGAAAAGCAAAAATGTTATATGGCATGCTTTGATTAGCTACTGGACATGTGACTCTCATTGGTTGACCAGAAGTAGTTGAACTTGTAATTCCAACGAAAGAAATGAGTAATAAGTTATCTAATCATCCAACAAAAATTGAATTTCTTTTGGTGCTTGTAATTCCATCGAAGGAAATGAGTAAAAAGTTATCTAAGTTGAATTGAATTTCGTGCACAATATTCTAGAAAATCAATTGAATTTTGCTAGCGTAGCTACTTAGCTACTCTTCTATAATCATGGCTTGCTTTGTTATGGTCCCATGTGTTTATAGTGGCCCAAATATGTAAGGAGCCACTAGAAATTAGATTTATGCTGGCAAGCAATTGTTGCTCTCACCTGATTTTTAGATTTAAATGGTCTTGTTGAGCCCTTTGTGTCACTTTAGATTAGTATACTGGGGGGACCTCGTGGATTTTTTTATTGAACGGACACCTAAATAGGATATTTTAGCTGCTAGTTTCCCAAGGGTTACTAATTTACGTTACCATTGGTTTATGATTCAGTTTCATGTACTTGGTTCATTAATTAGGAAATTGTGTCTACAAATATGTGTGGACTTAGATATAATTTTAAAAAAAAATTCTATCCATTTAAAGATATTTAGATAAAAAATCGTATAACACCCACCCACCAGTGATTGCCCACAAGTAGGCCCCACAAGCCATATTAACATGGTTCAGGTAAGTGGATAAGCTGACCAAAGAATCAGATTCACCCACTCATCAGCCTGTCCACAAAATTAGAAACAAGTGGACACCTTAGAAAAAAACTTGGTCAAGAAATTTTTTGCCATCCTTTCATTTCATAAAATGTTACCCACTTAAGAAGTGGACAGCCTAGAATTTCAACAACTAGGGTCATGCCACCCGTTCCTTTATTAAGGCTGCATTTGCTGCCCCAGAATGGGTGGTATGTATCCCATCGCATGGCCACCACCGATGGAGCACCAAAACACTCTCCGACATGACCACTTCCGATGTGGAACACACCGTATTCAGACGTTTGTATGTTCCCCCAAGTTTGTAATTCCACACGCGTAGGCCTACCATTCACACGCACGGTACACGTGTCAATATTGAACACGTGTCAAATATCAGAGCCTTTCATCTGGTTGAAAATAATCGTTAGATTTTCTTTCCCACAAATCGGTTAGTTTCACTCCTTAAGTTGCCCATAATCTACGAATTAAACGGATGGTTGAGACAATTTCACAGCACTTCATTTTTCTTTCTAGGTGTGGTCCATCTGAGATATGAAATTTCTGATTTTTACTCTAGATTATAAAAGAAGTACAGATCACCTGATGGAAAGATCTGATCTAGCACTCGTTTTCCATGTTTGCACGTGTGGCTGCGTGTGGATGGCTGCTCTCCCACGAGCGTGTAGAATTAACAAACCTATGCGTCCAGCACATCCCGATGCAAAACTGCTCACTTCGCGTGATGGCAGTTGCTAGTGCATTCACAGGAACATATCCTCGCGAATAAGATCAATCCATTGAAAAAGTGGGGCCCACACATAGCTTATCATGTCAGAAAATCTAGGCCGTTCTATTCATCTACTTATCTATACATATACAAATGAAATGTAACTAATCAACGGTCCATATTAAATACAATTAAATTATATACCTTATTCAAACGGGTTTATGATTACTATTTATTGGAATTGATATAATGTGTCCCACCTGACGAACGGCTCCGATCTTAAACAATACTACGAGAGCCTGCGATTTCTCCACCAACTGCTCTTGGGAGATTCACCCGCGCGAATGCAATTTCCTGTCCAAACATACGTAAGCCGGCGATATACTTTCTAGCTCCAATATTACCCTTCTGTTTATAGATTATGACAATCTGGTTCCAACTAAAAAAGGTCAAACCAAACATAGTCGGGAGTGACAAAAATGTAAATTTATAATTAAAGCAAAAGAAAATCTTGTTTTAACTTTTCTGTGGTAAAAAGGTAAAGAGAAAGAGTCTATACTCTGGAGAGTGTGATGAATGATACGCAGCCACTTTAAAATTTGCTTACGTCACTTACAAATTTTCAAATTAACCGTCCAAATTATGATAATTAGAATAAATATATTCTGAAAAGAAAATTTCAGGATTATTTTATTATTTACTATCGGATTGGTGGAAATTTTAAAAAATCCAACGGTTTTATTTCACAAACGAGTGTCCAGGAGTCAGAGTTTAGGATTCTTGAGACAAATCTGATTTTGGAATTTCCAGTTGGTGATAAAGATTCACAATCTGATCGGTTTATTTGCATTAATACGTGCCAAGTGTATAATTATCTGAGTGCCTGTGTATCAAGCGTCGTATACAGCCTGAGTATCGAAATAGAAAAAACTAAGGGGTGGCAGGCAAGACCATGTCTGAACGCCATGTGCCCGGCATGCGCCGCAAGACACGCGTGTGTGCGAGCGCACCGAACATTGACTGTAAAAGATACACGTGGCAAGTCAGGAGAGAGAACTGGCGCGCGGATGCCGGAAGCGGGATGCGCGTAACTTGTTACACGTAGCCCGTGTAGGACGTAACTCTGTGGGGCCTACCGTAATGTCCGTGTGACATCCGCACCATTCATCATTTTCTATACATCATTTTAGTCTGTTATACTATAATTTAAGAAGATCCTGAAATCATTTGGGCCACACCGCAAGGAAATTTTGGATCAGGCTCATATTTGTATTTTTTTTTCTTCAGCCTGGTGGGAATCACCTTATGAACGGGTCAGATGGATTACAAACATCACGTTGAGTGCTAATAACGTTTCATTTTGTGGCCAACATGAGGATTTTATCTATCTCATTTTTCGAACCACATCCTAAAATGATCTGTAGAAATTGATGGACGGAGTGGATTTCACACATACATTTCAGTAGACCCTACGGAGTTTTGTGATGTACGGGCTCCATGTAACAGATTGTAACACACAGATCGCATCCGCTGATGCGATCTTTTCATGAGATTTTAGGGATTCGTGGCAGCCTCGGATGAGCGTGACTCGGATCGGATCCGTCGAGATATTCAGTCATGCACGAGCGGATACGATATATCCATTTTCTCGCAAGATGGACATATTAGTCGGTTTCGATTCCGAAATGAGTTTTTATTGCCGTACAGCTTACTTATGGGCACTTTACTAAGCCCACTTATTCTTACCTTTCAAGAATAAGCCCTTCCCACACGGACGACTTTTCACATGCTGAAAATGCCCCTACTTTACAATAGTATTCAATTCTCTCGCTGATACCCAAATACACATTCGAATTCATCTCTATCATTCCTATTCATTCTTTTCACCTATTTTCTTCATAAAATCTCCATCGTACTATCACATTACATTTTCCATATTCTATTCTACTGAAGGCTGTGATGAGAATAGAGTGGAATATTGGATTGAAAAGAGTGTTAGCAATCTAGAAAATGGGTTTTGAAAACTTTGGATGAGAATGGGGTAAGGGTTTGAGAGTGAGGGAGGTAAAGATGGGTATAAAATGTTTTAGGGAGAAACCCTTAGGGCTTTCCAAGGGTTTAAAAGGGGTAGGAAGGGATTCCCACATGTGGGAGGGTTCCAATTAAGCTTCGGGCTGGTGGCGGCATCGCGTTGCCCTGTCATGTCGGCTGCAGCCTCACCGTCCGCTGGTTGGTTTGGCGGTGGCCCGCCACCCCTTTGGTGTTTTCGAGATCTGTGGCGTCGTGACGACCCCTTTGGCGCATCGATTAGGTCTGTCGATCGTCAGGTCCGCATATTACACCCCAAGGATCGATTTTCTAGATTGGTAGTGATCTTTCAGATTTGAAAAACTCTCTATTCGGTGGTCCTGGAGGACCCAGAGTCTCTCATACTCGAGGCAAGGACATCTTGTCCCACCAAATATTGAAACTGAAGCGGATTCTACCTTAGGTAGGACTATCAGATGTATAAAATACGTGTTTAGGATGGCGCAAGCTACTCCCGCAGCTCGATCCTACCATATTTAGGTTAGATCGTCTCCAATCATCGAATTCCCCATCACAGTGATTCAGATCACTTTGCATAGCCTAAGCCTCTTCTATAAATGAACCCTAGGCTAGCATTTCAATGTTCAGATTGGCTAAATGGCTTGGTCATAGTGTCTTATACGTGTTAGTAAATTTGATTGCTCCCTCCTAAGTCGATAAGACGTTATGATTAATTATGTCCATTCATCCAGCAGTTTGGGAAAACTGAAATACCTCGACAGATCAATGCCCTAATCCGATCGCACGGCTCTAGCGGCCGTGACCATATGGTTCTCGTGATCCTTGACCGCGAAATGCATGGAATTGATTGTGAAGTAAAGGGAAATGACTGCAAAATGCATATAATTAGCCGTGAAGTGATGGAAATTCGTTGGAATTGACCATGAAATGCATGGAATTGACCACGAAATGAAGGGAATTGACTGTGAAATGAATGGAATTGACCGTGAAGTGAAGGGAATTCGCCGAAATTCACTGTGAAATGCATGAAATTGACCGCGAAGCTAATGAAATTCACCACAAACTGATTAAAATTGGCCGTGAAGTGAATGAAATTGACTGCGAAGTGAATGAAATGAATGAAATTAACTGCGAACTAATTGAAATTAACCACGAAGTTAATGAAATAAATTTTCGACAATCGACTTGATTGAATCTTGGAAAATAACAAGGTCAGTTGACTAAAGTAGCTTCGCCTACCTCAAAATCATATATGGTACCTCAAGTAACTCATTTTAGTTTAGGAGATATGCTTGTTAAATGAATAAAGAAATAAATGAATTAAAAGAGAGAAAAATATTTTTATATACTTATATAAACATATTTACATAAATATGTATTAGAGAAAAATGTAAGGAGGAAAAAATTCTCCTTGTAAAAAAAAAAAAAAAAAGCGTCGGGCGGTACGCCGTGGCAATCTGGCCGTACTTTATTATTATATATTTTTTTGCTGATGGAATCCTGTTGCGTTTGTGGGTCCCATCATGAGGTCTATGTTATATCCAAACCGTCCATCTATTTGGCGAGCTCATATTAAGGCTTGAGACGAAAAATAAGACATATCTAAGTATTAAGTGGACCACATTATAAAAGGTAGTGGGGAATTGAACATCTACCATCGAAACCCTTTTAAGGGTTACAGAAGTTTTGGATCAATATGAAATTTGTTTTTCCTCTTCATCCCGGTCTTTCTGGCCTTATGAATAGATTGGATGGAAAGTAAATGTTTTGGTGGGCCCTACGAAATTTTTAATGATGAAAATCAATTTTACCGCGGCTATTTGTGGTGTGGTCTAGTTAATTTTTGGATATGATTTTTTTTTTTTTTTTTTTTGCTCAGAGTGATCTCGAAATATGGATGAACGTTGTGGATATAATAAATACATAGCTATGGGGCCCATATAACTTTGACCTCTTTGGAACTGTTCGTACAACTCGGAGTTTGAGGAGCGTCAACGCTCATCTTCGCACACCAGCCAATCCGCTTTCGGAAGAAATGGTGGGGTATTTTAGTCCGGTGAAAAGTCATCCGTGCAACAGGAGCTTATTCCTGGAAGGTAAGAATAAGTGGGCTTAGTAAGGTGCGTGGCCCATAAGTAGCTCGTACAGTAGCAAAAAGCTCTTACGAAATGGCGTCTGGTGGTCCGCAAGACCATAAACTAAAATCGTAGACCATCATCTGAGAAATGCGAACGCATACGTGCGAGTGCAGTTTTTCTGGTACTCCCTATTCACTTAGATCCGAAGTGGACCTAACGTGCAGGATCTTAGCCGTTCATCATTCCGGTAATTCTATAGAGATTCAAATTGGCCAAAAAAAATAGTAAGGGAAGGCGCTTATTTGAGGGACAACATGGGTACTTCAATGGTGGATTGATTGTAAGTTTGTTTTAACCATCCATTTCTTTTGCATAAACAGCCATCCGTTCCTTTTGCATGAACGGGCCATGTATGAGAATAGAGTGCCAGATAAGTGCACTCAAGCGAAAGGGCTCCACATGTATTCACTTGGAGACTAAGCAATATGAGCCGTGGATGTCTCCATTCTCTAGCAATAGGGCCCACCCAAATTCACTTACAGATCCGGTTCCTTACTTAAGTTGTACCCATATGAAGGAACCGCAAACAAGGAGCAACCATTTTGTAGGCCCTCCCATGCACGCCACACCATGATGATCTTGTACATACAATTAATGTTATCCCAATGGCCGGTGTAAAAAAGAGGGGGTAAAAAAAGAGTGATAGCATTCCGCATTAAATCATCATTATCGCTGTCATCAAAACGTTTATTTTAACTAATTTAGACATGTTATGTAAATTATTTTTTAAATTTATGAGAAAAGAGTCTCAAAGGAGGTTATTGCCCACTATCAACTTTAGCCAACTCCCTTCTTTTATGCAGGCTTGGGGTCATAATTGAAAAGATAAACACTTAACATTTAATGTCATAATGATTTATGTTACTCTCCCTACAAGATTTCTAAATTCTAGGTTTTGTTTTTTAGAGCTTAGCTTATTGAGTGATCTCATCCCACTTATCAAAGATCATGGGTAGGTGGCAATCATCAATTTAAGAACTAGGGAAAAGTTAACTTGATATTTAATAATTGAACCTTAAATAAGATTTGACTAATAATAGGTTGTTAAAATAATATGAGAATAAAAATAGGTGAATCTAATAATTAAAGTAGTGTTGACTTATGGTAGAAATTGTTGCTTGGGTGCATGAGTTTGAATCTCACCAATTAAAATTATATATTCTTATCTAAAGATGCATCAACACATTTCGAGTCATGGGGAGTTATAATCATGCCAAGTCTAAACCAAGTCAAGCTTGCCAATGAGTTTCATAGTGGCTAAACTTGCTTTTTCGTTGAGTTGAGTTGATTTGATTGAGTTTCAATTGGAGTCATCAAGTTTTAAAACTATGGTAGCAGTGGTTCATGTATGGGTTGGGTCAGGTTAAGGTTGGTCAAAGTGTGACCTGCTCACTAGATTATACAAACCTGGCCCATGGCCCATTAGTCTTTTGCTACACATGACCCATATATGCTTTTGGCAAAACCGTTTTCCAAGCATCTTTTGCTTTTGAAGCAAGTGCAAACTATTGGAATGTATGCTATTTTATCAAATAAATTATATATGTTCTTCAATAATGCTTTGTTTATTGGTCATTGTTATTTTATATACATGGAATAAATATAATAGAAATAAATTTATGGGACACTTCACCGAAGTCTCTGTATCTTTAGAGAATGAACTAGAACTAGGAGTTGTTAAATTATTCATAAACTTCGAATATTGTCCTGGCTGTTGTTAACAAATGTGTTAAATCTGAAAAGTTCGACTAGCCTAGAGAAAGTTCCGCTCAAAGTCTAACAATAACGTATTTTGAAATTTTTGAGAACTTCGACTAGTCGAAAGTCTAGTTCGACTAGTCAAAGGGCACCCTTTAACTAGCCCTGGCTTTGGCTCGACTAGTTGAGACTAGTAGAAGGGCACCCTCGACTAGCCCAAACTCTAGCTCGACTAGTCGAAGGTTACGTAGACTGTAAAAATTTGAGGCAGTTTCCGGACTATTCCAAGTCGGTATGAAAGTGGAGTTTCCTAAACTATAAATAGAAGTTCCTATGACCTTTCTAATAGTATTCTAAGGCTTTCTAAAGTATTCGAAAGGGTTTCTAGAAGGGTTCTAGGGTTTGAAAAGGGTATAACAAGGGTGGGATTCAAGCTTGTCTGAATCGGGTAAGTCTTTTCTCTTTATAATTTATGCTTTCATAGTGGATTTCTTTCGCTTTGTACTATGGTTTTTTTCTAAAAGGGTTTTCCACAATAAATCTTTGTGCTCTCTTATGTTTGCTTGGTGCTCTTAGATTGCTATCCTATATCTATCTCTGTGTGATTCCACAGAACAAATCCCAATAAGTGGTATCAGAGCTTTCATTGGGGCATAGATCTGGATCTGTAAGATTAACATCAATGGGAAACGCCAAGTTTGATATTGAGAAGTACTTAAGTAAAAATAATTTTGAGATATGGAAGATTAAGATGATTAGTCTATTAACTAAGTAAGGCAAAGTTGAAGCTCTTGAGAAGTGAAAATCTACTGTGAATGACGAAGACTGAAATGCTCTCGATATGAATGTTTTATCTTCTATCCGTTTATGTCTCACGGATGAGGTTCTCTATAATGTTTTGAAGGAGAAAACTACGACCAGTTTATGGGTGAAGTTAGAGGATATCTATTCAAAAAAATTCTCTGAAAATCGCTTACACTTGAAGCTAAAGTAGTATGCCTTCCTGATGGTAGAGGGTGGAGACCTGGAGGCCCACATCAGCAACTTTAATAAATTAGTTTGCAAATTGCTGGATATGGAGGAAGTGATCAAAGATGAGGAATAAGTACGTATGTTGTTGAATTCTCTTCCAACATCGTATGAGTCATTCAGGGACTCAATGTGCACTGCAAATAAAACCCGAGTGTTGACACTGTTATCTCAACCTTTTAAGGAAAGGTCAAGAGAAAGCTTAACGACTGCATGAGGACATCTTCCGATGCACTGATTACGAGAGGTAGGAATACTGATCGAGGTACAAGATTTTTAAGACTTAGATCCAAATCCAAGGGCAAGGGCAAAGGAAAACTAAAGTGCTGGAACTGAGATGATTGGACACATGAAGAAGGATTGTACTAATCCTAAAGCAAAGAAAGAAAATTTTTGTCACATATGATGAAGAGACAAGTGGAGGTAATGTTCTGTCCGTGTCCATGATCGGACACTTGCACGACAATCGTACATACGAGTGAATCCTTGACATAGGAGCGTCATATCATATGACTCTTCATCGGAATTAGTTCGCTAGTTACAAAGAATGCGATGGTGGACAGGTTTTTATGGGCAATGACAATACCTAAAATGTTGTGGCTATTGGTATGGTGAGCATCAAGATATTTGATGGGAGAGAACGTACCTTGATTGATGTCAGGCATGTTCCTGATATGAAGAAAAGTCTGATTTTTCGGTACACTCGAGGCTATAGGGTGCAAGTTCACTGGTCTTAATGGTGTCCTTGAAGTTTCAAAAGGGGCACTCATGGTTATGAGAGCGCAAAGGCATGGAAACCTTTACAGGTTTATCGAAAGCACTTTAGCAGGTGGATCGGCAACAATTGTTGCAGATTCCACTTTTATACGTATGTGGCATACACGTCTGGGCCACATGAGCAAGCAGAGCATGAATGTATTATTTGATCGTTGTTTGATTCTACCTTTAAGAATTCTGATTTAAATATATGCAAGCTTTGTATATATGGTAAACAATCTAGATTATCTTTTAAATATGGAAAACATATATGTAAGGGAGTGCTTGATTATGTGCACTCTAACGTATAGGGACTTTCACCAGAAGTTTCCATTGGAGGGTCGTCATGGTTTGTTTCATTCATTGATGACTACTCCAGGAAAGTTTGGGTTTACTTCATGAAACGTAAATCCGAAATTTTTACAATATTCAAGTAATGGAAGACAATGGTGGAAAAATAGTCAGGGCGAAAAATAAAGATTTTAAGGACTGACAATGGTGGAGAATTCACTTCCACTGAGTTTAATGAATATTTCAAAGTTGAAGAATCATTAGGCACAACACAGTGCGCCACATGCCCAAACAAAATGGTGTGGCTGAGAGAATGAATCGGACTCTTTTAGAGAGGGCTCGATGCATGCTAAGTAATGCTGTGTTGGGAAATGACTTATAGACTGAGGCCGTTAACATGACTTGCTATTTGGTGAACCGGTCTCATTCTACAGCAATTGAATGTAAAATCTCAGAGAAAGTATAGAGTGGTCATAAGCTGGACTACTCAGATTTGTGCATATTTGGTTGTGAGGCTAACTCTCATGTACCATTAGTTAAGAGAGATAAGCTAGAACATAGAGCCAAAAAATATATATTTTTTTTTTGCTATAGGGTTGGTGTGAAAGGTTACAAGTTATTTGACAAGGTCACACATCACTAGCTGTGACGTCAGATTCGATAAAAGCTCTCTATTCTGCAAGAATAGTCAAGAGGAACAAGAGGAACTAGAAATGTTGATTGTAGACGTCCAAATTGACACCGATGATACTCAGGCAGAGACAGATGTGTAGACAGAGGTACATGAGCAGGTGGAGCAGCCACCTGTGAGAAGAAACCTACCGCGTGATCACAGGTTACCAGTAAGATATAGGGATGACTCTGATATCACATATGCCCTCATTACTGATGAGGGGGACCCGTCTACTATTCAGGAGACTCTTAATGAACCTGATGCAGAAAAGTGAAAAGCGGCTATGGATGATGAGATAGACTCTTTGCACAAAAACCACACATGAGAGCTGGTGAAGCTTCCAGTGGGCCGAAAAGTGATCAGATGCAAGTGATTATTCAAAAGGAAACAGGATAGATACAAAGCGAGGCTGGTAGCAAAGGGGTATGCTCAAAGAGAAGGAATCGACTTTACAGAGATATTCGCACCGGTAGTTAAGTATCTATCAGATTCGTGTTACCGCCGGTTGCCTGACATGATCTCGATTTGGAACAGATGGATGTCAAGACTACATTCCTACATGGGGAGTTGGAAGAGCAGATCTACATGAAGCAACAAGAGGGCTACGAAGTTAAAGGGGCAGAGAAAAAAATTTACAGGTTAATGAGGTCATTGTACAACCTGAAATAGTTGCATAGGTAGTGGTATAAAAAAATTGATTCTTTCATTTTGAGTAAGAAATTTACTTGGAGTGAATACGATCATTGTGTTTATTACAACACACTAAGTGATGAAAAATTCATCATCCTAATATTGTATGTTAATGATATGTTGATCATCTGTCATGATATGTCTGAAATCAATGTGCTGAAGACTCAGTTATCAGGAACATTCGATACGAAAGATTCGGGGGCTGCAAAGAGGGTTCTCGGCATAGATATTCATAGAGACATGAAGAGGAGCAGACTTTAGTTATCACAGGCTGATAAAGTAACATGACAAAGCCAGTGAGCGTTCTCGGCATAGAATACCTTGAAAATGTGCTGATAAAGTATGCGATAGACTAGGCAAAGCTAGTGAGCGTTCCCCACGCGACTCATTTTAAGCTTTCCTAAGAACAATGTCCTTAATCAAATGAAGAAAATATGTTCTGTTGCATGTGCCTTATTCATATGTGGTTAACAGTTTAATGTATGTTATGGTTTGTACGAGACCAGATATTTCACAGACAGTTGGTGTTATAAGGAGATACATGTCAAATCCCAGCAAGCAACATTGGGAAGCGGTAAAATAACTACTTCGATATATTCGAGGTACAAAAGACTACGTTTTAACTTTTAAGAAGACAGGAGAAAAGTTGGTAAGATATGTGAATTTAGACTATGCGGCAGTGTAAATTTCAGAAAGTCGACTTCGAGTTACTCGTTTGTACTAGCGGGTGGTGCAATTAGTTGGATGTCGAAGCTTCAATACATGATGGCTCTTTCCACGACTGAAGAAGAATACATGACAGTGACGGAAGCATTTAAGGAAGGTGTTTGGTTAAGAAGCATGATAAATCAGTTGAGACTTTAGCAGGAGGCTTTGTCGATTAATTGTGATAGTGGGAGTACTATCAATTTGGTTAAAAATTCTATTTATTTCTCATATACTAAACACATTGATTTCGTCACCATTTTATTCGACAGGTGCTTGAGGAAGGAGGCGTAACACTGGAGAAGATTCTCACTAGTTTGAATCCAGCAAATATGTTCACCAAAGTCGTTCTTACAAAGAAGTTCAAGTTCTGTGTAATTTCTTTGGGTTGGGTAATGGTGTAAAGGAAGGACGAAGTGTGCACGAGAAGCATTGATTGAAGCTATGATGCAATGCAGAGACAAGAAAAGAGGAAAAAAAGCTACACATTTGAAAATTGAAGATATGGTGGAGATTATTGTTAACAGATGTCTTAAATCTAAAAAGTTCGACTAGCCTAGAGAAAGTTCGGCTCAAAGTCCAGCAACAATGTATTTGAAATTTTCGAGAACTTCGACCAGTCGAAGGTTAGGTTTGACTAGCCCTAGCTCTAGCTTGACTAGTCGAAGGGCACCCTCGACTAGCCCAAGCTCTAGCTTGACTAGTCGAAGGTTACGAAGACTATGCGTGGACTGTATAAATTTAAGGCGGTTTTTGGACTATTCCAAGTCGGTGTGAAAGTGGAATTTCCTAAACTATAAATATGAGTTCCTAGGGCCTTTCTAATAGTATTATAAGGCTTTCTAAAGTATTTTAAAGGGTTTCTATAAGAGTTCTAGGGTTTGCAAAGGGTGTAGCAAGGGTGAGATTCAAGCTTATTTGAATCGGATAAGTCTTTTCTCTTTATAATTTACGCTTTCATAGTAGATTTCTGTCGCTTTGTGTCGTGGTTTTTTCCCGAAAAGGTTTTCCACGTTAAATCTTTGTGCTCTCTTGTGTTTGCTTGGTGCTCTTGGATTGCTATCCTAGATCCATCTCTGTATGATTCCACAAAATAAATCCCAACAATGGCTAATGGATAAGTTAAGATAACTTAATTAACCGGCCATCATACATGGTGTGAATGTTGTACGTATGGTGAGTCTCTACCATAAGACATTATTATTATGCATGTAGGTATTTGCATGTGTATACATTGACAAGATTTAAGAAGTTAAGATGGATTTAACAGTCTCGTATTAGTTTGCACTTCTTATATATGCTTATATGTAGACTTGAGATGACCTAGGGTCATAATGAGGATTTATGCTTTAACCCACCAATATTTGAGCCTCATAGGTGTAAAATCAAGGTTTCAATTTTATTTTGGATGGACATTCATGGTCATGTGTATAGTGTGCCTAGGACAATGGGCCTTAAGGTGGTACGTAGAAAGATATATATACAACAACATGAGATAGGGTGATCACATACATACATAAGATGTACATATGAAAATGTCCAAATTGGACAGATTTGTCTCTGCCAAAGTTTTCGTGTGGTTAGATAATATATTGTGGGTGTTACTTGCAATTTAAATAACCTACAAGGGTTATTCTAGAGATTCTCTTTATAATAAGAAAATATTATGACAAAGGCTTACAAGTTTATGAATATATGTGAGTAGCCTAAGAAGCTCCACATAATTCCGTGTCTTAGGAAAGCGTCCTTAGCTCATAGAGTATAAATCCTAGGGTGGCCAGTTTGAGATGAGAGAGAGAGAGAGAGAGAGAGAGAGAGAGAGAGAGAGAGAGAGCTCCAATCGTCTTCTATTCTCCATAAAAAAATATGGTTAGTTTTAATTTTATGCTAATCACAAACATTTAGAAATAATTTGATTTGTTTCGCTTTTACTATGCTTAAATGTAACATCTCGAAAAAATCCGTACAAAGACCCGAGTACCACCTCAGGCAGAAATCATTAATGAGTGAATCTTTTAGTAATTAGACGAAGATTAATTAAGTACCAAACTCAAACACTAGTGAAATTAGCTTGACCTACTTTTTATATGAACTGCAAGGCCCAAAACTAGTAGAATCGCTAACGCTACATTATCTAGAAACCTAGGATCAATCTTAAAACCCAGTTGCTCTCGGGAGCATCTTGAAGTATCGGACCTGGACCGCACGTCGAAAGTTCGATTACCACGAAACTATACGATTATGACTGCCTTACTAGGCTGGACAACCATCTCGAAAATCAAGTCCAAATAGTATCCCGAAACACACAACTTGAGCCTGGAGCGAAGTGTGTGAAAAACGCGAATATCTTTAGAAAATGAACTCAGATTTAAGTGAATTGGGACGTTCGGTTGCAGGCCAAATTTAAGGTTTCAGACCGTCAAATTCTGACCCAACTACACCCTCGGATCAGAAAAATTTCCTTACACATGTCAGTGCACTTGTGGCCCTGATCGAGAGACGATGACCATTGAACTGAAACTAGTTCTCCGCGGTCGATCTACAAACCCGATCGGAATAAAAACTTAACCTAACATAGATCCATTATCAGGGAACTTTCACCAGACCGTATGCAGAAAATGGACCTTCAGATGAGCTTCGTTGGTCCAAAACAGCCACCATTTGGCTATATCCTAAGTATACCATGGCCTTGGGGCCATTGACATCAGTTCTGGGACTATATAAGGGCTTTAACCCACCCCTCTCTCATTCCATACGAATTTTCAAACCCTATGAGAGAAAAGAGAGAAAAGAGAAGGAGAAAGTGAGGAAAGGTGAGAGAGAGTTGGGGTTTGCTGCCAGGATTCGATCCCACCACTCCATGTGCCGAATCATCCCTCCTGTATTGCTACACCAGCGATTTTGATTCCATTTTTAGGTAAGAAAACCAAACCCTAATCTGTTTTAGGTATTTAAGTAGATGAATCGATGAAATAACTAACCTATTTTGTAATTCAGGTAGCTGTAGTGCCATAGACGAAGGCATAATATTCAAACTAAGTACGATAAGAGTTTACCGACAGAAGGTGTTGACTATAAACGTTTAGGTTATGATTTTCAAGGCTTTCAATGTCAGTTAATGATTTATGACTGACTTGATTACTATTACATATGCTTGGATGCGATGTTTTTCACGTTTACACACACACACACACACACACACACACACATATATATATATATATATATGAACTATGTTAAAACTAATGCATTTCATGTGTTTGTTTAAATGTTTGTATGAATATGAAATTATGATTTGTGCTTGCCATGATTGTTTATTTGGAAATACATGATTGTTGTACTTATGACAACTCCCTTGTGAAAGGATTTGCCATAATATATGTTTTAACTAATTTATTATATACATGTGATATGTGTAGTCTAAGTGTTTGATAAAATGCCTGAATGAGAAAATGCTTGTTGAAATGTATTTAATGAGGGTGTTGAGATAGGATTCTCAATTCTTTTATCTATAGTTACAGTTTCATTTAAGTAACCTATCTTACTACTACATGATTTATGGATGAAATGCCTATATATAATAACATGTGCACCATGTATTTGTTGAAATGCTCAAATGAGATTTATATATAGATTGGTTGTCACATGCTGTCTTTGACTATCACATGTGAATGAAATTGTGTTGGAGTGTGATTGGGGCTATGATGTAGTCCAGGTAATCGGTAACGACTTCTAATCGAGTGGCTGAATCAGTTTAGCCACCACAGACATGTTCGATGAATTCGAGTCGTACAATGATTATCGATAGTGGTTATGCTACAAGGAGTGCATATGTGCTTCATGTTGATTAATTTAACGTGCGCTCGTACCAGTCGAGCTTGTCAACCAACTTGATTGGCTTAATATATGTTCACCATGTATGGATGCTACTGCTTGAATTTAAGGTACCAACTTACCAGTGAAAAGCCCGTTTAACCTTAGTACCACGATCCACCAAGACTCATGAGCCAGGCATAGTAGTATGGGACACTATGGTCGAGCTGTCGGCCTACGCTAGGGTGACGAGCCTCCCCGTAGTGACCAGTGAGCAACCCAAAATTGTGAGCTGAATATGGTGGTATGGGACACCGTATTCGAGCTGTGTCGGCCTATGATCAGGTGACGAGCCTCTCGTAGTGACCTCGAGTATACACTAGGACTACGCTAAGGTGACGAGCCTTTCCGTAGTGACCTCGAGTATAAACTAGGATTGCGCTGAGGTGACAAGCCTCTCTGTAGCGACTTGGAATTGCCTATCGTATGTGATTTACTAGGATTGACGACCCTAGATGGATCATTATTTTGGGTCAATGATATAAAGGGAGGTACCTTAGCTTCTCAAACCTGCTGTATAAAGAGGTCTAATTAAGAACTTGACTAATCACGTATATGCACCGCATTGCATGTGCCTTTAGCATGAGAGTTGAGCACAGCGGGAGTGTTACATGTACGACCGTGAGATGATGTCGCAGAGGGAGTGCAGGCGAGGGCATACATCATTATCGCATCCCATTCTTGCATTAACAAGAGTACTTAGGGTATGATTATTATACTACTTTATCATTACTGCTTGACTGAATTGATAACATGTTAACCTTTGCTTTATAGCTCCACTGAGTTGATCACTCACTCCCACTCTGGGACGGTGTTTTAAAACACCAACCAAACTCTGTTGTAGTTCAGGTGATGTCGAGGCTTACGAGGCGGAGCCTGACTTTTATGACGACAAGGAAGAGTTCTCTTACATGCAACTCTCTGGCGGGTCTATGTAGATCTGGAGTTGCATCCCGGGGCTACAGGGATAGGGATAGATGACATTACACTTTATCATTTTTGTATATTTTGGAACTATACATGTAATTATTTAACCCGGTGACGTTCATACTCTGGGGACTTACAATCACTTATATGCTCTATATATTTATTATAGTCTTCTGCTTGCGTAATTTAATTATCTCTGGAGTATGATATGCTAATTTGGTATAATCCTACTCATGTTTAATGCACTAATACAGACAACATTTAATCATCATTATCTATGCTACATAAGTGATGCGTTGGAACTCGAGAGTTAAGTTTTTGTTCGACCCCCGTTTTTCAGGGCGTTACATTAAATGGTTTTCCAAACATTTTATATATATAAAAAAAATTAAATACTTCCCTTGGTTTGCGCTCTATACAAACAAGCCCTAAGCTTAATTAGATAATTGTAATAAAGTTAGACATGATCAACTAGACTTGACTTTATGGGCCCAAATAAGGTTCAAGATTTGAAATCTAAGGCATCCTCATCCTAGCCAATTGATAGATGCATATACATCCATGCATCTATAATTACCTTTCATTATTTTGTTTGAGATTTGAATTGGGTTGTGTTAGTTCCATGGTTTAAAGACTAGGCAACTTGGATTGATTCACTTGCTTATGGGTTGAGTCTCAACTTTGCAAAGCCGAGGTTACCCGGCTACTAGATGAATATTTTCAATGTTAACTCATGGTGCATAAATACGTTGGACTTGACTCAATTCATTATGACTTGGACAAGTTGCATCCAACTTGAGTGAGACATAAATCAGTTGTTAGTTCATTTGGTTGACTGTCTTGGATAATGCATTCAAGTCAAGTCTAGTTTAGTTATGCTATTCTGGACTAGTTATTTTTATAATGTTAAACACTGGTACGAAAAAAAAAAACCATTATTTGGTACATTAAAATTTTATTATGTGGCACACATCTAATGCTTGAAAACATACTATCACACATATAGTCCATTTTAAATTCTTGAGTATGTATAGTGACATATGTGGGGTGCTTGATAATGGACGATGCACACATGACGCAAGCGTTGGTTGCACAACTCAACATGTGGCTAATGCAATGGAGTCTATTTTCTGCTCTCTTTTCTTTAATGCTTTCTAGGAATTTTGCTTTGTGGATCTTTATATTGTTTGTAGATTATAAGCAAGCTTTAGGCCCTCTTGATTGGTAATAATATTCTTGCTTCCCTAAAAAGAAAAAAAAGAAAGCTTTTCAATTTGATAACTAGCCTTTTTCTTTATGAGTGGGTTGAATCTTTCCAAATTCAACGGTAGCCTCTCATATACTTAAATGAGCCATTTTTTCTAGCTGGAACTTAACTCGCCAACTAATTAGCAATTAGGGCCACACTCCATGGTAGTGGTGCCATTACAGTTGTTACCAGATGTGAGGTCCATGTGACATATTCAAACCAATCAACCCATCTTTTGAGGTGATGCATCTGATTACATCATTGTGCTCTGCATCTATTCAAACTACATAAGATTGTTAATAGGCCACGCCTATTGACTTTTGGCCTAGATTTTAATGTGCTAGCTACTCAAAATTTTGATTTTGAGCAATCCACTTCAAGAGGAGCAAGTTGGGTCAGTTGACTGGTGGGCCAATCAAAGCCATTCCCACCCAATATGATATCATGGCCAGCCACCTTAACTAGTCATCAACTCCACATGGACACCTTATGGAGAATGTGGATAGGTGATACCTGGGCCCATCTCAAATAGGCCAGAGGTTAAGGAAAACACATCTGATGGTTGGTTGAGGATGGCTATCCAAGTTGGTAATCAATCATGTAGTGACCTCTCATAGTGGGGTGGGCCACCAAAGTGAAGGGAGGTGAGTGGAGGTCAAGTGGCAAATGTTTTTCACACATGACCCATTTCTCACGAGACGATAAAAACAACAATCTAAGATAGCGACAAGGCTCATCCATTCTCCGGAAACGTGGGAGATTAGATTTTCCAGAACGAACGAGGTAGGGAGGGAGAGCATACAATAGCCCGGCGGCTGCTAACGTGCGCAGTGTGCCATGTTGCTTAACCGGAACCAACCCCATCTATCTACTTAGAGCCTTTTTAGAGAGAGAGAGGCCGGATTCGAAGTTGGAAGACTTCGACCATACCGACTTAAAATACCAAACACACCCACATAGATACATAGAGGGACACGGAGCGCGAGAGAGAGTGAGAGAGCAATGAGTATGTGTTCTTTGTTCTTGATTTTTGTGTTTTTGGATCATTGGATTCATGGGCTTTTGTGTTTATGTTATTGGATAGGGTTGTTTGTGTTTTTAAGTTGGGTTTTTTTTTTTTTTTTTTTTTTTTTTTTGGGATTGGTTTTGGTTTTGATTTGTGGTTTTGGGTAATGGGTTTTGTTGATTTGTGGGTTTTCTTTTAACTGATTTGTGATTTTTGGGCGATGGATTTTTGTGTTGTTTTTGTTCTTAATTGGTGTTTGGGTCTCTCTTTTTTTATTTATTTATTTATTTATTTATTTAAGAGATGGATTTTGATTGGTTCTTGTTTGTTTTTATTTTTATTCTTATTTTTTTATTTTTGTCTGATTCGGGGTTTTGGGAGATGGGTTTTTCATGGTTTTGTGTGATTGTTTGGTCTTGATTGGTGATTTTGTGGGGACTGGTCTATGGAAATTTTATGTTTTATTTTGGGGTGTTTGGATGGAGGGTTTTTATTTATTTATTTATTTATTTATGGTTTTGGATGATGGGTTTTGATGGATTTAAATGGTCGGTCTACGATTTTAATGGATTTTTTCTTTTAATTTTGAATTTATTTGGGTGTTTGAATTGGTGGGTTTTCATGGGCTTTCTTTCCTTTTTCTTTTTTCCATCTTTTGATTGGTTGCTTTCTTCATTTGTTCATATTGATTGGTGTTTTTTGTTCATTGGTTTGAGGATTTTCTATCGTTATTTTCTTCTTGATTCTGGCTCATGAGTTTATTGATTTCTTCTTTGATTAGTGGTTATTTTCTTTGATTTTGTTCTGAAATTGCTTAATTTCCTTCTTTTTTATTTCAGAGGGTGATATGAACTCTTCATGGGACATGGATGATGAGTATGAAAAGTTCATAAGAAGGATGAATCCACCAAGGTGACCATTTTCTCATTTCTCATTTTCATGTGTAGCATCTTTAAATTTTAAAATCAAACACCCACCTTTCTAGTTATAAACCCCACCCAAAAAAATAAAAAGCCAAAAATCTGATCCTTTTTGTATTCTTTTTTCCTCTTATAGGGTTGTAATTGATAATGAAGCATGCAAGAATGCAACAGTTATAAGGGTATATGCCTTGTTTTGTCTTCCCTTTTCATTCACCCCCTATTAGGATTATTACGATACTGCCATGAGCTTCTCTTTTACTGATTCTTTCATTTGCATGTGTTTTTTTGGTGTTTTTTCCTTCTATTTTTTGAAAAAAGGTCGACAGTGCAAATAAACATGGAATCCTTCTAGAGGTTGTACAGATTCTTACAGATCTGAATCTCATTATAACCAAAGCTTATATATCTTCTGATGGAGGATGGTTCATGGATGGTACGAATTTTTCCTTTTATTATTCTACATTTTCCTCCTCCTTACTCAGCTTGTTTGGCAGCACGGAATCGGAGGATTTGTGGGGTTTTGCATTTTTTTGGGGGGGAATGGGAGGATTTGTGGGGTTTTGCAAATCAAGGAATGGGAGGATTTGGAATCGAAATCCCCCAAAAACACCTCTCTTGAAACCCCACCTCAAAATTGATTTGCAAAATCCACCCAAGTCCACAGGATGTAAAATCCATGCGATTCCACAGGATTTAAAATCAAATGCTGCCAAATGAGCCCATTTGAAGTTGGTTTTTGTTTAGTGAGCCTTGTACACTTTTAACAGAAAAAAATTACTTGTGTTTTAACAGTTTTTAATGTTACCGATCGAGACGGGAATAAGCTTATAGATGAAGGAATTTTGGAATATATTCGTAAGGTATTGTTTCCGTTTTTTCCCTGGTTATGATGCTCGATTGAAAGAAACTATTTTTTTTTTTTTTTTGGAAATCAATCCAGGAATGGTACAGGTGGGGCCTACCTTCGGAGAACCTAAGTTGTTCATTGGTAGGCCATGCCTCCATACCTCCAAGATTCTAGCCATGGGATGAAAATGGAGAATTAATCCCAAGTATCCTCATATAATGAGGGCCAACTGGATAGTTAGGATCATCCAATCTGAGAGATTTTTTGGCTATCTCCAATTCACCATGGGCATACCATATGAATGATTTTCAGAAGTTGGGGTCGACGTGCTTGTTTTTTTGGATTGAGCATTGTTCATTTCCTCTTCGATCATAACCATCCGATTCTAAGAGCTTGCCTGCAGTCTCTAGGTACAGATTCCAATTTTATACCTTCAATGAGAAGATCTGTTGGTGTCGAACAATCAACCGACTACACATCAATTGAATTAACTGGAACTGACCGCCCGGGATTGCTCTCTGAAGTGAGCGCTGTTCTCACCAACCTGAAATGCAACGTCGTTAATGCAGAGGTTTGGACCCATAACACCCGAGCTGCCGCTGTGATGCATGTAACTGACGGGGCTACAGGTTCCGCAATCACTGACCCAGATCGGCTTTCAAAGATCAAAGAACTCCTTTGCAATGTACTCAAAGGGAACAACAAGACCAGGGGAGCAAAGACTGTGGTTTCGGTGGGTTCCACACATACGGAGCGGCGGCTTCACCAGATGATGTTCGACGATCGGGACTATGAAAGATCTGATCACGTTGCTATGGATGATACACTCAGGCCTAACGTGACTGTTGTCAACTGGTACGATAAGGATTATTCGGTGGTCACGGTTCGATGTAAAGATCGGCCTAAACTTCTCTTCGATACAGTTTGCACCTTGACGGATATGCAGTATGTGGTCTTCCATGCGAACATCGATGCCGAAAGTCCAGAAGCTTATCAGGTATCTTATAATTCTATTTTCTCCA
Source organism: Magnolia changhungtana (assembly GCA_030180095.1). NCBI lineage: Eukaryota > Viridiplantae > Streptophyta > Magnoliopsida > Magnoliales > Magnoliaceae > Magnolia > Magnolia changhungtana. The sequence goes on along the minus strand of JASAUF010000462.1, from coordinate 216,136 downwards.
TGCATAGCACATGTACGAGATCCAGACCATTTTCCAGAATCACTACCTCTCTCACTATCGCTAACCTTACGAAAACTCTTTTGAAGCTGAGCTGCAACTAACCCTCCTGGAAAGTTTCCACAAAGAGGGTTGGAAGCTCAGGGATGGGGCCAGACTTATCTGGATCCTTCTTCCCTTCCAGCTACCCTTTGATTTCTCTGCCTCAATGATTGCTCTCTTCTTTCTCGTTGATTGTCGTAGATTCCTCCACACTGGCTTTTCTTTTTTCCCCATGTTGAGCCTACAGCGTCACTTGTTGCACACCTCTCGATTGGTTTTTCTCTTTCATGTCTCAAACTCCCTCCCCTTCTTCACTCCCTCGAATGATGATCCTGACGAGATGCTAGGGCTTCATCACAACCACCCAGCCCTGATCCCATCTTCGACTGACCTCCTCCCCGATCAACATCACTGATGTAGATCTTCTCCCTTACCTCCTATCTCCATGATCAACTTCTGAAAATCCCATCTGAATGACCTTGTAATCTTCCTCTCAACCTGCCTCCTGACCATCCCCATCATCTTCCTCGTGGCATTCATCTTCAGGGCCCTACCATTGATGGTTCACACCCTGCAAACATACTGGTCGGTTGATCCTAGCCATCACTTTTTGTGATAAGAAGTGGATTGTTAGGGATTAACATTAAACGGGAAAAAAAAAAAAAATCCTTCAATCTGGGTCTAGGATCATCCAATCATTGTGATTTTTGATCTATGGCCCACCCACAGCGGGGCAAAGCAAATCGTTGTGATTTTGAGCTATGGCCCACCCACAGCAGGGCAAAAAAAGAAAAAAAATCACATATATGTGGGCCATGTTTAGAGAGATAATGCTGAAGCTAAATACAAGCCTTCAGACTGAAATCTGTTTCTTTGCCAATCTTGAAGGAATACTATATAAGGCATGTGGACGGGTCCCCTGTAAATTCGGAGGCAGAGAGACAACGAGTGATTCAATGCCTTGAAGCAGCAATAGAGAGAAGAGTATCTGAGGTATGGACTTTCCCTTATCCTTTTCTGAGTTAGGGGTTGTTTGGCAGCATGATTTCAAGGGTTTTGGATTAAAAATCTGCAGGATTTTAAATCCTCGAGATTTTGAGTCTTTCGGTGTGTTTGGCTGGTTGGATTTTGAATCCTTTGGAATCCAGAAATTGTGTTTTGGCAGCCTGGATTTTGACTTGGAATTTTCTTGTGTATATTCACATGAATTTGATGATGTAAATCATCTCAAAATTTCCAACATAACCAATATGATCTTGGGACTGTGGAGTAGCGAGACTGGGTTCCACACTTTAGTCAGTTTAGATTGGGCTAACCTATGCCACGTGTACAATTTCTGAATCCATGCATACCAAGCACCATATGCAGCCAGAGTATGAAAGGAAGATTTCTGATCCTTGGATTTTGCACAACAACAATTCCCGAGGATTCCAAAATGGTCCTTTTTGAGGATTTTCCTCTGAAATCCTAGCTGTCGAACTTAAAAATGGTTGTGATGGATTTTCAATCATTTCCCCCCCAAAATCCATGCAGCCTAACAAACCTTTACTCTAATCGATGTGTGTATTGATTGAGGTCGTGGAGTCTTTATTTGTAATTGTTGGATTATTACAGTTTTAGGTAGCCTTTGGATGTAGTGCTAGTTCCAGAATAGCATTTGGTGGGACTTCAGAGCCAACAAGGGTGAGATTCCATTCAAGGTGGCTCGAAGAACAGGGCACGTGCTGAGCAAAATGGGCTCCCATTCTCGCACTTGTTTTTCTGCCCTAAGTCACAAGTGAGATGTTCGGGACCTAGAACATCTAAACGCACCCTTAAAAATGCTTGCCCAACTGTGGATTTTGAAATTTGAATTAAGGCATTGTTGTAATGGACAAACTGCTCCAATTACTTGGTGGGACCTTGAAGTAGGTCAGTGATGATTTCATTGTGGCCTTTTGTAATGCACAAGCGGCTTCAAGTACTAAACTGCATACATGTAGTGCACCATGTCTGAGATCTGGACCGTTCATCCATTGCAGCCTACTGTGGATGGGTCTTATACCAAAGTTCCAATAATCGGATGACCCTGCCTGTTGAATTGGATGATTTTTGTTCAATTGGACCTTTCCCTAAGCATCAATTTTTATTGCAAAAGTCAGAGAGTTCTGGCCAGGATAATCCAGCTGGCATGGTTCTTGGGCCACTGCCATCTGTGGTAGCACTGAGTGGATGAACCGTATGGATCATGTACATATGTTAAGCTTGGTGAGTGAAACTTCCATTGTCCCATCCTTCATGTTTTATACCTTGAATGCCCTTCATCTCTAGATTATCTGTGTCGGTTCCGCAGGGCTTGAAGCTTGAGCTATGTACAAACGACAGAGTTGGGCTGCTCTCGGACGTCACCCGCATCTTCCGCGAGAACAGCCTATCTGTCACAAGGGCGGAGGTGACAACCAGAGGGGGCAAAGCCATCAACACGTTCTACGTCCGTGACGCAGCAGGGAATCCCGTCGATGTCAAGACCATTGACTCCATCCGGCAGGCGATTGGCCAGACGATTCTACAAGTGAAAGGCGACTCCGATCACTCCAAGTCTCCTCCTCAAGAGTCCCCAATCCGGTTTCTCTTTGGCGGTCTCTTCAAATCAAGGTCTCTTTGCAATTTCGGGTTGGTTCGACAATACTCTTGATTTCTCATATTTCTAAAAATATTGAGATCTGTCACACACCCAAATCTGCCAAGGAGAGAAGAGTATAGGTCAATACACCCGCTGGCCTTTCCCTGACTTCGACCTTCTATGGCTAGTTGCAAGAGTAGGATTGCCAATGTGGTGCGTCCATGAAATGTGGGCTGTTCATCAGGTGGTCCTCACCTTATGTGTTATGGTCCGAAAGTCAGGCCAGCCCATAAATGGGTGGGTTTACACAATTTTTACATGGAATGTGGAGTGTTGATCATTATTTTGTTTTCAGCACCCATCCTTTCATGCATGTCCGGCCCATCTGATGGGACTATCTTGACTTTTGTACCACAACACATGAATGGAGGGGCCCACTGGACGAACAACCCAGATCTCACACATGCACCACACGTCGGCACATCCCACTCCATTTGTTTGAAAGGGATCCATTCTCATTGGATTAGGAATGGAAAGAGAAACCCGACAATGTATAGTAATCTGCTGTTGTAATTTTAAAGGATGATTGGTGCCGCCTTGTAAGTATGAATGTAAAATTATTTCTGTGTAATAAATGCTATGGTTGTAAATAGAAGTTCACATCTTTTCAGCTATTCCATCTCACTGCGCCCTTATTATTATTTTTTAAACTTTGTAATCTGTCTGTTGAACTACCCAAGTTGTGAACCAGACAGTGATTAGTGAAAAACAGTTCTCAGAATATATTTAGTAACAGCAGAATGCTGTGTATAATATCATCTTTGCTACTTGTAGGTGTCATGAGGGTCTGAGCCTCTGAAAATTAGAACCTTGCGCGCATGTGGGGCCCACGGTTGGGTCTGGTGGGCCACACTGTTGATGGGGGATGCCCCAAAAAATCTCTTCTATTGGATGATCATGGACCTCCAATCCCTGGCCTGTCTATTTTCTTTTGAATATGGACCTTCTTGTAGCTTGTTACACTTAAATCATCGCCGAGTGGGCCACTGATCTGAAGAATTAGGATCTTCCAGTCTAGGAGAGTTTCTGGTCGACCCACATCAGTTCTGGGGCACATCAGGTCAATGGTCTGACTAAGGGACCCACATGTATGAAATCTTGTACCTCAACAGGTTCTACATTTTCCAGAGTCCAGGACTCTTTTAGTCTTCTTCACTCAACTGGAACCTGATTCATAGGCTGATATGACCACTTCTTTTTTCCCCGAGGCCGTACGACCCGCATCACATCTGAGTATTAATCAAGCCAGTATATAAGTCAATCCATGTATCTACCGCTATATCCTCAGAAAATGGTGATCCTTTTGCACCAGGTATGTCATCCAAGCAAACCTTGTATGTTCATTTGAGTTTGCATGGTGTAATTGTCTATGGTATCTTTTGTGTTTTCAAAGCAGTAGAAAATGAAACTATGTCAAATTCATGAGAATAGTCTTTCTCAGCAGCATCTCAGCTAACGCCACCAAGAAGATGACGCCAACACCCAACAACTCATAAATGTGATGAGATGTGTCTATTTATCTATCTCTTGACTTGTTTGGCCGAAAGTAGGCAAGCGATGTTACCCTACATAGCAATGTTACCCTACATAGCGACAACCCCTCATCCATGAAACAGGCCTGGAATTTCTCCTTGAGCATGGGCCATTTGAATTTTCATGTAGTAGAAAGTCATCTCTTAGGTGTGATGAGTTAAGACTCGAATCAGAATATTCTCCTCGAACATGTTCCGTTTGAATTTTCGCTGAAGTAGACAGCCGTTTGAATTTTCCGCAGAAGTCATCTTTTAGGTTAGGCGGAATTAGATTCGAATCCTTGACAGCTTGACTGCTTGATTGCTGACCTCCCTTGAACTTTCAGTGGGGAAGAAAACCCGTTTTAACTGGCAGCGACGGCTGTGCTGCTCCATTTGAGCTGCTGTTTCATAGAAAGAAGTGATTGAATGGGACAGTCTGTCGCTGAGTGGCTAGCCCCCAAATTACGTTTTCTATGATTTCAAGTATAACGGTTCTAAAACTTGGGTGACTTACTCAAAACTTGGTTGAATCAACTCATCTCACAAGCTTTCAAACTGAGTCATTGTGAAACTCTCTTGTGGGTGTGACTCATTCTGAAGTCGACTCGGCCAAGTCACTAGTAAATTGCTTTTGGGTTTGAATGGGTGCTGAGTTGACTCAGTTGACGAGATGCGACTCACGGTGATTCAACCCAAATTGCAGTTTATTTGGTTTCAAGTTGTCATAGTTCCAAAACTTGGGTGAGTTTGCTGAGTTGAGTTTGCTTGAAACTCAGGAAACTCACCCGAGTCAACTCAACTCGGCACAGTCACGAGTCTGGGTACTAGGAAACTCTCGTGTATGTCTGACTCTGCTCAAGTAGGCTCGTGGGTTTGACTCGGTGCTGAGTTGACTCGGTTCATTTGTGGTAATTCGACTGAAGTCACTCAACTGCTAAACTGTATAATAGAAGTTATTATGAATCAGTGTTTCAAAGTCACAATTTTACCCAAATTTTAATATTTATTACCACGACAAGTATTTTAAATTTAATTATCAAATAAATATTTAGTTGAATTAAGTAAAATTTACCCAAAATTTAATATTTATTACCACTACAAGTATTTTAAATTTAATTATCAAATAAATGCTGATTTGAATTAAGTAAAATTTACCCAATTTTTAGTATTTATTACTATGACAAGTATTTTAAATTTACTTATCAAATAAATACTGATTTGAATTAAGTAAATACTCAGGTCCTTACTCATTGTGGTGATACCCCACTGTGGTGTGAGTGCGTGGGTGCATGCATCGGTAACAAAAAAAGAAGAAAAAAGAAGTCTCCGAGTCAACTGGGTCTCGCTAGACATCGAGTTGAGCCAGGTTTTCAGGTTTTTCAACTATGCCAGTTATGGGTTTCATTGCCATTGGAAATGGTGTCACCCTTCCTACATTGATAATTTCCTTTAAAATGATGTGAAAGCAATTCAGCTCAATTGAGCATTCAAACACACCTTTTTTTTATATAGTTAAAGTCTACAATCCTAACGTTGAAGGCTAAAGATTTTTTTTTTTTTTTTTTAATTACTGGGAGGGAATTCTAGATTTCATATTTGTAATGGTTTTGAAGGGTGCGTTTGGTTGCACTAAATATCATAAATTTCATGATATTTTGTACCAAATTGAACTGATTGATCATTTAAGTATCATGAAATTGTAATATTTGGTGCAAGCAAACGCACCCCAGTTAATCGTTCCTTATTTTTGCACGCTTGGTCATCTAGGAACCACTCTACTGGTACTGGTAACACCCTAATGTGAGACAGATGTGGGGCCAAGTGCTGTGGAATCAAAGCCATCCAAAAGTAGGGCTGTCAACAGGTCGGGTCCTATAGTGCCCATACCCACGTCGGGTTTTATAGTACGCATACCCGGGCTAACCCGGTTCTGGTTCGCCGGGTTTAGGTCTCTTTAGATCTGGGTCTAGTCCTTGAACACCCGGATATTCCTGTCCGTTTTGGGTACTCACCGAGTATTTGTATCTAAGTTTCAAGTTGGCTTAAATATATGAGCATTTACAAGGTTGGTCCCCCCTGATGAATAGATTAGGTTGCACACACTTGTGCCATGTCAGTAGACGTATGGTGTGCAAATGAGAGCTCTTGTATGTGTCTTAGGAAACCTCATTTTATTGCTAAAACGGTGTGTGCGATAATCGGACCTTGTCCTGTCAGGTTTGGGAACCAACCAGCCTTTGTATACGAGTTTCGAGTTGGCTACGTAAATATAAGAGCATTTATGAGGCTGGCCCTGTTGCTTCCAATTCAATCAAACAAGGCTAAACTTGTGGACGAGGGTATTTATTCGGTTTTGGTTTTTGTGCATGGGTACGATGTGTCTACGTGGCAGAGTATACTCAATTCAACGTTGACTGAATCCCCCATGTTGAGACGGGCATACCGGTGTTGGGGCCGCCTTGCACAAAACCTTAGGATCTACCCTCCCAAATCAAACCAGAGCTATGTGATAATAAAGCAATGAAGTAAATTAAAGCATAAACTACACCACACGAGATTTTAATATGGAAAACCCTTAAAGAAGTAAAAACCACAGGACCTCATCCAGATCAACAATCCACTATGAAGTAGAACGTTATAACCTTCTTCACTCACGTAAGAGTGGATAGACAATAAGAGAATAAAAGAAAAACAGAGAGATCTCACCGATCACGAGAACGTAAAAGTGCTGAGATGTCGAGTGCACAGTAGATCACCTCTACGAGCATAACCTCCCTTCCACAAGCTTCCTCTATCTCTCTTTCTTTCTCTCTCTCTCTCTCTCTCTCTCTCTCTCTCTCTCTCTCTTTCTCTCACATACACACACACACACCTTTGATAGCCCTAAACCCTTTAGTGAACCCTTTAGCAAACCCTCTTGCATTACCTAGAAAGGCCCTAGGCATCCCTATTTATAGTTTAGGAAACTCCCTTTTGCACCTCTTGTAAAAGGGCCTCAAATTTTCGTAGTCCGCACAAGATCCGGACTCAAATCTGTATAACCTTGACTGGTCGAGTAGAGTCCTCGACTGGTCGAGACTATTTACTTGACTAGTTGAGCCGGGCCCTCGATTGGTCGAATACTGTTCACTGAGCTCGCTGAACTTTGAGTCGAGTGACCCTCAACTAGTCGAGCACTGTTCACTCGACCGGTCGAGCTGTGCTCTCAACTGGTCGAGTTGCGCGGTGATTCCACTGTTTGTGGCATCCGAACCGCACCACATCTCCTCTGATTTGAGGAGGAAAACCCCATCAAATCTCTCACTTTCCGACGCAGGAGGAATTCACATTTTTTAAGCCAGCCTGATTTTTACAAACCTCAAACTTGCCCTTGAGCAAAGCCTTGGTCATCATGTCTGACCCATTATCATCCGTGTAGATTTTTTAAACTGTAACACCTTCTGTTCCAAAGTATCCCTAATCCAGTGATACCGAATCTTTATGTGCTTTGACTTGGAGTGCTGACTTGGATTCTTACTCAAGTATATAGCACTTTGACTATCACAATAGACCTGGTGCTGCTTCTGCTTTAGGCTAAGTTACTGTAGGAACCTCTTTATCCAAAGCATCTCTTTACATGCCTTTCTGACTGCAATGTACTCGGCTTTTGTCGTCGACAATGCTACGACCTTTTGTAGCTTGCTCTGTCAAGAAACCGCTCCCCTTACAAACGTGAACATGAACCCTGATGTAGACTTCCTGGAGTCTATATCGCCTGACATATCTGCATCTGTGTAGCCTTCTAACACAGGTTTTCCATCACCACAATATAGGCTCAACCTGGATGAGCCTCTTAGATACTGCAGTATCCATTTCACCGCTGACAAGATACCGGGTGACAACACCAACCACATATGATATGTCTGGGCGTGTACACACCATAACATATATCAAACTTTCTACAACTAACACGTAGGGTATCTTCTGCATCTCTTCCACCTCTGCCTTCGTCTTAGAACACTACCTGTCGCTCAATCTGAAGTGACCATTCAGAGGAGTACTGACCAGCTTTGCTGTATTCATATTGAACCGCTCTAGGACTTTTTCAATATACCGCTCTTGTGACAACCAAAGCTTCCTACTGCTTCTATCACGAATTATCTCTATTCCTAGGATCTGTTTAGCCAGGCCCAAGTCTTTCATTGCAAATGACTTGCCCAACTCTTGTTTCAACCTATCGATCTTCTTGATGTCTTTTCCCATGATGAGCATGTCATCAACGTATAATAGCAGAACTAAGAAATCACCATCTGAGAACTTGCGCGTGAACACACAGTGGTCCGACTCCATTCTATCATATCCATGCTTCAACATAAACGAGTCAAACTTCTTGTACCATTGTTGTGGAGCTTGTTTCAGCCCATACAAGTTCTTCCTTAGCCTACACACCATATGCTCTTTGCCCTTGACTTCGAACCCTTCTGGTTGTTGCATGTAGATCTCTTCTTCTAGGTCACCATAGAGGAAGACAGTTTTAACATCTAACTGCTCTATCTCCAGATCCATGCTAGCTGCCAACCTAAGTAACATCCGTATGGATGTCATCTTCACCACTGATGAGAACATCTCCTCGAAGTTTATGCCTTTCCTCTGACCGAATCCTTTTACTACAAGTCTGACCTTGAACCTTATCTGTCAATTCTTCTGCTCAATTTTCTTTCTAAACACCCACTTGTTGCTTAGAGCTTTCTTGCCCTTAGGCAATTTCACCATATCATAGGTGTGGTTCTTATGCAAGGATTCTATCTCTTCTTACATAGTTTTCAACCACTCCCTCTTATGCTCGTCGGCTAGGGCTTCATAATAATCTTTTGGCTCTCCCCCATCAGTGAACATAATGTACTCATGCGGCGAGTACCTCTTGGATGACTGTCTGTCCCTAGATGACCTCCTCACCTGTGGCTCAACAGGTGGATCAATTGGGGGTTGCTCCCCTGGTCCATCTTTTAAAGGAACTCCCTCGTCCTCTACACCTTACTATACTCCCCCGTCATTAAGCACTACGGGAGGAATAATCGGATCCATGTCCTCTAGCTCACCTGAACTAGGTTGGTTCTTCTCTGGCTTACTAATGTCTTCTATATACTGATCTTCAAAGAAAACCACATCTCCGCTCTTGACGAGATTCTTCTCGGTCGGATCCCACAATATGTATTAAAACTTTTTATCATCGTACCCCAAGAACACACACTGTCTGATCTTCATATCGAGCTTGGACCTCTCGTCCTTTGATACGTGAACGGATGTCTAACATCCAAATACCCTGAGATGACTATACGATGGATCCTGTCCAGTCCACACCTTCTCAGACACTTTTCCATTCAACGGGGCTGATGGAGACCTGTCTATCAGATACACTGCTGTGTGCATTGCTTCTCTCCAGAACGTCTTAAGCAATTTTGTATGGGATAACATGCATCTGATTCTCTCTACAATGGTGCGATTCATTTGCTCAGCCACACCATTATGCTGGGGGGTCTTGGGAACCGTCTGTTCATATCGTATACCCAAGGACTTACAATACTCATGAAAGTCATCAATGTATTCACCACCATTGTCGGTGTGGATGCACTTCAATGATCTACCTGTCTCTGTCTTGACCATAACATGAAATAATTTAAACACACTAAAGACCTGATCCTTGGATTTCAAAGCATAAACCCAGACTCTCCTAGATGCATTATCTATAAAAGTGACAAAATACAATGCCCCACCTAAGGTTTTTGTCATCATAGGACCACAAACATCAGAATAAACGAAATCTAATACATGCATTTTATTAACATGAGAAACAGTTTTAACAAATGAAACTCTATGTTGTTTTCCTGATAAATAATCAATACAGGTTTTGAGAGGTATACCTGTCACGTCTGGAAGGAGTCGCTTCCTCGCTAGTACTTGAAGCCCTTTTCACTCATATGGCCTAGATGCCTGTGCCACATGTCAATAGACCCTTACACACACTGACACTTGCCTTGTAAAGGGTGCAACACTTCTTTCCTTTGGCTGCAATCAACGAACCCTTGATGAGCTTCTAGCGCCCACCAGCAAACTAGCTTTCATAGCCATCATCATCCAAACTTCCCATTGACATCAAGTTGAGGGGAAGTTCTGGAATGTGCCTCACATCCCTGAGAACAAATGTGCATCCCACATTGGTCTTCACACAAATATCATCGACCCCTATGATCTTCGATACGTCAAAATTTCCCATATTCACGGTCCTATAGCCACCTGACTTGTAGCTTGTGAAGAAGTCCCTGCGTGGAGTCACATGAAAAGAGACTCCAAAGTCAATTACCCAGTCGTGTCCTGACTCGTAGTCATGAGACAAACATCATGATCTACTGAAAGAATAATTAAAATCTCGCCATCTGAAGCAACCGCAGTGGAATCTGATTCATCTTCCTTCTCCTTCCTTTTTCTTTCTTGTCGTTCTTATTCTTACGACATTCATGCTTATAGCGGCCCTTCTTGCCATAATTCTAGCATTCAACATCCTTCTTGATACTCGACTTTCTTCTTGATATCTCAGGCCTTCTCGCCCTTCCTGTTCTTTCCTCTCCCCCGTTCCTGTGTTACAAGGGCCTCTTGCTAAGTAGAGCCCTGAGACTTCCTCCTTGTCTTCTCATTGAAGAGACAACTGGTTACCTGTTCTATGGACACCTTTCCATTTGGCGCGGAGTTACTTAGAGACACCACCAATGTTTCCTAACTATCAGGCAATGAGCTAAGCAATAGCAAATCCTGTAATTTATCATCCAGGACCATCTTCATAGCGAAGAGTTGGTTTAATATATTGCTTATCTCATTCATGTGCTCGGCCACAGAACCACCATATTTGATCTTGAGATTCATAAGTCGTCTTATTAAAAAAATCTTATTTTCGGCTGTCTTTCTCTCATACAGTCCTTGCAATTTTAGCCATAGGCTAGCGGCTGAGATTTCCGTAGACACATGGTGGAATACGGAATCGTCCAACCGTTGTCTAATAAACCCCACCGCCTTCTGGTCCAATTTCTTCCAATCATCATCTGACATATCCTTTGACTTCGCTGAGATGCCTTGAATTGGAGAATACAAGTCCTTGCAATAAAGCAAGTCCTCCATCTTAGCCTTCCATATGGTCCAGTTAGAACCATTGAGACTAATCATCCTTGATGAACCACCTTCCATAATTCAGAACCGATCCCACTCCATTCAATGAACCTGGCTCTGGTACCACTTTGTTGGGGGCCTTGCACAAAACCTTAGGATCTAGCCTCCTAAATCAAACCAGAATTATGGGATAATAAAGTAATGAAATAAATCAAAGCATAAACCACACCACACAAGAGATTTTTACGTGGAAAACCCTCAAAGAGGTAAAAACCACGGGACCTCGTCTAGATCAACAATCTACTATGAAGTAGAATGTTACAACCTTCTTCACTCACGCAGGAGTGGATAAACAATAAGAGAATAAAAGAAAAACAGAGAGATCTCAAAGATCAGGAGGACGTAAAAGCGCTAAGATGTCAAGTGCATAGTAGATCACCTCTAGGAGCATAACCTCCCTTTCACAAGCTTCCTCTCTCTCTCTCTCTCTCTCACACACACACACACACACACCTTTGATAGCCTTAAACCTTTTAGCAAACCCTTGCAAAGCTTTAGGAAACCCTCTTGCATTATCTAGAAAGGCCCTAGGCACCCCTATTTATAGTTTAGGAAACTCCCTTTCGCACCCCTTGCGAAAGGGCCTCAGAATTCCATAGTCCGCGTAAGATCTGGACTTAAATCTGCATAACGTCGACTAGTTGAACAGAATCCTCGACTGGTTGAGTAGAATCCTCGACTGGTCGAGATTGTTCACTCGATTGGTCGAACACTGTTCACTGAGCTCGCTGGACTTTGAGTTGAGTGACCCTTGACTTGTCGAGCACTGTTCACTCAACCGGTTGAGACTGGTCAAGGAGCGCGGTGTTTTCATTGTTCGTGGCATCCGAACCGCACCACATCTCCTCTGACCTGAGGAGAAAAACCCCATCAAATGGTTATTGGACAGAAGATATAGTTATTCTCTCAGCACGCGGTGATTTGTGAGAGAGTATGAGTTAGCCTTTCTGAATGAATTCTTTTTGCCTTGTGATAATAGACATGAGTATATGAACTTGATGACTTTTTATTTCACCAGTACCTCCAGCTCAATACTTCTCAAAAGAACAAATGTACAAATAAATAGAAAAAGGCTAAACAATTCTGATTTTATTAATATTTAAATGTATGGTCCATTTCAATCAATAATGTTAATCAACCAAATGAATTTAACGAAAAAGAAAGAAAGATAAATACCCAAGTTGTCTATTGGAATGGACAATCGAGGCAGGTGATTAGTAAGAATCGACTGAATGGGTATGATCAGCTAAATTGGGACTTAGTTGATCATGGATCTACAACTTAAGGTTGCGGATATTTAATTACTCCTAATATACTTAGCGGAAGCCGCTAGGTAGTAGCTATTTATGTTGAAACTAGGTTAGGCCATGCTAAGATAAATGTAAAGTAGATAGATGTGTTTGACATAGGGCCCTGAGCTGTTCCTTAATTGCTCTTTTTATAGCTCGTCGAGGTGGTAAAACCCTTGATGAGTTTCTTTATTGATCTTGGATCCTCTGTGTATTTGGCTTGCATTGGAAATGAATGACTCAAGTTAGATCCGGAATCGCTGGCTTCTCAGATCGTCTTCTCATAGCTGATCTTTTTGATGGGAGATAATTGTGATCCACGAATAGGAGTTGGTCATCAGGCCTGTGATTGTTTAGATTCCTCTAAAGAAGATAACCAAGCCAAGATTAGGAAACCTCAAGGGCTAACCCCAAACATCAAATCGATCATAACTACTGATTTGGTGGCCCACCTCCAGCTCTTTTGCTTTGAGGTGTTAGAAGGTTCCAATCGTTTGGGATATCGGTGGGATTTGACACCGGATACTAATATGTTACTGGACTAGATTAGATCTAGTTCGCTCATTCTCTTTATTTTGATTGGACCATGGCTTGAGACCTGATCTGGCTGATGTGTCTGTCTCTTCTGACTTGGGCCTGAATTGAAACTAGATTCACTTGGATATCACTTTGATTTCCTGATATTCAGAACCTTTTCGAACGCTATAGAGTCTCTGAACGTCTCTAAGAAGATCTCTTATTTTGGAAGAACCGTGGGAGATGACTTCTTGAGGGTGTCATCGTTAGATACGTGATATGATCTGTTATCTCAATTAGTCTCTTATAGTCTTATTGGGCACAATATCACATTAATTGGCATGATAAACATGACTTGTGGCATTCTTTTATTCGTTCTCCTTGGTGGGGGGGGGGGGGGGTGTAAGGGTTCGTGCCTTCAAATTAATAATTGAATGTGTATCACAGAAAGAAAATCAAACAAAGATACTCTTGGGCGAGAGTAGGATGTCTGCCAGTATTAGCCCCATAGTGTTAACACGTGGATGCCTTTCATTGGTCCACACCAGGGCGTCGAAAATAGGTGTAAACAATGCCCCCCCCCCCTCGTATCGAGAGATGTGATGGGATGTTTAACATTCAGGTTTTTATGACCATTTCAACGTGTGATGCGTGGCAGTGCAGGATTTATGTTTGATCATCGTATGAGTAAATGCGGACGTCGGAATTCACCTAGCATGAAAGCCAAATTTTATTGTGGAAGGGTAAAAGAATGACAGTTTCAGTGGGCAGCGGCCTAAGTTTGACAACTTGGCCGTTATTTTATTACTTGAATGAAAGCTAAAGTTTACAAATACAGTCGGCATGTCGTATGTTGTAGCAAATTGATATGACGGCCGATCTTTACATTCCTTATTATTGCTTCATTCTTTGCTTGGGTCGGCCTAGTCGGCAACCATCCTCTCTTCAGTCTGCATGGACTCCCATAGTGTTGGATAATACTTCTTAAAACATCGACCATTGATAGGGTTTTTTCTTTCTTAACCATTCATATCCTGTAGTAGTTAAGTTCTAAGTAGGACTTTCTTGATTTTCAGTGGTCTTTCCCATGTTGGTGACTACTTTCCATATACTTTACCCTTTACATCAACCAGAAGTTTAGTCTTCCACATTATTTCTTCTTTAGCAAAGCTTTTTCCCACTCACCTTCTTATTGTAGGCTTTAGCCACCTTTAGTTTGTGCACCTTGAGATTGTCCAGGGCACGCAATCATACACCATCCAACTCTTCCAACTCCATGAGCATGTACTCTGTGAACTCTTCTGGGTTAACTTGTGCTGATATGTTACCCTTAAGGATGAAATATTGACCTTTATAGGTAATATTACGTTGTGTCCATACGTTAGCGCAAACAGTGTCATCCTTTTACTCATTCTTTGTGAAGTTGTATAAGCCCATAATACTTCAGACAATGCTGTGTGCCACGTCGCAGATTATCCCTTACCATCTGTTCACTAATATTCTTCAATATCTTATTAGTTGACTTGGCTTAGCCATTGGCTTGAGCTTTTTTTTTTTTTTGTTAGTACACCCCACTGTCGGTTGACACTTCACTGTTAGCCACCCCCACTAGGGATCGATACCAAGACCTCAAGTGTTGAAACAAGGTATCTTTCATTCAGTCTACCACTTAAACTATGGATTAGGGTGTCCATTGGCCTGAGCATAGTACGACGTAGAGTACACAAATTTAAACTTGTATGTAACCACAAACGCTTGGATTTGTGCTTCGGAGAAGGATGCTTCCCCTATCTATAGTGATAGTCTTAGGGATGCCAAACTGGTGGACAATGTGTCCTTTGATGAAGTCAATGATCTCTACTTGCATAGTTCCTTTCGTCGGCCGTGCCTCCACCCATTTGGTAAAGTAATCAGTTGCAACGATGATAAAACTTTGTTGCTTCGAGGAAGGTGGATATATCTATCCTATGATGTCGATAGCCCATCCCTGGAAAGGCCATGGCTTCATAGTTGGGTGGAGCTCCGATGCTGGCACGTGTTGTAAAGGGACGTGTCTCTGGTATCCCTCTGCATACTTCATGTAATCCTTTTGGACCGTTAGCCAATAGTAATCATGTCTTCGGATCAACCACTGCATCTTCTGTCCTACCTAGTGAGCTCAGTAGATGCCTTCATGTACGTCACCTATAACTACCATGGCTTCATCTCCTCCTAGACATTTCAAAAGAATACCATCGGCCCCCTTTTCTGTACAAGTCATTGTCCATGATTAGATAATGTGGGGAAATCTGTCGCATTGATCTATTGGTCCTTGTGCTTGGCATCATTAAATATTGTATGATCGGGAACCGCCAATCATTGATTGAGAACTCTAATATTGTCACCTCAATTGGAAAAAACTTTTGTTGCATTGCAGGTAACAAGCTTTTCTATATTGTGAGAAACCTCTCGAACATTCCTTATGGGAGCCTCAGTCCTTCAGCAATCAGTGCTGTCTTGTTGGCATCTTCATTGAACTCCCGAGGAACGTACCTCAGAGTAACATCGTCGAAATTGTCTAGGAGCTGCATAATTGTCTCGTAATACGATAGTAATGTCCATATTGTACACTTATATTTCCCTACTAGCTAATTTAAAACCAATAAAGAATCACCAATGACTTCAATGCATCTGGCCTCCAACTCCAACGGGATTTCTAAGTCGATTATTAGTGCTTCATATTCAGCCTGGTTCTTTCAACAGTCGAATTTGAGCTGGAATGCATACTTTATCTCTTCTTAGTGGGAGAAACTATGATTATTCATACTCCAAAAGAATTCTCTATTTGTGTTGCATCAAATGTAAGCTGCCACAGGACCATGTGAATGGCATGGATCTCAAATTCCTCTATTGTGATATGATCATCTACTTGCATGAGGTGGTCAGTTAAAAAATCTGCCAACACTTAGCCTTTAACTGCTTTCTAGGAGACATTGAAAGGAGAATTCAAATAAGGCCATGATCCACTCCTCGATCATTCCCTTTAGGATCGGTCGTGTGAGCATGTACTTGATCAGATTAGTCAACGAAATGACGTGTATCGTGCTAGTCATCAGATAATGATGAAGCTTGATAGCGGCAAAGTACAACGCTAAGCAGAGCTTCTCGATTGCCAAGTATCTTCATTCAATGTCGTGCAATGTCCTAGATAAATAGTAAATGGCCTATTCCTTATCATCATTTTCTTATGCAAGCAATACTGCAACTGATTCTTTTGTAGTAAAGATGTACATATGGAATGCCCTGTCTTGCGTTGGAGGAATCAACACAGAGGGCCTCGTAAGATGCTCTTTCAACTGGTTGAAAGCAGCCTGATGCTCTAGTTTCCAGATGAATTATTGGTTAGTTTTGAGCCTGATTAAAGGCGAGAATGGGCTAATCTTTCCTATTGAATTTAAAATGAATCGGCATAAGAAATTTATCTGGCCGATGAACCTCTGTAATTCTTTCTTATTTTTAGGAGGTGTTGTCTCTAAGATTGCTCATACCTTGTTTTGGTCGATTTCCATACCTTGCTGATGAACAAGAAACCCAGAAATTTTTCGGTAGATACTCAAAATGCACAATTTAAGGGGTTCATCTTTAATTTATATCTCCTCATGCGCTCGAAGGATCTCCTCAGATCAGCAAAGTGGTCTCCCAAATCGACTGACTTTACCATGATGTCATCAATGTATACTTCCATGAATTTTTCGACCATATCGTGAAAGATGACATTCATTGCCCTTTAATAGGTAGCTCTTGCATTCTTGAGTTCGAAAGGCATCACGACCCAACTATAGGTCCCAATCGCACCTGGACATCAAAACGTAGTCTTCAAGACATCTTTTTCAATGATGAAGATATGGTTATAGCTAGAATGACCATCCATGAAGGATGCGATCTTGTATCATCGGTCCTATCGATCAACTGATTAACCATTGGCATAGGATATTTGTTGAGGGTTAAATATTGCATATTAGACCCCAGTTATTACCTGATTTTATGAACATGATAATGTTTAACGTCCTATTTTAATCGTGTTTGTAGTGCAAGGTGAATTTAGGAGCCTGGACTGAAAAAGGATACTAAAAGCATGGATTTAATGCTCAGAAATCACCAAGGCAAGGGACGGATCCCAGGAGACCGAGATCGAAGAATTTACATGCCAGAGATCCGAGAAAATTAAGCAATTCACGCTAAAGAGGCCTGAAAATTGTTTAGAATGCAAGATCATAGGGTTCCCACCATCTGTTTCATTTGAAACTTTATATATGGCATGAGGACCCTAAATTAACCATACACGTTGAAATTCAGCCATTGGATCTTTGTGAAAGTGGCCCAACGGATAGATCAGCCCACAATTCATTGATCTGGGGCCCACCTGATGTCTGGATATGCTTCAATTTTGGTCTCAACCCCTTAAAAGGGGTGATAAAATGAATGGACAGAGCGGATTTTGCATATACATCACAGTGGACCCCATATGTACATTGTGTGTACATAGGGTACACGTGCCGGCTGTGCACCGGACTGACCCGTCTCTCTCTCGCCGGCATCCGGGTTTGGTCAGTGGGCCTCACCCATCATTCGGATTAAAGATCTGTACCGTCCATCTGCTCAAGGGGGTGGGGACGACCCTAGCCAAGACATCCTTTTGTCCTTATGCGCACATACACACGTGGATCGCCAGAAAATGCAGGATGAAGGATAAGTTGATTTGATACAGTGGACCACACCAAAACTTGACCAAAACTACTCCTTTCCGAATGGTTTTTTGCCAAGAATCTAATGAGCTGGGTGGATTTTCCCGAAAACATCATTATGGGGCCCATTGAGCATCACAGCGCAGGAATTTTCGCACCGTACGCATGTCCGATTTTCGCGGACGTTGCGGGGTGTTGTGGGCCACCGTTCATGGTCGGATGGCTGATCCAAACCGTCTAGAACCTTCAGAGGGGGGGTCTTTACCCGAGCCATGGAGACAAAAAGTGTCTTTTGGACGTCCACCGTCCCGAAATTCGATCTAAACGTAGCTGTCTCCACGTTTTCCGCTGCTGTTATGCACGCAGCTGCATAACACCTTCGCCATCGACTTAGCCACCGACCTCTTGGCTTCTATATAAGGGAGAGAGAAAGAGAGCTGAAGAGGCATCATCCGAAATGTGGAGGAGATGCGAGCAAGAGAGAGAGAGAGGACGACTAAGCTTCCAAGAGTTCTTCTTCCCTTTTCTTCTTTAGTTTCTTCTTTCTTTAATATTTTTAAGAGATTTTTAGCCTCATCATGTTTGTGATGAGCTAAACCTCTTAGCTAGGGATAAGAGGTGAAGCTTGTAGTGTGATGGGAGGCTTTTTATTTATGCCTTTTGATTCATGTTTAAACTGAATTGATTTTGATTCTAGTTTGATTATAAGGAATGCCTTCAGTCTTTAATGGTTTGCTGTGACTTCCATTATAATAGATCTGCGATAGCTTTGAACATGTTATTTACATTATTAAGATTATGAAGTTAGGAGGCCTTGTTGTTCACCATCGTCTCTTGGACATGGAAGGATGATGGAATCCTTCCTAACGTTCATAATTCTTTCAGATTGGTTGTGGATTGGTTAAATTCTGTTGTTTGCTTTGTCTCATGGGCATTGCCTTGTGATGGAATCAAATATGATTCTCATACCTCTTATCCATTGATAACTAGATCAAAGGAAGTTCAGATTTGATTTTTAATGTTATATCCTCTAACTGGATGAAGATGGGGCTCTAAATCCAGTTGTGTTTATGAATCAAGCATAGATATCCCTGATCACTACAAGTGGATTTTTGGCACTCTAATTTCCCACCTTTGAATTTTACAAGTTTTAGTTTAATAGCTCACCATTATGCTCCTAAATTCTCCTGATTAGATTACATCTTCCCCTAGTTCTAGTTCGAGTTATTTTCAAATTATGTACAAGGTTCAGTCCCCGTGGATTTGACCTCGGTCTTACCAAGATTATTACTACATCGTAACCCTATACTTGGGGTGTGAACAAGTTTTTGGCGCCGTTGTCGGGGGATTGATGGTTGGGTTTTTCCGAAATTGACGAGTTTTAGAATTAGGTTAAGATTAGGGTTTTCTAATTTTAGGTTTAGGTTTTTCTGTTTGATTGAAACTAACCTGACTTTTTTGTTTTGTAGGACCCTGACATAGACTTTCTAAATTGGTAATTTCTTTCTAATTTTCTAGTTTTTCTATCTTCTATTTTTAGATTAGGTTTTATTTTCTATTTTTAGAAACTTTCTAATTTTAGGATTTCTTTTAATTTTAGAAACTAACTCACCTTCTAATTTAGGTTTAGAACTTTTTTTAATTTGTTTTTAGAAACTTTCTATTTCCTTTTTTTATATAGGAATTTTCCTTTTTAGAAACTAGTTTACTTCCTATTTTAGGAACTTTTTAACTTTAGAATTTCTATTTCTAGAAACTGATTTGTTTTGTTTTGTTTTGAAGGTTTTAACTTAGGAACTTCTGATTTGGTAACTTCTTTCCAACCCTCTCTCTTCTTTCTTTCTAGATTTCTATTCCTTTCTTTCTCTTAGGTTTAGGTTTAGAATATGAATTGAGGGCTGGGAGTGTTTCATGCCCAAGTGGGTCCGTGACGACACTCGACATCTCTTGGCTGATGGAGGATTGGTTGAGGGGTTAACTATCCATTGCAGGACTAGACACCGCTCGAGATCCCCAGAGTTAATTGAGGTTATGAATGTAAATCAACCAGAAGGGCTACCTCAACCTAGGGTTGTGGAAGTCCAGGATGAGAATGAGGTGCATCAAGCACCCCCGCCTCATACCTTACGAGATTATTCACAACCGGCGGGGGTGATCACACCCTCATGCATGATTTTTCTAGAGAATACGGGACACATGAATATCAAGCCAGGGGTGATCCAACTCGTTCCTAAATTTCATGGGCTTGAGTCAAAAGATCCATACTTACACCTGAAAGAGTTTGATGAGATCATGGCCACTTTATACTTTCCTAACGTGTTTGGGGACATAGTTAAGCTGAAACTCTTTCCCTTTTCCTTGAAAGAGAAAGCTAAGACGTGGTTGCATTCACTACGTCCTAGATCTATTGGTACATGGAATGATATGATAAGGGAGTTTATAAAGAAGTTCTTTCCACATCATAAAACGAACACCCTTAGAAAGTCAATCATGAACTTCGCCCAAAAGGAGGATGAAAATTTTTTCCAGTGTTGGGAAAGGTTCAAGGATCTTGTCAGTTCATGCTCATGGCACGGTTTTGAAACATGGTGCATTACACACTTTTTCTATGATGGACTGACATCTTCCATGCGCCAATTGGTTGAGACAATGTGCAATGGGGAATTCATGAATAAAAATGTCAATAATGTGTAGGATTACTTGGATAGACTTGCTGAAAACGCATAATCATGGGACACATACCCAAAATCAAGTACAACTTCTAGGCCCACTCAATTAAAGGAAAGGGGAGGATTATGCCTTCTGAAAGAGGATGATGATATCAATGCTAAAACGTCTAATCTCATAAGGAAATTTGAGGCCATGGAATTAAAGAAGGATAAGGTTAAGGAAACTGTTTGCAGTATTTATGCTTGCAACGTTCACACAACTGAAATTGTCTAACAATACCTGCCTTTTAAGAGGTGTTGAATGAGCGATCCAATGCCATGAATAATTACCAAAGACCTTTCAATGTACCTACCTCCAATTCATACAATCCTAGTTGGAGAAATCATCCAAACCTCAGTTGGAGGAATGGACAAACTGCTACTCCTCAAGGTTACTTTAATCAAATTCCAAATCAAATGAAACCTCAAAAGGATCCGGTTTTAAAACATATTCAAAACAAAGAGCTTATCACTCAGGGAATATTACAAACCCTTCAAGACATTTCAAAGGCCATACAAGGGCGTGAGACAAAAAATTCAATTGAAAAAAAAAAGGATTCTTCTAGCTCAACATTTCCTCAATCCTAAACCACAATACGAAATAAGTGATCCAAGCTCTTCAAATCAAATAGAGCAAGCTAAGTCTATCACCACTCTCGGGAGTGGGAAGATAATTGATAAATCTATTTCAGTAAGGGCTGAAAAGCCTAAGGACCCGGAAGAGGACAACGATGATAGACCTATCATTGCTCCACAAGAATTAGAACTGGAGCTTCAAGACAAGCCAGTTGCTCCATTTTCGCAACGGTTAGTTGCACCAAAACCTCTCTCTAACTCTCAGGACACTCTAGAGGTGTTGAAACAAGTGAAGGTCAATATTCCTCTACTTGATGCCGTAAAATAAATACCTTCATATGCCAAATTCCTGAAAACTTGTGTATGACCAAAAGATGGCAAAATATTCAAAAGAAAAACTTCTTGACTGAGAAAGTGAGTGCCATCCTAAAGCAAGATGTGACGTAGAATTTCAAGGATCCCGGTAGCACAACCATACCCTGTGTAATCGGGAACTACTGAATTGAGTACGCACTTCTTGACTTAGGGGCGAGTGTAAATCTGATTCCATACTCAGTATACAAACAGTTAGGTTTTGGTGAATTAAAATCCACCTTAACTACATTACAACTTGCTGATCGCTCTGTTCGTGTACCAAGAGAATAATTGAGGATGTGTTGGTCGATGTTGACAAATTCTACTACCCTATAGATTTTATTGTCCTGGATACCGAACCCATCAGTAACATGAGCACTTAAATTTTCGTCATTCATGGTCTCCCATTCCTTGCCACCTCAAATGCAATCATCAATTGCAGGAATGGTGTTATGAATGTCTTTTGGGAATATGACATTGGAGTTGAATATCTTTTTCAACAAGGGCAGACGGATAGAGGATGATGACGATTTCCATGACATTAACATGATTGACTCTTTCGTGAAAGATAGAGCGCCTCTGACCTTATCCTCTGACTCTCTAGAGACGTGCCTGTCTCACTTCCATGATTTTGATGATGACATGATTAGGGAGTTGGTTGCCATGCTTGATACTGCGCCGGTACTTGAAGTTAACCGGTGGAGGCCACAATTTGAAGAATTACCCCAAACCGAAGAAGTGCCTCTGCCGTCTAACCTTAAGGCACCGAAGCTTGACCTAAAACCTTTGCCCTCTGATTTGAAATATGCTTATTTAGGTCAAGATGAGACATACCTGATGGTGATTTCATCCCACCTTGAGCAAGAATAGGAGAGTATGCTCATATCTACTCTCATCGAGCATAAGGGAGCCCTTAGATGGACGATTACGGACCTCAAGGGAATTAAATCCTCGATTTGTACTCACTGCATTTATCTCGAGGATAATGTGAAAACTTCTCGGCAATCACAACATAGACTAAATCCAAACATGAAGGAAGTGGTTAAGGCCGAGGTCCTTAAATTGGACGTGGGTATCATATACCCTATATCCGATAGTCAATGGGTGAGTTCAACTCAGGTAGTTCCTAGGAAGTCCAGAATCACATCGTAGCCAATGCTATTAATGAACTCGTGCCAACTAGAGTTACTACTGGTTGGAGAATGTGCATTGACTACAGGAAATTGAATATCATCATGAGGAATGACGACTTTCCTTTGCCCTTCATTAATCAAATTCTGGAAAGGTTAGCTGGTCATTCCTATTACTGTTTCCTTGACGGGTATTCGGGCTACAATTAGATAGAGGTAACCGTCAGGAAAAGACTACATTTACATGTCCATATGACACCTTTGCTTACCGAAGGATGCCATTCGAACTATGTAATGCCCCTGCCACCTTTCAGCGATGTATGATGAGATTCTTTTCTGTTAGGGTAGGGCAATATCTGGAGGTCTTCATGGATAATTTCTTCGTCTTCGGTCCATCTTTCAACGAGTGCTTAGAGAATCTTAAATGTGTGCTGAAAAGATGTGAAGAAAAGAACTTGGTACTCAATTGGGATAAGTGCTATTTCATGGTTCATAAGGAAATTGTTCTTGGACATATCATCTCGTCCAAAAGAATCGAGGTAGATAAGGCTAAAATTGATCTTATCTCTAACCTACCGGCACCTAAGAATATACGAGACGTGCGATCCTTCTTAAGACACGCAAGGTTTTATAGAAGATTCATAAAGGCCTTTAGTCTCATCTCTCATCCTCTATGTAATCTACTTCAAAATGATGCACCATTAGAGTAGACTGAGCAATGCCAGGAAGCTTTCACGAAGCTTAAGGGCATGTTGACCCCTACACCTATCATGCAGCCACCCGACTGGAGCTTATCTTTTGAACTTATGTGCGAAGCGTCTAATTATGCTCTTGGGGCGGTTTTAGGTCAGAAAAAAAGAAGCCCTACGTTATCCATTACGCAAGTAGAACTCTAAATCCTGCCTAAGTGAAGTACTCGACTACGGAATAGGAACTCTTGATCATAGTGTTCACTTTGGACAAATTTAGGTCCTACTTCATCGGATCTAAGATCGTCATTTACACAGATCATGTGGTGCTTAAGTATCTTCTTGCTAAGAATGATGCTAAGCCTCGCTTGATAAGATGGATCCTCCTACTCCAAGAATTTGATTTAGAAATAAATGATAAAAAAGGAGTAAAGAACGTAGTGGCTGACCATCGTTTCAGCCTTAATCCCTCTGATTCCCTAACGAACAATTATTCAGAGTCTCCCATTCACCTTGGTTCACTGATATTGCTAATTATCTTGCCACAAGTTTCATACCGACACATTGGACTGCGTAAGATAAGAAGAAAATTTTCATCGAGGTGCGCAAATTCTTCTACGATGATCCATATTTGTTTAAATATTGGCCAGACTAAATATTAAGGAGATGTGTGCCAAATGATGAGCATCAGAGTGTCATCTCCTTTTGTCACTTACAGGCTTGTAGTGGTCACTTTTCTACTAAAAAGACCATAGCCAAAATTCTGCAGTGTGGCTTTTACTGGCCCACTATGTTCAGGGACACTCATGAGTTTTACAAGCCTTGTGAGCGTTGTCAGAAGTTCGGAGCATTGTCCCGTCGAAATATGATGCCTTTGAACCCTATTCTTATCATAGAGGCATTTGATTGCTGGGGCATCGATTTCATGGGACCATTTTCCCAATCTTTTGAAAATCTATACATTTTGCTCGCCATAGACTATGTCACTAAATGGGTTGAAGCGATTCTGTGCCGGAACAATGACTATCGCACGGTCATTAAATTATTAAAAGAGAACATCCTTTCCCGGTTCGGAATACCTCAAGCCATCATTAGTGATAGGGGCTCACATTTTTGTAATAGACTGTTCGAGAGTTTAATGAAGAAATATGGTTTCTCTCATAAGGTGAGCACTCCATACCACCCACAAATAAGTGGGCAAGCTGAGATTTTCAATAGAGAAATCAAACACATCTTGGAAAAGACGGCTAACCTTGACCATAAGGATTGGTCAATTTGATTGACTGATGCTGTATGGGCTTACCGTACTACATTCAAAACTCCTATTGGAATGTCTCCCTTTAGACTTGTCTATGGGAAGGCTTACCACTTGCCTGTGGAGTTGGAACATAGAGCATACTGGGCGATCAAAAATTTGAACTTCAATCTGGACAACGCTGGCTCACTGCGCAAGCTTCAATTGAATGAATAAGAAGAAATTCAGAATGATGCGTACGAGAACTCGAGAATTTACAAGGACAGGATGAAAGCGTTTCATGACCAACACATTTTGCAAAAATCATTCACACCACGTTAGAAAGTCCTTTTATATAATTCTCGGTTACATCTCTTTCCGGGTAAGCTCCGATGTCGTTGGACTGGCCCTTTCACTGTCGTCAATGTTTATCCTCATGGGGTTGTCAAGATTCGGAATCCAGACAATGACAATGAGTTTAAAGTAAATGGATATCGATTAAAGCCATTTGTTGAGAAATTTGATCTAGAGGACATGTCTATGCTTCTAAATGATTCTGTTTACTAGGATTGATCTCCTAGTCTGATGGAGGTATAAGTAAGTTTATTGCTTTCATAGGACTAGGGTAGTTTGCTTTTTGTCGTTCTAGGATAGTCGACTTTATGCTGTTAGGATAGGTTGCTTTCCAGTGTTTTAGGATAGCTTGCTTTTGTTGATTTAACTCTTGTGTCGAGCCGCCTTCATGCTAAAAGCTCTTTGGGGAAAAGCCGCTTAACTCCGTCATCAGGTACTATCTTTCCATCACTTCTCCTTCAATTTTGTTGCCTCATGTGCACTGCATGCTGATATCCTTTACATTGAGGACAATGTATATTTTAGGATGGGGATGGGAGATTAGGTTATGTAATCAATATTTTCTTACTCTTGAGCAAAAAATGTGAAAATTTTTCTGAAAATTTCTATGAATTCGAAGTGATTTTGACAACCGCCTTTGATTTAGAAGTACAAGATATGTAATGTTGGTAATTTATGACTTTTGGATTCAATTACCTGTTAGATTTCACAATTAAGTTCAGATTATTAATCCGTGATTAGAAATTTTAAACATTAATTGAGTCATGACTTCACATGTCATATCTAGCTTACACATTAAAGCTTCAGTTCGATATTGAATTGTTAACCTAGTAATCACTAAGCATGGAAGGAACCAACCTGAGGAATTTGTCCATCATATTCATTGTAAAAAAAAAAAAAGAATACCCAGTTAAAAAATAGTTGTGTTTGAAAACTGCTACCTGTTAAAGATCTTTGAAAAGGTTGACATAGCATGAAACCATTAATGGAAAAATCAAAAGGTGGAAGAATAAAAAGGCTCAACTGTAAGGCAAGTTGTAACACCTCGGTTCCCGAAACCCAAGTACACTACTCGTGTTCCAAAAACCCAAGCGTTAACCTTTGAAAACACCCAAATTTCACATACACTTAAAAAAAAATAAAAATTTAGAGTTAGTAATATAGCGGGATGGAAATAATTCAAGTATAAGAGGGAGTCCAAGTATACAAAACCAAATATTTCAAGTGGTTACCCAAAAACTTATACAGACAAACCAATGTCTTAACTTATTACAAAACATGACAGTATAAATCTAAACACAAATGAAATTAAGAATAGAAGGTCGCAAGATCGTCTGGCTCCTCCTATTCCACATAATCACCGGCATGCGCATCCTCTGCGTGTCCTGCACACTGGATACGGTTTGATAGCGTCAATGGCTATCGCAGTGCGGTATAACCCTCAACATTTATCGTATCATCAAGATAACTAAGCATAGTTAACAAAGATAGTATATAACAAATATTATACAATAATTATCATGGAAAATCATATAAGGTTCATTAGATATGCATTTATTAAATAAAGATCACACAAGGTAATCTTGTTTAAATACATAGATACATGCACATGCTCATAGATCTGGGGATGCACATCCAGCTGGTAAAAAGTCGCCCAAGGAGAACCAACCACCTGGAAAAATACACAAAGGTACGCCCAAGGAGAACTAGCCACCCGAAAAAGACTATGCAACGAGGTCAACTAAGGAGAACTAGCTACCCGGAAAAGTATACAAAGGTACGTCTAAGGAGAACTAACTACCCGAAAAAGACCATATAATATAGATCGCCCAATGAGAATTAGTCATCCAGAAAAGTACACAAAGGCACGCCCAAGGAGAACTAACCACCTGGAAAAGACTAAATAATATAGATCCCCCAAGGAGAATTAGTCATTGGAAAAGTACACAGAGGTACGCCCAAGGAGAACTAAACACCCGAAAAAGACCATATGCCATGAAAATGCATGATTAGCCCAACCATTATTATTTCAATTTTAAACCATCATTTTAAGGAAGCTCAAAGGTCACTATGAGGGGTTTGTCACCCAGCATAGGCCGACCGCTCAGGCATAGTGTTCCATTCCACCATCCCTGGCTCATAAGACTAACAAGTATAATGTTATAAGGAAAACCACTTCAACTAGTGGCCAATCGTAGTCCAACATGTGAAACTTACCACTATAAAGTTATATAAAATAATCCATTAAAGCTACATGGGGCAATTATTCCATAAAAGCCGCAAGGGTTAAATATTTCACCTAATGGTGTGATAAAAAGGGATTATTTCCCAAAAGCCGTATAGACACAAATGATCAACAAAGCGAAAAGTCTACTACGTAAATTTATTTAATTCATTACACAAGAGGCCACTAGTTTTAGGGTTTCTTAAAAACATTGTCAATCAAGCACAAGTGTCAGAACAAGCCACATACTATGTCATTAGCACTTACATATATAAAGTGCACATCTTAAATTAAAATAAGGATACTAAAGATCGATAATATGCTAAATTACTTAAATTTAAATCTAAACATGTTGGATTTATAAAGGATTACTCTAATGAAACTAACATTCATCATTAATTTGATTGAATAATAAATTAAGCAATTGATGAATTAAATAAACTAAGATAATTATCGTAATGTAGAAAAACTTAAAGGTAATCCTCACCTTAAGAAGTGGATTGATTCCTTGCTTGATTAGAGATCACTAAGGGTCACTAAATGCCCATTCTAGCCTAAAATACCATACACGAATGCTTAGGATTTAATGGATTTGAATGTACTCCAACGGTTATGGATTAAAATATGAAAAAAATTGGGAAATCCACTTTCCACATTCAAATCAGCCATTTAACATATATTTGTCTATGAAAAGCTTCAATGAATGGTTCTAGAGGTCCTTTATCTCACTAATTTGAGATGACCCAAAAGTGCACTCAACTAGGTTCCAGGCTAGGCTTGCATTGAGAATTTGGACACCTTCATAGGACGACCAACTTTGTCGATTGAAAGAGGTGGATTCTAAGTTGAGGGAACATGTCATCCTACATTTAGACCATTAAAAGGTTAGGAACAACCATAATCCAACCTATAATTGAGCTTGGAAAGTTATAAAGGATAGAGATTCCTTTACCTAGTTGTTGACTCATCCCGACTAGGCCTAACTCGGTAGAACCATGAACTCACCTTCAATACCAACCCTCGGAGTTGGTGAGTCTTAAACAGCCCCTCTTTGGGTTTCCTTGAATGATAGACTCAGTAAACCCGACTGAGTCAACTCGGAAGTACTTGGATTGATCCCGGTTTTGGACCGGATGCACCACTCTCCTCATCTCTTCTTCTTCCTCATCTTTCTTTTCTTTTTCTCTTTTCTCTGGCCTTCGACAAGGCCTAGATTTAAGCCAGACTCGGACCCATCCAGCCCAAGCCATGACCCCAGAACCGAACTCAGTCTGGACTTGGTAGCGGATCAGGTTTTCATCAACCAAACCCAACTCATCAATCAAACTCGGTGAGTAGCCACGGTCCGGCCCACCATTCTCCTTCAAATCTCTTCCTTCTGCCTTGGCTGGTCAAGCAGGGGACACCAAACCTAAATCTGATGGTGAGTCAGAGGCCTGGCTCGGTTTGAACCGAGTCGACCGGTAACTCGTCTCATCTCCTCTTCTCCTATCTCTCTCTCTCTCTCTATCATCTTCTGCTTCTTTCCCCTTCTCTTTTACTCTTCTTCTTTAGCTTTTCTTCTCCCACTGTGGACGACAATGGGGATGAGATTCGGACGGAACTCCTCCTGCTGGTTGCGGACACGACATGACTAAGTGAAGTGCGGTGCTCGCCTCACTCCCTCTTTTCTCCTTCTTCTCTGCTCTCTACTTCTCTTCTTCTCTTCTTTTCTTCTGCTGTAAGAACTAGCAGCTCTACCCTATAACCCGACCAAGTCAAGACTTAGCCCAACCTACTGTGGTATGGCAGGAAAAGAGCGGCGCTCTCAGCTCTCTCTTTCTCGTTTTGTTTTTTTTTTTTTCTTTTCTTTAGAATGGCCGCCTTAAAAGGAAACCTTTTATAAGGTTCCACTAATTAGTTTCTAGGTCTATCTAGCATAACTAATCTCCCGATTAGTTACGATTTGGCCATTTTAATGAAAGAGTTTAAGTCGTATAAACTCGGATTATACTCGCGTGAAGCAAATCCACTATCACACTTGGACTTTTGACATTAAGGATCATCAGGTGGACAGTATTGATCGTGAAATGGGACCCACAGAAAGATGATGGTTATCTAAGCTTAACGAGGAAGACGATCCGGCCGTTAATTGCGGATCACTTCAAAAATGGTTAATCCTACGATCCATTACACCTGGATGGTGTGGATACGACCCTAAAATGCTATGGGACCCATTAAATGAATGGCCATACACATTTCTTAATGGTTTGATTCCAATAGCAGCGGTGGGTGAAATCTCTAGTAAAAAAAAGAAAGGATGTCCACCCTAAAATGAAGGGCTGGGATCTATTTACGTGTGTGGGTAGGATTCAAGGATAAGAAGTCATGTTCGAAGCCAGCTAGCATAGAAAACAATTTCCGTTTTCAGAAATGAGCCGTGTGCATAACTCAGCTTGCGCTGGATTTCGTGTGCACACAAGTGTACAACGATGGGTGCGAAGAGATGGGTTTAGGTCAGCACTTGATGCCGCATCAGATGGATGACTTTGATCATCCAAACAGGTTGTGATGGTGCGCCACATATCATGCCCACGAATGACGTTCATTCGAATTCCGTCTGGCGGGAAAAGTGGGAGAAATTCTCCCTTTTTCAATTAGACTTGGGTCAAACACAGCTTGACCCAGTCTTTTGTCCGGTGCTCCGTGGGTGTCGCTCCCTGTGTGCACACATCCCATAAGGTGGGGTCCACTATGATTTTTAGTGTGATCCAATCCACTCACCAGGTCCTACGGGTCCGATTAGGACCTTTGGCAAGAGATCAGGCACTTCCAAAGTTCAGGTGGGCCACATCAGGTGAAACTCATTTTACTCATTGATTCTTAATCAATCTAGTGCACGACTTATATCTGAATCCGATCGACAGCGCCGCTAATGGTTCTTAAGGGATTTTTAAGTGGGAATCGGTAAATTTTGAGTATTAATTAACTAGACTATGCGGGTTGAGTGTGAATTATACAATTCTGTTATCGTGGCCTGATGAATAATGGGTATGATGATCCATACTAAGGATCAATGGTTAAAGTGGGTAGATGGTGAATTATTGATGATGGTGAACCATGTAGGTTAGGTGTGAGCCTTCACACAAATATGTTCATTTAGGTTACAATGGTAACACCCGAGTATGTAAGAGTACAGGGTGTTACAATCTACCCCCCTTAAAAAGAATTTCGTCCCTGAAATTCAGTTCTTCTTCCGCAAGTAGGAAAAATCTAATTTGTGGTGTTTCTAAGAATTCACTACTTTTCATCAGGGTTGTGTATCTGCCTAAATTTATAGGGCTAACTAAAAATAAAATGGGGTTGTTACAGAATAACGGTTCTTGAAGGGACAATATTCTCCCAGCCAATTCCAGAAGCATCAGTAATTTCCTCATTATTGTGGCACTTGCAACAGTATGTTGCAAGGAATCAAACAATCACATATTCCAAACTGCTGATATAAAAAGGTAAGTGATCGCTTAGAGAATTATTAATAAAAGAGGATAATAGAAACAAATATCCATAAAGATAATAGAAACGGGGAATAGAGATAGCACGGAAACACCTTCCTTGGCCAAGTTCACACATTGACTTCAACACTAGCTTAGCGAAAATGGAATGTTGAGTTTCTAAGTAGGACAAACCTGGTACCTATAATTTGCCAAAACTCACCTCTGAACTGAAAGTTTTAATCCTAAATTACTATGGCATATATGACCTTAAGTTTCACTTCTACGAAATAGCACCAAGGTAGGAAACAGATGTCGGCGGATTGATTTTTTTTTTATTATTTTTTTTCCGGGAGCAATTTTAGACTCCATATTTTGACAGGGATAACAGTGGGAACTGGTTTCATTGTCAATATCAGACTTTTTAAAACAAGTTTTTTTTATTTTATTTTTGGAAGTAAGGTGGGCGCTTCTTCCATATGGAAAAACTAATCACTGAAGAGGATCAGGTTCCTGTCACCATGGGTGTTAGAATTAAAAGTTAATATAAATGTGAAGAATATAACAGAGGATGCTTTTCTTTTTGGATTGGTTCATTTTTTTGGACACTACGATATAGTACAAACCAAAAGAAAATGGGCAGATAGATACCGTGACGAAAGGTAGTAACTATTAAAGACTTCAAATCTCGCAAACTTTTCTTATACATCCCAGCGCATGATTTGGACACAACCATGCGTACCGTGCCCTAGTGTTGTGCACAATGCATATGAATACTTAAGGATACTAAGATCTTTTAACCTCAAAAGATTGGAACTATGGACCCCATAGCCCAATCAGAACATTGGAGGACGCCCAGATACACTTTAAGGCCCTTTATCTGGTCCATATTCCTGATGAAACCAAATTGGGAACTTGATGTGGTTTACATTAGCAATATGGACAGTTGAACAGTTGAGATCGTCAAACTGTACAGATAGAACTTTGATTAATGTCTAGCTCTTTAATATGGACAATTGGATCTGCCAGATCTTTGGCTGACAGGCTAATCAGATCATTAAACCAGGTACAAATATGTTGGGTAGGGGATTTCCTATGATGCCTATGTTTGTTTTACTCTCCGACGATGTTATTTCATCTAAGGAAAATTAAAGTTCAAATCCTGAATTTTTTTTTTTTTTTTTAAATGTTCTTTAGGGTCAAGTTTTCAAGGAATGTTCTTGATGATCATAATCACATAATAGTGGGCATTTGTCCTCCTATTGTACCCAAGCTTAATTTCTAAGTTCAGTAACTACCATGGTAGTTTATAGTGGGGACTTGAGTTTTTGTTCCTAAGTTTTATGGTTATTCAAACAATTTTCTACCGAATCTAAAAATTTTAAGGTTCTAAGTTCAAAATTTTTCCTTAACTTGTAGGGAATTCCAAAATAAATTCAAATGGCTAATCTATCAATTTCAAAGGGAACTTACATTTGCTTTTCTATATTCTCAGACTTTCCTAATTCTAAGAGGCCTGAAAATCGTCCAAAATGCAAGATTAAAGGGTTTCCACCATCCATTTGGCTCGAAACTTTATATCTGGCCTGAGGAACCTAAATTAACCATACATATCAAAATTCAGCCATTGGATCTTTGTGGAAGTGGCTCAACGGACAAATGAGTCCACAATTCACTGATCTGGGGCCCACTTAATGTCTGGATGTGCTTCAATTTTGGTCTTAACCCCTTAAAAGGGGTGACAAAATGAATGGACGAAGCAGATTTTACATATACATCATAGTGCACCCCAGATGTACATTGCGTGTACATAGGGTACACGCACCAGCTATGCACTAGACGGTCAGCTCAACTGGGTTGACTCATCTCTCGCTCGCGCAGGCGTCCGGCGGCTAGACGCTATCTTATTGGGTTTGGTCAGTGGGCCCCACCCGTCATCCGGATCAAAGATCTGGATCGTTCATTTGCTTTGGGGGGTGGGGATGACCCTAGCCAAGATGTCCGTTTGGCCCCATGCACACGTATACACGTGGATCACCGGAAAATGTAGGATGAACGATGAGTTGATTTGATACAGTGGACCGCACCAAAACTCGACCAAAACCACTTCTTTCCGACTGGTTTTTCTTTAGGAATCTAATGAGCGGGGTGGATTTTCCTGGAAACATCACTATGGGGCCCATCGAACATCACAGCGCAGGAATTTTCGCATCGTACGCACGTTTGATTTTCCCGTACATTGCGGGGTGTTGTGGACCACCGTTCGTGACTGGATGGTTGATCCAAACCGTCCAAAACCTTCAGAGGGGGGTCTTTACCCGAGCCATGGTGACAAAAAGTATTTCTTGGATGTTCACCATCCCGAAATTCGATCCAAACGTAGCTGTCTCCGTGTTTTTCACTGCTGTTACGTACGTAGCTGTGTAACACCTTCTCCACCGACCTAGCCACCAACCTCCTGACTTCTATATAAGGGAGAGAGAAAGAGAGCTGAAGAGGCATCATCCGGAACGTAGAGGAGACGTGAGCAAGAGAGAGAGAGAGGACGGCTAAGCTTCCAAGAGTTCTTCTTCCCTTTTCTTCTTTAGTTTCTTCTTTCTTTAATATTTTTAAGAGATTTTTAGCCTCATCATGTCTGTGATGAGCTAAACCTCTTAGCTAGGGCTAAGAGGAGAAGCTTGTAGTGTGATGGGAGACTTTTTATTTATGCCTTTTGATTTATGTTGAAATTGAATTGATTTTGATTCTAGTTTGATTATAAGGAATGCCTTTAGCCTTTAATGGTTTGTTGTGACTTCCATTATAATAGATCTACAATGGCTTTGAGCATGTTCTTTGCATTATTAAGATTATGAAGTTAGGAGGCCCTTTTGTTCACCATCGTCTCCTAAACATGGATGGATGATTGAATCCTTCCTAACGTTCATAATTCTTTCAGATTGGTTGTGGATTGGTTAAATTCTGTTGTTTGCTTTGTCTCATGGGCATGGCCTTGTGATGGAATCAACTCTAATTCTTATACCTCTTATCCATTGATAACTAGATCAAAGGAAGTTCAAATTTGATTTTTAATGTTATATCCTCCAACTGGAAGAAGATGGGACTCTAAATCCAGTTGTGTTTATGAATCAAGCATAGATATCCTTGATCTCTACAAGTGGATCCTTGGCAATCTAGTTTCTCACCTTTGAATGTTACAAGTTTTAGTTTAATAGTTCATAATTATTCTCCTAAATTCTCCTGATTAGATTACATCTTCACCTAGTTCTAGTTCGAGTTACTTTCAGATTACGTACAAGGTTCAGACCTTATGGATTCAACCTCGGTCTTATGGAGATTATTACTACATCGCAACCTTATACTTGGGGTGTGAACAATATTCATCCTTTGGGGTCGTAAGATTTAGATTTTCGAAGTTAAAATAGATCCTTAATTTTCTCTTCTTCTTGATCATCGGGACAATGTTTGAAATCCAATAAGCATATATGATTGGTTTGATGAATCCGTCCTTTAACAACCTTTCGATTTCTTCCTTAATTTTAAGTGTGACCTCGGGTGTCATCCTTCTTATGGGTTACTTGAATGACTTAAAACCTTATTTAATTAATAGACGGTGCTCCATGAGTCTTTGATCTAGCATGGGTATCTCATGATAATTCCAAGCGAAGCAATCTGCATAATCTCAAAGAAGATGGATCATCTCCATCTACGCTCTTGGATCCAGCTCCGCATTGATGAGTGTAAGGTGTGGATTTTCCTCAGTTCTAAGATTTACCTCGATCAAGGTATCATGAACATCAAGTTTGGTATCATCCATCTTAGCAGGGGCCGACTCAAGTTCATGGAAGGCTATTCCATTGTCAATAATGGTGTCTTCTTCTGTTAGGCATTTTGTGATGTGGACATGATAGTTGTTCTAATCGTTGGTGGTGGTGAGATACACTTCAAGCCTACTGATCATGGTCATTACTTCGGCCTTCTTCCCCCTTTGCGATTGTGATCCACTAAGGAACTTTGACAAAGTATTGTGGTTGTTGTTAATATCGAATAATCGCATTTGGCTCCTTGGAGGACTCTAGGGATTACTTTGTCAATGCACTCATTTGTGTACCTTGTTTGTCAATCACGTGAGTCTATGTGTCATGAAGTTGCTTGAGCTCGTGGAAATCGAAGAATGAAGACATAAGAGGACGTAGAGCATCAAGGAACAAAGAATAGGTAAATGAAGTGCCTTGGTAACCCTAACTGTCATGCCCCAAACTCGAAAACCAGGCTCATAAAATTTTTGATCGCCGAATCAGGCACCGACAGCCTCCATAGTACCCCATTCTCGGCTCCCAGCACCCATATACCAGGTCCTGATCCTGGAATCCTATAAGGAGGATTTTTAACATGAATTTGATTCGTAATATGTATAACCATAAGCATAACTCATGAACAATAACCAAGACACCATCACAAAATCCACTATGATAAAAGACTTTAAGGTACAATGCGTATAAAGGGAAATACAATTATAATAGTAATGGAAACTCCTGAAGCTCAACTGGACGCTCTTGCTCCCGCTAAGCTACGGCTGTGACCTGGCGTTACCTGCACGCATCAATTGTGCATAAGCTTATAGAAAGCTTAGAGGGTGGTGAGAGTGTGTGCGCAATATAACCGTGCTCAGAATGTAATAGCAGAGTAATGCAGAATATGCTGGCAAATTCATGAATACTATCAGCCATACTAAGACTATATATGTAAGGCATGAATGCTATCGGCCATGTCAAGGCCATGTGATGTAAGGTGTGAATGATGACGACCACACGAAGGCCATGCGATGCGAAATGCAACTCAAGTATACCAATCCTTATCCGAATTCACATATCAATGCAGCTCATCACTAGAGCATCAAATATCAGTACAGATCTCACTCTGGACAATTATCAAGGTTTAGTACACTCTACGCTAGCTCGCCGCCCTTATTCGAATGCACAAATGGGTAAGTGGAAGAGAACTCACTATTCGCCTACTAATATTGGGCTCGACTCGTCGATAGTGGACCCATTCCTCAAGCTGGTCAAACTCAACTTAGATATTGCCCCCTCAATCAGGCGGGTAAGGTCACACCTCTTTCTAACCGACCATGACACAATGGGAGATGCAACTTACTGGTATATGGCCCTCGTGCGCTCACGTATCTACTCGGTCTCGACGTCGGAGTCATCCTCTGGTACTATTGAGTTTAGGGATTTTCACCCAGGGATATCTATGACGCCTCGATGCTAGTAACAGTATTTTCGGTATTCAATCTGGCCCTCTATGATGTGCCTGTGGAGGCCATGACCCTGATGTCGCTAAGGCGTATAGTGACCACATCACACAATGCAAGATCCATGAGTCATACAATCCAGTCATGCATCAATACTGCGAGTACCGTGCACTCATGAGGGCCAACACTGCCTATCAGGGAATCCCATAAACAACTTGTAGAAGGCATACGAAATGACCAACCTCATCTCATCACAAGCATGCAGATGATGTGTATGGGCATGTATCATGATGTTATGTTGTCACATACTCATAATCGGTATTGATAATTGGCATCGATAATTGGCCTATATACAAGGTGGAGTCCAAAATGAACAACAGATCTAAACCATAATATAAAGATCGGCCCTCGGCCATGGATATATCAAATCTGGTAGCACAAAGCCATCTGTCTATGGCTAGGATGGACCATGTAACATCATTAGAGCCCAATGATTTGGGTTAACCCACCAAGAGAATAATGAGAATGGACCTAACAATGCCTAAGGAAAGGTCACAATGTGGGCATTTAACCAATATTGCTCCCAAGGAGTGGCCTATATAGAGCCACACGTATAGTGGGCCCATGGCCTCACACAAGGGCCTAACATACATCACCATGGGCCTCACTCAAGGGCCTAATACACATCACGATGGGCCTCACTCATGGGCCACATATGCATCACATTGGGCCTCACTCATGGGCCTTATATACATCACATCGGACCTCATCATATGCGCCTCACATACATCATATTGGGCCTCACATACATCATATTGGGCCTTATCATATGGGCCAATATACATCACATCGGGCCTCTTCATATAGGCCTATCATACATCTCATCAGGCCTCATCAAAAGCCACAAACACATTACACTGGGCCATTAATACTTCACCTTAAGTTGGGCCTTGCACATACCAAATGGGCCCCACTAGGTGGATAGCTAGGATAAAATACATAACGGTGGGTCCACTTGAAATTTAGATCTATCTCATTCATTTGCAATGCCATAAAACGATTTCTACAATGATTGGACGGCATGGATACAACACATGCATCATGCTGGTCCCACTGTCCAGCAGGCTGGATGATGTGGAATAAAACACATAAATCATGGTGGGGTCTATGAATGGACGATGCAGATAAAACCCACGTGGGCCACAAAGATAGATGGTTTGACATAACACACACCTCATGATCTGGCCCACAGAACTCGCTAACGTTAAAATAGCAGTTAGATAGCTGGTGGGACCCATAGATCTTGCTACGTCAAATGCAGGTGTAGCTGCTGGTGGGAGCCACAAAACTTGCTGATGTCAAATGTAGCTGTAGCTGTTGGTGGGACCCACAGAACTTTACTAACGTTGGTACACTAGCTATTTGCTGTTGTGGGACCCACTGTCCAGGGTCTGGATGGTGTGGATCTAACACATATATCATGGTGGACATCCATAGAGGGACAACGTGGAGGATACAATACATAAATCATGGTGGGTCCCACACATGTGGCCCACCAATATCCACAGATGGACGGCGTGATGAAACACATATATCACAGCGAACCACATCATCCTCAGTTGGACAATGTCGGAAATACATGTATTCAAGGTGGGTCCCACATCTTAGCTGGACGTGGAGACTCCACAGGTGCAGGGGGGGTCCCACGCCCTGGGACAGATGGTTGGATGTAACGCATACCTTATGTCAGACCCCAGAACTTGTTGAGTTCAATCCAGCAGCAATTGTGCTACGTGGGACCCACCGTCCAAGGTTTGGATGATGTGGATCCAGCACACATCAAGGTGGGTCCACACATGTGGGACCCACTATCTTTGAATTAAGCTGATATTGGTGTTTTCCTTCGTCCTAGCTGGCCCAAATCGGGCAGCAAGGTGGGCCCCATTCACTGGACAAACAATATGGATAAAAATGCATCACGGTGGGCTTGTTCGCCCTGAACGGTCTAGATGTGCCGTGCACATCAGGTGGGCAACGCATCATCATCATCATAAAAAAAAAAAAAAAGAGAGAGAGAGAGAGAGGGATGACGTGCGATGGAGGGCTCCGGCACTATGAGCCCTCCCTTCCATACATTACAACACATACATCAAGTGGGTCCCAATACATGTGGGCCCACCAATCAAAATCAATGGTGAAAGTCTTAAGATCACCCACCTATATCACTCCTTCATTAGCTCCTTGGACTCCTTGGCTCCTAAGCTAGCTCTTTAAGGGTGGATGATGAAAGTTGGATGGCTAGGATGAGAGATTGGGTGGTAGGGAGTGGGCCTTCTCTTAAGTTCTTCTCTCCTTGGAATTTTTTTTTCTCTCATGAAAGCTTTTTTTTTAAAATTATTTTTTACACACGCACAGACACCCCACACACTCATGCTAGTGGAATTTCACCACCTATGGGCACTCAAACCCTTGACCGAGAGTTGAAACTCCTGAGAGTCTACCACCCGAGTAAGAGTAAGGACCCTCTCTCATGGAAGCTTGGGATGGAATGAGATGGAGAGAGAGGGTGATGGGATGAAAAGGATGGAAGGAATGGATGTTGTAAGAAAATGACGTGGAGGGTATAAGCTTGGTTAAATTTTGGATGAGAGATAGATGGGTGGAGAGAGAGAGAGAGAGTTGACTTTGGGTAAGGCTTGTGTAAGAGAGGGATGGATTGTGTACTTGACTTGTGATTGATTGATTGATGTGATTGGTTGTAGAGATTCTCTTAGAATTCGCACGTGCGGCGTTTTCCTCAAAATAAACGCTGGGCCATAACTCCTTGCCTGGGTATTGCATCGGCGTGCGAGACGCGGCGTTGAAACCGCAACGACAGTGTGGTCACTAGGGTACAAGTTTCGAGTTGAGTCGACATAGATATACAGGATACGACTTAGAGTCGTGCGTAAATAATATCTACGCGTCGTGGGTTCCTGGAATTCGATTAGGAGGACTATGAGAGTCTAAGGAATGGTACGATCTAGGATATGAGCCTGACAGCTCTCCACTCCTAATAAAAAATTTTATCCTCGAAATTTACACAATATCACAATCGGACATAACTCATAAGGAAGTGAAAACATAACATCATCATATAAAATTGGAGACAGCATATAAGATACAACATGTAATCAATCATCAAAGAGATGGGGGTAGCGCTTTCGAATCTCGGCGTCGCGCTCCTGGGACAATTCATCAACAGAATGGTGACCCCACTGAACCTTTAGCAAGGGAATAACCTTGGTTCGGAGGACCTGCTCCTTCCGATCAAGGATACGAACTGCCTGCTCAATATAAGAAGCGTCCTCATGAACCTCTAACTGCTGCCAATCAATAACAGGAATGATGTCTGACCCACACTTCCTCAACATAGAGACATGAAAAACGTTGTAGACGTCGGACAATTGAGATGACAAGACAAGCCGATAGGCCACGGCACTAACGTGCCGAGTGATCTTGAAAGATCCTATGAATCTTGGGGCAAGCTTGCCCTTCGCTCCAGATTGAATTACGCCCTTCATGGGCGAGACCTTGAGATACACTCTGTCCCTAATAGCGAACTCCAAGAGACCACGCCAGTGATTAATAAAACTCTTCTACTGGCTCTAAGCTATGCGCATCCTTTGCCTGATGATATCGACAGCCTTTGATGTCTGCCGCACAAGCTCGGGACCTAGGAGACACTGCTCTCCAACCTTGGTTCAATAACTCGGTAATCTGCATGGTCCGCCATATAATACCTCGAAAGGAGCTATACCAATGGTCGCTTGATAGCTGTTGTTGTATGCAAACTCAGCCAATCAGAGATGCTCATCCCAGCTACCTCCGAAGTCAA
This sequence comes from Magnolia changhungtana, assembly GCA_030180095.1. Lineage (NCBI taxonomy): Eukaryota > Viridiplantae > Streptophyta > Magnoliopsida > Magnoliales > Magnoliaceae > Magnolia > Magnolia changhungtana. The sequence continues at coordinate 176,322 of JASAUF010000462.1, read as the reverse complement.
TTACGCAGGCCCGAAGCATATCCTCAATGATCTGGTTGACCCTCTCGGTCTGCCTATCGGTCTACAGATAATATGCAGTGCTGAGCTACAAAACAGATCCCATTGCTCTCTTAAAGTTCCTCTAAAACTGAGACGTGAACCTTGAGTCTCAGTTAGAAACGATTGAGACTAGAATGCCGTGAAGTCATAATCTCCTTGATGAATAATCTAGCAAGCCGGTCCAAAGAGCATGTTACATGAATCACAAGAAAATATGCCGACTTCGTCAGGCGATCCACAACAACCCAAGTGACGTCATGATCATGCTGAGTCCTCGGTAAATCCATAATGAAATCTGTTGACACGTGCTCTTACTTCTGTGTCGGGACGCTCAATGGCTGCAATGGACCAGGGGGTCTCTGATGATTGGCCTGAACACGCTGGCATGTGTCACACTTGACCTTAAAACTAGTGATCTGGCGCTTCATCCCCGCCTAAAAATACTATCGCCTCATATCATGGTACATCTTTGTCGAGCCAGGGTGGATAAAAAGCTGCGATCAATGTGCCTCGGTCATAAGATCTCTACGCAACTCTTGAATATCCGGGAAATATAATCGACCTGTGAAGCGAAGTCCACAATTAGAACCAATATACTAATCTGATTGACTCTCAAATGCTGCCTCAGCTCGATAACTCTGCAATGATTCATCTGCCTGCTGAGCCTTGATCACTCTTACGACAAGAGAGGGTTAAATCGAAAGGCTCGATAGCTGAACGATAAAAGACTGCAGACTGATGTAGAAGTCATATGTTACCACATCCTCAAGCATCTTCCACTCCTGAATCATCATGTGTGCCACTAGGCCTCGTGGCTGATGGTGGAGGGCATCCGCCATCACATTTACCTTGCCTGGGTGGTACTGGAGATTAAAATCATAATCCTTCAGGAGCTCCATCCAAGGCCTCTACCTCATGTTCATTTCGAACTAAGAGAATAGATACTTAAAGCTCTTGTGGTTGGAGAAGAGTCCAACCTAACCCCATAGAGATAGTACCTCCACACCTTCAGTACGAAGACGACTGCTGCCAGCTCTAAATCATGTGTGGGGTAGTTCAGCTCATGGATCTTGAGCTGGTGAGACGCATAAGCCACTGGCCTCCCATGCTGTATTACGATAGTACCCAAACCAATATGCAAGGCATCAATAAATACAATGAATCCATCACTCTTAGAGGGAAGAGTGATGACAGGAGCAGATGTGAAGCGGTCCTTCAGTTCCATAAATGCTCGCTCGCAAGCGTCACTCCAAACAAACTTTGCGCCCTTCCAAGTCAACCTGGTGATTGCGCTGCAATACAGGAGAATTCCTCAATGAAATGCTAGTAATAGCCCACCAAACCAAGAAAACTGCGGATCTTAGATGCGTTCGTGGGCTGGCCCCACTGATGCACTGGATCAACCTACGAGGAGTCCACTGCGACACTCTCCCTTGTCACCATGTAACCGAGGAACTTCACCTCCTCCTACCAAAACTCGCACTTCTCTAGCTTCGTATACAGCTGGTGGAAACGGAGGTTCTGCAACGGAATCTCCAAATGTTGCACTGCTCCTCACGGGTCCTCAAATATATCAGAATGTCATCGATGAATACTACAACAAACTGATCAAGATATGGATGGAAGACCTCATTCATCAACTGCATGAATACTGCGTGCGCATTGTCAATATGAAGGACATGACTTGGAACTCAAAATGACCATAATGCCTCCTAAAAGCTGTCTTCGGAATGTCCTCATCTCGGACCCGAATCTGATGATAACTGGAACACAGGTCAATCTTCGAAAAGAACTGTGCACCCTGTAGCTGATAAAATAAATCACCTATCCTCGGGAGCGGATACTTGTTCTTGATCGTGACTCAGTTGAGCTCACGGCAATCTACGCAGAGCCTCAACGAGCCATATTTCTTCTTGACGAAGAGTATTGGCACTCCCTACGGCGAACTGCTCAGATGAATGAAACCCAACTCACGCAACTCATTTAATTGCCACCACAGCTCTCCCAACTCCATCGGTGCCATACGATACGGGGCCTTCGAGATAGGCATGATACTAAGCATAAGATCAATTTGGAACTCAATATGCCGGCGCGACGGCAACCTCAGAATCTCCTGGAACACATCGAGGAAATCGAAACAATTGGTAACTGATCAATGCTCACTGCCACGGGCTTCTCTACTGTACACGACATCAAACAAGATAACTGATCTCCTCTAGGCTTGATAACTAACTGAAACTGCGGTAAGCCTAGTATACAGAATGTGACCTTTCTCGCGGAATAGTCCAAGATAGTGTGATACTTGGCAAGCCAATTCATGCCTAAGATGACATCAAACTCGGACATCGGCAACATGAACAAATCAGCAGGTAAAAAGATATCATCAACCAGAAAGGGGTAAGACGAGCAGAAGTGGCCTAATACTGTAGTCTTCCCCAAGGGCGTCGATACAGTCAACCCCCTCGCGAGCAGACTCTGTAGGTAATCTAGTCGAACGTTAGAATCCCGGACATAAAAAGAATGCGAAGCACCGAAATCAAACAAAACTCGTTCAATGCATGCAAAGATGGAAAGAATACCCTCCACGACTCCTCCAGATGACTGCGAGTCCTGCTGAGTTGCGTAGAACCTAGCCTGAGCTAGCTGGGGAGGTGGCTGTCCCCTCTAAGGGTGCTGCTGTCTCGGAGGCTGGTGCTGATGCTTCTGTTGAGGGGTCCTTGGTGGTGAGAGTTAATGTCGCTACTGCTATGGAGGCTGTTACAGTGCTCTCAGCTACTACTGTGGAGGCTGCTGCGGTGCTCACGACTACTGCTGTTGTGGTCGGGGACACTCCCACCTATGGTGCCCTATCCCACCGCAACCATAAAGGCACCGAGAAGCTGCCTCTGAGGTGGTGCCGGGGGTGCCTCCAGTGCCATTGGTGCTCTGGCGGCTGGGTGGCCTATCCACCTTTGCTACTGACGACGATGCTGCTGGTGAGAGCTACCGAAGGGGCTGCCTCTTCTGGTCTCTCCTCTGATCTCGATCGCTTTGTGTGCCATCCCACTTAGTCTCATAAATCTGATCCCTCAGTACTACCGCCTGAAAAGTAGGGAGCTTATGCCCAACAACACAGCCTCGAAGACCGTAACACAAGTAGTTCTCGAAACAGTGGGCCTTCCGCTCCTCATCATCAACCAAATACGGTGTGAACCTCGATAGTGCCACGAAATGAGTTGTATGCTGCGTCGTAGACATGTCTCCCTGCACTAAGGTCTCGAACTCTAACGCTCGCTGCCGACGAATGTGGTCGGGGAAGTACCGCTGGTTAAATCGGCTAATGAAATCCTCCCAGGTCTAGACGAAATCGGGCCTCGCAATACGAGTAACAGAGGTCCACCAATGCTCGGCCTCACCCTAGAGAAGAAATATAGCTAACTGGACCCATTGCTGGGTCGTATATGCCATCGTATAAAAATCTTCTCCACCTCGGAGTGCCATCTCTCGACTACTGTAAGGTCTTGCTCGCGGTGGAAATGCGGGAGATCGAGCTGTCGGAACTCTAAAAAAAAGGCGCTCACGCACTCCTGCTCTACCTGGGCTGGCGTAACAGCGGGGTGCCTGCCCTATCCCTGAAGGGCGGCTGTCACAGCCTGCAACATTTATTGTAGCTGGGGGCATTCACGGGTACAATCAGATCTGCACCGGTCTCGGGTGGAGGAGCGATATCCTCAAGCTAGGGAGTAGGAATCGCTAGTGGTGGAGTGGGAATCGTAGGTGGTAGAGCGGGAGTGGCATGTGGTGGAGTGGGAATCCCTCGGGTCGCTCTCCTGGGCGGCATGTCCTATAGGAAAGAATAAAGACGCCTATCAACCTTGAGAACTCTCGAAGGCATACACGTTAAATGTCTATAACAGAAGAACGCTAAGCTATCCGAACTTGGGACCTAATTGTCTTGAACTCATAGCAGAAATGTGATGTTGTTCTCAATTATTCCCAAGTTATGCTCTGATACCAACTTCTGTCACACCCTAAACTCGAAAACCGGGCTCACAAAATTCCCGATCGCCGAATCCGGTCCCGACAGCCTCCGTAGTACCCCATTCTCGGCTCTCGACACCCATATACCAGGTCCCGATCCTGGGATCCTACAAGAATAATTTTTAATATGAATTTAATTTATAATAAGCATAACCCATGAACAATAACCAAGACACCATCACAAAATCCACTATGATAAAAAACTTTAAGGAATAATGTGCATAAAAGAAAATATAATGATAATAATAATGGAAACTCCTGAAGCTTGACTGGACGCTCCTGCTCCTACTAAGTTATAGCTGCATCTTGGTGTCACCTGTAAGCATCAATCGTGCATAAGCTTATAGAAAGCTTAAGGGTTGGTGAGAGTGTGTGCGCAATATAAGCGTGCTCAGATGCAATATCAGAGTAATGAGGAATATGCTGGCGAATTCATGAATACTATCTACCGTACCAATGCTATACGATGCAAGGCAGGAATGCTATTAGCCATATCAAGGCCATTCAATACAAGGTGTAAATGATGACGGCCAAACCAAGGCCATGCGATGCGAGATGCAACTCAAGTATACCAATTCTTATCTGAATCCACATATCAACGCAACTTATCACTAGAGCATCAAATATCAGTACAGATCTCACTCTAGACAATCACCGGGGTCTAGTACACTCACGCCAGCTTGCCGTCCCTATCTGAGCGCACGGCTGGGTAAGTGGAAGAGACCTCACTATCTACCTGCCAATATCGGGCCCGGCTTGTTGATAGCGGACCCATTCCTCAAGCTAGTCAAACTCAACCTAGATATTACCCCCTCACTCAGGCAGGTAAGGTCACACCCCTTTCCAATTGACCATGACACAGTGGGAAACGTGACCGACTGATATACGGCCCTCGTACGCTTATGTATCCACTCGGTCTCAATGTTGGAGTCATCCTCTGGTACCATCGGGTTTAAAGATTTTCACCCAGGGACATCTATGACGCCCTGATGCTCGTAATAGTATTTCCGGTATCTAATCCGGCCCTCTACGATGTGCTTGTGAAGGCCATGGCCTTGATGTTGCTAGGACGTATAGTAATCACATCACACAATGCAAGATGCATGAGTCATACAATCCAGTCATGTATCAATCCTGCGCGTACCGTGTGCTCATGAGGGACAACATTGCCTATTAGAGAATCCCATAAACAACTTGCCAGAAGGCATATGCAATGGCTAACTTCATCTCATCACAAGCATGCAAATGATGCATATGGGCATATATCATGATGTTATGCTGTCACATGCTCATAATCGGTATCGATAATTGGCATCGACAATTAGCTTATATACAAGGTGGGGTCCATAGATGAACAACAGATTTAAACCATAATATAAAGATTTGCCTTCGACCGTGGATATATCAAATCCGGTAGCACGGAGCCATCCGTTTACGGCTAGGATGGACCATGCAACATCAACGGGGCCCAATGATTTGGGTTAAACTACTAAGAGAATAATAAGAATGAGCCTAACAAGGCCTAAGGGAAGTCGCAATGTGGACATTAACCATCATTGCCCATCAATATGGACATTTAACCAACATTGCTCCCAAGGAGTGGCCCCACATAGAGCCACACATATAGTGGGCCCATGACCTCACACAAGGGCCTAATATACATCACCATGGGCCTCACTCAAGGGCTTAATACATATCATGATGGGCCTCACTCATGGGCCACATATGCATCACATTGGGCCTCACTCACGGGCCTCATATACATCACACCTCATCATATGGGCCTCACATACATCATATCGGGCCTCATCATATGGGCCTCACATACATCATATTGGGCCTCATCATATGGGCCTCAGATACATCATATTGGGCCTCATCATATGGGCCAATATACATCACATTGGGCCTCTTCATATGGGCCTATCATACATCTCATCGGGCCTCATCAAAGGCCACAAACACATTACACTGGGCCATAAATACTTCACCTTAAGGTGGACCCTTCACATTCCGAGTGGGCCCCACCAGGTGGACAACTAGGATAAAATACATAACGGTGGGTCCCACTTGAAAATTAGATCTATCTCATTCTTTTGCAATGCCATAAAACGATTTCTACAATGATTGGATGGCATGGATACAACACGTGCATCATGCTGGTCCCACTATCCAGCAAGCTGGATGGTGTGGAATAAAATACATAAATTATGGTGGGGTCCACGAATGGACGGTGCAGATAAAACCCACATGGGCCACAGAGATGGACGGTTGGACATAACACACACCTCATGATCCGGCCCATAGAACTCGCTGATGTCAAAACAACAGTTAGATAGCTGGTGGGACCCACAGGTCTTGCTGCATCAAATGTAGCTGTAGCTGCTGGTGGGACCCACAGAACTTTGCTAATGTTGGTACACCAGCTATTTGCTATTGTGGGACCCACTGTCTAAGGTTTGGACAGTGTGGATCTAACTCATATATCATGGTGGGCATCCACAGAGGGACGCCATGAAGGATATAATACATAAATCATGATGGGTCCCACACACGTGGCCCACCAATATCCACAGATGGACGGTGTGATGAAACACATATCACAGTGGACCACACCGTCCTCAGCTGGACGGTGTGGGAAATACATACATTCAAGGTGGGTCCACGTCCTAGCTGGACGTGGAGACTCCAAATGTACAGGGGGGTCCCACGCCCTAGGACAGACGGTTAGATGTAACGCATACCTCATGTCAGACCCTAGAACTTGCTAACTTCAATCCAGCAACAACTGTGCTGCGTGGGACCCACTGTCCAAGGTCTGGACGGTGTGGATCCAGCACACATCAAGGTGGGTCCACACGTGTGGGACCCACTAGCTTTGGATTAAGCTGATATTGGTGTTTTCCTTCATCCTGGTTGGCCCAAATCGGGTAGCAAGGTGGGCCCCATTCACTAGACAGATAACATGGATAAAAATGCATCACAGTGGGCCTATTGGCCCTGGACGGTCTGGATGTGTCATACACATCAGGTGGGCCACACATCATCATCATTAAAAGAGAGAGAGAGAGAGAGAGAGAGAGAGAGAGAGAGAGGGGGACGACTTGCGATGGAGGACTCCACCACTACGAGCCCTCCCTTCCATATATTATAACACATACATCAAGTGGGTCCCAATACATGTGGGCTCACCAATCAAAATCATTGGTGGAAATCCTGAGATTACCCACCTATATCACTCCTTCTCTAGCTCCTCGGACTCCTTGGCTCCTAAGCTAGCTCTTTAAGGGTGGATGATGAAGGTTGGATGGCTAGGATGGGAGATTGGGTGGTAGGGAGTGCGCCTTCTCTTGAGTTTTTCTCTCTTTAGAATTTTTTTTTCTCTCATGGAAGTTTGGAATGGAATGAGATGGCGAGAGAGGGTGATGGGATGAAAAGGATGAAAGGAATGGATGTTGTAAGAAAATGACATGGAGGGTATGGGCTTGGTTGAATTTTGGATGAGAGAGGGATGAGTGGAGAGAGAGAGAGAGAGTTGACTTTGGGTAAGGCTTGTGTAAGAGAGGGATGGGTCGTGTACTTGACTTGTGATTGATTGATTGATGTGATGGGTTATAGAGATTCTCTTGGGATTCACAACACACAGCGTTTTCCTTGAAATAAACGCGATCTCACAACTCCTGGCATGTGTATCACATTGGTGGGTGAGATGCGGCATTGAAACTATGGCGACAACGCGGTCACTAGGGTACAATTTTCGAGTCGAATCGACATAGATATAAAGGATGCGACTTAGGGTGGCACGCAAATGCTATCTACGCATCGTGAGTTACCGGAATTCGACCGGGAGGACCACGAAAGTCTAAGGAACAGTATGGTCTAGGATATGGGCCTTACACTAACCTTAACCCAAAATAACCCTTGAATCTCTAGATGAACCCAGCCCTATAGCTAAACCTTGTTAATCATCTCTTAGCCTTAGGATCCTTATTGAAACATGATAAGATAGACTATAAGAGGTCATGAGCTACTAGAAAATAGCTACCCAAACTAACAGACTCATAGGTGTGCTCGAGTGAGGCTTGATTGATCGAACATGGAAAAAATTGTCTAGCAAGATCTGGCATAAAAATTGATTTAATTCGAGCACTTGAAGCACGAGCTTAATCGATTGAGGGATCTCTGATTCCTCTCGAGCGATTGAGCTCGATCGATCGAACATGATCAAAATAGTCCAACGTGTTCACTAAAATATTTTCGGTTAAGGTTTATTGATCGATCGAGCCTAGTCATTACAGATTCGTTAGAACTTTTTTGTTATAAATATTGCATTCAGATCTTTGCACAATTTATGGATTTTGGCATTTTAGAGACCCTAATGCATTTCAAGATCTTCCAAACCTCATAGGCTTTATCCCATTGAGATTCATGGTTTCTTCTTAGTGATTATTTACTCTAAAGAGCATTCCATGCCCCTCTACAAGAAGATCATGATCTCAAGTCTTCTCTAGAGTTTAAATACCATTTATATTAGTAAATCCTAGTGTTTATCAACCTCTAGAGTGTTCATCAAGGAGAATCCTTAGGAATTTAACTTTTCATTAGTTGTATGAGATTCTACCAAACTCTCATCACCTTAGTCACCTTAATGGAGCATTATATGCAAGGTGTTTGACCGTATGAGATGAAGCATTGGCAACGCATCAACATCAACAATCAGGGGAGAAATTGAGAAGCTACTGCAAGCGTGGGAGAGCTTTGAAGAAGCGACTCGAGCATAACACATCAATGAGGCTCAATCCGATAAGTAAGGTTTTCATTTGTAGAGTTCTTGTACATGTCTTCCTTGTATAAGATTGACTGTAAGAGTTTGATTGCCAAACTTGATTAGGTTATTGTGTATCACCTAAATCAAGTCCTTATGTAGTACAACACAGGTACGTATGTGTATGTTCTTATGTAGGACTGAGGTTCATGGTAAGCTTATAAAAAACTACATAAGTCTTCGAGGGATCCGGTCCTGGTGTAGGACTGTAAAGGTTAGATGTGAACTTGATTTAAAACCTCTGATAGTGAAATCTAGTACACTAATGGGTTAAGTGCATCCGCTAGGAGTATATTAGGAAAACTGAACAACTATATATGCTTGTGTTTGGGATTATCATTTGAGCACTTATTCAATTATGCATATGTGATTAATTGATGAATTATATGTATACATGATTAGATAGATGTTAAGATTTGATAGTTAGTACATCCCACATACACATGTACACTATCATGTTTATAGTCTTGTTGCTTAGCATGTTGCATCCATTTTAATCTATATGATTGGACCCTCTATTGGCTTGGAAGCCTTAAAGTTAATTGTTTTACTTTATTTAAATTGATACATTAGTTTAAGTTAGGAAATTATGTTTTAATTCATTAAAATTTTATTTGGTCTTAGTCCTCCCTTTATAACATAACCACCATTCTATAGCTCTGCCAAGCTTCCGCACGCATAGGCCGTGGTCCCACAACACACAATTTTAATTGGTATCAGAGAGGGTAGTTCTTGAAGGGGCTTAAGAATAATGTCTACTTATAGGGGAAAAGATAAGTTACCTTTGAACATGCACATTTATAAATTTAGTGTGGGTAAGCTTATTTGGGACAATAAAGGAGTCGAATTTAATAGTAACATATTTGCCTCTACCCCTCTAGTAATTAAAAGGGACTTGTCTACTTCGGAAAGTAGCTCGAGAGCCTCTCTTGTGTACCATGCTGGTGGAGATATTAAACACTTTAAATTTTAATGTGCAATTTTAAAAAGGGTCCAATCTACCTCAGTCCCAAGTCAAAGTGGAAAATTCTTCGTGGTTGAGAAATTGGTAGACCAATGAAGAAACATCCCTAAAGGATCATCGAAAAAGAAGAAAGAGTTTTCAACCATTCCTAAAAGGACCGATTTGATGAAGGTGTTGCTAACTCTAATTGCCCGCCTTAATAAAAAGGGCAAGTTAATGCTAATCAAGGTAGGACTTACATAATTAAATCACATATCGAACATATATCTCCAATTGAAAAATCACCTAAGGGAGATAAATTTAGAAAAAATATTTTCCCTCCCGAATATAATCTGGGCCCTAGGAAATTTACACCCAAGTGGGTTGTGAAGAGGGTAGGTGAGCTTAAAAGGTTTATGATGGCTAATTGTTATATCATAGGATTTTAGCCTCATAGTGGGCTTATAGTTAAAATTGAAGATTTCGGCCTCATTTTAAGCACCATAAGAAAATTAGATGACTTAACCTCATCTTGTGCTTAATACTAAAATTTGATGATTATAGCCTCATTTGTTTTTTTTTTTTTTTTTAAAATAATTTAAGTTTTAAAGTTTGTAAATATAGATATCATATGTTTTTAGCTTAGACTATCATTGGTCATTCTTAATTTGATTTGTATATCCTTTAAATGACCATAATAAGCATGTTTCATGTTTTTAATGCTTCTATACACCCTTTAATCCACTGTTAGTATGTGCCTTATAATTGGTAAATCTATGACTTATAAAGTTGTTACATGTTATTTTTTATTTGTATATTTATTGGAATTAATTCTTTGTCAAATACTAACAAAAAAGGGAAGAAAGATTAAGTCCCACCAAAACAATGAATTCTTATGTGCATGATTTATTTGTTCTATGCAGGATTTGATGAAGATAGGGGGAGCAATTATGGGGGAGCATTGCTAATGTTACATGTCTTATTGTATCGATTTATAAGTTATTTATATTTGACATGTAATATTTTGAGTCGTTTTGGTATGTCATTGGTATGGACCATGACATGGTCTAAGTTAGGTTTTTGTCATGTAATTGACAAAGTGAGAGATTGTTAGTGTATTGATTTGTGCACCTTGTTTGTCAATCACGTGAGTCCATGTGTCATGAAGTCAGTTAAGCCTATGAAAGCTAAAAAAAGAAGACACAAGAGGACGTTGAGCATCAAGGAACAAAGAGTATATAAATGAGGCATTTTGGTAACCCTAACATTGACCCAAAACAACTCTTGAACCTCTAGATGATCCTAGCCCTATAGGTAAGCCTTGTTGATCATCCCTTAACTTTAAGAGCCTTACTAAAACATGATAAGATATGCTATAAGAGGTCTCGAGTTGTTGGAAAGTAAATTACCCAAACTAGCAGACTCATAGGTGTGCTCGAACGAAGCTCGATCGATTAAGTCAAATATGGCAAAAAACGTCTACCAAATTCTGTCCTAAAAATTGATTTAGTTCGAGTGCTCGAAGCACAAGCTTAATTGATCGAGGGATCTTTGATTCCTCTCGAGCGATTGAGCTCGATTGATCGAACATGGCCAAAATAGTCAAACGAGTTCACTAGACCATTTTCGACTAAGATCGATTGATTGATTAATCCTAGTCGTTGGAGATTCATTAGAGCCCTTTTGTTATAAATATTGCATTCGGATCTTTATATAATTTATAGATTTTGGCATTTTAGAGACCCTAGTGCATTCCAAGCTCTACCAAACCCCTAGGCTCTATCTCATTGAGATTCATGCTTTCTTCTTAATGATTATTCACTCTAAAGAGCATTCCACGCTCATTTACAAAAAGATCATAATCTCAAGCCTTCTCTAGAGTTTAAACACCATTTCTATTGACAAATCCTAGTGTCTATCAACCTTAGAGTGCTCATCAAGGAGAATCCCCTATGAATTTAATTTCCCATTAGTTGTAGGAGATTCTACCAAACTCTCATCACCTTAGTTACTTGATGGATCATTTTTATGCAAGGGTTTGACCGTAGGAGCTAAAGCATTGGTAACGCATAGACATTAATGATCGGGTGAGCAATTGAGGAGCTAATTCAAGTACAGGAGAGCTTTGAAGAAACGACTCAAGAACCACACATCCATGGGGTTCACATCGATAAGTAAGGTTATTATTTGTAGAGTCCATGTATACTCATTCCTTATGTAGGATTGAGTGTAAGAGTTTGATTGCCAAACTCGATTAGATTTTTGTGTAAGACCTAAATCAAGTCCTTATGTAGGCCAACAACATTGATGTGTACATGTAGGTTCTTGTGTAAGATTGAGGTTCGTGGCGAGCCTATAGAAAACTATGTAAGTATCCGAGGGAGCCGGTCTTCATGTAGGATTGTAAAATCTGATACATTCATGGGTTGAGTGCATGCTCCGAGAGTGGATTAGGAAAAGTGAACCACTATGCATACTTGTGTCTGAGATTATCATTTGTGAACTTATTCAATTATCTCTATGTGATTAATTTATGAATTATATGTATGCATGATTAGATGAATGTTATAATTTGATAGTTAATACATCCCACATACACATGTACACTACCATGTTTATAGACTAGTTTCTTAGCATGTTGTATCCATTGTAGTCTATGTGATTGGACCCTCTATTGGCTTGGAAGCCTTAGAGTTAATTGTCTTACTTAGTTTAAATTGACACATTAGTTTAAGTTAGATAATTGTATTTTAATTGGCTAAAATTTTATTTTGTTCTAATTCCCCTCTAGGACATAACTACTATTTTATTGCTTCGCCAAGCTTTCACACGCATTGCCCATGGGCCCACCATGTACAATTTCATCCCCAAGCCCAACTATAGTTGGTTCCATAGTCCACCCTTCTATTAACGTAATGATCGAAGGGTAGGGCCAATTTTGGATTGGTGTAGGAATTGATTTTAGAGGGAAGTTTTCCAGTATTACGGTTACATTACTCATGTGGGGATCCAATTCGAGGTCATTTTCAATCGGTTTGGCCCTTGCGGGCAAATAATCCCATTCACAAGTCAGGCTAGTTTCGATTTGTGTGCTTAGGCCTTGTAATGATCTCGACGTTCAAGGTATCACTACCATAATAGAGAGTATCAACCAGATACTCGTAGGATTTCGACATAGATGTTCACAAAATAAGGACTTCGTCTTCTTCATCAATCTTCACTTTCATGGTTGTCAACTTGCAAACTAACTTGTTAAAGATGTTAATGTTTTAAGAGAGTTTGACCCTTCCGCCATCTTTAGAGTGTAAAACTTTCTCTTTAGATATACACGATTGGTAAACAACTTCATCACGTAGACACTCTCCAACTTCACCAATAAGCCCGTTGTAGTCATTTCATCGATGCCATTGTAAAGGATTTCATCGACCAAGGACAACTAGATTATGCTAATCGCCGTATGATTAAGTTCATCCTAATCATCTTCTTTCATAGATTCTGGACGATGTGCTCTCCCATGGAGTGTATGCTGAACTAGGATGGCTTTTATCTTCAACCTCTATAGTTTAAACTTGTTTTTTCCTGTCAACTTCTCTATCTCAAATTTCATATCATGTGCCTCACTATGGATGGTAGGATAGACCTAAGTTCTCCTCTTGGACGATCGGAACCATCCAATTGGTTTCCCTCGAACGGATGGTTAAGAAAGAAACTGGTCAACAATCAAAATTCATCTGCCCAAATAAAATGGTTAAAGATGATTAGGTCGCTGTAATTTTCGCACAATACTCCATCCATGGCGGGCCCTATGAATTGGACAATCCGGATCGGGTAGATGCATGCATGGCCTATGGTAGCAAACGCACACCGTGGTCTAACCCCTTTGACGGCCATGTGATTTGGAACTGTTTATAACCCAAAATCCTATTTATTTAATCATTTTATGAGAAATGCTTCCCATCTCACGTGAAAACATTTATCACTCACGTGGATGACCCAAATGAAAATGAGCTGAAGAATCCATAAATAAACAGCTAAAACACAGCTTGCCAGCTAAAACATATGCATATAATAACAGAAAAATAATTTTCTATTTTGAAAAATGGTCAAGAGATGCCAAGTACACGTGTGCATGGTGGGTCCATTCATACGTGGGCCCCACCATGAGCTTGCCTCCTCCCAGGAGCAATGCTTGCTCATTCATCAGTTGGGCCACACAAACACTAGGTGGTGGTTAATCTCCAGCAATTGGGACGATGATTGTAGTGGCCGAAAAATAAAGAAATTTCGTGGCATTGGAAACCGTTTTCGATTTATGCTCTGTTCTGATCGAAGATTTTCTTTAGAGCATTATCCGTTTTCTCTAGTGTCTTGCAATGGGGTTGCTAATCTTTTTATGACTCCAGTCTTCCATCATAACAGTCGATCTTCAATACTAAAAAAGAAATGGCCTCTCATGTTAGGGAGACACTAACTTTAATGATTTTTTATTTGAAAATTTGAAAACTGGCTTTAGAAAAGAAATATTATTTTCTACTATTAGTAATGTTAAAAAATGGTTTTAAACATTTTATTAATGGGGATATGGAGGCCTCCACCATGAATGGTGGAGATCAAGAGGGATCCAACATGTGGCATGTGTAATGCACATGGTGAGAGGAGTGGAAAGCAGAGCTGTACATGAGTCGAATTGGGTCGAGCTTGGTACCGCTTGGCTTGGCTCAGCCAGTAGGCAACCCCAACTCGAACTCGGCTCAGCTCAGTCCTTAAGTCTGACTGGCCAACTCAACTTGGTTCGGTTAGCAGCTCGGGCCAAATCAAGTCGAGTTCGAGCCTGTGCGACATTTTTTCAAACACAGAGTGCATCTTCAATTTTTTACAGAATGCAAAACAATAACAATAATTTACAAGTATTTCATCAAACACTCAGCTGGAAACATTAAAATCATGATTTGAGGGCAATTTTATAATGTGAAGGTTTTTTTTTTTTCGTAGTGATTTGTTTTGTATCCATTCCTTCCTCGCCACTAGTTGCTCCTGTGGAGAAAGTATGCATTCGAAACAACGCTTCATTGAGTCATTTCATCAAACACTTGGCTAGTAGCATCAGTATCAAAATAACTGAGTCACTGGGCCAACTCGATTCGAGTTGAGGTTCGATCGAGTCGAGTTGAGCTTTGTTAAAAAAAATTTCGAGCTCCAAAAACCAACTGGACTCAGTTCGAATTAAATTTTGAGCCGAGGTGAGTTGAGCTTTTCTGAGTCGAGTCAAGCAAGCTAACCGAGCTAACTTGATCATGTACAGCTCTAGTCAAAAGAGACTCAAGAGAAAAAGGCTTTTGCGTGAAATATCATAGCCAATTGCTTACTTTTTATAAGTGAAATTTGAATCATATATTAATAAGTAGTATTTTCTATATTTAAAATATCTCTAAATTCTTTTAAAATGTCTTTATATATATATAATTATTGACAAAATTATATTCTATTGTTTATTTTACCGTAATAATATACAAGGAATACAAATCTTCGAATTTCTAATTTTATCATAAAATACCTCAAATATTGAAATGCATGAAAACGTGCATTTTTTTTTTCATGGGGTGAAGCGATCATGAAATGATCCCATTTATTTATTTATTTTCTAAGGAGATTAACTTTGTAGTTCCTACATGGTGTGTTTAAAATCCAACCCTGATGTAGAACGAGTTGCGGACAGTTTCATGGCCAAGATGGATCAGAAAAGGCTAGGTCGACAATAGAAGTAATCCAGACCACCAGACCTTAAAACGGGCGTCTCTCACAATCTGGAATGAGTTACCTGATGTAAAATATATGATTTTGGGGTAGAACGAGCTACTTTAGTCAACCAACCCTGCTATGCAGGGTTGCGACGCCTGGAATTGCGAAAAACCCATGGATTGACAATCGTTTCCCTATTTTAATTTCGTTTTTACTATAAATAGTAAGTTTTAGTTTGATTATAACTCTTCATCCGTCGGGCTTTAGGAGTTGCGCTCAACGTGAAAAGAACTTAGAATAATTAGGAGAATGGTTTGGTGAAGCCAAATAGGACACTTACTATTTTTGGCCGAAAACCTTGCGCACTAGTAGACATCACGATCGTCTATAAATAGTAAGTTTACTATTTATAGTAAGTCCCGGTTTTTAGGAGTTCTAGTTGTAGTTTGATTCTGATTTCTTTCCCATTGCTTGGTACCCCTATTTAAAGGGTTGTGAACTTGTTTTTATTCATTCATTAATCAATTTCGAATTTATTAGAATTTATTTCTATTTTATGCTTTCTTTCCTCGTGGATTCGAGAAGTCTCAGCGAGGAGTCCAGAGAAGTTCCGTGGATTTGGAATACTTATTCTCTTGAGGAAGATGGTGCTCAACCTCACGTCCTCCCTTGCGTCAGTTTGGTATCAAAGCAAGGTTTCTCCTCGGATCGATGGCTTCTAACGACGGGTTGAGCAACAATCCCATGGGTGGTGCTCTAAGGAATTTACCTTTAACGGCGGTAGCTTTCGAAGTAGCGCAACAAGAGAATTGGCAAGCCATGCAAGGGCTGCAGGCTTCCATCGATCGCATAGTGGATCTCTTGGTGAAAAATCTAAGGCAACTCCGTGTTCCTGGTGGTAATCCTCCACCGCCAATTGCTGAAACTCGTAATCACCCTGATCGCAGGATAGTACCGGTAGTGCATCCAAGGGTCATTCCTGAGGAAGGGAGCTCTAGTGAGGAAGAAATTGACGACATAATCTTCCAACACCCTAGACCTGGCAGTGATCGAGTAGATCGAACGAATCGAGAATTCAAGATGCGGGTAGATATTCCTAGCTTCAATGGCCAACTACACATTGAGGATTTCCTCGATTGGCTTTTTTAAGTTGAGCAATTTTTCGACTATATGGACATCCCTGAAGCAAAGAAGGTCATGTTTGTGGCTTACAAGCTGAAAAGAGGAGCTTCAGCCTGGTGAGAACAACTGCAACTTGTGCGAACCAGGCAGACGAAAGCACCAATCTGCACCTAACAATAGATGAAGCAGCTACTACGTGCCCGATTCCTCCCTAGCGATTACGATCAAGTATTATTCCAACAATACTAAAATTGTCGACAGGGAAGTCGGTCGGTGAGAGAATACGCAGAAGAATTTTACTGCCTGGCGGCGCGTAACGATTTGGTCGAGACTGAATCGTAGCAAGTCGTCCGATTCAATGGTGGATTGCGTATGGCTATCTAGGATCGGGTCTAGATGCAATCCGTTTGGACGATGAATGATGCGATCAAGTTGGCTATCCGGACAGAAGCGCAACTTAAACGTCCTAACACACGGATCTATCCTACTGTAAGGATCCCTATGGAAGGTCCGCCCTAGGGAACTACACAGCCCAAGGGGAAGTAGCCTGTAGGAGACGCACTCAACTTCCTACGTTTGAGAACCGAGATCAGGTTAGACCCCAAAGGGGCATATCGTACCGTTATCATAAACTTGTTTTAAAGGTCCAAGTAGAATCCCGAACCCCTATGCTCGGCCAAGGCCCTAGACTCTCTCTCTCATCTTCATCCAAATTTTATATCACTAAAGCAAATGCGACAATCGCTATCATTGTGAGCCGAATCCAAACCACCTATCAAATACTTGTCCCCAACAAAAAGTGGTAAACCTTACCATCAATGATGGTAGTGCTGATAACGCTTATGAAGATTCAGATATTGAAGAACAGGAGCATACCACCGAGGATGAGGCAGATGATTCAGGTTGGGTTCAGCAAGATCATGGCGAGTCGCTCGTCGTGAGGTGACTATTATATGCGCCAAGAAAAGAAGTGCATCCACAGCGACATAACATCTTCCGCACTAGGTGTACTGTGAATCGAAAGGTTTGTGACGTGATCATTGACAGTGGTAGCAGCGAGAACATCATATCTAAGGTCATGGTGGAAAAATTGCAATTGAAAACGGAGTGTCATCCCTCTCCATATACAATCGGTTGGATCAAGAAGGTTAGCGAAACAAAGGTGGCACCTTCCATCGAATGCTGATGCAGTTACCATATCCTTTTCAATTGGCAAACATTATAAGGATGAAGTAGTATGCGATGTGGTTGACATGGAAGCATGTCACATACTACTCGGTCGGCCACCATGACAATCGACCATGACGCCACTCATAAAGGGCGAGATAACATATATATCTTCGTCAGACGACCGCACTTCCCATGGGAGACCATATTGGCCCCTATGGATCCAGAGGGACCACCTGAAACTTCTAAAGTAGAGGGTCGTTTTCTCTTAACCATACGAGACTTCGTGGAAGAATCCAAAGAAACAGGACAGACTTATACATTAATTATAAAAGGAGAAGAACTCGAGCCTACCATCATCCCTAAAAGACTAAGGCCCCTGCTATATGAATTCAAAGAAATCTAGCCTGATGACCTTCCTGATGGGTTACCCCTCATGCGGGATATCCTAATCCATTGATACACTAGCCTCGTTGTGCCGTAGCGTTAAATCAAACACGATTAAAATAGTCAACACCATATCGACTTTGTCCTTGGGTCCAGTTTACCTAATCATCCTCATTATCGAATGAGTCCGAATGAGTGCGAGATTCTATAGGGACAAGTAGAGGAGTTGATCTGTAAGGGTCTTATTCGAGAAAGCATGAATCCATGTCTGTACCAGCTCTATTAACTCCAAAGAAAGATGGGAGTTGGCGCATGTGTTTTGACAGCTGAGCCATCAACAAAATTACCATAAAATATAGGTTTTCTATACCAGGGTTGGATGATATGTTAGACATGTTAGAGGGTGCAAAAATATTCTCTAAATTGGACCTAAGGAGCAGCATAAAATACAGGTTTCCTATACCACGGTTGGACGATATATT
This sequence comes from Magnolia changhungtana, assembly GCA_030180095.1. Classification (NCBI taxonomy): domain Eukaryota; kingdom Viridiplantae; phylum Streptophyta; class Magnoliopsida; order Magnoliales; family Magnoliaceae; genus Magnolia; species Magnolia changhungtana. The sequence goes on along the minus strand of JASAUF010000462.1, from coordinate 157,598 downwards.
GGACATGTTAGAGGGTGCAAAAATACTCTCTAAATTAGACCTAAGGAGCGGCTACCATTAGATTCAAATACGACCGGGTGATGAGTAGAAAACGACCTTTAAAACCAAGGAAAGATTATACGAATGGATGGTCATGCCCTTCGGTCTTTCGAATGCGCCTAGCACATTTATGAGATTGATAAACCAAGTTCTAAAACCTTTCATTGGGCGGTTTATTATGGTTTATTTCGATGATATTTTGATATACAGTGAAGACGAAACCACCCATATGGAACACCTTAAAAAGGTCCTTCAAGTGCTCACTAAAAATAAATTGTATCTCAATTTTAAAAAGTGCAGCTTCATGACTGATAGCCTATTATTTCTGGGTTTTGTCGTAATATCCACGGGCATTCGGGTGGATGAGGAAAAGGTGAAGGCAATCAGAGAATGGTTGGTTCCCACAAATATTCATGAAGTGCGAAGTTTTCATGGATTGGCAACATTCTATCGTCGGTTCGTGAAAAATTTCAGTACCATTGTGTCACTAATCATAGATTGCATGAAGAAAGGATAGTTTCAGTGGACTGACGAAGCCGGCTGGAGCTTTGCTGAAATCAAGCGCAGATTATCCACGACCTTGGTTCTTATACTTCCCAACTTCGACAAACTGTTTGAAGTTGAATGTGATGCCTCATATGTCGGAATTGGGGGAGTTTTGTTTCAAGAAGGTAGGCCAGTAGCTTCTACAGTGAGAAACTTAGCAATGCACGCAAGAAGTGGTCTACATATGAGATCGAGTTATACGCAGTGGTTCAGGCACTGCGACACTGACGACATTATTTGATTCAAAGGGAATTCATACTTTATACGGACCATCAAGCTCTCAAATTCATTAATAGTCAAGCTAACATTAACCATGTGCATGCTAGATGGATCTCATTTTTGCAGGAATTCATGTTCATACTAAAACACAAGTCAGGAGCTGATGCACTGAGTCGCTGTGCAACTTTATTAGTTACTATGAGCAATGAAGTTGTCGGGTACGAGCGCCTCAAAGACATATATGCCGATGACGACGACTTCAAGGACACATGGGTTAGATGCCAAGAAGGTCACACGGTGACTTACATATGCAAGATGGGTTCCTTTTCAAGGGAAATCGACTGTGCATCCTGAATAGTTCGCTAAGGGAACAGATAATCCAAGAGCCACATGGAGGTGGCCTCAGTGGATACCTTGGGCGAGACAAGACGCGAGCTCTTGTGGAAGAATGGTATTACTGGCCGCAATTGGTACATGATGTGGGAAAGACAGTCTAATGTTGTTATATTTGTCAGACCACCAAGGGGCAATCTCATAATATGGGCCTCTACACCCCGTTACCCGTGTCTGATGGCCCTTGGGAGGATTTATCTATAGACTTTGTGCTTGGTCTCTCACGAATACAACGCGTCATGAATTTGGTGTTCGTGGTAGTAAATCGTTTCTCCAAGATGGTGCACTTTATTCCGTGTTAGAAGACTCTCGATGCAACACACATGGCGAATCTATTCTTCAGAGAAATTGTGCGGCTACATGGGGTTCCCAAGACTATTACTTCTGATCATGACACGAAGTTCATAAGCCACTTTTGGCGGACTTTGTGGACTCGATTCAATACACTACTTCAGTTCAGCAGCGCCTACCACCCACAGACTGACGGTTAAACTGAGGTTGTGAATCGTACGTTAGGAAACCTCCTTCGATGTATTTCAGGAGAAAAATCGAAGCAGTGGGACTTGGCTTTGTCTCAAGCGAAGTTTGCATTCAGCAACATGGTGAACCGCTCGACAGGGAAATCCCCGTTCCAGGTTATTTACGGATGAGTACCTCGCTACACACTAGACTTGGTCCCTCTGCCCAAGCTTCCAAGCATGAGCATTGCAGCAGAACATATGGTTGACAAGATGATGGGCATTCATGTGGAGGTATAAACCAAGCTATATGGCTCAAATGAAAAGTACAAGGAGCAAGCGGACAAGCATCGGCGACAAAAAGTGTTCGAGGTGGGCGATCAAGTAATGGTCCATCTGCGCAAGGAACGATTTCCGACCGGAATGTACAACAAGTTGAAGAATAAAAATATTGGACTGGTACCAATCATCCGAAAGATTAATGACAATGCCTATGTTATTGATCTTCCAAATGGCATAGCGATCTCACGGATTTTCAAGGTCACGGACCTGACCAAGTATCATGAACTAGCGCAGGATGAGAACTCAAGGAAGAGTTCTTTTTAAGTGGAGGGGACTGATATGGAGTGGGTTGTGGACAGTTTCATGGCCAAGATGGATCAGAAAAGGCTCGGTTGGCGACAGAAGTGATCCAGACCATCAGACCTTAAATCGGGCATATCTCACAATCTGGAATGAGTTACCTGACGTAAAATATATGATTTTGGGGGTAGAACGAGCTACTTTAGCCAACCAACCCTGCTACGCCGGGTTGTGATGCCTGAAATTGCAAAAAACCCCTGGATCGACAATCATTTCCCTGTTTTAATTTCGTTTTTACTATAAATAGTAAGTTTTAGTTTGATTATAACTCTTCATCCATCGGGCTTTAGGAGTTGTGCCCAACGTGAAAAGAGCTTAGAATAATTAGGAGAACAGTTTGGTGAAGCTAAATAGGACACTTACTATTTTTGGCTGAAAACCTTGCGCATTAGTAGACATTACGACCGTCTATAAATAGTAAGTTTACTATTTATAGCAAGTCACGATTTCTAGGAGTTTTAGTTGTAGTTTGATTCTGATTTCTTTCTCATTGCTTGGTACACCTATTTAAAGGGTTGTGAACTCGTTTTTATTCATTCATTAATCAATTTCGAATTTATTAGAATTTATTTCTATTTTATGCTTTCTTTCCTTGTGGATTCGAGAAGTCTCTGTGAGGAGTCCAGAAAAGTTCCGTGGATTCGGAATACTTATCCTCTTGAGGAAGACGGTGCTCGACCTCACGTCCTCCCCTCCGTCAAACCCATTCAAAAATCCAACCCATCACCACCATCTAGCAGCATAAAAAAATAAAAATAAACAAAAAGCTGATCCAATCATAAGTAAGGCTGCAAATATATATATATATATATATATATAAAGTATTACACTCCAAAAAATTGAATTCTCATGTGGCCCACCAGATGATTGGATCATAATGATTCTTGGTTTTATGATCATCACCATCTGGTTCTCCGATGGGAGGCATTAGATGTCATACACATACAGGAATCAATGAAGGCACAGAGGGCATTTCAAATCTCACACAACCCCTTAAGGTCCTTTTAATCAGAGGCATTGTATAGGGCTTGTTTGGGAGCTTGTATTTGGAATGTATGGGAATCCAAAGCACAATTACATTGGAATCAAGGTAATTCTAATTCTCAATATTGTACGTGTCTAGTTGAAATGCACTGGAATCCAAACCTTCCATTTGGATGCTTCTATTTGGAGGGCATTTGAATTATTCTTCTGTATATTCATAAGACTAGATTTGATTAATTAAAATCAACTTTCATATACCAAATTAGTATATATATCTATATATATGTGTGTGTGTGTGTGATATTTGATAGAATGATTGTAAAAGAAATTCCAAGCCTTAGGTGGGTCACAAATGTAAGGATCACAAACAAGCGACTCACCAACATTTTTGATGCAGGGATGGGCGTGATGAGGTCGATCACCGTCTTCCTCAAGGGAATAACTACTCTGAATCCACAGAGCTTCTCTAGACTCCTCGTAGAGATATCTCGAATCCACGAGGGAAATAAGAAAATAGAAGTAAATTTTAGAAAAATTGAAATTTCATTGGTGGATAATAAAAATGAATTTACAATCCTTTAAATAGTGATACCAAACCTTGGAAGAAGTTTCGGAATCAAACTCCAACTCAAACTCCCTAAAATTCGTAACTTATCATAAATGGTAAATTCTATAAGTAGTAAATTTACTATTTATAGTAAGTGTCCTATCTGGATTAACCATGTTATTCTCCTAATTTTTCTAAGAACTTTTCACGTTGGACCCAACTCCTAAAACTCAAAGGATGAAGAGTTATAATTAAACTAAAACTTACTATAAATAGTAAAAATGGAAATAAAATGGATTTTCGACCGTCGATCTGATGGAATCTTGCAAATTTAGCGTGGGCAACCTGTAGTAGCCGGGTTGGTTGGCTTAAGTAGCTTCTCCTACCTAAAATCATATATGGTATGTTGAGTAACTCATTTTGGTTTGCGAGATACACCAGTTGTAAGGTTCCGACGGTCCGAATCATCTCCGCCTCTAATTGGGCCTTCTCTGGTTCATCCTAAACATGAAAGTGTCTATGACCCACTTTGTATCAGTCCCCTCTACTTTAAAATAACTCATCCTCGAGTTCTCATCTTGCTTCGGTTCATGATACTCGGTCAGGTGCGCCCCATAACGATACCCAAATCAAAAGTTATGACCAATTTGTGATTCACCTTCTTTTGACACCTCCACTTGAAAAAAAAATGCGTCCTTGAGTTACTCAAGGGACTTTGCTCATGATACTCAAATAATTTCTTGTGTCGATGTTTATTAGCCTTTTCTTTATATCTTACATTAAGCTCTTGAGCTGACACAATATATGTACTCATACTCTCCTTGACTTGACTAGTATGGATCAATTTCTTCACTTGTGCCTGCAAGATCTCACATTCTCTCTAATAATGTGGGCAATTAAGCAGACTTGCCCCTGAGACAGGATCAATGTGGTTTTGTATATCTCGCATGTGAGGCAATTTATTAGGGAGTTCATCGAGTACAATCTGTTGGGGGCCTTGCACAAAACCTTAGGATCTAGCCCTCTAGAACAAACCAGAATTATGGATAATAAAGTAATGAAAATAATCAATGCATCAATCACACACCACACAAGAGAATTTTACGTGGAAAACCCTCAAAGAGGTAAAAACCATGGGACCTCGTCCAGATCAACAATCCACTATGAAGTAGAATGTTATAAACTTCTTCACTCACTCAGGAGTGGATAAACAATGAGAGAAACAAAGAAAACGAAGAGATCTCACCGATTACGAGGACATAGAAGCGCTAAGATATAAATTGTACAGTAGATAACCTCTACGAGCGTGATCTCCCTTCTATAAGCTTCCTCTCTCTCTCTCTCTTTTCCTCTCTCTCTCTCTCTCACCTTTGATAGCCCTAAACCCTTTAGCAAATCCCTTGTAAAGCTTTAGGAAACCCTCTTGTTGTACCTAGAAAGCCCTAAGTACCTCCTATTTAAAGTTTTAGGAAACTCCTTTCCGCATCCTAGTTGCGAAAAAACTTACGACACGAAATCCACGCAAAATTGCGGAATGAATCTACGACTGGTCATGACGAACCTTCGACCTGTCGAGAGCCACCCACGACCGGTCGAGAACCTCTCACGACCGGTCGAGCACCCCGGAGAAAAATAGCCCAAGTCACTGGACTTTGAGTCATGCCACGACTCGACTCCTACGACTGGTCGAGACCAGCCTTCGACCGGTCGAGCAGGGCTCACGACCTATCCACAACGGGTCAAAAAAATCCATCAAATCTCCCCCTTTTTGACCCAGGAGGGATCCACTTTCTTCAAGTTAGCTAGGTTTCAACAAACCTCAAACTTGCCCTTGAGTAAAGCTTTGGTCATCATGTCTGACCCATTATCGTCCGTGTGGACCTTCTCAAGCTGTAACACATTTTGTTCCAAAGGATCCCTGATCCAGTGATACTGAATCTCTATGTGCTTCGACTTGGAATGCTGACTTGGATTCTTGCTCAAGTGTATAGCATTTTGACTATCACAATAGACCACGTGCTCCTTCTACTTTAGGCTAAGTTCCTGTAAGAACCTCTTCATCCAAAGTATCCTTTACATACCTCGGTGACTGCAATGTACTCGGCCTCTTTTATCAACAATGCTACGACCTTCTGTAGCTTGCTCTGCCAAGAAACCGCTCCCCCTGCAAGCGTGAATATGAACCCCGATGTAGACTTCCTGGAGTCTATGTCACCTGCCATATCTGCATCTATGTAGCCTTCTAACACAGGTTTACCGTCACCATAGCATAGGCTCAACCTGGATGAGCCTCTTAGATACCGTAATATCCATTTCACCGCTGCCTAATGTTCTTTGCCAGGACTGGCAAGATACCGGTTGACAACACCAACCGCATATGCTATGTTTGGGCGTATACACACCATAATATACATCAAACTTCCTGTAGCTGATGCATAGGATATCTTCTGCATCTCTTCCACCTCTGCCTTCATCTTGGGACACTGCCTGTCGCTCAATCTGAAGTGACCATCTAGTAGAGTACTGACCAGCTTCGCTGCATTCATATTGAATCGCTCTAGGACTTTCTCAATATACCGCTCTTGTGACAGCCAGAGATTCCCCCTGCTTCTGTCACGGGTTATGTCCATTCCTAGGATCTGTTTAGCCGAGCCCAAGTCTTTCATCATAAACGACTTGCCCAACTCCTGTTTCAGCCTGTCGATTTTCTTGATGTCTTTTCCCATGATGAGCGTGTCATCAACGTATAAGAGCAGAACTAAGAAATCACCATCTGAGAACTTGCGCGTGAACACACAGTGGTTCGACTCCATTTTGTCATACTAATGCTTCAAAATAAATGAGTCGAACTTCTTGTACCATTGCCGTGGAGCTTGTTTCAGCCCATACAAGCCGTCCTTACCCTACACACCATATGCTCTTTGCCCTTGACTTCGAAACCTTCTGGTTGGTGCATGTAAATCTCTTCTTCCAGGTCACCATGGAGGAAGGTAGTTTTAACATTTAACTGCTCTATCTCCAGATCCATGCTAGCCGCCAACCCAAGCAACACCCGTATGGATGTCATCTTCACAACTGGTGAGAATATCTCCTCGAAGTTTATGCCTTTCCTCTGACCAAACCCTTTCACCACAAGCCTGGCTTTGAACCTCATCTGTGAATTCTTCTGCTCAACTTTCTTTTTAAACATACACTTGTTGCTCAAAGCTTTCTTTCCCTTAGGCAGTTTCACCAAGTCATAGGTGTGGTCATTATGCAAGGATTCCATCTCCTCTTGCATAACTTTCAACCACTCCTCCTTATACTCGTCGGCTAGGGCCTCAAAATAATCTTCTAACTCTCCCCAATCAGTGAACATAATGTACTCATGTGGCGAGTACCTTTTGGATGGTTGTTTGTCCCTAGATGACCTCCTCACCTGTGGCTCAACAGGTGGATCAAGTGAGGGTTGCTCCCCTAGTCCATCTTCTGAAGGAACTCCCTCATCCTCTGCACCTTTCTGTACTCCCCCGTCATCAAGCACCACGGGAGGAGTAACCGGATCCATGTCCTCTAGCTCACCTGAACTAGGCTGGTTCTTCTCTAGCTTACTAATGTCTTTTATACATTGATCTTCAAACAAAACCACATCTCTGCTCCTGGCGAGCTTCCTCTCGATCGGATCCCACAATCTATAATTGAATTTTTCATCACCGTACCCTAAGAACACACACTGCCTGATCTTCATATCGAGCTCGAACCGCTCATGCTTTGGTACGTGAACGGATGCCCTGCATCCAAACACCCTTAGATGATTGTACAATGGATTATGTCCAGTCCACACCTTCTCAGGCACTTCTCCATTCAACGGGGCTGATGGAGACCTGTTTATTAAATACACTGCCGTGTGCATTGCTTCTCCCCAGAATGTCTTGGGTAATTTCGCATGGGATAACATGCGTCTGATTCTATCTACAATGATACGATTCATTCGCTCAGCTACACCATTATGCTGGGGGATCTTGGGAACCGTCTATTCATGCCGTATACCCAGGGACTTACAATACTCATGGAAGTCGCCAATGTATTCACCACTATTGTCAGTGCAGATGCACTTCAATGGTCTACCTGTCTCTCTCTTGACCATAGTATGAAATAATTTAAACATACCAAAGACCTCATCCTTGGATTTCAAAGCATAAACCCAAACCCTCCTAAATGCATCATCTATAAAAGTAACAAAATACAATGCCTCACCCAAGGTTTTTGTCTTCATAGGACCACAAACATCAAAATAAACCAAATCTATTGCATGCACTTTATTAACATGAGAAGCAGTTTTAATAAATGAAACTCTATGCTATTTCCCTGATAAACAATCAGGACAGGTTTTGAGAGGAGTACTTGTCACGTCTGGAAGGAGCCGCTTCCTCGCTAGTAGTTGAAGCCCTTTTTCACTCATGTGGCCTAGACGCATGTACCACATGTCAATAGCTGAATCTTCCGTTGCGTTCAACCCACCCTTGCACATACTGACACTTGCCTTGTAAATGGTGTAACACTTCTTTCCTCTAGCTGTGATCAACGAACCCTCGATGAGCTTCTAGCGCCCACCAGCAAACAGACTTTCATAGCCATCATCATCCAACATTTCCGTCGACATCAAGTTGAGGCGAAGGTCAGGGATATGCCTCACATCCCTGAGAACCAACGTGCAACCCACATCAGTCTTCACACAAATATCACCGACTCCCATGATTTTTGATACGTTAAAATTTTCCATCTTCACAGTCCCATAGTTACCTGACTTGTAGCTTATGAAGAAGTCTCTGTGTGGAATCGCATGAAAAGAAGCTCCTGAGTCAACCACCCAGTCGGTGTCCTGACTTGTAGCCGTGAGACATACATCATGATCTGCAGAAAGAATAACTACAACGTCGCCATCTGAAGCGACCGCAGTGAAATCTGATTAATCTTTATTCCCTTTTCCTTTTTTGTCATTCTTTTTACCACGAGATTCATGCTTGTAGTGGCCCTTCTTGCCACAATTCCAATAATCAACATCTTTTCTGTTACTCGACTTGCCTCTTGATTTATCTCGGCCCTTCCCGCCCTTCATGTTCTTTTCTCTCCCCCGTTCCTGTGTCACAAAGGCCTCTTGCTGAGTAGACCCTTGAGACTTCCTCCTTGTCTCCTCGTTGAAGAGACAACTGGTTACCTGTTCCATGGATATCTTTTCGTCTGGCGCGAAGTTACTTAGAGACACCACCAATGTCTCCTAATTGTCAGGCAATGACTAAGCAATAGTAAAGCCTGCAATTCATCATCCAGAACCATCTTCATAGAGGAGAGTTGGTTCACTATATTACTGACCTCATTCATGTGCTCGGTCACAAAACCACCATCTTTGAACTTGAGATTCACAAGTCGCCTTATCAGAAAAATCTTATTACCGGTTGTTTTCCTCTCATACAACCCTTGTAATTTCAGCCATAAGCTAGCGGCTGAGGTTTCTGTAGACACATGGTGGAACACAGAATCATCCAACCATTGTCTAATAAAATCCACTGCCTTTCGGTCCATCTTCTTCCAATCATCATCAGTCATATCCTTAGATTTTGCTGATATGTCTAAAATTGGAGAATATAGGTCCTTGCAATAAAGCAAGTCCTCTAACTTAGCCTTCCATATGGTCCAGTTAGAACCATTGAGGCTAATCATCCTTGATGAGCCACCTTCCATAATTCAAAATCGATCCTACCTGTTCAATGAACTTAGCTCTGATACCACTTTGTTGGGGGTCTTGCACAAAACCTTAGGATTTAGCCCTCCAGAACAAACCAGAATTATGGATAATAAAGCAATGAAAATAATCAATGCATCAATCACACACCACACAAGAGAATTTTATGTGGAAAACTCTCAAAGAGGTAAAAACCATGGGACCTCGTCCAGATCAACATTCCACTATGAAGTAGAACGTTACAATTTCTTCACTCACGCAGGAGTGGATAAACAATGAGAGAAGCAAAGAAAATGAAGAGATCTCATCGATTACGAGGACATAGAAGCGCTGAGATATAGATTACATAGTAGATAACCTCCACGAGCGTGATCTCCCTTCTAGAAGCTTCCTCTCTCTCTTTTCCTCTCTCTCTCTCTCTCTCTCTCTCACCTTTGATAGCCCTAAACCCTTTAGCAAATCTCTTGTAAAGCTTTAGGAAACCCTCTTGTTGTGCCTAAAAAGCCCTAGGTACCTCCTATTTAAAGTTTTAGGAAACTCCTTTCCGCATCCCAGTTGCAAAAGGACTTACGACACGAAATCCGCGCAAAATCGCGGAACGAATCTGCGTAACTATGACTGGTCGTGACGAACCTTCGACCGGTCGAGAACCTCCCATGACCGGTTGAGCACCCCGGAGAAAAATAGCCCAAGTCGTTGGACTTTGAGTTGTGTCACGACTCAACTCCTACGACTGGTCTAGACCAGCCTTTGACTGGTCGAGCACGACTCACGACCGATCGACGACGGGTTAAAAAAACCCATCACAATTGCCTTGAATTCCTGCAACACTAGTTTCAAATCCCCAGTGATGTTCGCAAGCTCCATATATTTTTCATTTTCAATTAATGCATTTACATCTCTTATTTCCTTAGGTTGTTTAACAAGATCTTGTTCGGTTATGAGATATTGTCCCTCCAATTTACAAGTATTGGGTTGGTTCTCTGTTCCCATAGGGATGAAGATAATCTTTTTACCATATTTAATTAATATAAATCGATTATCCCAACCTCTATGCATAACATTAATATTATATTACCATGGTCGACCAAGTAACATGTGACAAGCTTCCATGTTGACTATGTCACACATTGCTTCGTCTTTATAATATTTACCAACCAAAAAAGATATATGACATTGTTCGGTTACCTATGTTTTATTGACCTCCTTAATCTATGCAATTGTATGAGGAGATAGGTGCCTTTCTATTTTCAGTTGTAGCTTTTCCACCATTATTTTCGACACGAGATTCTCACTGTTCCTGACATCGATGATCACATTACAGATTTTTTGGTTTACAGTGCACCTTGTTCGAAAGATGTTGTGCCACTATAAATTTATCTATACCTTTAGCATGTATAACGACTTCCCCATGATCAAAGTGGGAGCCTGTAATTCACTATCATCGGGTGATGTTCTGCGGAATCGAGGTTGTGTCGTACAACAACCATGGGCGGTTGAGCATCGCCTTGGGATCGGAGCAGAATTAGTGCATCCGTAATATGGTTGAAGTTTGCCTGTAGCCCTTCCATGGTCAATTGGCTCTCCTGGTGGAAAGCTTTCATTCTTTCCAATAGATAACGAATCCCTGGATCACCGTCCATAGGATTTTAGTTCATGCTTTTATTATTTGTCATCGGTTCGAGGGGAGTCCTCGCTTTGATACCAATTGATGCATGGATGGGCGTGATGAAGTCGATCACCGTCTTCCTCAAGGGGATAACTACTCCGAATCCACGGAGCATCTCAGACTCCTCACAGAGATACCTTAAATCCATGAGGAAAAATAAGAAAATAGAAATAAATTCTAGAAAATTTGAAATTTCGTTGGTATTTAATAAAAATGAGTTTACAATCCTTTAAATAGTGATACCAAACCTTGGAAGAAGTTTCAGAATTAAACTCCCTTTAATTTGTAACTTATTATAAATAGTAAATTTTCTATTTATGGTTAGTGTCCTATCTAGCATAACCCCATTATTCTCCTAATTTTCTAAGCGATTTTCATGTTAGACGCAACTCCTAAAGCTCAACAGATGAAATGTTATAATTAAACTAAAAATTACTATAAATAGTAAAAATGAAAATAAAATGGATTTTTGACTGTTAATCTGATGGAATCTCACAAATTCAGCGTGTGCAATCCAACAGTTGGCTAAAGTGGCTTCTCCTACCCCAAAATCATATACGATACGTCGAGTTACTCATTCTGGTTTGCGAGATACGCCTGTTGTAAGGTTTTGACGGTCCAAATCACCTCTGCCTCCGATCGGGCCTTCTCTGGTCCATCTTGGACATGAAAGTGTCCAAAACCCGCTCTACATTAAATTTTTTTAACCATCCATTTAGATCTGCAATGTTTAGATCATTCAAATTATTCTATGGATGTGATTTTGGTTTTGTAACCCATTATTAAATTGATTTGCAAATCTCCTTTCCTTAAAAGGGAAGTAAAAGATGTCATTTCCTATGTATAGATATCCCTATCATCTCTGCATTTTTATAAGATTTCAAAACACACTAAAATGATAGATTTGGAATGCTTTAGATTCCATTTACCTCTGTATCCAAAGGCTGCCAGATGCAAATAAATAAAAAATAATAAAATAATAAAAAATCCGTTATTTGGATTTGAAATACACCCATTTACCACGAAGTCAAGGTGTCAAACGGGTGTTAGAAAAATCAGAATCTTGGCACATTTTACTATAAAATACCTTTTCTTGATTTACCTCAAAGTTAACACCATCTCAATAAGGTATGACCCACTAATGAGTGGACGACTTCTTTTTTGTCGGCCCCACCTGATGAATTTCCTGGATCTTGCACATGCACCGTGTTAGAGACATGTGGCCCACTTATGGGTGTAATGTTGTTTCTGGGTCCCATATGATTATAGACCGTATCATGCATACGATACATGCACCACGTGGGCACGTGTTCCGCGAACTTCGGCAGCATCTCTCTCTCTCTCTCTCTCTCTCTCTCTCTCTCTCATATAAGGCATACAAGCACATCAAAAGGGACAGATGATGGAAGACTGTGATGTTGCCTTCCCTGGTTTCCATGCTTGTGTTTTCAAAGATGAGTTCTTGTTGAGGAGGCCTCTCAGCCGTTTACAAAGACAAGCTCCATCCCCTCTTGAAGTACAGCCGTTGGTGCAACGCCATCATCTCGACCCAACAAAAGCCGATGGCCAAGATCCAAACGGTTCATCGTCATCTTCATCATCAACTTCGTCATCAGTGACATCCTCGCCGTCAAATTTCTTCCATGGTAAGGCTCCCATCCCATTGCTCTCTCCCCTAGTGTTACCACCGTTGACAAGGGACCCACCTCTCCCAGACTATGTAAAAGAGTCTTCTTAGAATGCAAGGATGGATGTGTACTTTGCCCAGACCATACACTATTGTTGGTGCAGTGTCCTCTGGGGTCCACTACTTGACGATCTCGACCGTTGATCTGATGGGCTCCACGGTAGATGAAAACCCTTCTATTGGAAGATTCAACCTTCAATCAGCGGCCTGCAAATAGATGGTGGACGAATTAGAGATGGGTTTACATCAATCTCAAGATCTTGATGTGGAATGGACGGTGGGGATTGACTATCCACCAAATCATGGTGTATAGCACCGGCAAAAGGCAGCGTTGGAGTTGGATGTATGAGATCTAGAGCTTGTAATTTAAACGGATTATCTTGATGTGGAATGGACGGTGACAATCTTATAAAATGTTTCATGTTATTTGCTTCCTTTTATTCTTCAAGAGGATTACAGAAATGCAACCATGTGGCCCATATATGCGTCACACGTGTGCAAAATCCAGGCCGTTCATTAGATGTGCTCCATCATGAATGTCAACAAATATCCAGATCAGGCTGGTCAAATATCAATGGACCGGGCTGGCTCACGGATTCTGGCTATGGGCCGGGCTCGGTTTTTTGGTACAAAACTGAAAGGTCTGGGCTTGTTCTGAATTTAACAACATTTTCGATTCATGGCCCAAACCATGATGAAATCTAGGCCGTTTACATCTTCCATGGGCCTGATTGGGCCTAACTGCCAGCCCCACAGACGATGGCCGGGCCTAACTTTGAAGCTTGAAATTTAAATAGACTGGGCTTCAGCTGACGTCAGCCGCCCAACCCTTGAAATTTTCCCTACTAGATGATATCTGAAGAGGTATGTTGTGCCCAAAAGGTGTATACGTTCTACCAATCAACATGTCAACACACCATCCAATATGGAAAAGTCCATCAAGGGGCGATCATTGAACGCTTGCCGTTAAAAATTTCCTAGGGCCCACCATGATGTTGATTTGTTATCCAATCTATTCATAAGGTCCGACAGACTTGGATGAAGGGAAAACACAAATATCAGCTCGGTCTAAAACTATTGTGGCCCCCCAAGTAGTTTTTAACGGTGGGCAGTCAATCCCTACCGTGTGATCCACTTGAGATTCGAATCTCTTGCCTTTTGGGACCATGCCTTAAAATGAACTGGAAAAACTGATGGATGCCACAGTTATATTGTTGGGAAACTATGTTACTTTCCCTTCTATACTTGCAAATCAATGCGATTAACAATATAAAAGATTCAGTAGATTAAAAACACTCCTAACATAAATGAGCAAATCATCAAACAAGCAGGATGCAATAGACACAAAGCTTCTCTATTAAAAAAAAAAAAAAAAAAAAATCTTCGGTGTGAATAAAAAACCATGGGACCTAGTTTGGCACAAACACACTATAATTAAAATAATGAAAGTACGCAATCATTAAGAGACATCTCTTACATATCCCAACTATATCACCCAGAGGTGAATTACAAGCCATATGAAATAAATGAATTTCTCACCAACTACGGATTGTAGAAAATCCCTAGCATAACTCTTTAGAGAAGACAATCGAAGAAACAGCGTTGTGGATGGTTCCTCATGAACTCGGATGCGAAGATTTTGGCAACAGAAACCTCTTGATATTCTCTTTTACAAAGCCCCTTGTTCGTCTCTTTTTTTTTTTTTTTCCCGAGAAAGAAAACTACCAAATGTTTCTTAACTCTCTTTAAACAAAAAGAGCCCATTTTCTCTCATTTTAGTTGCTTGGTCAAAAGACCAAAATATCCTTCACATGTGGTACTAAAAGCTACTTAAGCCCATACAAGTGGGTCCCACTTAACATGAGGGACCCCGACAATCTTTCCATTTTGACCTATGAGAAGGGCTCTACCATGCTTATACGAAACTCATGCTTTTCTTTAGGTAAAGCATTGGTCATCATATTTGAGCCATTCTTGTTAGTATGGATCTTCTCAAGTTGTAGCAACTTTTTTTCAAGAGTATTCTAAATCTAATGATACCTTATATCTATAAGCTTAGACTTGAATTTTTACTGAGGTGGATGTCACTCTAACTGTTGTAATAAACAATGTAACTATCTTGCATTAAGCCAAATTCTTGAATGAAACTCTCCATGCATGACATTTCCTTACACGCTTTTATCATTGTAACATACTCAATTTTGTAGTAGATAAGGACACACTTTTATAACTTGGATTGCCATAACACCGATCCCCAACAAAAGTAAGCATGTACCATGTCCTAGACTTCTTTGAGTCAATATCGCTTGTCAGATCTGTTATATTTTGTTTTAAAATAATATTAAAATTTAAAATTTAAAATTTTTGGTGTTTTCCCTCCACATTTGAAAAGTGTTGGTACTTCTGTGTTGTTGGTTTTGTCCCACATCGGATTTGACAAAGTGAACTATCTTATATATAAGACAATCTTTTTA
This sequence comes from Magnolia changhungtana, assembly GCA_030180095.1. Lineage (NCBI taxonomy): Eukaryota > Viridiplantae > Streptophyta > Magnoliopsida > Magnoliales > Magnoliaceae > Magnolia > Magnolia changhungtana. The sequence goes on along the minus strand of JASAUF010000462.1, from coordinate 142,218 downwards.
CCTAGGGCTTGTGCCCCTTTCACGGGGCATGTGAATTTGGTCCTGTGGGGGGGCTATGCCAATAGCTCTAATCTATGCCATTTACCACACGCGTGCGTACACATGCTAAGCCGAGACCGATTTAGTGTCTTGTCAAGTCAAGCCGAGTCCGGTTTTGGGGGTGGGCGTGGGTGCGGGTGCGAGTGCGGTGTGAGTGTACTCGCGTGGGTGTGTGTGTATGGGTACTCATGAGACTTTATTTGCGAGAGTGTACTCGCACTTGCGCCTTTTCGTTTTAAACCAGAGAGATGCATCCCTTCCGGTTGGTCGCACCTGTTGGGTTTAAACCCAACGGACCTAACCTTTTGTAAAGGGTGTTTATACACCACTTCGGAGTTCATATAGAGACTTCAGATTCCAGTTTCTTATATACGAAAATACTCTATCTTATAAAACTCTCTCTGATACAGATTTTTAAGCATTTTATTACTGAGTTCATCGCTGAGTCAACTCAACACTTTCGGATTAAACGCAAGTGGTTCGAGCCCATATACTGATGAGTGCAATGGGACCGGATCATAGTCGTTGTATCCTGGAGGTTGATTGCTCTGAAACTGTTGCACTTGGGACCCATTCAAGGGGAGCAAATTCGATTTCAAGCCGAGTGACTCAGTCACGCCTCGACTCAATACAATAAGTTCTTTTTTTTCTCAAAACTTTTATTTTCTTTTTTGGTTCTCGATTTTAAAGTCTATTTAATTCAACCAAATATTCCAACAATCTTGAAATCGAATTGTTGAATTATATAGACTATGGCTACAGTAACTGTAAATGCTTCTGCTGAGTTAGCCAAAATCGAACCGTTCATTGGACAATGCTTTAAACGATGGAAATAGAAACTGATGTTCACTTTGACCACACTGAAAGTTTCATACATATTATCTGAATCATTTACTATAGATCCAGCAAATCAAACTAAAGTAACAGATGAAAATAATTGTAAAAACTATATTCTAAACTCTTTATCCAACGATCTATATAATGTGTATGCTTCTTACGTGTCTGCTAAAGACATATGGAATACTTTAGAAAAGAAATACATATTGGAAGATGCAGGCGCTAAGAAACATGCAATTGCTAATTTCCTTCATTATGAAATGACAGACGATAAACCTGTCACAAATCAGATTCACGATTTTCAAACTCTAGTTCACGAACTATCGACAGAAGGAATTAAGTTGGATGAAGTGTTTCTTTCAGGAGCACTAATAGAAAAGTTACCGCCCTCCTGAAAAGAATATAAGAATAGAATGAAACATAAAAAGAACGGTGTTTCTTTGGAAACCACTATCGTACATATACGAATAGAATAGGCCAATAGAATCAGGGACTAAAAAGAAAATAGAAATGAGATAGATTCAAAGGCGAATCTTATGGAATCAAGTCGGGCAAATAATAAGAAAAATGGCAACTGTCATAACTGTGGCAAATCTGGACATTACGCAAATGAATGTAGGCTGAAAAAGAAGAATATAAATAATCAATTCAAGAAAAAAGAAAACTGCTACAACTGTGGAAAGCCTGGACATCATGTTAAAACCTGCAGGCTTAAGAAAAATAAAGATAAGCCGTAGGCTAATCTTACAGAAACATGCAATGAGTCTGACATAGTAGTAGCTGTGGTGTCAGAAGTCTTCCTTTTAAACAACTTAGAGTGGGTGTTAGACACTGGTGCAACTAGGCACGTGTGCAAGGATCGTAGCATGTTTACCTCCTACCAAGTATCAGGAGATGATGAACAGGTGTTCATGGGTAATGCTAGAACGTCTCTAGTTGTAGGGAAAGGGAAAGTACTTCTGAAACTCACTTCTGGAAAGACTTTGATGTTGAATGATGTCTTACATGTGCCCGACATTAGACGAAACTTGGTCTCTGGTTCGCTCCTCAATAAAGCTGGTGTTAAGTTAGTATTTGATTCAAATAAGCTTGTAATGACCAAGAATGTAACTTTTGTTGGTAAAGGATACTGTAGTGATGGTTTATTCATTGTAAATGTATCTAATGATAATAATAAGAAGGCATCTAGTTCTGTTTATATCGTTGAACCTTTTTATCTATGGCATAGTAGATTAGGTCATGTGAATAAAGTATCTTTAAATAAAATGAAGAGATTAGGTTTATTATCTAATATATCTAATGAAGAATTCGAAAAATGTGAAACATGTGTAGAATCAAAATTCATTAGAAAACCCTTTAAACGAATAGAAAGATCATCTGTTCTATTAGAGTTAATATACAGTGACTTAGGTGATTTTAGAAATCACATGTCTAGAGGTGGAAAAAGATATTACATAACTTTTGTAGATGACTACTCTAGGTTCACTAGAGTCTATATGTTAAGGAACAAAGATGAAGCTTTAGATGCTTTTTCTAAATACAAAATTGAAGTTGAAAATCAGTTAAATATAAAAATTAAAAGACTTAGAAAAGATAGAGGAGGTGAATATGAATTTTCTCAGTTTAGAGAATTATGTGAAAAGAATGGAATAGTTCACGAAATTACAACTCCTTATACACCAGAACAGAATGAAATAGCAGAACGTAAGAATAAAACTCTAAAAGAGATGATGAATGCTATGTTAAATAGTTCAGGCTTACCCTCAAATATGTGGGGAGAAGCAATTCTATCTTCTTGTTATATCCTAAATAGGATTCCTTCTAAATCTTCTGAACAAACACCTTATGAACTTTGGAAGAATCATGTTCCTAGTTTTAAATATATTAAAGTGTGGGGGTGTCTTGCTAAAGTAGGATTACCCGAAACTAAGAAAAGAAAGTTAGATCCTAAAACGACCAATTGTGTATTTATAGGATACGCACAAAACAGTGCGGCATACAAGTTTCTAGTTTTAAAAACTAAGGATAATATTCTAGATCCTAATACAATTATAGAAGCTAGGGATGCAGAATTCTTTAAGAACGTATTCCCTATGAGATCTAAATCTATAGGAATAGAGGAAGTCAATGAATCAGATATCACGTCTACTAGTAAAAATGCTTATGAGAAAGCAGTAGAAGAGATACAACCAAGAAAAAGTACCAGGGTTAGAAGAGAAACTAACCTAGGAGATGGTTTTTTCACCTTCTTAGTAGAAGATGATCCTACAACGTATATAGAAGCAATTAAATCTTCAGATGCAACCATTTGGAAGGAAGTAATAAATGATGAATTAGAATCTATTATATCTAATAACACTTAGGAACTTGTAGATCTACAACCTAAAAACAAACCAATAGGCTGTAAATAAGTGTTTAGAAAGAAAATAAAACCAGATGGGATTATTGATAAGTTTAAGGTTAGATTGGTACCGAAAGACTTTAAACAAAAGGAAGGAATATATTATTTTGATACATATTCCCCTGTAACTAGAATTACATCAATCAGGGTCTTAATAGCGATAGCCTCCATATTCAAACTAGTGGTACACTAGATGGACGTTAAGACAGCTTTCCTAAATGGAGACTTAGAAGAAGAAATATATATGGAGCAACCTGAGGGTTATAAGATATCAGGTAAAGAAAATAAAGTATGTAGACTGGTTAAATCACTATATGGTTTAAAACAAGCTCCTAAACAATTGCATGAAAAATTTGATGGTATTTTAAAATCAAATGGTTATCATATAAATGATGTAGATAGATGTGTATATAGTAAAAGTTTTGAAAATGATTATGTCATTATATGCCTTTATATTGATGACATGCTTATTTTTGGAACTAATATTAAATTAGTTAATGCAACTAAGAAATTCTTGTCATCTAAGTTTGACATGAAAGACTTAGGAGATGCTAATGTAATCTTGGGTATTGAAGTAACTAGGGAAGATGGTGTTATTATATTATCACAATCTCATTACATTGAGAAAATATTGAGAAATTGTTTAACCATTTTGACTGTTTACCTGTCAGTACTCCTTATGATTATAGTGTGACTCTCATGAAGAATACAGAAAATAGTGTGTCTCAATTGGAGTATTCCAGAATAATTGGTAGCCTCATGTATCTAACAAACTGCACTAGACCAGACATAGCTTTTACAGTAGGAATGCTAAGTAGATATACACATAACCCTGGAAAAGAACATTGGAATGCCTTGTCTAGGATTTTGAGATACCTAAAAGGCAGTATAACCTATGGTTTACATTATAATGGTTTTCCTACTGTATTGGAAGGATACAGTGATGCTAATTGGATTAGTGATTCAGATGAGACAAAATTCACGAGTGGATATATTTTCACTTTGGGTGGAGGATCAGTCTCTTGGAAGTCTACCAAGCAGACATGTATCGCTCGGTCTACTATGGAATCCGAGTTTATTGCCTTAGAAAAGGCTGGATCAGAAACCGAGTGGCTTAGAAATCTCTTAGTTGATATACCATTGTGGCCAAAGCCTGTATCGGCCGTGTCTATTCATTGTGACTGTCAAGCAGCTATAGCGAAAGCAAAGAGTAAAATATATAATGGAAAGAGCAGACATATTAGACTCACACACAACATAGTGAAACACATGTTGCGTGATGGAGTCATATCTATTGACTTTGTGAAGTCAGAAAAGAATCTAGCAGATTCTTTGACTAAAGGACTATCTAAAAGGTTAGTCAATGATACATCGAAGGGAATGGGGCTGAGCCTAATATATGAGCTGCCAGTGTCGGTAACCCAATCTATACAAGTAGAGATCCCATGAGATAGGTTCAATGGGTAAACAACAAGACACGAGGTAGACGATTGCACTGAGTTGTATGAGTCCTTTCTATAGTGTACAGTGCGAGCAGCAACGCAGAAGGATGAGTTGTTAGAACTCTTAATGAATCTATAACCATATATTTGGTGGTGTATACAGTTGCTGCATACACTTGATGAAATTCACCTATATGGGTGTGGAGGTGGAAGCCGCTTCCTTTGAGAATCTAGATGAATTCTCTAGAGCACTCATGAAATCCAGGTAATGGCGTATGGCCGAAACGCACCGAACCGCAGAATCACTTGCAGAGGAAGGGTTGTGTGAGTGGCATGTACTTGCGATCTACATTAAAAGGATTCAGGTTCAAGACTATGGTGTCACCTGATTCCTGTAGACCCATCTTGCTTACTCTAATGTCGGTTCAAGTCTATGGTGACACCGGCACCATTGCACAACTATTACGATTTAATCCAAAAGAGTTTTATTTTAAAATATGTGGGGGATTGTTATATTTTGTTTTAAAATAATATTAAAATTTGAATTTTCAAATTTTCGGTGTTTTCCCTCCACATTTGAAAAGTATTGGTACTTCTGTGTTGTGAGTTTTGTCCCACATCGGATTTGACAAAGTGAACTATCTTGTATATAAGATAGTCTTTTTGCCTAGGGCTTGTGCCCCTTTCAGGGGGCATGTGAATTTGGTCCTGTGGGGGGGCTATACCAATAGCTCTAATCTATGCCATTTACCACACATGCGCGCGGGCGCGCCGAGCCGAGCCGAGCCGTGCCGTGCCGAGCTGAGTCTGAATCCGTGTCCGTGTGCGTGTGTGTGCGTGCTTGCGTCTTGCAATGCGACGGACAGATGGGACAGTCAATTTGAGGGCGTGGGTGCGGTGCTTGGTGCGGTGTGAGTGTACTCATGTGGGTGTGTGTGTATGGGTACTCGCGGGACTTTATTTACGAGAGTGTACTCCCACTTGCGCCTTTTCGTTTTAAACCAGAGAGATGCATCCCTTCCGGTTGGTCACACCTGTTGGGTTTAAACCAACGGACCTAACCTTTTGTAAAGGGTGTTTATATACCACTTCGGAGTTTATATAAAGACTTCAGATTCTAGTTTCTTATATACGAAAATACTCTATCTTATAAAACTCTCTCTGATACAGATTTTTAAGCATTTTATTACTGAGTTCATCGCTGAGTCAACTCAGCACTTTCGGATTAAACTGCAAGTGGTTCGAGCCCGTGTATAGTGAGTGCACCGCTGGGACCGGGCCATAGTTGTTGTATCCTGGAGGTCGATTGCTCTGTAAACCTGTTGCACTTGGGACGCTGTCCAAGGAGAGCAAATTCGATTTCAAGCCGAGTGACTCAGTCACGCCTCGACTCAATACAATAAGTTCTTTTTTTCTCAAAACTTTTATTTTCTTTTTTGGTTCTCGATTTTAAAGTTTATTTAATTCAACCAAATATTCCAACAATATCTGCATAATTTGTGTAGCCTTCTAACACAAACTAACCACCTCCAAACTATAAACACACCTTAAATGAACCTCCATAAAAATGAAAGAAAAAAAGAATATCAAAGGTTGGTTATGTCATTTACTATAAAATCACTTTTTAAAAAATTGGTAAATACATAAATGGCAAGTTTACTGGCATCCTAATGCGCCAAGTAAAAAGAAAATTAAAGATTGGTTGTACACACTGCATTATTGTTTTCTAAAATTTCGTGGTTGTTTGTTTCATTTGTGTACATACACGAATGGAACTCTAAAAGAGTAGAGAGAGACAAAAATAAAAGGTTGGTTCTATCCATAGCATACTTATTCATTGTAAAATTGTGTTTATTGTGGACATTTGTCAATTCCTCATCTCAATCTTACTCAACCTTTCTTGGTAAGTATGAATTTACTTTTTATTCATGGGACCCTCTCTTTTTGCATGTTAGTGAAGATAGAAATGATCAGCTGCAACTGGTTGTAAGATGACATGCTAGATGGGATACAATGAATACAGTTATATGTACAACAGAGTGTGTGTGTGTGTGCCTGTGTGTGTTGGCTTAGATAAAGAGTAAGATTCATATACACCTCTTAATATATGCTTAGGTTGCAGGTGTATGTGACACATATTACTCCTTTTACAGGCATTTTGCACTTGAAAATGTTCAATACTCTCAAAGCACAGAAGTGTAAACCAAATTTCAGAAAGCATTAAAGAATAGGCCATGCAGCACGACGGTTTGTAGGTGATCAATTGCTGTAAACCGAACATATAAACAGTACTATGGGAAAGATTGCGCATACGTTATGTGACTGGGTTGATGCACATAGCTCCTACTTTCAAAAGACAAGCATACAGGGATCAGGACATTTTCCGATGTGGGTTGTCTGGGAAGTGGGTCTCTCAATTTTTGGGCTGAAAGCAGACAGATTGTGGGACAGTTTCTGGTAGTTAAATAAACTAGGTTAAGGCCAAAACTGGACAGGTTCTAGGACAGTTTTCAGGGCGGGTTTAGGTAGTGGTCATATTGTAGACAGGTTTCCTCAGTTTGGGTCATTACTCTTGCTCCGGTGGCAGACTCCAAGGAGTTTCAACACCGGGTCAAGTGAGTACCCATAGGTGGTGAAATTCCACTAAGGCGTGAGTGTGTGGGGGTGTGTGCGTGAGCGTTATATATATATATATATATATATATATATATATATATATATATATATATATATATATATATATATATAAGCTACAAATATCGCTCTTAAGACTCTTTCTCTCGCTCCTGCTTCCTAGCTGTTTATATTTGCTAACATTTTGAAACAGATGCAAAGCAGGCTACAAATAAGGGACCGTTTGTTAGTGGCATTTTATAAAAATGGGATTCTTTCCACATCCAAGCGACGCAAGCTAAAAAACAAATTCAAAGTGTTATTTATTTATTTATTATTATTATTATTATTATTATTTTTTAATTGAAGTAGGGTTAAAAGATCTCTATCTCATGCACCTCTTATTTACAATGAAAGAAGCCCTACTGGGCCAATGTGCCAAGCCGTATAGGTGAACAAAACCGGCCAAGAAGGCCTACACCAACATTAATACTCTCCTTCAAGCTGGGGCATAGATATTTGTTGATGTAGAGTGGGTCGCAGACAGTTTCATGGCCAAGATGGATCAGAAAAGGCCTGGTCGACGACAGAATTGATCTGGACCATCGGACCGTAGATCGGGCGTATCTCGCAATCCAGAATGAGTTACCTGACGTAAAATATATGATTTTGGGGTAGAATGAGCTACTTTAGCCAACTAACCCAGCTATGCAGGGTTGCGACGCTCGGAATTGCAAAAAACCCCTAGATTGACGGTCGTTTCCCTGCTTTAATTTCGTTTTTACTATAAATAGTAAGTTTTAGTTTGATTATAACTCTTCATCCGCCGGGCTTTAGGAGTTGCGCCCAACGTGAAAAGAGCTTAGAATAATTAGGAGAATGGTTTGGTGAAGCCAAATAGGACACTTACTATTTTTGGCCGAAAACCTTGCGCACTAGTAGACATCACGACCGTCTATAAATAGTAAGTTTACTATTTATAGTAAGTCGTGGATTCGTTTTAGTTGTAGTTTGATTCTGATTTCTTTCCTATTGCTTGGTATCCCTATTTAAAGGGTTGTGAACTCGTTTTTATGCATCAATTAATCAGTTTCGAATTTATTAGAATTTATTTCTACTTTCTGCTTTCTTTCCTCGTGGATTCGAGAAGTCTCTGTGAGGAGTCCAGAGAAGCTCCGTGGATTCGGAGTATTTATCCTCATCACATTCATCCCTGCGTCATTTGTGCATGCCCTGCTTAGATAAAATATCATGAAGATGAATCATGAACAAACTTAATAAAGATATTTTCCAATTAGTCTTTGGAAGGTAGATGGTAGCACAAATGATTCCACATGACAATTTTTTATAAATGAATAGACAATCAACTTCAATATGTTTTGTTTACTCATTAAAGAATGGATTAGATGCAATAACAATAGATACTCTTATTCTTTTCTCCTATTAATTAAGATCAAGAGATCTCTCTCCCACACTCTGATTTATAATGAGAGAAGCTCTAATGGGACAATGGGCCAAGCCCTACGGGCGAATAAAATGGGCCCAGTGAGCCTACACCAACACACAAACACAAAGGTTGGTTATAACTGCACCGTTGTTTAATAGAACTTTGTGTTTGTTAGTGGCATTTTAGTAAATACATAAGTTGGATTCCACAACCAAACGCTCCAAGTACAGAAGATAATCAAAGTTTGGTTGCGTCACTGCATTCATATCTATTCGAAATTTGTGTTTGTTAGGGAATTTTAGTAAATGCATAAATGGAATTGTTTTTCCCACATCCAAGCGCCCAAGTAAACAAGTAAAATCAAAGGTCAGTTGTATCCACTGCATTTTATTTACTAAAAATTTTCATTAGTTAGCGAGATTGGAATACAAATGGGATTTTACCCACTTCCAAATGCCTAAAGTAAAATATAGAACAAAAGGTTGGTTGTATCGATTGGATTCTTATTTACTAGTAATCTGCATTAGCTAGTGGCATTTTAGTAAATATATAAATGGGAGTTTCCCACTTCCAAACGCCCAAGTAAAAGTAAAATAAAAGGTTGGTTGTTTCCATAACATTCTTATTTACTGGAAATTCACATTCGTTAGTGGCATTTTAGGTAATATATAAATAGGATTTTCCCACATCCAAAATACCCAAGCTAAAGGTTCATTCTATCCACGACATTTTTATTTACTAGAATCATGTTTGTTAGTGTTGGACATAGGCCCGTGGGGCCCACTGGTGTGCAATCACTAGTAGGTGGGTCCCATGTTTTTAAGTCTCTTCCGGCCTCTTCCTTTCAATTAGATTTAAAATTCAAAATTGAATTTGATTTTGGATGGGAGATAGGGAGAAGACCGGATAATCTGGTCTCATCCAATCTCCATCATTTTCTATAAAAGGGATGAGCTTTTCTCTCGTATAATGCATCAATCATAAGAAATATCGAGAGTATACAGAGAGATATAGTGTGCACAGTTATCTGTCTATTTTAGCTTGTCCTTGGGACGATCTAATCCATAGATCATGATCTGGGGCCATCTATACTATAGGATTAGAGGTGTGAATAGATTCATCTGCTCTAGTAGTAAATAGGCGGACCGTTGGAGCGTTAATCTTCTACTTTGTGAGGGTTCCATATCGTGTAGACTGTCAGATCTTGAGGGCTCACACTTCCGCACTTCCCAACAGTGGTATCAGAGCCATTCAACGGTAGATCTCTGATTATTTTCATCTAAAAAGGTAATTATCTTCCACCCCCCCCCCCCCCCATTGGATTCCTGCTCATGGTTTTTTGTATGGTCTCACATTAGTGTGCGCATTGTGACTCTCGATGTGCACATATGCACTGAATTATGGGTCCAGGTGGATGCATGTGCACGTGTAAGTCTGTTTCTTACTCGACCATGAGATGACTTCTCCTCCGAGTAAGAATACATATCCTGAAGTAGACTTTCCCTCGTCGGCGTCATTACCCAAAGCAGCATCAGAATATCCTTTGAGCTCGAGGCCTGTGCCCTCATAAAACAACATTAGGTCTTTTGTTCCTTTGAGATAGCGAAATATACGTTTGATGGCTTACCAATGAGACTGTCCCGGGTTACTCTGATAACGGTTGATTATGCCAACTACATAACTAATATCTGGTCTGGTGCAAAGCTTAGCAAACATTAAGCTCTCTACCGCGCTTGCATAAGGTACTGAGGACATAGCCAATTTCTTGTCTTCAGCTGGGGACACGATTTCGTGTCTAACCTGGTAGCTTTATCCATAAGGGTTTCAACAGTTTTTGAATTTTCTATCCTAAACCGCTTTAAAATCTTTTGTATATAGGTGGCTTGAGACAAGCCTAAAAATTTCTTAGGGCGATCCCTGATGATTTTTACCCCAAAAATAAAGTTAGCTTCACCAAGGTCTTTCATCTCAAAGTTTGAGAATAGCCAATCTTTAGTCAATATCAACAATTGCATGTCAATACCAGCTAGCAGGATATCGTCTACATATAGAGATAGTATCAGAAAAGATCTTCCAGACCGTTTCATGTATACACAATGATTTTCTTCACTCATCGTGAATCCAAAAGTAGTGATGGCTAAGTGGAACCTCATGTACTACTGTCTTGAAGATTACTTCAGCCCATAGATAGATTTCAACAACTTGCATACTTTCTTTAGATGTTTTTTATCCATATAACCCATGGGTTGTTGCATGTATATCTCTTCATCTAAGTTACCATTTAAGAATGCGATCTTTACATCTATCTGATATAACTCTAAGTTTAAACTTGCGACAATGGACAAGATCATGCGGATTGAGAGAACTTTGCAACAGGTGAAAAAGTATCCTCGTAATCAATACCTTATTTTTGTGTAAAATATTTAGCAACTAATCATGTTTTATACCTGTCCACTGTACTATCTGCTTTTCTTTTGATCTTTAACACCCATTTATTACCTATCGCTTTACGATTGGAAGGCAGATTAACAAGTTTCCAGACTTTATTCTTTTCCATAGAAGCAATTTCTTCGTCCATAGCATTCACCCAATCGGCTGAGTTAAAAGATAATAATGCATCCTGATACGAATCAGGTTCATTATCATCAACTACAACGCAAAAGAATGTTTGCCTCTCAACATCGAAGTATCCTCGGGGAATCAATCCTCTTTCCCTTCGACGTAACTCAAGAGCCTGCTGAGATGTCCTCCCACTGTCTTGATGAACTATAGGAGCATCATCATTTTGAGAAGCAGAACTTCCACTCTCTTGAGATACATTGGGTATTTCAAAGAGTTCTATTAGAATCTTTTGTTTCATTCGGCTAGGGTATTTATCTTCAACGAAGGTCATGTCTAAGGATTCTATCTCAATCCAACGACCATGGTCCTCATAAACTAGAACGTATCCCTTTGAATGTATGGGGTACCTTATGAATATGCATTCAATGGTTTTACTATCAAGTTTATCTCTATGTGGAGTAGGCAGCAAAATATATCCCAAAGATCCCCAAGGGCATAGGTTGGCTAGTGAAGGAATCCTCCCAGACCACATCTCATATAGGGTCTTACGAATGGATTTGGATGGGACTCTATTAGGACGTAAATGGCTGTTAACAGTGCGTCTCCCCAGAATGTGATAGAGAGATTGGCTTGTGTCATCATCAATCTAACCATGTCCAATAGTGTCATATTCCTTCTCTCTGCAACAACATTTTATTGTAGAGTATAAGCCATTGTGTACTACTGAACAATGACAATGTTTTCACAAATGATTTAAACGTTTCAGATGTATACTCGCCACATCTATCAGATCGAAGGATTTTAATCTTTTTCTCAAGCTGATTTTTCACCTCAATTTTATATTTAAGAAAATAATTGAAAGCCTCCGATTTGTATGAGATAGGATACACATATCCATAGCGCGAGTAATCGTCAATGAAAATAACAAAGTATTGACATCCATTTCTGGCATGTACATTGAAGGGTCCACAGATATCTGAATGCATTATCTCTAGTGTGTCTTTGGACCTAGCCGCGTTAAGAAATGGTTTCTTTGAAGTCTTCCCAAACACATAATGTTCACAAAATGGCAAATCAACTTTGGATAAGGAGTCTAACAGACTAGAATGTACCAGTCTTGTCATACGATCCTTTCTAATGTGACCTAACCTCGCGTGCCATTTTTAAAATTCAGATACTATAATTTTATTCGATATAACAGATAAAGAAAAATGTGCATTATCATTATCTACGTCCAGAATAAATAAATCTGAAATTAAATTTTTCCATACAAGGATGAGGTTATTTAGTCTTAAAGAAACTCTTGTCCCAAAAAATCGAATATCAAAACCATCAAATAATAACCTATAAATAGAAATTAAATTTCGACATATCCTCGGTGCATAAAGAGTATCATGGAGGATTATTTTTTGCCATATGCGCGTACGGAGATGGGAAATGCCAATTCCTAGGATGTCTATGATAGCATTATTTCCCATATACACCTTGTAACTTCTCTTGGCTACAGGCCGGAATTTCTCGAGTCTTCGACGACTCTATGTCACGTGCTTTGATGTGCCTGAATCCAAAATCCACTTGTTAGATATATTATTAACAAAAATGACTTCAAAAAAAATACCTACATACAAAGTACCTAATGACTTAAGAATTACCGTCTTTTTATGGGCACACTGCTGAGCATAATGGCCGAAATTTTCGCAGATAAAGCAGACTATATTTGTCTTTTTCTACTTCTTCTTTCCATTCTCCTTCTTGAGATTTAGAGGAAGTGTTGTGAACTTCTGTTCTTGGTTATTCTTTTTTACCTTCTTACGAGTTTTGAACCGTTTCTTGTTAGCTTTCCACTTATGGGTCTCTGCTACAAAGGCCTTGGTTGGCTGAATTGCATTCATTTCAAGCTCACGTACCAAGTGGCCACATAGTGATAAAATCATTATGATTTAAAATTCTTTTGATTAGGGCCTAAGATTCAGGCAAGTAACGGTGCATTGCCATTATCTTTTAATTTTCAATCAATTTACACCCAACATTCCTAAGGGCACCTATCATCTGCTCCATCTTACAGATATGATTTTTGATGGGGCAGTCAACTGGCATCCTATACTCCTGGAATTCTAATTCCATTGTCCGAACTCTCACATCTAACTTTTGCGTATAAACATTTGTCAGTGCTTCCCGTATTCCCTCTACGGTGTCATGCACTTAATACGTAGGTATGAGTTCTTTGTGCATAGTACTAATAAGGACATTACGGGCTAAATTGAATCACTAGGCTCGGGGTGGCCGAGGCGGCTCCTTACCTGTGTCCCTTGATCTGTATTTGGGTTTTTCACCCAGACGACAACTCCCCAATCAATGTGGGGCTAACACTAGCCTGACCAATCACCAAGGACCCAGATGACACAATCCAGACGCACATGGTTAGGCAGCCCATCGACGGGTGGAGAGCACCCATAATTGATATAAGAGTCATCACCTAAACGCAATTGTGGGGCAGTCGCGACATCATTCCATTTTGATGTAATAGGCTTGTAACCTTTTGATTGCTCATTGGTCACTATGGGGAGGCTCATCACTCTAGCGTAGGCCGACAGCTCAGACACGGTATCCCATATCACCATGCTTGACCCATGAGTCTTGTGGATCATACCACCAATGTTTAAAAGTAGACTCATTCAACGAAAATAGGGTATCCTAGATTTTATTCAATGTCGTTGTCATACATTGTGAATACACATGGTTAGTCGACTATTAGGATAATTCGATTGACTTGGAGAACACCGACACAACCGGCATTGGGTGTGAGCATCTCGTGTAGACCAGCTACTATCGGTCATCCATGTTCGACCCAAGTCTACCGAACAAATCTAGGGTGGTCGACCTAACTCAGTCTGCCTCTTAAATTAGACCTAATATTGTAGGCAATTATAATATCACTACAGACCTAGCAACTCATCATGCGATCATTACAAGGTTTCATAAGAATCATGGATTCAACAACACAAACACTTGAGCATTTCATCAAACATGTGAGCCTCAATAGAGTAATACATTCACTGTAGCATTTTATCAAACACGTGAGCATTAACAAACTAACACATTCAATCTAGCGTTCAATCAAACATTTGAGCATCATTAGAATAACACATTTAATCACTTAGGCATTTTATCAAACATGTGAGCATGCATAGACAAGCAATGACACATATTACAATCAAACACGAAATATAAACATGCTAGTTATTTACAAATCATTCACCACAAGAAATCATTAACTGAGACACTCGAGGGTCGATAAATGGAAACCTAGGCATCATGGTCCGCGCCTTTACAATGATTAGCTTGACTCAAAGCTCTCATAGGATTAGAGATTTGGGAAAAACCATAAATTCTTATACAAACATCAAGAACTATGTGATATTCATGCAATTCATTTAGAAAAACCTATGTCGGAAAGTAAGATTTGTTTCAGACCTACCAATCGCAAGTGGGGTGCATTCGGCAGATGAAAATGATAAATGTTATGACTTTGATTGGAGGAAACCGATGAAGGGAAGCACCAAAATCTCCCCACTCCTACTCTCACTCTTCTTATCTTCTTTCTCTTTCTCTTTCTCTCTTTCTCTCCTTTGGCAAAGGTAAATTTGTATGGGGAGAGGGGGTGTGAAATAAAATGGGTTTTGTATTGCCAGAAGTGCACAAATGGCCTCAATGACCCTTTATTCATTATATTAACCCTGGAGGGGGTTATTTCCAACTAATGGGACCCGTTAGGAGGTGTACAGGTCAATCTAAGCCATGGGATAAGTGCCCTAATAAGCGATCTATATTTGGACAAAACCATCAGATGATTGGATGTGTCGATTAACAGAAATAGCCCTAACTTAGATCAACGGTCACCAATGATCAATCGGGGCTATGACTATACGGATATGTATGGAAAAATGTCTTTAGTCGGTATCCCGAATTTGGTCATGAATTGACGGTCCGAAAGTTACAACTTTATGAAAGAACAAATGGATTAATTTCACTTAAGTTCCAGATTTTCATATAAGGTATTCAGTTAACTCAAGCACTCACCTTCCGATTCTAAGTTGAACGATTTGAGACATAATCTCGGCTCGATGTCCCACGATGGACGTCAAGCTCACTAAAACGAACGTATTTTAATAGCATCAAGTTTAGTGGCCCACTAACGAGCGATTTAAAGCTTGTTTAGATAATTAGGGCATTTCTGGAATGAATTGGGTAGCGATATTTTTTGTGAGAAATGATTAGGGTTTAGATTAACTAAGTTCATAGTGTATAATATTCTCAACTAGCAAAAATGATGATTCGGTCATAATCACCCTAATCAAGAACCCTAATTCAACTATACTTGAAACTACCTAATTTAGTAAAATATACTAAAATAGAAAATTTTAATTTACTTATATAGGATGATTCCGAGTATTATTACAAGCAATTTCTAAGAAGACATTGAGTATAAAAAACTCTAAGATGAAAAAGATACGCGTAGCCCATTGACAACGTGTAGTTGCGAAAACTTTTCAGTTTCAATGAGTTTATTTCATATAATATTTTTTGCACTTTTAGTTATTAAATTATTTTTATTATTTTTATAGTAGTTTATAATCAAGTCTACTTTATCCCCACCAAATTTTATTATATATATTTTGAGTTCTAGAAATATTCAAAAAATTCTAGAAGTACCAACTACCTGAAACTAAGATTTTTAGTATAGTTTTCAAAATACCGTAAAATTAACCTCTTGTAAATATGAAACTAGACTCATCAAGCTTTAATCTGGCTTTTAATCACCTCAATTAGAGTTGTAAAATAAAAGATATGAAATTTTTTAAGTCAGTGTACTGAAACTGTCAAAAACCGAAATGCAGAAAATTGCTGAATAGAGAGGCGTGGTGGCACCACCAATTCCGTGATGGCGCCGCCGCCTGCTGTCCATTTTTTGTGGTGGCACCTCCGAGGATTGTCCCATAGCTCATTATTTTTCCTTTGCACCGCTAGGGTCAGTCTCCGCTCTTTAAAGTTTAAATTTTCACTCTTTTGGGTGTTTTTGGTGGACCCCACATCACTCATTTTGGTCTCGAACACGTGCAAATGCAAGCACGGATATGCACTCGAATCGACAAATCAAAAGAAACTCCCAATGACCCCCAACTCCAAGTTGGCAAAAATCTGAGACGTTACATTAACTCTCGGGTCTTCTCGTGGGTGCCAACTAGCATCAGACTTATCTACCTTTGCGAGCATACCCATTCGTAGTAAGTGGAAATAGGTATTTATCTCTAATTTTTCCAAATTATGTCATTCCTAGTATGATTAAGGCACCTAATTGTACGGTCCACTAATAGTTTCTCTCACATCCATATGGGGGCTACTGTATGGAAAATTACAGAATGATACAACCAAAGAAGGCCCTATCAGAGGCAAAGGTGATCATGACCGTCAGAACCTTAAAATAGTCATATTTCACAAATCAAAATGAGTTTTTCGACATATTATATATGATTTTGAGGTAGAAGAAGCTACTTTAGCCAACCAAGCATACTACACCAAGTTGCCAATGCCAAATTTGTGAGATTCCATCATATCGATGGTCGAAAGTCCATTTCATTTCATTTTTAGTACTATAAATACTAAGCTTTAATTTGATCATAACTTTTGATCCTTTGAGTTTTAGGAGTCATGCCCAACATGAAAAGAGCTTAGAAAAATTAGGAGAATAATTTGGTTAGGCCAAATTGGACACTTGTTTTGGTTGAAGACCATGAAGTCTAGTAGGAATCATGACCATCTATAAATAGTAAGTTTACTATTTATAGTAAGTCACGTTTTTAGGGAGTTTGAGTCTAAAACTCAGACCTAATTTTGAGTTCACTATTTAATGGATTGTAATTTCATTTTTTTAACATCAATCAATTTATTTTCAAATTTATTAGAATTTATTTCTATTTTCTATCCTTCATGGATTCGAGGAAACTTTATGAGGAATCCAGAGAACTCCATGGATTCGGAGTAGTTATCCCTAAGGAAGATGGTGATCGACGTCATCATGTCCTTCCTTGCGCCATGTTTTCCTAAGAAATCAATCCAACCATTCCATCTATCCATCCAAACATCCCATTTATCCATCCAATCATTTAGCCTTGCATCTAAACATCCGTCAATATTTCAGAATATCGACAACACAATATTTTAATAAGAAATCGTCGGCAATTGAAAAGGAAATAAAAGATTGTGGTCTTGATATTATTTATGTTGTTATAATGATAATATCATGATATTATTATCGATAAATTGAACACAACATACAACTATGAACCTATATAAAAATGAAATGGAAATTAAACAGATGTTTGGCAATGTAGATACATTGGCGATAGTATCAAAATATCACCGATACATAGGTGATACAAGTGACACTTAGAAATTACACGGTGGGAAATAGTGGTGATACATTTGCTTAGTATCAAAATATCACCGATACACCGGTGACACTAGTGACACTTAGAAATTACACTATCGAAAATAGTGGTGATACATTGGCATTAGAAGCAACACGTGAAATTTACATAGTCAAAAATATTAGTATTAGTCATACTTAGTGATAAATAATCGATATCTGAAATTTTTGATACTAGTACTAGTGTTATCGATGTTGCTGAGCTGAAGATACAGATAATATTGGCGATATCCCAATAACATCAGGGATACAATTCGATACATACGTGTGCCAACACTGATAGTTCTTGGGAAATTTTGGAACAGTGGGAAGAAGCTGCCTTAACGAGGAAAAAAAAAAATGTAAAAAGTATCGGAGGATATCATAACTATCAACGCAGGTTAGACGATCAAGGTAACACCTCTTGATCTGATACTGATCATGTAAATCCTTCACATGAACCTGCTCAGGAAAATATCGATGCAGAAAACAATACAGACAGCACATACTGCTCTATGGCTGAACAACAACCAGATGATCATGTTCATTCCAGTTTCAAGTTAGAGAATCTGATTCTGTTGCGATGGCTGTCTAACTCTTTTATTCTTTTCAAAGGTAGGCTGTCCAGCTCTTTTTATTGGAAAATTATTTCCCTCAGAGTGCTTTGTTTATTATATTAAAAAAAGAAAAATCTAGTTCTAAAAAAGGGATAATTGTATGAACGCGACACTCTGTTTTACAACAATTATAAACACCTCATCTCTGTTTGGATCATTGCAGGTACCTCTCCTATGCTAAATATGTTCAAGAAATTTCTACTAAATGACAAAAATACCCCATGAGTTCATGTTCCTTGCATGTATAAATGGCATCCAACCCAAACAGCAGGGTTGCTCCACAAAAATTGGACATCCAAAACATTAGCCTAATCCAATCCTCAAATAGGCCGCACCATAAAAAACAATGGACAACCACCCAAAAATCTCAAAATTACATGGTGGGCCACTGATGATTGGATCATCTTGATTTTTAGGGTGTCCCATTTTTATGGTGTAGTACCATGCTGAACAGGTTGGATGGCATACAAGCACTACGGTAGCCCCACACATATATAATTAGTTGCAAATGAGATAGGAGTAAAACTGTCAATTGCTCGAAAACTATGGTTTTGTTTCCTGTATGAAAGAATCTGTAATGAATCTTGGAAATAGAGCATAGATATATGTAATAATCCAAAAGAAAGGGAGGTGTTTACAATCCCTCTTGTAACTCTTCCTCAGCTAGTTTTGGCCAGAATAGCAGAGTAAATACGGGTATGATTCTACCAGATGTGTCTTTTTTATTCCGTTGAAAATCGATTTTACAGTATAGACGCTTATTTCTCCCCGCCTATGCCCTATGTAGTGATTCCTGTAGCATCACGACCTTTATTACATTGATATCCCAGAGAAATAAGGTGCATATGGGTTTAGAAAACTCCATACACTACTAGTAATAGTTATTCTTATGCAATAATTAGCCAAAAAAAAAAAACTACGCAATTTGATCAAGGAAAGGCTTTCTTTGAAGGAGAAGCTGGGGGAATACCAGGGAAAATGGGGGGTAGAGGTGGGAATGGGAGGAATGGTGGTGGCGGTGGTGGCGGTGGAGGAGGATGAGTAAAGGATGGAAGTGGAGGAAAGGGTGCAAGTGGAGGAAAGGGTGGAAGTGCGGGAATGGGTGGAAGTGGAGGAAACAATGGTGGTGGTGGTGGTGGAGTAAAAAATGGTAGTGGAGGAATATTAATGAATGGTGGCGGTGGGGGTACAAGTGGGAGTGGAGGCAGAAGTGGTGGCGGCTGCAATGGATTAGGCGGCAACGGAATTCCAAAAGGTGGTGGCGATGGTATGATGGGTGGAAAGAAAGAAAAGAACTCCGGGCGGGTTGTTCTTTCATCTTCCAAAGATGAGAATTTCGACATGGGTGTAGAACTAGGCTCCTGGTGGCAGAATTCTGGTAGTTTCATAGGCTTGAAGGTGAATAAACCAGCCGAGAAAACATGAATTCCTTTCTTTCTCGACTTGAGAAGACGGATCGAAGATGAAGTAGCTATGGAAGCCACTGCACAGGAAGGCTCGCTGCTGCTGACCAACTTCACCAAACATCTCCTTATCATCTTTACATGTTTTCCAACGGCAAAAGGTAGATGGACTTTGAATTCTCCATGTTCGTTCGTCTTCACTTCTTTCCGGAAAGTGGGTTTAAGTCCTGCTTCTCCGCATTCTACCGCAACGGAAGCACCTACAATGAAAAGCAGAATTCATACATGTTTTTGAATCTCTGAATTAAAAATCCCATGCTATTGAAGGTTGAATGAAGTATAAACCTGAGATGAAGTGGCTTGTCTTTGAGAACTCCTGATGAAAACATGCGTCGCAGTAAACGGTTCCAACAACCATTGCAGATCGAAGCTTCTTCTCATGCTTATTAGCTGAAACATGGATGAAGAAGCTCAAGGCAAATATCAGTAAGCAGAGGATTCTCATACCTCCCATTCTCTCAACTCTACATGAAAAATATGCTTGATGGGTAGGGCTTTTTATTCATTCGACTGTGGTGTCACATTCAGCTCTTTTGTACGGTTGATTGTTTTTATTCTGTGTCACATGAACTTATTTCAAGGATAAATACTTCGATACTCTGGCAGAGTGTGATGGATGATACACGGGCACTTAGGAATGAATTACTTAAAGATTGTATATGTGGTATTGTAATTTAAATTAAACTGTCTAAATTATGTATACCAGTTTAGATGTATGATGAATAAAAAAATTAGTCTTATTTGATCATTTGATTATTAGCTTGGTGGACACTCAATGGACAGTTAAAAATGAAAAATATCCAATGATTTTATTTTAAGAAACAAGTGTCCATGAATCAATACTTAGGATTATTCAACCAATTTGATTTTTGGACTATAAACCTAGCAATGGTAGGTTTCGCAATTTTGGCCAGGTTTTTATTTGGTTATTTAACTATCAGATTGTTGGATGAAAAATATCCGATTGTATCATTTTAAGAATCAAGTGTCCACAAATCAGAGGTTAGGATTATTCAACCAATTTGCTTCTTTTTTTTTTTGGACTATAACTTAGCAACTATAAGTCTCACAATTTATCAGGTGTTGACCTCAATCGGCGGTTAAAATTGAAAAAATATCTAATCATCTTATTTCAAGAAACAAGTGTCCAGTGTCCACCAATCAGAGGATAGGATTGTTCAACCAATGTGATTTTTGGACTGTAACTTAGCAACCGTAGGTTCCACAATTTAGCAGTCTGAGTAAATCAAGTGAACTGAGGTAGATAAATCAAAGATTCCTGACATCCTTGCTTAAAAACCCAAACCAGTAGAGTTTACAAGGGGCAATAAAATGTAGGAAGTTTTTACCACACATGCACAGACAACTAGACAGAAGTAGAAAAAGAGAAAACCAAAGAGACTTTTCTCTTGAGTGTTGTATTATCATTACTTTTTTTATTTTTTATTGTTTATGTTGCTTTCTTGATAGAAAATGCCAAAAAGGGCAGATGGGTCCCAGCTTGTTCACGAGCTGAGTTTTCCATCCATGAACTTGATGGTCAGAAACATCCAAATTGGAAGGATAATATTCACTAGAATCTCTAACCTCTGAAGCCTTTTTTTTCTCTCAAAATAATTGCCATGTTACACCATGTGCTGGATGCTATCATTCATAACTCAGCCCAAAAAATACACATATATAGATAGAGAGATGCTTACACGCTGCTAATTGTAAGCCCAACTAGTTTCCTAATTCAATGACTAATTAATGTTAATAGATAGTGCTAGAGAAAAGTTATTTCAAAGATAAAAAGGAATAGTCCGCTTGAGTGGGCCACACCTAACATTAATGTAAAATCCACCCAACCATCAGTGAGTCACCCCATGTTAGGCCTAAGGCCCAAAAATCAACCCCATACATGGTTCAGGTGGGCCACACGATTGGAAAGTGTATATAGAAAGCTCATGATCCTCTGAACTGTTTCCCTTGTTGTGGCCCACTTGAATCATATATAGGCCTACTTTTTGGGCCTCCGGCATAGCTTTTAGTGTGGCATCTAATGGTTCGAGTGGATTTCACATGCTCATCGCTCATCATTGTCGACTCTAAACCACCATGAATGGTTGAGCGGATTTAACGTTATTTCCAATCATGTGGTCCATGTAAACCACGGATGGAGCTGATTTTTGATCCCTAGGCCTAACATGGGTTGCTTACCAGATGGTTGGGTAGATTTCACATTAATGCCATGGTGGGTAACTCCTTTTCCTCTTTAAAGTAAGTTTTCTTTGGGCATCATTTATTAACATTAAGAATTCAACTAGTTGGACATACAGCTAGTTGCGTCTGAGCATATATTCTTGATCTGAGGTTTATTTTTAAACTATACTTTGTTGGTGTTAAACCATCTCTACCTGTCCTCTTTGTTCACATTCGCTGATTGGGACTATCTAATAAATGTCTTAAGGCTTAAAGTTTTGAGTGATTGACTGATCGTCATCACCCAATCAATGGACTTTTGTTGGATTATAAGCTGTAAAAGCCTTCCAACTGTCCAAAATTAGGCTATCGTTACCCTAAAGAGGAAAATGCAATTAATGCAAGTTTTTGGCTATTACGCAACAGAGAGGTGGCCCATCAATTTGGATGGTCTTGATCAATATGCATTTGCATTCATTGGACAATAGAGGTGGTTAATGTTGTTGATGTTTCAAATCTTTCAGCAACAGGGTCTGTCGATCGATGCCATCGACAGACCATTCGATGTCGTCGATAGTTGCCTGATGCCATCGACAACATCTGGAATTCCCATGATTGGTTGATGGACACTTGGTGTGTCTTCTTCGATGTCATCGAAAGGTGTTTGACGCTATCGAAGTGTCATCGGAATAATTTGAAAAATCATGTTTTCTTGCTAGAACGATTTGGTGTATGTTAATTTGATGACATGCCATCGAAGTCCCATCGAAGGTGTCATCAAATAATCGCACGGAGTTATACAGTGTTGCGTAAGTGCAGGATTTGTTTTCTATATTTCAATTGTGATTCTCATATATGTTTTATATATATATATATATATATATATATATATATATATATATATATAATTGAGATTAGAGAGGTATTATAGAGATCTCAAAGCTTTTTAATTCAGTCCAAATGGGTTTTAAGGGCTTGTAAGGAAAGTTTGATGCTTGTTTGAATCGGTAATCTCCATCTCTTATGATTTCCGCTTTCATAGTGTGTTATTGTCGGTTTGTGCCGTGGTTTTTTTCCTGAAAGTGTTTTACTATGTTAAATTTGGTTTATTTGTGATTGGAATTGGTTATTGCGATGGAGTACTTTGCTTGATTCATCCAAGTGTGCTTCTGCAATTTCCCAACGGTTAATACCCCAAGTATGTTGTGTAGTTTATCAACGGTATAGGATCATTCCTCTTATTACCTGTTTATTTTTATAGCCCATTTCTATTAATTCATCACTGGCTTATGAGACATTTCACTCTTATTTAATAACATGTCTTTCTCAAATACCTTGTGCTGTGAGAACTGGCATTTTTCAAGAGAATTCAGTGCTTCATCTCCAAGTATTACCGTTAAGGAAATTAAGCATCATCATTTAATCTTATTTTTGTAGTTAATGAAGTGTTCTAATATTGCTGATTGACCCAGATTCAATACTGCTTCTATGGACTCTTCTTTATTTGTTAGCATGACTATTTATTATGTAACTGCTACGAGAAATTATCAGGTTTTGGCACCACCCGTCGATCTAGACTGTCGATCCTAAGGGCCCCACAGTGCACGAGGATGCCCCGAAATGTTCCAGAGTAGGATATCCTAGAATCCAATCCTTTGCTTTTCTTTTCTCACCATACTGTAATTTGTATTCGCCTATGTGTAGTCGGTCAATGGATTAGGATTTTCTAATATGGATATTTATGGGAAGTCCCTATCTACTGCAGGGCCCATCAGATCAGTGGTCTAGAACACTGACCAGCGGGCCCACTTCTATGGACTGTATACACTGAAGCACTATTCACAGGACCCACTCGAATGGACTGGTTCACTGGCATACATAGGGCTCTATTCGTATGGCGGTTTTCGATAGTATTTAAAAAGACGCGAGTGACAAATTTCATGTTTTGAAAAGGGTATCTAAGCTGATGTCGTTGATTTGTTTTCGGTTATCTCTTCACGGGCGTCAGAGAAAAGTCACCGACACTTCACGAGGGAAGTTCGGGATTACATGCGGGCTGACAAAGCGAGCGCATGATCTCATTTTCGAATCAATGATTGGGAGCTTTTTTTTGAGTTCCTTTTACAAAATCCAATGATTTTAACGCCAGTTTCTATATGGTAGAGCATGGTTAGGGTAGATTTAGTGCATTTAATTTTTTATGCTATGTGAGTTGATTACGTAGATATCTTTTATTAGTATTTGTTGGGACTCACGGAAACACATGTAATAGAATTAAGCAAAGTAATCACAATCTCACAAACAAATCCAACAAGAAAGTAATTTAAATTTTACGTTAAAATCCCTTGCGGAAAAAAACTACGGCGTAACATAATGAGTAATGCATTATGAAAGAAATATTACAAGAGATAGTAAATCTTAATAATTTGAACAACCCTCGAATCTTCTTTGAAGCCCTAGCTATGCCCTCGAACCCTTTAGAACACCTTAGAAAGATCTAATCTCTCCCTAATCCTGATTACACCTGGTATATATAATATCCAACTAGAATAGGCAACAAATCGCGCACTTACGCAAAACTGTGTGTGCCTACGGTGGGACCTTCGATGGCATCGTCAGACTTTAAAGATCGAATATCCTTCAATGCCATCGAGTAGCAACTTCCAAAAATGTCCATCAATCAACTAGGATTTTTTCAGATATTCTCAATACGATCGAGCATCTGTCGATGGCATCGACAGACCCTGTTACAGAAAGATTTAAGACATTAGACAATAATCTTCACAATGTCCTTGATCTTCATATTCCATTGCTCATTTGCCATCACCATCTCTAAATGCCTTCCATTATAGCTTCATCATCATATCTCGTGCACACTCCGTCCTCATTAAGGCTTTGTTAAGACTAGAAAAGTTGCATGGAACTTGAAGTTCTCTATGGAAACCACTTTCTTAAGCATGTCAATCAGATTCACGCTTGTATAGATCTTCTTAAGAGTCACGCCTCCTTCCTCAAGCACATGTCGGATAAAATGATGACACGCGTCAATATGTTTAGTACATGAGTGATAATCAAAGTTCTTCACCAAATTAATTATGCTTTCACTATCACAATTAACTGGCATGACCTCCTGCTAAAGCCCTAACTGATTTATCTTCCCCATCAACCAAACACCTTCTTTGAATGCTTCTGTCACTGTCATATATTAAGCTTCGATTGTAAAAAGTGTCACTACAAACTGAAGCTTCGACATCCAACTGATCGCTCCACCCATTAACATAAACGAGAAACTGGAAGTTAACCTTCTATTATCCACACTACTAGCGTAATCTGAATCCACATAGCCTATCAACTTGTCTCCTAATTTTTTAAATGTTAAGGCGTAATCTTACATACCTTAAATATATTGAAGTAGCCATTTCATTGCATTATAATGTTGTTTGTTGGGTTTAAACATGTATCTGCTAACAACACCCACCGAATGTGAAATATCTGGTCTCGTATTCATAACCCTAAGTGTAAGGTTGCGATGTAGTAATAACTCATGAGAATGAGGTTGAATACACAGGGACTAAACTTGTACATATTCTGAAAAGAACTAGAGCTAGAAGAATATCTAAATCTGAATCTTAGAATAAAAGAGAGTAATTGTGAATAATGTTTAAATTATTAATTAAAGGTGGGAACTAAGGTGCCAATGATCCACTTGTAGCTATTAAGATGCTACTTTACTTGATTCAATAAACACAATTGGAATTGGAGTCCTATCTTATCCAATTGGAAGATAAAGCAATTTAAATTAAATCTGAGCTTTTCATTAACCTAATTCTCAATAGAGGAGAATTGTGAAGATTGGAAGGGATTCCATCACCGTACCATGCCCAGGAGACGATGGCGAACAATGGGATTTACCAATCTCACTATCTCAAAACAGAAAAAGAAGATATCCAAAGCTATCACAGCATCTATTGTAATTTGAGTCATAATAAATCATAAAAAAATGAAAATATTCTTTTAATATCAAACTAGAAATCAATGAAGTTCAATAAGAATAAGAATCAAAGCAAAATAAATATCCCAACACGTTACAAGCTTCACCTCTTAGCCCTAACTAAGAGATTTAATCAACCATAGACATGATTGAAATCAAATCTCTTAAACAAAGCATAAAAAATAAACTGAGGAAGAAGAAAAACTCTTTAGCGGCTACTTCACCCCTTTGTTATACTCTTTAAGACCTTTTTAAACCCTAGAAGATGCTTTATAGCATCCTAGGGAGTCTTATTTATAGTTGTGGTACTCCAACTTTCGTGCCTAATTGAAAAAATGAAGAAACCGCCTCAAATTTACGCACTCTCCGCAGTTTGTTAAATTAAACTTCACTCTGCACAGTTCTTCAAAATATACTTCACTCTGCACAGATAAAATAGACTCGGAGTTTTAGAATACAGGAATATGTTTGTTTTCAGGATAATTTTAGGATTCCTATTCTTCACTTCAAATCTTTGATTCTCTTCATTCTCCACTTGGTTTTCTTGGATCTTTGACATGTGAATTTTTTATTAATGACTTTCAAATCTCTAAATCTTCATTTAGTAATATTTTAAGTATAAATCTTCCTTTTGGCATCGATTTTACCTTAAGCTCTCGAAATCACCTTGCACATGAAAACATGCATAATTAAATCAATTAAGCACTATCATGTTTATAAAACCAATGTATAAATAAAGAGAAATATGCAATATTTCACACTCAACATCTCGCACAGACTATGGCCTAAATCAAGCTGTCAACCGTGTTAAAATAAGGCACACGAGACATAACCTGTTTTTCTTCATTTGTTTCAGGACACTGCTCAAAAGAAAGTCTAAAACAACCCACATGGGGAATGGTAACCAGCTTTTCCTTATCCATCGTATACTTCACCAATACCTTCTCAAAGTATTCTGCCTGAGATAACCATAGCCTACTCCTCTTTCTATCTCTGTGTATGTGAATGCCGAGAACCCTCTTTGCAACCTCCAGATCTTTCATCTCAAATGTCTCTGATAGATGAGTCTTCAATATGTCGATCTCAGATATACTATGAATGGCAATAAGCATGTCATCAATATACAATACCAAGATAATGAACTTCACATCACTACCTAGGCGACTGTTTCAGGGCATACAACAATATCTTTAACCTGCAAACTTTTTTCTATCCCTTGTATTTTGAAACATTCTAGTTATTTCATGCAAATCTGTTCTTCCAATTCCCTATGTAAGAAAGCAGTCTTTATATCCATGTATTCTCGCTCAAGATTGTATGGGAACCAGCGCTAATATAAATCTGATAGATACTTACTTCACCACATGCGTGAATATCTTAGTGCAATCAACACCTTCTCTCTGAGCGTGTTCCTTCGTTACCAGCCTTGACTTGTACCTATCATGTTTCTTTTTGAAGATCCACTTGCACCCGATCCATTTAAAGCCAATGAGAAGCTCCACTAGCTCTCACGTTTTATTCTTGTATAAGGAGTTCATCTTCTCATGCATCATTGCTTGTCACTTTTCGATATCTACATTGTTAAGAGCCTCTTAAAAAGTATACAGATACCCTCATCTATAATGAGGGCAAATACAACATTCAAGTTATCCCTATATCTCGTCGGTAACCTACGATCCCTTACCGGATTCCTTCTCATAGGTGGTTACTCCACCTGCTCTTGTACCTTTATCTGCGTCTTAGTATCAACCTGTCTCTCATCCCTGTCTATCTGAATGCCCATAACCGACTTTTCATCTTCATTGTGTTCATCCTTACAGAACAAGGATCCTTTATCGAATATAACGTCATGACTAAGGATGATTTTTCATGTGACCCGATCATATTGCCTGTACCCTTTCACACAATTTCCATAACCGACAAAGACGTACTTTTTAGCCCTTTGGTCCAGCTTATCTCTCTCAACTAATGGTACATAAGAGTAAGCATTCTACCAAATACTCACAGTCCTAAGTAGTCTACCTGCTGACCACTCTACACTTCTTAAGGAATTTTATAATATATAGTCATAAAAGGGGACCGATTTATTAAGTAACAAGTTGTGTTAACGGCCTCAGTCTATATTTTCTTGCCTAACCCAACATTGCTCATCATGCATCGAGCCATCTCCAAGAAGGTCTGATTCATCCGGTCAGCCACACCATTCTTCTCAAGTGTGTGTCACACTATGTTGTGTCTCACGATCCCTTCATCCTTACCAAACCAATTGAATTCTCCAAAAGTGAATTCCCCACCATTATCTATCATCAACACTTTCACCTGTCACCCTGACTATTTTTACACCATTGCCTTCCACTGCTTGAAGTTTGTGAAAACCTTAGATTTACTTATCATAAAATATACCCACACCTTTCTAAAGTTGTCATTAATGAACGTAACAAATTAACCATGACGATCCTCCATAAAAAACTATAGGCAAATGCCCCTATACATTAGAATGCACATAATCTAGAACCCCCTTACAAACACGTTTCCCAATTTTAAAAGACAATCATGACTGTTTACAATATATACAATACTCACGTATACTAAAATTAATGCTTTTAAAAAATAGAATTAAACAGCGGTCAGAAAGTACCTTCATGCCTCGCTCACTCATGTGGCCTAGGCACACATTCCACATATGTGCAAACATTGAATCATCTACAGTTGTTGCAATTCCACTTGATGAAGTGTTTACCATTCCTATGTGCCTTCATGACTATGAGTGCCTCCTTTAAAACTTTAAGGACATGATTGAACCCGATGAATCTACACCCAAGTGCCTTGAGTGCTCCCATAAATATCAGACTCTTCCTCAACTCAGGAATGTGTCTCACATATGTCGACATACGCTCTATACCATAAAACATCTTGATGCACACTAATCCAATATCAACCAGTGAATTAACTCCTATGAAGGGTCATGTGATACAAAGCCCCCATATCCAAAATTCATTCATCACTAAAATATCTGAATTTTGATGTGGTCAGCATGTCACTACCACTCGCCTCACTGAATTCCACAGTATGGGCCTCTCTAGAAGAACTTTCTAATTTCACCTTTCTCGAGTTTGGATTCGAACCATCCATCTTCATGTGCCCTGTCATACCATAGTTCCAACACTTCAGCTTGCCTTTTCCCTTACCTTTGGATTTGGATTCTGATCGCAAAGATCCATTATCCCGCTCAGAAGTCCACCCCCTCGTAACTAATACATCTGTAGAAGCACCCACGTCACCGCTTTTCCTTCTCATACCTTCGACTTAAGTGTTAAAATAATGGTCTCAATGCTAATGATTGTTCTACTGATGCACAAAAAGTCTTTAAATGACTCGTAGGATTCTGGAAGAGAATTCAACAAAATATATATCTGATCTTCATCGTTCATCGTCTCATTCACATATAAGAATTTACAAATAAGCCTATTGAATTTACTAATGTGGGTCTCAACGTTATGCCCCTCAGCCATCTTTAGATTGAACAACTGTAGCTTTAGATACAAACATTTTTTTAAGAGACTTCTTTGCATAGATGTTCTCTAACTTCGCTTATGTATCACTTGCAATCTTCTCTCTCACAACATTATAGAGGACCTCATCCATTAGGCACAACTAGATTGAGAAATTAGCTTTCTCATCCAACTTGTTCCATTCTTCTTGTTTCATGGTTTCTGGTTGCTTTTCAAGGAGTGCATCTTTCAATCCTTGCTAAACTAGGATGTCATTCGTCTTAACTTTCTATACTTCAAAATTATTTTTAACATAATAGTTCTTTATGTCAAACTTCACATAAGATGCCATTGATACCTTACTTTTAAATTTGATCTACTTCCCAACATTCACTTTAAAACCACTTGTTGGGACTCACAGAAACACACAGAGCAAAATCAAGCAAAGTAATCACATTCGCACAAACAAACCCAACAAGAAGGTAATTTGAATTTTACATGGAAAAACCCTTCTGGGAAAAAACCACGGTATAAAGCAATGAGTAATACACTATGAAAGAAAAATTACAAGAGATAGTAAAGCTTACTAATTTGAACAACTCTTGAATCTCCTTTAAAACCTTAAATATGCCCTTAAACCCTTTAAATCACCTTAGCAAGCCCTAATCCTCTCCCTAATCCCAATTACACCCAGTATATATAATACCCAACTGGAATAGGAAATAAATTGCACACTTACACAAAATTTTGTATGCCTTCGATGACATCGATACACATTAAAGACTAGTCGATGACATCGAAGATCCTTCGATGCCATCGAGTAGCAACTTCCAAAACTGTCCAGCAATCAACAAGGATTTTTTTTAATTTTCTCGATAGGATCAAGCACTTGTTGATGGCATCGACATCTTCTTGATGGGATGAAGTTATCTGTCGATGACATCAACAAACCCTGTTATAGACAGATTTAGGACATTAGATAAACAGTATTGTCATTAGTTAAGTGGTTTCATCTTCTTATTGTAGAGTAATTTCTTCTTATTTCTACGTGAAAAACTTAGAAATTGATATTTTTCTCCTACATCAATTTGTTTTGGTGCATGTCAATCAATTGTGGTGGACAACAAATCTCCCATTGAACTTTCATCCTTTGAAAATAACTTCAAGAACTACAGTCCTAATGATTAGATCGATATGATCTTTTAGCTGCAGCTTGGTCAAGCAATATTGTAATGACCCTAAATTTTTTGTACACTTAAGAACTTTAATTAAAAGTTAAAATTTTAATTTTTCAATTAAGAATAAAAATAAGTCACTTAACCTGTTAAGAGAGACATTCTTGGTTGAGAGAGAGGTCGAGGAACTGATTATCCCTACCGTGACTCTCAGTTGCGAGTGAGGTCGTGTAACACCCCGTACTTTGAGTACTCGGGTGTTACCATTAAACCGTAGAAAGTATTTAGGCATGTGGGAATACATGATATAGATATCACCATCAGATAATTCACAAAGAGACCACCTTTTTAAACCATGAACAACTCTAGAAAATTTCATTAGTTACAATTCTCATTGAGTCAGGTTTAAGATTATTCTAAGATTCCATTGAAACTCAAGACGAATCCTACTCACCAACCACTTTATAAAATAAGAAAATATAAAACAAACCAGTAATCAGATGTCTACATCATAGTGTGCACATCTACCTAGCAAGATTACAATCCAACCATTAAACTTGACTAATGCATTTCGCATCTGTATCGGGACATGTCAAGAAGTCATGTGGACAATCAAATCATATTCAAAACAAATCCCAACCACCCGAATTAGATCAGCAAGTTACAGATATCTCATAATGACCTAAACCATCACCCTAGTGGGCCATTAGACCTTAAAACATTTAAAAATTGGGACCGAATCATTACATCCATCATTCACAATACCTAGAACCCTCAACCTAATAATACAACACTTATTTCTCACTTAAAATGAAATCTAGGATATTTAGACCATTGATGCCTAGATCGGGAAAGGATCCGACCGTTAAAACAGTTAGTAAATGTGTACTTAGGCTCACAAAAGGAGAAGTATGACCCACCTAAGCATATGAATTGCCTAATAAAGGACGGATGTCCTAACATGACAAGTAGAATCAAATGAATGGTACAGATTGCACCATACATTTCTGTGGACCCAACTCTAAGCCTGCACACACACCTGCAAATGGTGACTCGCTGTGCACCAAACTATAGCTCGGGTCAATAAGTCGTTGACCCGATGAAAATCTGAAAAGAGGATTTTCCTCTTCTTTTCTTTCTTTGCGTTTCCCGCCAGCAACGGTGTTTGAAAAATGCCGTTCCATGTTCCGATGGTGGACCACCATCTAAGATCGGATCAATGATCTAAATCGTCCATCTTGTCCAGGACCGAGATTTGACCAAAACCTTGTTGCTGGTACACCTTGAAGCACACGAGCGTGCTTGCAATCCCAGGCACAAACTGGCCGCATGCGATGACTTTCGAAAATGGAAACCGTTTTAGTTGCTTCACTGGTAATCTGTTTCTGCAATGATCCAAGCCGTTCATCGCAAATAAATCCTAACTGAACGTTCAAATGACAAGCTGTTTTTAGGGTTTTTTGCCGCGGGAAAGAGAAAAGGCGAAAGGAATCTTTTCGTTAGAAAGATGGTTCGATCCTAGCCACTAATTTTCTTCTAGAAATCCCTTAGCTCATCCTACGCATCTAAATTAGGGCGATAGGAAGTCCTTTCACTTGTAGTGAGGAGATCTCGTGCGAGAATCTCGTCAGTGGGAGAAATCGGGGTGGAACTAGAATAGTTCTTGCACCATCAAGAAATTGTGAATGTCCCTCTAAAATATGGACCCCAAAGTGACTAGTGTACTCATCCACACTGCCCATACACCTCAGATCATGGGATAAACCCCTCGTCTGAAACCTGTCATGGACGATGGGTCATCTTCCTCGATCAGCTGGAAAAACCAAATGTTCATTTTAATCCCTTAAACCTTGATCAAAGCTAACCCTTAGGTGGGCCATCATCTCAGAAACTCATTGGTGCAAGCAGATTAAGGCCATGCACACTGATCAAGATGAAATCAGTGGTTAGAGTTGAATGGAGTTGCTGATTAGTGGATTAAAAATCTATAACTAATCTCTAGATTAGTTGTGCTGGACGGTTCTAGAATCAGACTTAGAGAGACTATAACTAGCTACTTTTAGGGCAACCTTTCCAAAAAGGGAAAGGAAATAAGAGAGAAGGATAATGAGTCGTTTGTCATACCGTAACTGATCGAGTCAACTCAGTCTGAGCCTGGGCCAAGTTCAAAGTTGTTCTGGTAGAAAGAGAAGAAGAAGAAGAAAGAGAAGAGAGAGAGAAATATAGGAGCGAAGGAAAAAAGGAAGAGGAAGAATGAGAGATGGAGAGGGAGTTCATCACGGCCCCATTCGTCGAGTCACTGACAACTCGAGGCTCAAATCCAGGTATGGGTTTGGTCTTGGTTTTGCCAAAATTCTAGTTGAGCACAGAAGAAGAAGAAGAAAGAGAGAGAATGCGAGAAGATGAGCGAGTTGGTGACTTGCTAACTCAAGTTAATTCGGTTCGACTCACTGGGCCGAGGTCGGCCCAAGTTGTATGTGAGTCTGGTCATATCCAGACGTTGTCTAGTCAGAAGGGAGAGAAAGAAAGAAAATGGGAGTAAAGAGAAGAAGGAAGATAGATTGGTGGAGCATTGCCTAGTTGTCTCGGTTGAAACTCTCCGAGTCGAGTTGAGTCAGGTCTAATCAGATTTCCATTGCTGGACCAGCCAAAGAGAGAGAAAGAGAAAGAGATGATCCAGCCCTAAGGTGAGGAATTACCCTCATCGCTTCTTACATTCATTAATTTTCATCTTAATTTGAAACTAAAGTGTAGAAAATTCTAGAATATCGTGAATATTATTTCATTCTTTTCATTCCTATTTAGTGTTGATAATCATGAAGTAAGGCTTTAATTCCTATTACTCAAATCTTATATTAATTAACCATGTATATAGAAGTTAGACTTGTATTTTTATATTACATTAGTGATTGCTTGATTTGAGCATACTTCTACTAATCATGTCATGAGCCTTGAGATTTCATTTCATCTTATAGTATAAACCGTATGATGAGGAATATATGTGGAAGTCTTCTTTTGTAAGAAAGGTGCAATGAACTTTTAATCGTTTCTGTTGGCTTAATCATACTTGATCTTAATATGCCACATTTGTGGGCCCTTATTTGAGCTTAGAGAAATTATAAAGATCCATGTTGAACTCATGGTTAGATTGTAACGACCTGAAAATTTCCGTACATTGGGTCGAGTACCACCTCGACCAGAAATCACGTAGGATTAAATCCTTTAGAAATTTAACAAAGTTAATTAAGTACTAAACTCAATTAGCTATGAAATCCGTTAGGATCGCTTTAAATACGATCTGCAAGACCCAAAAGTTGCAGAATTATTGACGCTAGGTTACCCTAAAGTTTAGAACCAAACTCATTTCCCGTCTGCTCTTGGGAATGAAACGAAACTTCGTATTAGGTCTGGATCGCACATCGGGATTCCGATTAACCCGAAGCTAAGGAACTAGGACCGCCCCACTGGGCTTAACAATCATCTCAAAAATCAGCCTTATCCGATGTTCCACGGCCATTCGTTTCGAATCGGAGCGAGGTAGTGTGAAAAACACTATTCATAAGCCAAAATAAATATCTGGAATAGTGATCTCGGCATCGTTCGTTGACGCGTCGGTATTAAACAACGACCATCGAATCGACCAAATTACACCCTCGGATTAAGAAAAATTTCAGAACATTTACATGTACTTGGAATTTCGATCGTGGCCCACCGACCGTCGAATCGAAAGTGGTCCGCCACATGCGATCTGCGTATCCGAATGAGTCAAAACGTAATCCCACGTAGATCCATTGATGGTGAGCTTAAGTCGACGTTTGGTTCAAAGAGGGCCACGAACTTCCCTTTTGAGTGAAAAGCGGCGAATATCCTATATAAGCAGTACCCCATGAACCTAAGTCTGTTTTCGTAATGTTTGTGGCTATAAAAGGGGCTTAGAACAGCCCCTCTCACAGCCATACGAATTTTGGAAGAAACCCTAGAGGGAGAGAGAGAAAAGAGAGAGAAGAGCTTGGAGATTGTTGCCAATCTT
The DNA here is from genome assembly GCA_030180095.1 of Magnolia changhungtana. NCBI lineage: Eukaryota > Viridiplantae > Streptophyta > Magnoliopsida > Magnoliales > Magnoliaceae > Magnolia > Magnolia changhungtana. The sequence goes on along the minus strand of JASAUF010000462.1, from coordinate 107,463 downwards.
CCTCCACCTGCATTGGCTCACCACACGGCCTTCACCGCTCCGTTCTAAGTGATTTCCCGGTGTTTTCCACCTCATTTGAAGGTAAGAAACCCTAACCCTAGGTCTGATTTGAGTTGGAATCGAGGTAGGATGCGTACCGACTAACCGATTCCGCTCTTTAGGCTAGAAATCGCCCGTAGACGGAAGATCCATCACCCTTGCTGATTCGTTCCGTTTCCAAAGGCAAAGGTGAGGACTTTAAGTGTATAAGTTAAGGTTTTCAACGTTTTCAATGTCAGATAATGGTAGATTCATGTTCTGCTTGCAATTGCACATGTACAAAGTGCTTTCCGTTTCCTGTTTTGATTAGCGGTGTGAAATATGGAATTTCACATATTCTAGGTATACGTAGAAATACCGTATACGTATTTTTTTTGGATAAATGCTTGACATGTTTATTTAATGTATAATTATATAACATATGAATAAAATACTAGTTTGGCGAAAGGAATCGCCAAAATATATGTTTACTTGTAAATGCGCCGTATGTTGAAATTACGTGTTGTAGAAATACCGTATACGTAGTTCTTTTGGAATAATGTTTGACATATTTATTTAATGTATGATTATACAATACGTGATTAAAATACTAGCTTGGCGAAAGGAATCGTCGAAATCTATCTTCCTTTGTAAACACTATGTATGTCGAAATTAGGTATACGTGGAAGTACCCTATACGTATAAAATTTGCTGATGTGATTGCTATGTTTAATTGCTGTATAAATATGATGTATATATATATAATACTAGTTTAGTAAAGGGACAACCCTAGTGTACACTTCTCTAGCATACGTCATGTATGTTGAAGTAGTGTATTCCAAGTGTTGGTGAAATCACTTGCGAGTGTAAGTGCTTAAGTGTTAGAACCTTAGTTAGGTGCTGAGATGGGATTCTCCGCTACCTTAGAGTCAGATATGACACTCTCCATGTGGTTGTTCACTCTAACCACTCACCTATGAACTCTAAGTATTTATACCCCTATGTGTTTAGTGCTTTATAACATGCTTTACAACATGCTTTACAACATGCCTTATAACATGCTATACTTCATGCTTTATAATACATGCTTTACTTCATGCTTTACTTTATGCTCTACAACTGATTGAGTTTGGGACTATGCCTATAGTCCACACATTCGATACCGACTTACTTGTTGTGGTGAGATTCATATCGCCACGATGGACGTGTCTGCGAACCCGAGTCGTACTTCGGTTGGCGATAGTGGTTGGCCACACGGAGTGCTTTTGCGCTCCATATCGCTCAACTTGTGGTGCGCTCGAGCTAGTCGAGCTCGTCAAAGCAAACCGATATGTGTATATGTATGTTCACCATGTTTGGTCGCTACGCTTGAACCTGGGGTACCAAACTTACCGATGGCGATCCCGTTAACCATGGTACCTCGATCCGCTAAGACGCATGAGCCGGACATGGTGGTATGGGACACCGTGGTCGAGCCGTCGACCTCGCCGGGGTCATGTGCCTCCCCAGTAGTGACCATTGCGCAACCAAACTCGTGAGCCGATTATGGTGGTATGGGACACTATATTCGAGCCGTCGATACTTACGGCGAGAGCCGAGTACGGTGAGACCTATGCTCGTCTTTGACGGCGACGAGTCCTCCGTAGTATCTTCGAGTGTACTCCAAGTGTCTGTGATTGGCGACGAGTCTTTCACAGTAACTAGAGTATGAGTTGAGCCGAGTACGGTGAGACCTGTACTTGAGCTGACGGCTAGTGATTGAGCCAGGTACGGTGAGATATGTACTTGAGCTGACGGCCAGCAATTGAGCCGCATACGGTGAGATCTCAGTATCCGCGCCGGGTGACGAGCCCTTTGCGATGCCTTCACTACGCTTCTCAAACCATAATATCGTATGAGATTAGCTAGGATTGACGACCCTAGAATGGATCATGTTTGGGAATTATACAAGGGAGGTACCTTAGTTTCCCAATACTGCTGGTTGAAATGGATTAATAAAAACTTGGTAATCATGAGCATCATCGCACCGCATGTGCTTTGTAGATGTGGCGCACTGAGGGAGTTAGCATTCGCGAACGTAAGATGATGTCGCTTGAGGGTGGTTTGGCAAGGGCATACAGCATCATGTCATATCATTTTTGCACTTAACAAGAGTAATTAGAAATGTTTTGATTTGTATTGCGTTATCATTACTGCTTGATTGATTTGATAACATGTTAACCTATGCTTTAATGTTCCACTGAGTTAGCTACTCACTCCCACGTTATGGGACGGTGTTTGCAACACCCACCAGACTCTGTCGCAGGTGTAGATGGTGCCTCTGTTCAGGAGCCAGAGCTCCACTATGAGGAGGATCAGGAGGAGTTCTCCTTTATGCAGTACTCTGACGGCTACGCTTAGGCCGGCTGCATCGCGGGATTTACAGGGCCTCTTTTGAGGATTGTATTTTGATTTTTGACTTAGAAACAATACGTGTATATTGGTACTCAGTTAGTACTCATACTCTGAAGTTCACAAAATTTTGATACTTTACATATTTTTAATATAAAATTTCAATCTTCCGCTTGCCTTTATACAATTGAACTGGAGTATGAATTGCTGTTTTGGTATAATCTCATTCATGTTTATTGCGCTAACTCAGACAACATTTAACCATCATTGTGTATGTTGCATAAGTGATGCGTTGGAACTCGGGAGTTGAGATCATACTCGACCCCCGAATTTCAGGGCGTTACATAGATGCTTAATCTTTTGCTAAGAACCTAGCTTATGATTTGATTATGTTTATAATTTGAAGAGTAATCTTGCCAAATCTAAGGAATGTACATGGATACCATGGTGCATAACATTCATGCATGACATGTGAGCTTTACTGAGTGCTCAATGTAAGCCACATTCTGCTAAGGGTTCTATTACTTGAGTTAGACCCTCAGAACATGTGCATTTGCACCACTATGGGCCGCTCACTCTTTACATGAGGCTTTTCCGAATTCAGAACCTCCTCGTGTGTATCCTAAATATTTTTTCAGGAGGTTAGACATCCTTGCGCGCACTCACCTACATGGTCTTTTCCAGGTAGTCAGTTTACTGTGGGTGACCTTTTCTTTTGACAGCTGGATGTGCATCCCCAGATCTGTGACTTGAGCATACATTCATACATCCATACATTTATAACAAGTTCATATTATTCTTGTTATGAATTGATATGTTGGTTTAAACTATGTTAGAACTATTTAATATGCATGAATCTTTGGGGGAAATTTCCACTGAGTTTCACTCATCCAATCGTGCGGTTACACCAAATAGATGCAGGTTTGATGATAGATGGAGACCCCCATGACGGGATTCCAAGGATGGTTGAGGAGGAGTTTAGCGAGGAGGACCTTTATGCTGATGTAATTGAGCCGTTAGAGCTTAATTGATATCTTAGGATTTTACTTACTTTCGTATCTTAGACTTTAAGTTTTGTTTGAGTTGTAATAACAATTCCCCTGCTGAGGCATTTCATGTTGCTTTCATTTATGTATTTTGAACTGCTTTGTTGTTACTCATGATATCCTCCACTTATGCGATAGTTACCTTATTTGATATTATGAGATTTGCTACTAATTAGATGTATAATATTTCACTTTATGACATAATACTCGGGTTCTCATATGCAAGCGACTATCCTCGGGTTTTGAGAACCAGGGTGTTACAAGATCGAAGGTTTGATTTTATTTTTTTTGACCATACTAACTAAGATTTTGCTAAATTTTCCAGAAGATTTAAATTTTAGGTAAGATTTTCTTATCTAGGTTTTTCTCTTCTATAATAAGACATCGAGAGAAGCCTCTTATAGAAAAACCTAAATAGGAAGCAGTAGAGAAAGGCAGAGATAGACGTAAAGAGGGCTTTGATCTAGTAAGTTCCTATTTTATCTATATATTTTTATATGATTACTAAGCTATTCTTCCCTAATTGATACAATGGTCGGTGTGGATCGACCACACAATCATTATGTTGGTCCATGGGGAGATCTTAGGAAGAGATAATCGAAAATCTATATCTAAGCAATAGTATTTTGATGAATGGATTAATTTACTTGAATCTGCCTACATCAGAATGGATCTGAATGAATCATTTGATCCTTAGGACCAAAATATGTTAGAACCCTAGATTTTCATATTTATCATATCATATGGTGGGCCACGCCATTCAGATCTAACCATATATAATGGTTTCCACATTAGATTCTAAGTTCGTCATCAAATAGATCGGATTTGATCCCCACCATTCATGTATAATCTGGGATGGATCTAACTTAACACCCAAAAAGTGTGGGTGGACATGATTGTTTGATGAGCCATCGTACATTACATGCTTAGATTTAAAAGTTGAGATGACGAATGATCTGGATCTAAACGATCTATTGATCCATCCCTAATATGGGATTTTAAGAGTCAATGGATGGCTCAGATATGTCCCATATGATAAATGAATCATTTAAAACAAGAGAAATAAGAAAATTAAGAAAATCCAAAAAGTTATGAGATTTGGATTGTTCGGACTATGTTCTTCGGCATCGGATCGATCGATTGACTAATCAATTCGATTGATCGAAAGTGGCCTAAAAGTGTCCAACAACCAAAGTCTAAAATTCGAATCAACATCGACCGTTCGACAGGGTAGTTCAATCAATTGAAGGTGCAGTTCGATCGATCAAACAAGCAGTTTCGGTCAATCGAAAGGGACAAAAGTGTCTAAAGAGTTATGTTGAAAATTTGAATTAATCTCGATCGATCGAAGTGGATTTTGATCGAACCTCAATCGATCGATGGGATTGTCAATCGATCTCGATTGATGGATAATCCGCTAGAATGTTATGTTCAATTGGAACTTTGATGTTTTAATTTTATTATGTAAATTAGTAATAACCCTTATTTTTTTTTAACGCTTCGATGGTCAAAATACCATGATTAATCAAGTGGGCCCCATATTGAAAAGGAATCATTCCAAAACTATGTAGAGGACAGAACCAAGATCAATGATTTGATTCTATATGAGTTTCAAATTTGGGAAAATTGACTAACGAAAGGTGGGTTGATTGCACAGACGTACACCAATAGAAATATAATTTGAATTACGATTATTTAGGTGATTACAAACTGATTGATCTCGTGGTAACATCGAAGAATCTAAATCACTAGATTTTAAATGAGTGATCACAAAATATTTCCTCTCAATTGTGATTAAAGTACTCATTTGATTGTTGTGTTCACTGTACTTACTTGTATGATTGTTTTGTTGAATCTGTCTATGTTAAAATACTAGTATTGGAACATTATGTCATATGTGACAAATTATTAATATGATTCATCAATCATTTTCATTCATCTATGCCAAATATAGCGTATTTGAATTGTTTCCCTAAGGTCTCTCCTTAGAAGACCTGTATGTACTTATAGTACCACGTGACTTAAGGACCATCCTTAGATGCCCACAATATGTGGAAGCCTACCAAGATGGTAAAAGCCTACCCCAGAATGGGATATGCAGGTTAATGGAATCTAACTCAAGCAAGAGAAGAAATCAACCCAATTGATGCAGTCATGCATCCATGCATCTCATAACATTCATGCATTTTCTACTTTATTTATGACATGCATGAATCATGATGGGTTCACTCACTAGGGCTTGCTAGTTGACATTATATTGCATACAGATTCTATGGAGGATGAAATGGTTGCTTAATGTAACGCCCTGAAAATCAGGAGTCAAGCAGAAGTTCAACTCCTGAGTTTCAATGCATCACCTATGCAACATGGATAATGATGATTAAATATTGTTCGTGTTAGTACACTAAACATGAGTGGGATTATACCAAATTAGCATATCATACCCCAGAGACAGTTAAATTACACAAGCGAAAGACCATGATAGGTATGTGTAAAACATATAAGTGGTGGTGCGTCTCCAAAGTATAATCATGTTCCAGGTTAAACAATTACATGTATCGTTTCAAAATTTAAAATATCAAAACGTGTAGGTCCGTCTACATCATGAAATCCCTATAACCTCGACGATTAGAATGCGGCCTACATGAACCCACCAGAGTACTGCATATACGAGAACTCCTCGTCGTCATAAAAATCAGGCTTTGCTTCATAAGTTGCGCCATCATCTGCAACTAAGACAAAGTCTGGTCGGTGTTTTAAAATACCGTCCCAGAGTGGGAGTGAGTGATCAACGCAATGGAACTATAAGGCAAAGGTTAACATGTTATCAATTCAATCAAGCAGTAATGATAAAGCATACAACAATCATGTCCTAGATTACTCTTGTTAATGTAAAAATGGTATGCGATAATGATGCATGCCTTCGCCTATAATCCCTCAGCTACTTCATCTCACGTTCACACATGGCATCCTCCCGAAACATGCCCTTCCTCACCAAAGCATATGCAGTGCGGTGCATGATCGTGATTAGTCAAGTTCTTAATTAGGCATATTCATACAGCAGGATTAGGAAGCTAAGGTACCTCTCTTCATATCATTTACCCAAACATTGATTCATCTAGGTTCGTCAATCCTAGTTAATCACATACGAAGAACAATTCCAGGTAGCTATGGAGCGGCTCGTCACCTCAGCGTAGGCCTGGTTTATACTCGAGGTCAGTACGGAAAACCTCGTCTCCTTAACGTAGTCTTAAAGTATACTCGAGGTCACTAAGGGCTCGTCACCTGATCGTAAGCCGACAGCTCGAATACAATGTCCAATACCACCATATTTGGCTCAAGAGTCTGGGTTGCTCATTGGACACTATAGGGAGGCTCGTCGCCCCAACGTAGGCCGACAGCTCGAGCACGGTGTCCCAAACCACCATACCTGGCTCATGAGTTTTAGCGAATCGAGGTACCAACGTTAAATGGCCTTTTCACTAGTGAGTTTGGTACCTTAGATTCAAGCAGTAGCGTCCATACATGGTGAACATACATTAAGCCAATTGGGTTACTTGACAAGCTCGACTAGTACGAGCATACGTTGAATTGGTCGACATGGAGTGCATACGCACCCCTCGTGGCCTAACCACTGTCGGTAATCACCATATGACTCAGATTCATCAGACGTATCCGTCGTGGCTAAAACAGCTTGGCCACCGACAATGAAGCATTACCGATTACCTGGACTACATCGTAGCCCCAATCACACTTCAAGCAATGACATTCACATGTGATAGTCAAAGACAACATGTGACAACCAAATCTAAACATAAATCCCATTCGAGCATTTCAACAAACACATACCACACATGTCATCATACATAGGCATTCATCTGTAAATCACATAGTAGTAAGATAGGTTGCATAAAGGAAACTGTAACTATATATAAGAGAATTGAGTATCCTATCTTAACACCCTTAGTAAGTATATTACATCAAGCATTTTTTTATTCAGTCATTTTATCAAACACTTAGACCACACATATTGCATATAGGTAATAAATTCATTAAAAACACATACTATAACTAGTCCTTTCACAAGGAGTAGCCACGTATACAACGATCATGTATTAGCGATCAATAATCATAGCAAGCACAAATCATAATTCCATACTCATTCAAACATTTTTACAAACACTTAGACTACACACTTCTGGATCCTTACTCTTTGCTCCAGTGGTAGGACTCTTTTAGGAGTTTCAACACCTGGTCAAGGGTTCAAGCACCCATAAGTGGTGAAATCCCACTAAGGCGTGAGTGTGTGGTGGTGTGTGTATGTGTTAATTTATTTTTTTTTAAGACTACACACTTCAACATACATGACATATGTTGGTCATAACATGTATTAGAGCAAATCCTTTCACCAAGGAGTTGTCACATATACAACAATCATATATCCATGGCGGATAATCATGGCAAGCATGAATCCAAATTCTATACCCTTCAAACATTTTTACAAACATTTAGACTACACCCTTCAACATACATGGCGAATGTTGGTCATAACATGTATTAGAGCAAATCCTTTCACCAAGGAGTTGTCATATATACAATAATTATATATTCACGATGGATAATCATGGCAAGCATGAATCCAAATTCCATACTCATTCAAACATTTTTACAAACACTTAGACTACACACTTCAACATATATAGCGTATGTTGGTCATAACATCTATTAGAGCAAATCCTTTCACCAAGGAGTTGTCACATATACAACAATCATATATCCACAATGGATAATCATGGCAAGAACGAATGCAAATTCTATACCCATTTGAATATTTTAACACACACATGAATTACACTATATTCAACATAGTTCATATATATCTATAAAGTGAGGGAAACATGATATCTCGTATGAGAAATGGCAACCAAGTCAATTATAAATCATTAGCTGACATTGACACCCTTGAAAACCATAACCTAAATGTTTATAGTCTGCACCTTTCGCTTGTAAACTCGTAACGAATTCAGTTTGAACACTCTCGTCTTGTAGACTAGACTTTAAATACCTAATCAATAAAACGGGTTAGCTATTTCACTAATTTACGTATTTAGATTCCTAAAATAGGTTAGGGCCAGGGTTTTTTACCCAAGAACGTACGGAATCAGAATCTCCGGTATAGCGACACAGAAGCGGCAGTTACGTACGTGGAGTGGTGGGATCGAATCCCAAGAACTATCTCACACTCGCTCTCTCACTTCTCCACTTTCTCCTTCACTTTCTCTCTCTTTTCTCTCTTAGGGTTTAGAATTCATATGGAATGAGAGAGGGGTGGGTAAAGGCCCTTATATAGGCACAGAACTAAAGGGAATGGCCCCAGGGCCATGGTATACTTAAGTTATAGCCAAAGAGTGGTTGTTTCAGTCCAACGGAGCACATCTGGAGGCCCCTTTTCTGCATACGATCTAGGAAAAGTTCCCTGACATTGGATCTAGGTCAGGTTAAGCTTTGGGTTCAATCAGATTTACGGAACGACTGCGGAGGATCAGTTTCAGTTCAACGGTCATCGCCACTCGATCAGGGCCACAAGTACACTGACTTGGGTATGAAATTTTCCCTGATCTGAGGGTATATTTGGGTCAGATTCTTATGGTCTGAAACCTTAAAATTGGCCCACAAGCGAACGACCTAGTTTACTTAAATCTGAGTACATTTTCTAAAGATATTCCTCTTTCTCACACACTTCGCTCCGGGCTAAAGTTGAGCGTTTCTGGATACTATCTGGACTTGATTTTCTAGATGGTCGTCAAGCCCAGTAAGGCAGTCATATTCGTATAGTCTCACAGTAATCAGACTTTCGACGTGCGGTACAAGTCCAATACGGAGTTTCGGTGTGCTCGCGAGTGCAACTGAGTTTTGAGATTGATTATAAGTTTCAGGGTAATGTAGCGTCAATGATTCTACACGTTTTGGGTCTTACGGTTCGTATTTAAAGTGGTTTAAGCTTATTTCACAGATATTTTAGTTTAGCACTTGATTAATTTTCGTCTAATTTCTAAAGGATTTCGTCCTTAGCGATTTCTGCCTGAGGTGGAACTCGGTCTTTGTACGAATTTTTCTGAGATGTTACACTTAATTTTCATGACAGGAGGTTGCACCAGTGGATGATCCATAAGGGCAGTGACCTTATCTTGAAGAAGATGAGTTGAATGTGCTAAATTACTAGCATATTAGGCTAAAATTTATGTTATTTTCTTTAATCATATTTTAAAGCTGATTATAATTGAGTAGTTGAGAATTTTGAACATTTAAAGTATTTATTTGGTCAATAGTTTAATAAAGCCCCAAATGGGTGAGCTGTAGGGTAGTAAGTAGTACTATATGAAGATATGAAACATTTGGGCTTAATGATTTTGAATTCTTTTGATTGGTTAATGTATGTGAATGGTTAGAATAATTAAATATGAAATGCCTTGATGAGTGTATGAGTTTGTGAACTTAAAGTACATTTAAATTATGCATCTAGAAAATAATATGAATACTTAGGTTAAGTACACATTTTATACAAGTCATAGTCCATAACTCGGGTCTGAGGGTGCACACTCTGTATCCGAATTTTGGAACATGACAGAATGGTATTAGAGTGGGGCTTTTACTAAAATCAAGAGTGACATGTAAATTATTTACCCCACAAAATTTTATAATTTATAGATCTCTTGGAATTAGAAACATGAAATTTAGGATTTTTCTATGTGATTGATATGTGGAATAATCGACATAGAAACCCAAACTAGGTACCCTATTGGTTACTGTAGAACATAAAATTTTCAACTAGGTTTCCTGCGCTCTAATTCAAATATATTTTAGATTAAGATAGATTAGTTTAAACCATAATTAATTTTAAGGATGTTTAGTTCACAAGCTTCTGTTGAACAATAATAGGCAACAGGAATCACTCAAATTGTAAAATTTGTAACTATAAAAATGCCACTCTAATCGAGATGATTCTAAAGCCTGATCAAAGATATACGTGTCTAAAGTAAAATAAAAATAATTAGAAATTTTAAATAGAATAGTCACTATACTAATTCAGAGAGTTAGTGCAGGCTGGTCAGAAATCTAAAATTTCTAGGTAGACCTGAGGTTGGCAAAGCTAGCTAAGATTTTACATAAACATTTTACACTAGGGCAAGGGTACCGAGAAAAATTTCGGGCAAGAACTGAAATTCCGAAGTAGGTAAAATGTTAAGTAGAATAGTAACTAGTGATAACGATCTGGTCTCTTCAATTTAAACTTTACCAAATTGATCAAGTGAAATTCTTTTACTAAAACATCTTTTGAATCAAAATAAAAATATTCTAATTATATTTTATAAATTTCCTAAGTCTTAATCAAACTTTCTTATAGTAGAAGTATGGCTCCTAAGAAGATGCACAACCTCCGCGATATAATCTCATCTACTAGTGCTACCATACCTCGTGACCCAGTATTAGACACCACTATTTCGATTGAAGAGGAGTCGATAAAAAAGGGAGCATGATGAAAATATAGTGGATGGAGATGAGGGCGAAGAGGTGTCATAGTTTCCTGTATCTTCCCCTTTTGTAACCGATCAAGGTGGGGCTAGACCAAGTACTCAATTACCTTTGTCCCTAAACGAGCCCTATAGGTGCAAACATCGTTGGATTTATCTCGCAGCATGAGGATGTCGCTTTTGGATTGGTTAATCAAATGAAGGCTACGATGAAATAGCAATATGATCAACTCGTGATTCAATGAAATCTATTGGAAAACCGAAATGAAGCACCACAAGGTCATCCACAGGCATCTCCAGTTAGGGTCGGACATATGTATGGAGTGGATTTGGTCGAAAAGTTCACAGAACTTCATCCCCCGGTATTTAAAGGTGCCACAAATCCTAAAGTAGCAGAGGATCGGATGAAGCAGGTCGAGAAAATATTAAAAGCTATGAATTGTCTTGAGATCCAAAAGGTTTGGTTAGCATCCTATGAGAAGGAATCCACTGCGGGATAACATATTACCGATGAGATACAGAGATGATTCAAATGTCGCATATGCCCTCATTACAGATAGCAGGATCCATATACTCTTAAGGAGGCTCTTGATAAGCCTTATGCGAAAAAGTGGAAAGCATTAATGGATGATGAGATGGACTCTTTATATAAGAACGATATGTGGGAGCTGGTGGAGCTTCTCATTGGGCAAAAAGTGGTCAAATGCAAGTGGATCTTCAAGAAGAAACTAGATAAGTACAAGACAAGGTTGGTAACGAAGGGGTACACTCAGAGAGAATGCATCGAGTTCATTGAGATATTCGCACCGGTTGTGAAGTAAGTATTTATCATATTTGTATTGGCGTTGGTTGCCCAATACGATCTCAAGATGGAACAAATAGATGTAAAGACTGCTTTCTTGTATGGGAAATTTGAAGAGAATATTTACATGAAGCAACCAAAGGGATTCGAAATAAAATGGTAGACAACAAGGTTTGTAGGTTAAAGAGGTTATTATATGGCTGGAAACAGTCACTTAGGCAATGATACAAAAAGTTTGATTCTTTCATGATGAGTCAGAAGTTTACTATGAATGAGTATGATCACTATATCTATTATAAGACACTGAATGATGAAAAATTCATCATCCTGGTGTCATACGTTGATGACATACTTATCGCCAATCATAGTATGTCTGAGATCGACTTACTAAAGACTCAGTTATCAAGGACATTCAAGATGAAAGATCTAGGGGTTGCAAAGAGGGTTCTTGACATTGATATATACATAAGAAGAGAAGTGGGCTTTGGTCATCTCAGGCAGAATATTTTGAGAAGGTATTAATCAAGTATGGGATGGACAAGGTAAAATCGATTAGCATTCCCCCCGTGGCACACTTCAAGTTTTCTTCAGAACAGTATCCTAAAATAGATGAAGAAAAGCAGGATATGCCTTATGTGTCTTATTCGAATGTGGTTGAAAATTTAATGTATGTCATGGTCTGTACGAGACCAGATATTTCACATACGGTGGGTGTTGTTAGCAGAAACATGTCTAACCCCGGAAAGCAACACTACGAAGAAGTGAAATAGCTATTTCGATACATCTAAGGTACGCAGGACTACGTCTTATCTTTTGAGAAATCAGGGGCCAAGTTAGTAGGCTACGTGTACTCTGATTACGCGTGTAGTGCAGACAGTAGAAGGTCGACTTCCGGTTACTCATTTGTGCTAGCGGGTGGAGTAATCAAATGGATGTCGAAGCTTCAGTCTGTGGTGGCCCTTTCCATGAGCGAAGTTAATCATATGGCAGTGACAGAGGTATTCAAGGAAGGTGTTTTGTTGATGTGATGATAAATCAGTTAGGGCTTCAGTGGGAGGCCCTGCTAGTTAATTGTGATAGCGAAAGTGCTATTAATTTGGCTAAAATTTCTATTTATCACTCACGTATTAAACACAGTGATGTCCGTTACCAATTTATGCAATAGGTGCTCGAGAAAGGAAGATTCACACGAGCGTGAATCAGGCAAACAAGCTCACTAAGGTGGTTCCCTCAGAAAAGTTCAAGTTATGCACAACTTCTCTAGACTTGGCAAAGGTATAAATGAAAGACAGAGGATGCACAAGAAGCAATGGTGGAGGTATGATGCAAGATAAAATTAGAGAAAATGATAAGAAGTTACAAAGAATGAATATTAAAGACATGGTGGAGATTGTTGTTGATGTCTCAAATCTTTTCAACAACAAGGTCTGTCAATGCTATCGACAATCCGTTCGATGTCATCAAGAGTTGTTCCATGCCATCGATAGTTGCTCGATGCCATCAGGAAAATCTAAAAATTTCACAATTAGTTGTTAGACACTTTTGGTATACCGGGGGAGGTTCAATGCCATCAACGAGCCATTGATGATATCGATGTCCCATCGAAGTGCCATCAAGAAAATTCAAAAAATACATGTTTAGTCGGTGAAACATTTTGGTATTTTGTTCAATGCCATCGACAATCTATCTATGCCATCGAAGTCCCATCGAAGGTGTCATCGAATGGTCGCGTAGAAATTACGCAGAGTTGCGTAAGTGTGGGATTTGTTTCATATTTCGATTGTAATTCGCCTAAAGGCTATATATAAGGGCTATATATAGGGGTGTAATCGAGAATAGGGCATATCTTAGAGCTTTCTAATTCGTTCCTAGGATTTTAAGGGTGTAGTGACTTGAGGCTTGTTCAGATCGGGTAATCTCTATCTCTTGTAATTTTCTACTTTCATAGTGCATATCTGTTGCTTTGTGCCGTGTTTTTTTCCAAAAGTATTTTCGACATTAAATTCGAAATCTTTGTGATTGGGCTTGGTTGTGCGATTGGAATACTTAATTTGCTTGATTCATCTCTATGTGCTTCTGCGGTCTCCCAACAATTTGTACATGGATCATAGACCAGAGTCCTCGACAGCAATGATTGTTGGATCATTGGGATTTTTCTACTGTCACCTGCTTGCGGAACAGTAGTGTGGTTTAAGATGGAGGAAAGGTTTTCATCAAAGGCGAAGATAGGGGAATACTGAGCGGAATTCCAAAAGTGGGCGGTGCCAGCAATAACTGTTTCGACGGATCAAGATTAGAGATTTCTGGCCAGCCTGATAATTTCATATCTAAAGGAGGAGTTGGGTTTGAAAATTCAATAGGTTTCGGCCATCATGGGCGACGTCTGCAGAGCTTGGCTTCTGGTAATTGGTTGTATCAAAGAAAACCCAGCTGAGAAAATGAGAATTTTGAGACCAGATTTCCTATCCAAAGATTTAGTTGCGTTTGAAAATTCAATAGGTTTTGGCCTTCACAGGATTTTATCTAGAGCAGTAAATGGAGGAGAGTATATGTAAGGAAACTCTTCAAGGAACTAAATTTCGAGAAGGCCGTTGAGCTTATCTTCTGATAACTAACTGTATCAGAGAAAACCCATCTGAGAAAATGAGAATTGCAAGACCAGATTTCCAATCTAAAGATGGATTTAGGTTTGAAAATTCAATAGCTTTCGGCCTTTGTTTACTTTTATCTAGAGCAGTAAATGGAGGATAATATATGTAAGGGAGGAAACTCTTCAAGGAACTGAATTTCGATGCTGTAGAGCTTGGCTTCTGGTAACTGGTTTGTGTCAAAGAAAACCCAGCAGAGAAAATGAGAATTCCATGCTTTCTTGACTTGAGCTGGGATGGAGGGGCCATTGAAGTGATTGCACGGAAAGTCTCTCTGCAGCTAATCAACTTCACTGAACATCCCTTCGAAGTCTTTACATGTCTGCTAACAGTGAAAGAAAGATGGACCTTGAATTCTCCATGTTTATTCATCTTAGCTTCCTCTCACAAACTAGATTTTAGTCCTAGCTCGAAAAAAACAAAAATAAAAAAACAAAAAAATAAAAAAAATAACAAAAAAAATAAAAACTATGTTAGAAATTAGGCCAGTCTACTCAACTTGCTTCAAGGATATTTGAAAATGGTGTTTCTCCTTTGTAACACCTTGAAAATCGAGGGTCGAGCAAAGCTCAGCTCTCGAGTTCCAACGCATCACTTATGCAACATAGATAATGATGATTATGATGAGAGCATTGAAACATGAATGGGATTATACCAAAATAGCATATCATACTCCAGAGATAAGTGAAATTTCAAGCGGAAAACTGTGATAGATATATAAAATATATATACTGGTGTAAGTCTTCAGAGTGTGAACATGTTACCAGGTTAAATATATACATGTATACTCTAAAAATGAACAAAATAAATATACACGGGTGTTCTAAAGGTACAAAATAACTAGTGTAATGGCATCTAATCAGCAACCCTGTAACCCCGTCGATCAGAACATGGTCTATAAAGACTCGCCTGATAGCTACATATAGGAGAAACCCTCCTCGTCATCATAAAAGTCCGGCTCTGCTTCGCAAGCATTGCCATCATTTGAAACTAAAATAGGGTCTGGTTGGTGTTTAAAACACCGTCCCGTAACGTGGGAGTGAGTGATCAACTCAGTGAAACAATAAAGCAAAGGTTAACATGTTATCAATTCAGTCAAGCAGTAATGATAAAACAATACAATCAAACATCCCTAAGTACCCCTGATTAATGCAGGAATGGTATGTATAAATGATGCATGCCCTCGCCTACACTCCCTCTGCGATCATCATATAACGGTCACGCATGTCAGTCACTTCCTCAGTGCTCTACCCAATGCCAAACGGCACATGCAATGCGGTACATGAGCATGATTACCCAGTTCTTATTAGTCCTTTTCATACAGCAGGATTGGAAAACTAAGGTACCTCCCTTATATCAATACTCAAACAATGATCCATTCTAGGGTCGTCAGTCCTAGCAAATCTCATACGATGTTGCGGTTCTAGGTCACTGCAAAGGGCTCGTCACCACGATGCAGTATAAGCCTAGTTGTACTCTAGTTGCTACAGAAAAGCTCGTCGCCTCTCCGCAGGCTCAAAGTATGCTCGAGGTCACTACAAAGGGCTCGTCACCTTATCAGTGTAGGCCGATAGCTCGAATACAGTGTCTCATACCACTGTATTCGGCTCACGAGTTTAGGTTGCTCATTGGTCACTACGAGTGGACTCGTCGCCCCAGCGTAGGCCGACAGCTCAACCACAGTGTCCCATACCACCATGTCTAGCTCATGAGTCTTAGCGGATCGAGGTACCAAGGTTAATGGGATTTTCACTGGTGAGTTTGGTACCTTAGGTTTAAGCAATAGCGTCCATACATGGTGAACATACATCGGGCCAATCGGGTTACTTGACAAGCTCGACTAGCACGAGCGCACAACGCATTGATCGACATGAAGTGCGTAAGCACTCCGTGTGGCCTAACCACTGTCATTGACCGAAGTACAACTCAGATTCATCGGACACGTCCTTTGTGGCAAAACAACTTTAGCCACTAAAATGGAATCTGTTACCGATTACCTGGACTATATCATAGTCTCACACACATTCTGATATGACAAATATGCATACATGAGAATCATATAACATTTAGCAACCAATGTAAGCATGAATAACATTTGAATATATTATGAAACACATATAATACACCATTCTACATATACGTATTCCACACAAAGCACACCATTTAGATTTCAGCTATTAGCAGGAATTTATACATATAGCTAAGGTAGTTGGGAAACCTATCTTAACAACCCTATTAGGTACAGTTCATCTAACTACTTCTCATACAAACATTTTATCAAACAATTATACTACAATGTCAACATATGTTGTCTATGACATGTATTTGGACAAATCCTTCCAACAAGGAGTTGTCACGAATACAAAAATCATACATTTACATTCTATAAACATAACAGGCAAAAATCATTATTCCATAGTCATTCAGTCATTTCAACTAACACTTAGACTACACACTACAACATACATGACGTATGTTGGCATAACATGTATTAGGGCAAATCCTTTCACCAAAGAGTCATTGCAATTACATCTAACATATATCCACGACGGATAATCATGTCAGGCCTGACTCCAAATTTCGAACTCATTCAAACATTTCAACAAACACATGGAATACACTATACACAACATAGTTCATATATATCTGAAAAGCGAAACAAATATTGTATTTGGCATGTGAAATGACACTCACGTTAGTTATAAATCATTAATCGACATTGAAATCCTTAAAAACCATAACCTAAACGTTTATAGTCTGCACCTTTCGCCAGTAGACGTGAAACGAAATCAGTTTAAATTCTAAGTCTTTGTCTACGGCACCACAATAACCTATAACAGGGAATAGGTTAGCTAATTCATCTATTACACTAGTTAAAAACCCTAAAACAGGTTAGGGTTAGGATTTCTTACCCAAGTACAGAGTCAGAATCGTCGGATTTGTGACACAGAGGTGGTAGTTAGATGTGTGGAGTGGCGGGATTGAATCCCAAGTACAAACATTCACTCTCTCTCTCACTTTCTCTCTCTTTCCTTCTCTTTTCTCTTTTCTCTTTTCTCTCTCCTAGGGTTTCCCAAATTCGTATGGGATGAGAGAGTGAGGGTTTAAGGCCCTTATATAGGCTCAAAACTGATGGGAATGGCCCCAAGGCCAAGGTATACTTAGGTTATAGCCAAAGATCGGCTGTTCCGATCCAACGAAATACTTCTGGAGGCCCCTTTTCTGTGTGTGGTCGGACTTAAACTCCCTAGCATTGGATTTAGGTCGAGTTACGTTTTCGACCCAATCGGATTTACAGATCGACCGCGGCGGACCAGTTTCAGTTTAACGGTCATCGCCACTCGATCAGGGCCACAAGTACACTGACATGTGTATAAAATTTTTCCTGATCCAAGGGTGTAATTTGGTCAAATTCCGACGGTCTGAATCCTTATATTTGGCCAGCAAGCGACACGTCTCATTTTACTTAAGTTTGGAATTTATTTCCAAAAATATTCATGTTTCTCACATACTTTACTCCGGGCTCAAGTTGTGCATTTCTGGACATAGTCAGGACTTGATTTTCGAGAGGGTTGTCAAGCCCAGAAAAGCGATCATAATCGTTTAGTTTTACGGTAATCGGACTTTTGACGTGCGGTCCAGGTTCGATACGGAGTTTCTTGATGCTCCCGAGAGCAACTAGGTAATGAGATTGTTCCTATGTTATAGGGTAATGTAGTGTTAACGATTCTACTCATTTTAGGTCTTGCAATTCATATTTAAAATGGTTCAAGCTAATTCTACTGAGTATTCAGTTTAGTACTTAACTAAATTATGCCCTAATTACGACAGAATATGGTCCTGGGGCAGTTCTACGCCCCTTTTCTGGAAATTTTAATTAGTATATTATTTTAATTATTTTTTTAATAGTTTTTCATCAAGTTTACTCCATCTTTACCAAATTTTATTAGATTTTGTGTTGTAGAAAAATTTTAAACATTCTAGAAGCAGTAACTATCCAATTAATGATTTTTTGGACAGTTGTCACAATGACCTATTTTTAATTATATTTAATAATTTATTATATTTTTTTACTTATTTTTATATGAAAGTAGACTTATTAAGCTTCAATCTGGCTTTTGAATCACCTAAATTGAAGTTATAATAAGGAAGACATGATTTTTCAAAATTGAATGAAAATTGCATAAATTTGTGAAAAACGGACCACCCGGCCCGATGCGGCCTGAGCGGGCCCGCTGTACGGACGAGGCCTCACCGAACCGGCGACCCCCTCACTGGTCACTGGACTATCTTGGGTGGTTTTGCTACCCGATATTTGAAATGGGTGTATTTTGCAGACCGGAATACGTTATTCGACGTGCAATATATGTTTTTGGGGTAGGAGAAGCTGGTCTATCCAACTAGCCTACTTATTTTATGAGATTCCAAAAGGTTAATGGCTAAAAACTAATTTTTAGTTTACGTATTGTCTTTATTACCTAAATTTTAAGATTTGTGTCTAATATGAAAGTCCTTAGAAAATTTTGAAGAATAAGGTGGTGAAAGGTGAGATTTTTTAAAGAAATGAGAGATTTTGAAGGAAATGGGTTGAAAGGAGATTTGAGACTTTGGGATTGAGTTTTTGAGAAGTAATTAAGGTGTTAGGATCGACCCATTTCCGAAGTACGTCTAACTCCAAGTTGGTGAAATAGCGGTGAAGACCGCTTGAGTTGAAGTCGAAATATGCCAATATGTCTTAGAGGGGGTGAATAGGACTTTTAAAAGTTTTTATGATTATTTAAAATCCTATTTCACTAATCCTTTTAAATGTGCAAATCTCAAGATTACTCAAATGTAACTCTACTGGCTTCCAAGCCTAGTAGAGGATCCAATCACAGAACTATTCAAATAATAAGTTTGAAGCAGTTATAGTCTATGATGGATGTAACTGTGTGTGAAGTGTGAGCAGATATGAATTCAATTAACATAATCACATAAATGTTCAAGCATGAGAATCAATCACAGACACAGTCATTTTTATAGTGGTTCGACTACTTGTCTACTCCACTCCTGACTGTCGCACTCAACCCTTGAGTGTACCAGATTTCACTAAGGAGGTTTCTCAGGGTTCACCTCTAACCTAAGGTTTTAAATTAGGTTCACCTTCAACCTTTACACAAAGGTTTCTACTCAGTTCACCTCTAACCCTGGAGTTTTACTGGTTCACTCCTAACCAGATGTTTATGCTCTCCACAGAGCAAGGGTCCACATAATACACCCACAGTGTACACTCCCACCGGAGTCCTCCTTAAGGACTTCAAAGGGTGAGAACCACTTAAGACCCAATCCTAGAAAGGAATGATCGTAAGTGTCCTCTTGGACTCTAGATACTTATAGATAAGTTGATAAGTCTCGTTAAGCACAACATCGAAGATCTCCTCCTCCTTGTTAACGAAGAGTCTTCTGCTTCCTTGATCAGCAATACAAAAGATATTCCAAGAATAGGCTTAGGGTTGGGTCAAGGTTAAGATGGAATCCTACTCTCAAAAGATTTTCCTATAAAGAAGGTAGAGTAGTTCTAATCTTATACATTTAAGGCATCCCAGCTCAATGATTTACCATTAAGGTAGTAGCTGAAGGATCCTTGAATGCGAAAGTTCATTCCCCAATCCACTCTATTAAATATCAATGGTAAGGGTGGATTGGAGGATGAACTCTTTCGAGAGAAAGGGCTTAGGGTATATGATGTAAGTTGAAACACACAAAAGCTCTCTCTTTTCTCTCTTATAGTAACAAAAGACAAGTCCTCTATATATAGGCAAATAGTTCCAATGGATATAAAGCGGTCACATTTATGACAGAGTTCGATATCATCAAGCGTATACTCTCGATAACATCGATGGTCTGCTCGATGTCATACGCTTTTGAAACTCTTTGCCAATTAGTCGATGAATCGAAGCTATTGTCGATGTCATCGGATTTCGAACTCCAATTCCATCGATAACAGGATCGATCCATCGAAACTTGAAAAATGAGAGAGACTTGACTTTGAGATATTTCAGGTTTTCAAAAATGATCGGGAGAACCATCGAGATCATCGGAATTAGAATGTCGATGATATCGAGATCAAAGTCGAGGCATCGATAAATCCAGCTGATTTATCTTTAAACTTGTTGGACAGTTTATGGCTTTGTTCGATGCAATCGATCTGGTGTCGATATCATTGATATTCTAATATCGATTAAATCGAAGGGCCCCCGATCATAGTTAAAAAATAACCTGAAATATCTACTGTAAGAAATGTGCACCCATGATCAATATCATCGATGGACTTTCGATGTTATCAATATTTGAATTCAGATCAAATCGGAAGAGCATCGATGCTATCGAAGATTGTATCGATTTTCTTTAAAAAACAGGGGCGCCGGAAATCTGCATGTCGATCTTTATCGAGCCACTCTCGATGGTCTCGAGATTTGAATATCGATGATATCGATATGTGTATCGATGCATCGATAATTCGTCCAGATATGTTGTGAAGTTGCTAGAAATATTTAGTGTTTTTATCATTGATATCGATAAGTGTATCGATACATCGATAAATCCATCCAGATGAATATTTAGTTGCTGGACATTTATGGTCCTCTTATCAATAATATCGTTAAGGTATCGAGGACATCGACAGTGCAGGTTGATCATATCAAGGTTGCATCGATAAGATCGACAAGGCGAGAAAAACTTAGAGATTTTTCTATTTTGAAAAAGTTTTCTTACCACAAAAACCCTAAGATGTCTATCTTATTTTAAGGGTTTTAATCACCTGGTGTTTTGGGACATGAGATGTGAGGCTATGATTTACCTATTGCGAGCTTCCACACATCTGGTTGAGGCAGACGCTTGAAATAATCTTTCTATCGAGTTCTGCAGCCAGTCTGACTCACCACACACGTAACTTGACAAACCAAGGCACTAGTAGGGCACTTTCGATCTCCCCTTTTGTCAATTACGTGACAAAATACCCAAAACACCTTAGAACACTTCTAGACACACCCTAAATTGTGTGTACATGCATTTACACAATTTTACAATTTTTCTACCTCATGTACACATTCTAGAAGTGTCTGCTCTCCCTTACTTCAAAACTCCCCCTTTCTTGCAGCTGCTCTCCCTAACACCTGTAACAACATTAGATATACAATTTTATGCTCGAGGTGTTTTGAACTGTTCTTACCCTTTTTGTCAGTCATTGGCAAAGGTATAGCAAGTGATATTGACTGAAGAATGAATTACATGGGAGAACAATTGGCATAAATGCATAAAGATGAAATCATTTTAAAACATGCATCATGTTCAGAAGATATGAATGCAAATAGAATAAGCAATAAAGTCATATGCATTCCATATCAGAAATTTTGATAGACCCGTGGTGATAAAAAATTAATTATGGCTTTAAAAATGTGAGTTCTGTTCAGCCATATCCAAAATATCCAACTCTATACTGCCATAGACAGCAGTAGCTTAACTGTTATTTGACCAAAAATCACCAAGCCCAATTGAGGGCACAAAAAAAAAAAAAAAAACAGTAATTGGCCCATTCATGGGCGTATACAACCACAGAAGAAAAAACATCCTATCAGGTTAAAGAACTGTCACGTACATTCGAGAAGGCGCAGAATATTCAAAAAGATACTAATGTTCATGCGCTGAGTTAAGAATGAGATGTACGTGAGACAGTATTCAGGGATCAGTGCTATGGAGCAGAGTGAGATTGTGTTTTGTCGTCCTGTCGGCAGGTCATTAAATCTACCAGTTGTTACACAGACTGCTGTATTTTGTTGATGACCCTCTCCAAGACTGTGAGTCGCTCTTTCACTGATTGAATATCCCGCTGAATTGCCCCGATCTTGTCCAACTTGTATCTTTTTGCATGTCCGGGTATTGACATAGATGGGGTTGGATCGGGTCTAGAGGATTCATCTTCTATCCTCTCAGGTGCCTCCCCACAAGGATCACCAACACCTTCAGCTTCACCTCCTTGAATGCCTTCTTCTTTGTACTCGTGGTTCTCCAGGTCTATTTTGCGAATGTTCTTTATATTAAAGACTTGGACTAGAAGTACAGGATCAGCGGTAGATGGAAAACCAATCTTTTGATATATCCTGCTTATGATCCATGGATATGGCAAATGCAGATCTCTGGATGTATGTATAGCATTTACCAACTGGTTGACAATTAGTGATGGAAGGCAAACCTTTGTCCTATTTGCAACAGAGTATACAATCATGACCATAAGACTCGTGAGATCGGACCGATTTGTACTCCGTGGATACAGATTTGTCATGAAGATCCCATGCATCACCCGAAAGCGGGGTTCCATGTACCTAGATTTTAAGGCGTTCCCCTGGTGCCAGGGAATATCTCTATTATTGCATAGGTACTTGGTTACAATGGAACGGACCTTAGGAAGATCGAGATCTAAGTTGGGAAGGCCTTCTGGTGCCATTTGTAGATTGAGAATGTCAGCCAGTGTGGCAGGAGTGATGAACGTGTCATCACCATCCAGAGAGACCATGAACGAAGGAGGATCCGATACCGGAGAGTGACACGCTGCAAGGAAGTTGCGAGTTTGTTCAAGTTAACAAGGCCCTCCAAAATCTAAGATGGGTAGCCAACCGACTGCAGCAAACAGGGGTTCTAGATTGTATGATGCTAAACAGACCCTGTCCACTTTTCTCTCATGGATCAGTTTTCTTCCGGTGTATTTTACTGGTCGTGTGGGTTGCCTAGCTGGAGGAGGAGGTGCTGGAGAAGGTGTCAGTGGGCCAGACTGGGACTCGCCACGTGAGGTTTGTCTAGATCTTTGCCGAGTGGGGGTCCCACGATCTGATGCTCTTGCCCTTTCTTTGGAGGCAAGAACTTTTTGTCGAGTAACTTTTGAGGATTTCCCCTGTCTGGATGCTATCCCTTTGTCTTTTCCCATATAGACAAAAGAGGATTTGAAAAACTTGGAAGATACGACAAAAATCTTGACAATATCAAAAATACCTAAGAGAGGAATTGACCTTTTGTAGTATAGAAAGGTATTACCCGATTTGTGGAGGGATTTCGGTTGGTCCGTCGTGGCTTCTAGTAGTTTCACTGAGTGGATCGAGCAGAGAAGACGACCGACAGACCAAAAAAAATAACCCCTTTTTCGCTCCACAGACTTTTATTGGGCGCCATCTTTCGATATGATCGACCATTGGTTCGATAATATCGAGAGGTTGCTTATCGATTCCATCGAGTCTGTCTTCGATATCATTCTTGGCCACCCGACTATTCATATCCAAAAGATGTGTCGATAATATCAACCTTCTATCGATAACTCAAGAATGTCATATCAATACTCATATCGAAGATGAAGATTTTCAATTTTCAGCATTCAAACAATCTCCCAAGTATACTTTTCAAAAATTATGTACAATATCTGTACACAGCAAAATTATAAACATATAAAATGTTTATATACAAAAATTTGAGGTCAAGAACCTCAGATGTATCATTTAAAGCTTCAGCAAAATTTGCATCATTTCAGCAAATATCCAGGTCTAAATGCATGACTTGGACTTGTCCTTCTATGCTTGGAGTTTTAGGGTATGTGAAGATTAGTCATAAGACAATTTTGTTTTTCTTTTTCTATCCATTTTGAAACAGACTTGTTTCTCATGTCTTTCATCTTAGGTGGTGATAGATGAGTATTTCCCCTAGGTGGACTCTTGACATTTTGTGTTTCTCTGATTGGTTTGAATTTTCCAATGTGATTTTATCCAGAGTTATGTGAAGTCCATCTAGGTGTTAGGCATTCAACCTCATAATGACCCGTATCACTACAAAAATGACATACTAGAGAAATTCTTACATTGCTTCCTGAAGCAGCCAATGATTTAGTTGTTGGTGCTGCATTTCCTGTTTTCTTCTTAGTTTTCTCATACCCTAGGCCACTCTTGTCCTTTCCGAGCCTTCCCATCCCTAACATCCTTTCAAGCTTTTCACCACTCTGAGAAAATTTATAGTTTATTTCAGCAAATTTCTTAGATTTTTCTAAGTCATGGCGGAGTGTGTGATTCTCATTCTTGAGATGCCTATTTTCATCTTCTAACAATTCAATTTGTTTGGGAAGTTTAGATGATTCAGTTTTTAGGGATAGGTTGATTCTTTCCAATTTGTCATTATCTGCATAATATTGTTATAGATCATTAATTAGGTGTGAATTTATCTCCAGTGTTTTATCCAGGTCTTTTTGTAGTAGTATCTTCTTGTTTTCTGAGATTCCAAGTCTCTTAAGAATGTCGATGCTATGAGTATAGAGTTAATTGTAGGCATCTTGTAACTTTTCCTTTTCTATTTCTTCTTCATTTCCAGTTTCTTCATCATCAGATGGAAATGATTCAGTGGCTTGCTATTCTTTTTCGTTTTCAGATTCGGTGGGAGTGATTGAAACAGTGGAGACCATTAGAATTTTCAGTGATTTCTGATCTTCATTGCTTTCTGAGTCACTAAATTCTGAGTTTGACTCATCTGTATCATCCCACGTGGCAGCCATTGCCTTGCCCTTAGTTTTTTTGTTTGGGCATTCGGTAGATAGGTGTCCATACTCTCGACAGGCGTAGCATTATGGTTCTTTGGTCTTTTTGCCAAATTTGTCTGCAGAGGGTTTGTTATCCACCTTTCTCCCTCTAGAGGGACGGCCGTGATTCTTTTAAAAGAATCTCCTAAAATTTGGTGCCAGCAAGGCCACTTCCTCATCATCATCCTCTCTTTCACTTTCACTGTCCTCATGAGTTGTTTTCTTTGAAGTTTTTAGGACAGTGTTTTTGGATTTTTGGGATTGAGTGAAGTGTAGTTCAAAAGTTTGTAGGGAACCTACCAGTTCTTCTACTTTCATTTCATCTATATTCCTACATTCCTCTATTGTTGTAACCTTGGGATTAAACCGTTCTGGTAGGGATCTTATAATTTTCCTACAAATTTTTGGAATCAAAACTTTTTCTCCCAATCCACCCATGGAGTTGCAAATGATGTTTAGCTTTGTAAAGAACAATATAAATGTCTCATGCTCCTCCAATCTGAGATTTTCGAACTGTGAAGTCAGGAGTTGAAGTTTGGATCGCTTCATAGTGCTTGTGCCTTCATGGGTTGTTTCCAGTAAATCACATGCTTCTTTTGATGTCCCACACATGCTTATTTGATTGAAAATATCCTGGGACACGGTACAGTAGATAGCATTCATATCCTTGGCTTCAGATGTTTGCCTTTCTTTGTCGAATGCTGTCCACTTTTCTTTGGGTTTGGGCTTTGTGATTGTTATGCCATTATCAAGTATAATTTGTTCAATAGGTGGCACATATCCGCTTTCAACTATATCCCAAACATCATGATCCAAAGATCTCAGAAAGTAGTGCATCTTAGCCTTCCAGTATGCATAGTTTGATCCGTCAAATACTGGAGGTCTAGTGATTGATGAGCCCTCTCCTTTGGCCATATTTCCAACTTCAGTCAAGATCACTCTCTAGGCAGTGAAGCCCTTGAAGAGAGACTCGCTTTGATACCAATTGAAATAGTTGTGAAGACCACTTGAGTTGAAGTCGGAATATGCCAATATGTCCTAGAGGGGGGTGAATAGGACTTTTAAAAGTTTTTGTGATTATTTAAAATCATATTTCACTAATCCTTTTAAATGTACAAATCTCAGGATTACTCAAATGTAACTCTACTGGCTTCCAAGCCTAGTAGAGGATCCAATCATAAAACTATTCAAATAATAAGTTTGAAGCAGTTATAGTCGATGATGGATGTGACTGTGTGTGAAGTGTGAGCAGATATGAATTCAATTAACATAATCGCACAAATGTTCAAGCATGAGAATCAATCACAGACAGTCATTTTTATAGTGGTTCGACTACTTGTCTACTCCACTCCCGACTACCGCACTCAACCCTTGAGTGTACCAGATTTCACTAAGGAGGTTTCCCAAAGTTCACCTCTAACCTAAGGTTTTAAATCAGGTTCACCTTCAACCTTTACACGGAGGTTTCTACTTGGTTCACCTCTAACCCTGGAGTTTTACTGGTTCACTCTTAACCAGATGTTTATGCTCTCCATAGATCAAGGGTCCACACAACGCACCCAGAGCGTACACTCCCGCCAGAGGCCTCCTTGAGGACTTCAATGGATGAGAACCACTTAAGACCCAATCCTAGAAAGGAATGATCACAAGTGTCCTCTTGGACTCTAGATACTTACAGATAAGTTGATGAGTCCCGTTAAGCACAACGCCGAAGATCTCCTCCCCCTTGTTGACGAAGAGTCTTCTACTTCCTTGATCCACAACACAAAAGATATACCAAAACTAGGCTTAAGGTTGGGTCAAGGTTAAGATGGAATCCTACTCTCAAAAGATTTTCCTATAAAGAAGGTAGAGTAGTTCCAATCTTATGCATTCAAGGCATCCCATCTCAATAATTTGCCATTAAGGTAGTAGCTGAAGGATCCTTGAATGCAGAAGTTCATTCCCCAATCCACTCTATTAAATATCAATGGTAAGGGTGGATTGGAGGATGAACTCCCTCGAGAGAAAGGACTTAGGGTATATGATATAAGTTAAAACACACAAAAGCTCTCATTTCTCTCTTACAACAACAAAAGACAAGTCCTCTATATATAGGCAAAAAGTTCCAAAGGATATAAGCGGTCACATTTATGACAGAGTTCGATATCATCAAGCAGGTCCGATATCATCGAGCGTATACTCTCGATAGCATCGATGGTCTGCTCGATGACTCAGACTTGATGTCATACGCTTTTAAAACTCTTTGCCAATTGGTCGATGAATCGAAGCTATTGTTGATGTCATCGGATTTCAAACTCTGATTCCATCGATGACAGGATCGATCCATCGACACTTAAAAAATGAGAGAGACTTGACTTTGAGATATTTCAGGTTTTCACGAATGATCAGGGGAACCGTCGAGATCATCGGAATTAGAATGTCAATGATATCGAGATCAGAGTCGAGGCATCGATAAATCCAGCTGATTTATCTTTGAACTTACTGGACAGTTTATAGCTTTGTTTGATGCAATCGATCTGGTGCCGATATCATCGATATTTGAATATCGATTAAATCAAAGGGCTCCCGATCATAGTTAAAAAATAACCTGAAATATCTGGTGTAAGAAATGCACGCCCACGATCGATATCATCAATGGACTTCCGATGTTATCAATATTTGAATTCAGATCAAATCGGAAGAGCATTGATGCTATCGAAGATTTTATCGATTTTCTTTAAAAAATAGGTGTGCCGAAAATCTGCCTGTCGATCTTTATCGAGCCACTCTTGATGGTCTCGAGATTTGAATATCGATGATATCGATATGTGTATCGATGCATCGATAATTCGTCCAGATATGTTGTGAAG
Source organism: Magnolia changhungtana (assembly GCA_030180095.1). Taxonomy (NCBI): domain Eukaryota; kingdom Viridiplantae; phylum Streptophyta; class Magnoliopsida; order Magnoliales; family Magnoliaceae; genus Magnolia; species Magnolia changhungtana. The sequence continues at coordinate 79,589 of JASAUF010000462.1, read as the reverse complement.
TTGCTGGACATATTTAGTGCTTTTATCGATGATATCGATAGGTGTATCGATACATCAATAAATCCGTCCAGATGAATATTTAGTTGCTGGACATTTATGGTCCTCTTATCAATAATATCTTTAAGGTATCAAGGACATCGACAGTGTAGGTCGATCATATCGAGGGTGCATCGATAAGATCGACAAGGTGAAAAAAACTTAGAGATTTTCCTATTTTGAAAAAGTTTTCTCACCACAAAAACCCTAAGATGTCTATCTTGTTTTAAAGGTTTTAATCACCTGGTGTTTTGGGACATGGGATATGAGGCTATGATTTACCTATTGTGAGCTTCCACACATCCGTTTGAGGCAGACGCTTGAAATAATCTTCCTATCGAGTTTTGCAGCCAGTCCGACTCACCACACACGTAACTTGATAAACCAGGGCACTAGCAGGGCACTTTCAATCTCCCCCTTTGTCAATTACGTGACAAAATACCCAAAACACCCTAGAACACTTCTAGACACACCCTAAATTGTGTGTACATGCATTTACACAATTGAGCAGCCTGTTTGTATCCTTGATCGGAACGAGCAAGTCCTCCGGACCAAGGTCATTCCATTGGTGAAGGTTCAGTGGGGTCACCATTCTGTTGAGGTGGCTTCTTGGGAGCGCGAGGCTGAATTCGAGAGCGCTATCCCCATCTCTTTGATGATTGATTATGTGTTGTATTTTGCAAGTTATCTCTGATTTTATATAGTGATGTTATGGTTCTTCTCCCTTATGAGTTATATCTAGTTGTGATGATTGTGTAAATTTTGAGAATGAAATTTTTATTAGGAGGGGAGAGCTGTAAGCCCCTATCTTAAACCGTACCATTCCGTAGACTTCCGCAGTCGAATTTCGGTAACCTTCGACCCTTAACCGGTAATTGCGCACGACCCTGACTTATATGTCGTCAATCTGAATTGATTCAACCTAAGACTAGTACTTTAGCGACCGCGCCGTCACCGCGGTTCCGATGCCGTGACACGCGCTCTGAGGCAATACCCTGATCAGGAGATGTGGGCCAGCGTTTGGTGCGAGGAAAACCCCGCGTATTGCAAAATTCAAGAGAATCTCTACAACTTGCCACATCAATCCATCAATTCATCAATCTCAAAATGTCAAGTACATGTCAAGTACACATCACCTTTCACCCTTTCCCAAACAAGCCCCAAAAGTCAAAAAGTTCTTACAAAGCCCATACCTTTCTTACACCAAGCAACCACAAAAGTCAAAAAAGGTCTCTTACACCCATCACCACCACATCAAACATCCATCACCCATCTCTCTCCCTTTACAAGTCTCTCTCTCTCTTATTTTCAAACCACTCTCCCAAGCAACCCAAGAGCATCACACGTCCAACCTCTCCAACTCTCCCAAGCAATAAATATGGTCCACTTCCTACCCCCCTCATCTCCCATCTCAACCATACAAACCCCATCTCCTTCGTTGGAATCAAAGCTAAGGAGCAAAGGAAGCCTAAGGAGTAAGAAGGAACGGTGGGTGATTTTTGGGTTTTCATTTTTATCCATTTGTTTGATTTAAGGGCCACATGTAGTGGGACCCACCTTGATGTATACTCATGTTCAAGAGGGGCCCATAGTGGCGGGGCCCCTCTGATATTGCCGATGTCTCCCTCTTTCTCTCTCTCTTTCTATGTGTATGGCCCACCTAATGTATGTATTTCATCCATTGCACCTACCGGTGAACCCCTTTCATATGGGACACACCATGATGTTTATATGTGATCTCAACCGTCCATGGGGGGCCCACCTTGATGTGGCCAACAATGGGGGTGGCTACCAGTGAAATGTGATCTTACGTGGGCCACCTAGCCCCATAGCTCAAGTGGCTGGCCGAGTGAAAGATACCTTGTTTCAACACAGGTCTTGGCATCGATTCTCTGGGGTGGTGGCTAACATGGAGTGTGCACCGACAGTAGGTGTGCACTGACAGTAGGTATGACCTGGCATGGGGTCCACGGGACCCATCCACGTCGTCCACCCATTTTGACGGGCCACACCATGACGTATGGGCTATATCCAAACCATCCACCGTCCTGGATGGTGGGGCCACGTCCGTGTGGGGCCCTCCTTGCACGCGGACTGGCAGGCAGAGTGGAGATACCTCGTTTTACACTGAGGTATTGGTACCGTTACCTGTGGGGTGGCTAACGGTGATGTGTCAACTGATGTGGGACCCACCTAAGTCTTGGATGTGGCTAGAGCTTGGTCTGACCGCTCATTCCAGTGGGACACCCACGATGGGTGGGCTGGATTTGTGAACCCCATCTCGGTGGGCCCAATAAATTATTATGAATGTTTTAAATGGAGGGTAGCCCTCTCAACTGTTATAGATGGTGTGGCCCACACAAATCACGAACTGACTTGATTTTTGAGACCTGGGCCCACGCTGGAATGGTGCATCTAACCGATGGGTCAGATGTTTGGCAAACATCAACGATGGGGCCCACATAACTCGCCGTACCTTTCCCATATATACATATACATGGGACCCACCTCTATGGTGTCTCTGCTTGTGTCAGAGAAGGAAAAAGGAAAAAGAAAAGGAAAAGAAAGGAAAGAGGAGAGGCAGCCACGTGTTGTTCTCTCTCTCTCTCTCTATCTCTCTCTCCCTGTTGTGTCAGTGGGTTGTAGGCCCCACATGATTAATGTGTTTTATTCCCACCGTCTAGGGGACGGTGGGCGTGTGTACGTGTGCGTGCGTGTGTGTGCGTATGTGAGTGCATGTGTGTGTACGTGTGTGTGCGTGTGCGTGTGTGTGGGTCTGTGCATGTGTGTATATATGTATATATATATATAGTTTTAAATATATATTATATATATACTATGTATTATATAACATACCTGATGGTAGGCTATCATGGGCCCCACCATGATGCATGGGTTACATCCAATCTGTCTAACCATTGGAAATCTCATTTTTGGGGTATGAGCTAAAGGATGAATCAGATCTAATAGTTCAAGTGGACCCCACCTTAATATATGTATGAGGCCCACTTTAATATATGTATGAGGCCCATCTTGGTTTATTTGTGGCCCATCCGTTGAGGCTCACCTGGATATGCATGAGGCCCATATGATTAGGCCCATCTTGATGTAGTTAGGGCCCAACCATTTAGGCTCTCCTGATATACTTAAGGCCCATGTTATACGGCCCATTTGTTATACCTAAGGCCCATGGGTCGAGGCCCAATTAGATGTACACAAGTCCATTAAGATGTATGACCCTACTATGGTTTGTGTAATGATGTTATGACAGTCGAGCCTTAGGAGCAATGTTGGTTTAACATCCACATTGTAGAATAATGTTGGTTAAATGTCCGCATTATGATTCTCCCTGGGGCCCATTGTTAGGCCCGTACTTGTAGGCCGTCTAGGCCCATCTTCGTTATGAACAACATCTATCCCATATAACATGTGTAGTATAGTTCCATAATTCATGATCATACGCATCATATGTATGATTGATATGAGAAGTGACTGATCATAGCATATGCCTTCGGGGCAGATTGTTTAGGGGCTCTCGGATAGGCGATGTTGCCCTACATGAGCGCACGATACGCGCAAGATTGCTGCATGACTGATAGTGTGATTCATGCATTCGCATTGTGTGATATGGTACTGTACGCCCTAGGGACATCAGGGCCGTAGCCTCTACAGGTGTATTGTGGCTGGCAGGATTAGATACTGAAAATCTTGTTCTACATGGGGTGCTATAGATATCCCTAGGTGAAAGTCCATAAACCCTTATGGTACCAAGAGGTTGCTCCAACATCTAGACCGAGTGGGTGCATGAGCGTCGAGTGCAGATTACCAAGAGGTTACGCTTTCCACTGTGTCGTGGTCGGTTGGAAGGGGGTGCGGCCTTACCCATTCGAGAGAAGGGGGCAAAGCTAGGCTGAGTCTGACCATCTCGAGGATTGGGTCTGCTATCGACGAGCCGAGCCCGATATTAGCAGGCGGGTAGTGAGGTCTCTTCCACTTACCTTATTGCTCGCGATGGGGCGGCAATCTGATTTAGAGTGTACTAGACCCCGGTGATATTCCAGATTTGAGCCGTATTGATATGTGGATTTAGATGAGGATTTGTATGCTTGAGTTACATTTCGCATCGCATGGCCTTGGTATGGCTGACATCATTCATGCCTTGCATCGCATAACCTGGGTATGGTTGGTGGTATTCAAGGATTCACCAGCATGTTTCGCATTACTCTGATACTGCATATCTGCATTACTACCTTGCGCACATACTTTCACCACCCTCTAAGCTTTCTATAAGCTTATGCACGATCGTTGCGTGCAGGTGACATTGGGACGCAGCAATACTGAGGCAGGAGCGTAGAGCAGATCATTTTGAAGCTTTTTGTCTATCATCATTGTATTTCCCTTTATGCTCATTGTACTTGTAAAGTTTTTTTTATCATAGTGGAAATGTGATAGAATTTTTTTGTTGTTTGTGGGTTATGCCTTTGGTTATGCTTATTACGAATTAAATTGATGTTGAAAATTCTCCTCGTAGCGTCCCAGGATCGGAACCTGGCGTATGGGCGAGAATGGAGTTCTACGGAGGCTGTCGACATCGGATTCAGCGATCGGGAATTTTGTGAGCCCAGTTTTCGAGTTTGGGGCGTGACAGGGTGCATCGATAAGATCGACAAGGCGAGAAAAACTTAAAGATTTTCCTATTTTGAAAAAGTTTTCTCACCACAAAAACCCTAAGATGTCTATCATATTTTAAGGGTTTTAATCACCTGGTGTTTTGGGACATGGGATGTGAGGCTATGATTTACCTATTGTGAGCTTCCACACATCCGGTTGAGGCAGACGCTTGAAATAATCTTCCTATCGAGTTCTGCAGCCAGTCTGACTCACCACACACGTAACTTGACAAACCAGGGCACTAGCAGGGCACTTTCAGTTGGCAAAAAATTCGGGGTGTTACATCCTTGTTGGACACGGTGGTGGATTGTGCAAATCCAAAACCATGTAAGGATCTCTTGTGCTAGCTGTTGATAACGTGTGAATGTCGTGTATGCTAGTTGTGGTGTTGAGATTCTTTTTTAAGTTTAGATTGCTAGCTGGGTTAAGATAACATTAGATATTATTCAGGATTTCTCTATGTTTAGCTGCCCCTAGGATGTATCTAGACAGGGATAAATTAGTCATTTCACCTAAGTAGAAAAGCCTATAAAAGGCACCACTGTACTCGTTCCAATTCATTCAAATAAACACACAGCAATTCAGCAGGTCTCTCTTCCTCTTTAAAGTTTCAGTTTTTTTTCATGGTGGCTGCACCCACACGTCAGCAAGAGTTGGGGCTTTAAACCCAATAAACTGGTATCAGAGCTTCAGGTTCGTTGTTCCATAAGAAGTTTCCAACAGTTTTCTTTCCCAACCAAGTGCATATATTTTTTAAAAAAATCAGATTACAAGTGCATATCTTTTCAAAAAAAAAAATTGTTTAAAAAAAAATCAGCTTGCAAAGCCAACAGTTTGTTTTCAGCAAAAAATCAGATTTTAAGCAAAAAAAAAGTTGGCTAGCACAATCTAGCCGCAGGTTCCTAAGTTGTCAAAGGACAACTATGAAAAGTGGTGCATCCAAATGAAGGCGTTGTTCGGGTCGCAAGAACTATAGGAGATCGTCACCGATGGGTATGAAGAACCCATTATGGAATAAGAAGGCGCCTTCACCAATGAAGAAAAGACCGCTCTAAAAAATTAAAGGAAGAGACACAACAAGGCTTTGTTCCTCCTCTATCAAGGGTTATATGAATCAACCTTTAAAAAGATTGCCGAAGTAACATCAAACAAGCAAGCTTGGGATACCCTTAGCACCATCTTCAAGGGTGTTGATCGAGTGAAGCGGGTTCGCCTTCAAACACTAAGAGCCGAGTTTGAAGCGGCGCACATGAAGGAAGGTGAAAGTATCTCTGACTACTTCTCACGTCTAATTGTTGTTATTAACAATTTAAAAAGAAATGGTGAAAAAGTTGAAGATATACGTGTCATGAAAAAGGCACTGCAATCTCTCACAACCAAGTTTGAACATGTGGTTGTGGCGATCGAAGAATCAAAGGACTTAGAAAAATTATCCATTGAAGAGTTGATGGGATCATTGCAAGTGCATGAGCAACGAATGCAAAAGAATGTTGGTTCAATGCTTGAATATGCCTAAGTTAACTCTAAATGAACAAAAGAATGACCATACACAACGAGGGGGTCGTGGCACCAGCAATCGTGCAAGAGGTAGAGGGCGTGCATATAATCCAAGCCATCAACAAAATCAGCAGAAAAATACCAATTTTCATGGAAGAGGAAATGGTAGAGGCAGATCGATGCGTGGACGGGGAAGTACAAAGAACATCCAGTGTTATAATTGCAACAAGCTTGGCCACTATGCATCTGATTGTTGGAGCAAACTGGTGAATCAACACGAGCGATCCAACTATGCCAAAGCATCACACCATGAACAAGAAGACTCCACACTCCTCACACAAGAAAAGGCACCAAATGTGTGGTATCTCGACACTGGTGCAAGCAACCACATGAGTGGTAACAAAGAAATGTTCGTAGAACTCACAAAAGGGGTTCGTGGCAATGTGAGTTTTGGTGACTCATCAAAGGTATTCGTGATAGGTAAAAGGAAAAGTTAAACTCTATCAGAAGAATGGTGAGCCAAATTACATCTCTAATGTGTATTACATACCAAACATGAAAAATAACATCCTCAGTATCGGCCAACTTCTTGAGAAGAGGTATGTCATTGTAACATCCTGGATTTTCACTATTTTGAATTTTCAAAAATCCTTAAAAAAATTAATTAACTTATAATACCACTTAATGACCATTAGCAATTAATGTTAGTTTATGCTAGGGTGAACCAGTCTAGTTATGATGGGGCAAAGTGCGGGCCGTCAAGCCAGATAGTCCGTTTACACCTAGCAACGGCCCGTGTGGGCCACCCAGCGACCGAGGAGGGTCAGAAAAAATTTAAAATTTTAAGGAACTGAATATCTCACTGGGCTTGTAGTCCATCGCGGACCATGGACTTAGTGGACACCCATTATTGGAATCTGACACTTGCCAAATGCACCCCACCAATGCCATATTGGAATCTGGCACCTGCAAATAAAACTGAGATACCAGGCTTTTCAGCTATCAAATTTCTTCCAAATTTACGGTGAATGTTTAATGTATTTTTCTACTCCCGCCCACAAAATCTAGGTCCCGATCATGGCACGGTGACCGTTGATTGCAAATCCGGCCCATATGTCAAACCCCATATCAAATCATTTCCAAATTTTACATGGCCCTTCATCGGGCCATGGAGCACCTATCCTACAAGTTTCATGGCCAGAGGGCCACCAGAACCACTCCAATCACCAGAATGGACCCCACAGGCCATTTAAAGAATCAAAACCGTACGCTCAAACCCCATATCTGTTCATCTGTTTGTTCCCAAACTTTGCATGACCCCTCATAGGGCCATGAATCACCTACACACCAAATTTGGTGGCAAGAGGGGTGTTAGGGCCGCCCCAACACCAATAGGGAGTCCTAGCGGTCTATTTTGGGAATTTATGGAAACTTGGGGCCAAAGGGGCCTAGTCTAGAAAATAAACCCTAGCTCTCTCATAACTCTCCCATTCACCACAACCACCAAGGAGCAAAGGGAGAGCAAGAGAGTAAAGGAGAAGAAAGAGAGAGGGATGGAGGGCAAGGTGGACCCTAGATCGAGGTGGGGCCCAAGGAGATCAAACTCCACAACTCCATATCCCTTCTCCAAAGGGAAACCCAACACACAACCACGAGAAATGTCTATTGATCATCTAGTAAATCTCTCATCCCTTTTTCCTTGAAACCCTTGTGATGAGAAGGGTTTTGCATAAAGTTCTAACATGTAAATGGTTATTTTAGGGATTCCGGTCATCCGATCCCAAAAGCCCTCATTCCTAGGTCATTTTCCAAGTCTCCAACGATCCATAGGTGCGGACTATTATCCTTAGGTGGCCTAGCACCAATTTTATTACAAATATAATGATTTTGATTATTTTGATGTTATATTTGGAGAATCTAGAGAAACCCTAGAATTTGGATGTTTGCTTGAGGATTGTATGGGATTGTTTGTTTGTTTAGTTCTCATATGATATTGTTCGTGTTTCTCACATGATTAGGCTACCATGGAATATCACATATTTTTGCTTTGCTTGATCTCTCATATGATGTGCCTTATAGCGTGTATGGTTTATTGATTCTTGTGCATTTTGGTTCTAAGGGATGTAGGAAGTGCTTAACTTCCTCACCAACCCACACAACACACATGCACCTTGTACATGATATTGTTATCTTGCTTGCTAGGAAAAATCTGTATTGTATGTTGAAGATGTATGAGAACATGATGTTGTTTATGCTAGATAATTCATTGATAGATGACATATTATGAATTTTCACCCAAACCCTTGGTTGGTCAGGAATACGAGGAGAGCAAAGGCGGCCCCATTGGTAGGACCGCCTTGAGGCTAAACTCAGGATTTTGGGCAAGTGCGTGTGGGCCACAGTAGTTAGACTACATGGGTTGCTTGCACCTGATGTCGTTCCGCCACGTACTTGCCTGGACTCGTGCGGTCTATTCTACTGTTGACCAACCTTGTTCTATTAACACTGTATGCTCACACATGTATGGAACCTGGCACACCCTACAACTGTTGTCGCCCATCGATAATGAATTGAATATCGGTCTATAGTCTCGTGAGCTGGGCATGGTGGAATGGGACACTGTGTCCGATCTGTCGACCTATGCTGGGGCGACGCGCCTCCCAGTAGTGACCGCGAGCAATCTCTTTCTCTCAGTACTCCCCATGTGCTTGAAGTTGGGGATGGGGAACCCGACGGGATCAAAGATCGTGGGGTCTCGGCGTCACATGTTGGGGGGCCTTGGCCTAGCAACCAGTTTAGGGCATTGATATGTAGGGTGTACCAGATTCTCAAACTTGCCGGATGAATGAAATTAACTAAGAAATCGACTAACACTATCATCGCATCGCATCGCACTAGTTGGTTGGCGACTCGGCAGTCGAGGGCGCAATGACGGAGTGTTGTCATATGTGAGCGTGAAATGGTGTCGCTTGAGGGAGTGTTGTGGCAAAGGCATGCATCATATCATCTATCATACATATGCATTAATAAGATTAGTTAAGTATTTATGAATGATTATTTTTTATTAAGTTTATAATATAATTTATGCTTGTTACAACTTAAGACTAATAGCACCCACTGAGTTAATCACTCACTCTTACTCTGGGACGGTGTTTTAAAATACCAACCAGACTCTTCAGTAGTTGCAGGTGACGCTGAGTACGAGGAGCCTTTCGGCGCGAGCCTGGATAAGGAAGACGAGCTGTCCTATTTCCAGCCGATGGATAGTTCCCCGTTGGCCTAGTAGACGGGATTTGGATCGCTGAGTTGTGGACTCATCCCTATTCTTTTGAACATGATATTCCTTTTGTGATTTTGTTGGGCAACGCCTGGTGCGACCCATTTACATTCCTTTGGACTGATATATATATATAATTGACTTCTTTCATTTCAGTAGATCAGTTGTCATTATGTTTCATGTTCCAAGAAATTTCATGCTACGTATTTAAACCTAATTAAACGTAAATTAGTAAGAATTAACATAAGTGACACCTGGGAACTTGGGAGTCGAGTTTATGCAAGACCCCTAATTTTCAGAGCATTACAGTCGTACACATGGAGAACTCTTCTCTTTCCATAAGAGATATGCATGGACGTTTGATTGCGAAAGTCCAGATGGCGAAGAATCATATGTTTCCTCTCCATATAAACACAATGTTCAGGAAATGTTTTTATGGAAAAGTAAAGAATGATTCTTGGATGTGGCATCTTCTCTTTAACCATCTAAATTTCAGTGGCCTGAAACTTCTATCCTCATCAACATGGTGCATGGCTTGCCTGCTATTGAAGCTCCAAAACATGTGTATGAGGCGTGCACACTTGAAAAACAGCAAAGGAACTCATTTCTGAGTGGAGTATCCCGAAGAGCAAGAGAACTGTTGCAACTAGTTCACATTAACATCTATGGACCATTGGAGCCAATCTCTTGGAGGTAATAAATATTTTATTACCTTCATTGATGATTTCAGTAGAAAATTGTTGGTGTATGAATCAAAGAGAAGTCTACTGCTTTTACTGTTTTTAAAAATTTTAAGGCCCTTGTTGAAAAAGAAAGTGGTCTTAAAATCAAAACCCTTAGATCTGACAGAGGTGGGGAGTACACCTCAAATATTTTTCGAGATTATTGCAGGGAACGTGGCATTAAGCTACAACACACTACAGCTTACACACTACAACAGAATGGAATTGTGGAACGGAAAAACCGCACCTGAAATAGCGGTGAAGACCGCTTAAGTTAAAGTCGGAATATGCTAATATGTCCTAGAGGGGGGTGATAGGACTTTTTAAAGATTTATGAGTTATTTAAAAATCCTATCATGTATACAATTTTTAGGATTACTCAAATGTAACTCTATCGGCTTCCAAGCCAAGTAGAGGATCCAATCACAAACTAATCAGGATTTAACAATATGCAACTTAGTCTATGTTGAATGTGACTGTATGTGTGTGAGATGTGTTCAGATATATGAATATGAAAGCATTGTCATGAATCACACATATAAAGCAATAAAAAACACAGTCATTTTTATAATGGTTCGGCTACTTGTCTACTCCACTCCCGGCTGTCGCAATCAACCCTTGAGTGTATCAGATTTCACTAAGAAGGTTTCCCATGGTTCACCTTCAACCTTTACAGAGGTTTTACGCGGTTCACCTCAAACCCAGAGTTTTACTGGTTCACCCTAACCAGATGTTTATGCTCTCCATAGAGCAAGGATCCACACAATGCACCCACTACGTACACTCCCGCCGGAGGCCTCCTACGAGGGCTTCAAAGGGTGAGAACCACTTAAGACCGAATCCTAGAAAGGAATGATCACAAGTGTCCTTTTCGACTCTAGATACTTACAGATAAGTTGATGAGTCCCGTTAAGCACAACGCCGAAGATCTCCTCCTTGTTGACGAAGAGTCTTCTGCTCCCTTGATCCACAACACAAAGGATATACCAAGACTAGGCTTAAGGTTGGGTCAAGGTAGAGATGGAATCCTACTCTCTAAAGGTTTACCTATAAGGAAGGTAGTGTACTTCCACTCTTATGCATTCAAGGCATCCCAGCATAATGATTTGCCATTAAGGTAGTAGCTGGAGGATCCTTGAATGTGGAAGTTCATTCCTCAGTCCACTCTATTGAATATCAATGATGAGGGTGGATTGGAGGATAAACTCCCTTGAGAGAAAGGACTTTAGGTATAGGATATAAGTTGAAACACTCAAAATGTCTCTCTTCTTTCTCTCACAGCAACAAAAGACAAGTCTCCTATAAATAGGCAAAAAGTTCCAACGGATATAAAACGGTCACATTTATGACAGAGTTCGATATCATCGAACAGGTTCGATATCATCGAGCGTATACTCTCGATGGCATCGATGGTCCGCTCGATGACTCGGACTCGATGTCATACGCTTTTGAAACTCTTTGCCAATTGGTCGATGAATCGAAGCTATAGTCGATGTCATCGGATTTCGAACTCCGATTCCATCAAAGACAGATTCGATCCATCGACACATGAAAATTGAGAGAGACTTGACTTTGAGATATTTTAGGTTTCATGAATGATCGGGGGAACCATCGAGGACATCGGAATTAGAATGTCGATGATATCGAGATCAGAGTCGAGGCATCGATAAATCCAGCTAATTTATCTTTAAACTTGCTGGACAGTTTATGACTTTGTTCGATGCAATCGATCTGGTGTCGATATCATCGATATTTGAATATCGATTAGATCGAAGGGCCCCCGATCATAATTAACAACAACCTGAAATATCTGCTGTAAGAAATGCGCGCCCATTGTCGATATCATCGATGGACCTCCGATCTTATCGATATTTGATTTTAGATCATATCGGACGGTCATCGATATATCGAAGGAGTTTGAAATTTTCATTAAAAAATAGGGACGCCGAAAATCTGCCCGTCAATCTTATCGAGCCACTCTCGATGGTCTTGAGATTTAAATATTGATGATATCGATGTGTATCGATACATCGATAATTCGTCCAGATATCTTGTGAAGTTGCTGCACATATTTGTGCTTATATCGATGATATCGATAGGTGTATCGATACATCGATAAATCCGTCTAGATGAATATTTAGTTGCTGGACACTTTTGGTCCTCTTATCGATAATATCGTTAAGGTATCGAGGACATCGACAGTGCAGGTCGATCATATCGAGGGTGCTTCAATAGAATTGACAGGGCAAGAAAAACTTAGAGATTTTCCTATTTTGAAAAAGTTTTCTCACCACAAATGTCTAAGATGTCTATCTTATTTTAAGGGTTTTAATCACCTGGTGTTTTGGGACATGGGATGTGAGGCTATGATTTACCTATTGCGAGCTTCCACACATCTGGTTGAGGCAGATACTTGAAATAATCTTCATGTCGAGTTCTGCAGTCAGTCTGACTCACCATACACGTAACTTAACAAATCAGGGCACTAGCATGTGCACTTTCAATCTCTCCCTTTGTCAATTACGTGACAAAACACCCAAAACACCCTAGAATACTTCTAGACACACCTTTAATTGTGTGTATATGCATTTACACAATTTTACAATTTTTTCTAACCAATGTACACATTCTAGAAGTATCCGCTCCCCCTTTCTTCAAAAACTCCCCCTTTCTTGATGCAGCTACTCCCCCTAACACCTGCAACACATTAGATATACAATTTTCCGCTCAGGGTGTTTTGAATTGTTCTCCCCCTTTTGTCAGTCATTGGCAAAGGTATAGCAAGTGATATTGACTGAAGAATGAATTGCATGGGAGAACCAACAGATACAGATGTATAAAGTTGAAATCATTTTCAAAAAAACATCAATTTCAGAAGTCATGAATGCATATTTAGACAAGATAAAGTAGTTGTATAGCAGTTGAAATATTCATTGAGAACATCATATGCATTCCATAACTTAGATAAACCAGGGGAAACCCAAACTTAATTATGGCATTAAAGCTGTGAGTTCTGTGCAGCCATATCCAAACCAAAATATCCATCTTTATAAGCATTATCCCAACCAAATCAAATAACAAACATTCCAGTTTCAACCAAAATAACCAAGCCCATGTATGGACACCCAAAAGTAACCAACGTCAGCCCAGCCGTGGGCATATATAAAACAACAACTAACAAAAAAAAATCCTTATCTTAGAAAGGTTGTCATACATACCAATGATAGAGTATGTATGATAGCATGCATGACCAGCCTCACGGAGCAGAATGAGATGGCATCGTGTCATCCCGTCGGCATGTTAGCAGATCCACCAGCTGTTGTATAGACTGTTGTACTTTCTAAACGATTCGCTCCAAAACTGTCAACTGCTCACATACAAAATGAATATCTCTCTGGATTGCCCCGATTCTGTCCATTTTGAACCTCTTGTCATGCCCGGCTGATGACGTGGATGGGGCTGGATCAGATCCAGGAGATGCATCTTCAGCCATTTCCGTCCTTTCCATGGGATCACAACCTTCTCTTTCAACTTCGTCCGCCTGGATTTCTTCCTCCAGGTTCACCTTATATTCGTGAAACTCCAAGTCCATTCTCCGGATATTTCTTTTATTGAAAACTTGGAGCGGGAATACTGGATCAGTAGTTGATGGGAACCCGATTTTGTTACATATCATATTGATAATCCAGGGATATGGCAGATGGAGGTCCCTAGATGTGTGAATTACGTTTACCAACTGAGAAACAATCAAAGATGCAAGGCAAACTTTTGTCCCACTGGCAACTGAGTAGCGATCATGGTCATGAGCCCGGTGAGGTCAGATCTGTTGGTACTTCTAGGATAGAATTTCGTTGTGAAGATACCATGCAAGATCCGAAACCGGGGATCCATATACCTGGACTTTAATGCATTCCCTTGATACCAAGGGATGTCCTTACCATTGTAGAGGTATTTTGTGACCTTGGATCGAATGTCCATGTTATCAAGATCTATCTCTGGGATACCTTCTGGAGCCATGTTGAGTCCGATGGCTTCAGCTATTGTAGCTGGTGTGATAAATGCATCATCACCTCCTAATGATACCATGAAGGACGAAGGATTAGCAACCGATGAATGACACGCGGTAAGAAAATTTCATGTTCTCTCAAGTTGGCATGGCCCACCAAAATTCAAAGCGGGCAGCCAATCTATTGCGGTCAACAGGGGTTCCAATTTTTATGGTGTGAGGCATTCCCTGTCAACCCTTCTCTCTTGAATAAGTTTCCTGCCCAAATATTTTGGTGGTCGAGAACTTACTCCAGTTGGAGGAGGTGGTGCCGAAGGTTCGGTTTGGGACCGACCTCGTGAAGTCTGTGATCGTTGCCTAGTGGGGATCCCACTTTCCGGGGCCCTCGCTCTTTCTCTAGAGGCGAGGACTTTTTGTCGGGTAGATCTGGATGATTCTCTCTGAGGCAACACTTTTTCTTTGTCTTTTCCCATGACAACAAAAAGAGTGGAGATAAGAAAACGCACCTCACTAGAAGAGGGAATATCCAAAAAGAAGTGAATCTTGATGTTTATGGAGGATATTACCGTATATTGGATGTCCTGAGGTTATCTGACAAAGTTTCGAGCCGTCCGATTGAAAACAGCGAGCAGGGAAAGAAATTGGAAACTATAAAATCCCCCTTTTCGCGTTCTATCGGCTTATATTGGGCGGCATCTTTCGATATGATCGACCATTATTTCGATAATATCGAGAGGTTGCTTATCGATTCCATCGAGTTTGTCTTCGATACCATTCTTGGCCACCCGACTATTCATATCCGAAGGATGCTTTGATAATATCGACCTTTTATCGATAACTCGAGAATGTCATATCGATACTTATATCGAAGATGAAGATTTTCAATTTTTAGCATTCAAACAATCCACCAAGTATACTTTTAGAATTTCTATGAATCAATAGTATACTTTTTCAAAAATTATGTACACTTTCTGTTCACACCAAAATTATAAACATATGTATGTTTATATATAAAATTTGAGATTAAGAACCTCAGATGTATCATTTAAAGCTCAGCAAAATTTGCATCATTTCAGCAAATATCCAGGTCAGATGCATGACTTGGACTTGTCCTTCTACACTTGGAATTTTAAGGGTATGTGAAGATTAGTCATAAGACAATTTTGTTTTTCTTTTTTTACCCATTTTGAAATAAACTTCTTTCTCCTGTCTTGTATCTTAGGTGGTGATAGATGAGTGTTTTCCCTAGATGGACTCTTGTCATTCTGTGTTTCTCTGATCGGTTTGAATTTTCCAATGTGATTTTGTCCAGAGTTATGTGGAGTCCGTCTAGATGTTAGGCATTCAGCCTCATAATGTCCCGTATCACCACATAAATGACATACTGGAGAGATTCTTACATTGCTTCCTGAAGCAGCTGATGATTTAGTTGTTGGTGCTGCATTTCCTGTTTTCTTCTTAGTTTTCTCATACCCTAGGCCACTCTTATCTTTTCCGGGCCTTCCCATCTCTAACATCATTTCAAGCTTTTCACCACTCTGAGAAAATTTATAGTTTATTTCAGCGAATTTCCTAGATTTCTCTAAGTCATAGCGGAGTGTGTGATTCTCATTCTTGATATGCCTATTCTCATCTTCTAACAATTCAACTTGTTTGGTAAGCTTAGATGATTCAGTTTTTAGGGATAGGTTGATTCTTTCCAACTTGTCATTATCTGCATAATATTGTTGTAGATCATTAATTAGGTGTGAATTGATCTCCAGTGTTTTATCCAGATCTTTTTGTAGAAGTATCTTCTTGTTTTCCGAGATTCCAAGTCTCTTAAGAATGTTGATGCTATGAGTATAGAGTTGATTGTAAGTATCTTGCAACTTATCTTTTTCTATTTCTTCTTCATTTTCAGTTTCTTCATCATCAGATTGGGATGATTCCGTGGCTTACTGTTCTTTTTTGTTCTCAGATTCAGTGGGAATGATCGAAGTAGTGGAAACCATGAGAATTTTCTGATCTTCATTGCTTTCTGAGTCACTAGATTCTGAATTTGACTCATCTGTATCATCTCATGTGGCGGCCATTGCTTTCCCCTTGGTTTTTTCTGTTTGGGCATTCGGTAGATAGGTGTCCATACCCTTGACAGGGGTAGCATTGTGGTTCTTTGGTCTTTTTACCAAATTTGCTTGCAGAGGGTTTGTTATCCATCTTTCTACCTTTAGAGAGAAGGCCGCGATTCTTTTGAAAGAATCTCCTAAATTTTTGTGCTAGCAGAGCCACTTCCTCATCTTCATCCTCTCTTTCTCACTGTCTTCTTTTAGTGTTTTCTTGGAGGCTTTTAGGACAGTTGTTTTGGATTTAGGGGTTTGAGTAAAGTGTAGTTCAAAAGTTTGTAGGGAACCTATTATTTCTTCTACTTTCATCTCGTCTATATTCCTACACTCCTCAATTGTTGTTACTTTGGGATTAAACCGTTCCGGTAGGGATCTTAGAATTTTTCTACAAATTTTTGGTACCGGAACTTTCTCTCCCAATCCACCCATGGAGTTACAAATGATATTCAGTTTTGTGAAGAACTCCATAAATGTCTCATGCTCCTCCATTCTCAGATTTTCGAACTGTGAAGTCAGGAGTTGAAGTTTGGATCGCTTCACAGTGCTTGTGCCTTCATGAGTTGTTTCCAATAAATCCCTTGCTTCTTTGGATGTCCCAAACATACTGATTAGATTAAAAATATCCTGGGACACAGCACAGTAGATGCCATTCATAGCCTTGGCTTCAGATGTTTATTTTTTCTTTGTCGAATGTTGTCCACTTTTCTTTGGATTTGGGCTTTGTGATTGTTGTGCCACTGTCAAGTACGATTTGTTCAGTTAGTGGCACATATCCATTCTCAACTATATCCCAAACGTCATGATCCAAAGATCTCAGAAAGTAGTGCATCCTAGCCTTCCAGTATGCATAATTTAATCCATCAAATACTGGAGGTCTAGTGACCGATGAGCCCTCTCCTTTGGCCATATTCCCAACTTCAGTCAAGATCACTCTCTAGGCGATGAAGCCCTTTAAAAGAGACCCGCTCTGATACCAATTGAAATAGCGGTGAAGACTGCTTGAGTTGAAGTCAGAATATGCCAATATGTCCTAGAGAGGGGTGAATAGGACTTTTTAAAGATTTATGAGTTATTTAAAAATCCTATCACTCTAATCCTATTATGTATACAATTTTCAGGATTATTGAAATGTAACTCTATCAGCTTCTAAGTCAAGTAGAGGATCCAATCACAAACTAATCAAGATTTAACAATATGCAACTTAGTCTATGTTGGATGTGACTGTATGTGTGTGAGACGTGTTCAGATATATGAATATGAAAGCATTGTCATGAATCACACATATAAAAAACCAATCACAAACACAGTCATTTTTATAGTGGTTCGACTACTTGTCTACTCCACTCCCGGCTGTCGCACTCAACCCTTGAGTGTACCGGATGTCACTAAGGAGGTTTCCCATTGTTCACCTCAAACCTAAGGTTTTAAATCAGGTTCACCTTCAACCTTTACAGAGGTTTTACGCGGTTCACCTCAAACCCAGAGTTTTACTGGTTCACTCCTAACCAGATGTTTATGCTCTCCATAGAGCAAGGGTCCACACAATGCACCCACTACGTACACTCCCGCCGGAGGCCTCCTACGAGGGCTTCAAAGGGTAAGAACTACTTAAGACTGAATCCTAGAAAGGAATGATTACAAGTGTCCTCTTGGACTCTAGATACTTACAGATAAGTTGATGAGTCCTGTTAAGCACAACACCGAAGATCTCCTCCTTCTTGTTGACGAAGAGTCTTCTGCTCCCTTGATCCACAACACAAAGGATATACCAAGACTAGGCTTAAGGTTAGGTCAAGGTAGAGATGGAATCCTACTCTCTAAAGGTTTACCTATAAGGAAGGTAGAGTAGTTCCACTCTTATGCATTCAAGGCATCCTAGCATAATGATTTACCATTAAGGTAGTAGCTGGAGGATCCTTGAATGGGGAAGTTCATTCCCCAATCCACTCTATTGAATATCAATGATGAGGGTGGATTGGAGGATGAACTCCCTTGAGAGAAAGGGCTTTAGGTATAGGATATAAGTTGAAACACTCAAAAGCTCTCTCTTCTTTCTCTCACAGCAATAAAAGACAAGTCCTCTATAAATAGGCAAAAAGTTCCAACGGATATAAAACGGTCACATTTATGACAGAGTTCGATATCATCGAGCAGGTTCGATATCATCGAGCGTATACTCTCGATGGCATCGATGGTCCGCTCGATGACTCGGACTCGATGTCATACGCTTTTGAAACTCTTTGCCAATTGGTCGATGAATCGAAGCTATAGTCGATGTCATCGAATTTCGAACTCTGATTCCATCGAAGACAGATTCGATCCATCGACACATGAAAATTGAGAGAGACTTGACTTTGAGATATTTTAGGTTTTCATGAATAATCGGGGGAACCATCGAAGTCATCGGAATTAGAATGTCGATGATATCGAGATCAGAGTCGAGGCATCGATAAATCCAGCTGATTTATCTTTAAACTTGCTGGACAATTTATGACTTTATTCGATGCAATCGATCTGGTGTCGATATCATCGATATTTGAATATCGATTAGATCGAAGGGCCCCCGATCATAGTTAACAACAACCTGAAATATCTGCTGTAAGAAATGCATGCCCATTATCGATATCATCGATGGACCTCCGATCTTATCGATATTTGATTTCAGATCATATCGGATAGTCATCGATACATCGAAGGAGTTTGAAATTTTCATTAAAAAATAGGGGCGCCGAAAATCTGCCTGTCGATCTTATCGAGCTATTCTCGATGGTCTCGAGATTTAAATATCGATGATATCGATATGTGTATCGATACATTGATAATTCGTCTAGATATCTTGTGAAGTTGTTGGACATATTTGTGCTTATATCGATGATATCGATAGGTGTATCGATACATCGATAAATCCGTCTAGATGAATATTTAGTTGCTAGACACTTTTGGTCCTCTTATCGATAATATCGTTAAGGTATCGAGGACATCGACAGTGCAGGTCGATCATATCAAGGGTGCTTCGATAGAATTGACAGGACGAGAAAAACTTAGAGATTTTCTTATTTTGAAAAAGTTTTCTCACCACAAAAACCCTAAGATGTCTATCTTGTTTTAAGGGTTTTAATCACCTAGTGTTTTCGGACATGGGATGTGAGGCTATGATTTACCTATTACGAGCTTCCACACATCCCGTTGAGGCAGATGCTTGACATAATCTTCCTATCGAGTTCTGCAGCCAGTCTGACTCACCATACACGTCACTTGACAAACCAGGGTACTAACATGTGCAGTTTCAGCACCATCCTGGACATAACGAGGACCGTGCTGAAGGAGAAAAGTCTGCCAAAGAATTTCTGAGCAGAGGCAGTTGCATGTACCGCCTATCCGCTCAATAGGTGTCCGACTAAGAGTGTTAGGTTCATGACACCACAGGAAGCATGGAGTGGATACAAGCTGAGCATGGCGCACCTTAAGATCTTTGGGTGTGTCACTTACGCTCGAGTTCCAGAAGCGAGAAGGAAAAAGCTTGATGATCGTGGCGAGAAGTACATCTTCATCGGCTACAATGAAGAATCGAAGGTGTACGAGCTCCACAACCCACTAACTAATAAAGTAGTGGAAAGTAGAGATGTGGTCTTTAGTGAAGAAGAAGCTTGAAAATGGAATGATGAAGAATCGACCAAAGATATTCAAGTCGAAACAGAAAAACATGAAGAAAGGTATGACAGTCAAGAGCAAACACCCGCAACACCTTTTTCGGCCGCATCATCAGTACACAGAAGTCCAGGAGTACATTCCATCACTCCTGGAAGTACTCTATCAAGTCAAAATTTGGCTAGCTCGTCCTCACCCATGGCACCTATAAAAATAAGAAGCTTAAGCGACATCTATGAACAAACTGAAGAGGTCAATCTTTTTTGCCTGTATGCAGATCACGAGCCTCTGACATTTCAGGAGGCCATAAAAGAAGAATGTTGGAGAATCGCTATGAAAGAAGAAATTCATGCCATTGAGAAAAATAACATATGGGAGCTGACTATGCTTCATAATGGTCAGAAAACTATTGGCGACAAATGGGTGTACAAGATTTAGCGAAATGTTGATGGTAAGATCGATCGCTACAAGGCAAGGCTCTAGGCAAAGGGCTACAAACAAAAGTACGGGGTGGAATATGAAGAAGTCTTCGCTCCTGTTGCTCGCCTTGACACTGTGAGGATGATTATCTCTCGTGCAGCCCATCACAATTAGAAAATCTACCAACTGGATGTTAAATCCACATTCCTAAATGGAATTCTGGAAGAAGAGGTCTATCTTGACCAGCCTGAAGGCTTTGTTATGCAAGGAGAGGAACACAAGGTGTATTGACTGAAGAAAGCCCTCTATGGGTTGAAGCAAGCTCCACGTGCTTGGAATGCATGCATTGACAACTATCTTCAAGAGAACGGCTTCGCCCAATGTCCATATGAGCATGTAGTTTACATCAAGAAGAATGATCATGGCGATATGCTTATAGAGTGCCTGTATGTTGATGATTTGTTGTTTATAAGAAACAGCCGACTGATGTTTGATGAATTCAAGAAGGCCATGTTTAAGGAGTTCGAGATTACCGACAGAGGTCTGATGTCTTTTTTTCTGGGCATTGAAGTGAAGCAACAATATGGTAAGGACAGAGAAGGGAGAAGCGTTGACTCGACTATGTTCAAGAGTCTGATTGGAAGCCTAAGATACCTCACAATCACAAAGCCAGATATCCTCTACAGTGTTGGGCTTCTAAGTAGGTACATAGAGCACCAAAAGAATCACACTGGCTAGCCGCAAAAATAATCCTCGGGTACGTCAAAGGAACAATGGAATTCGATCTTTTCTATCCACATGATGATAAAACAATGTTGTATGGATACTCAGACAGTGATTGGGGAGGTGACCAAGATGAAAGAAAGAGCACCAATAGCTATGTATTCTATCTCAGAACGACTGCTTTCACATGGAATTCAAAAAAGTAAAGTGTGGTCGCCCTGTCCACATGTGAAGCAGAGTACGTGGCAGCATCATCCACCGTCTGTGAGGAAATTTGGTTGAGAAACCTGCTAAAGGAGCTGAAGCATCCGTAGGAAGAATCCACAGTCATATATGTGGATAACATGTCGGCAATCGAGCTGGTCAAAAATCCGGTGCAGCATGGAAGAAGCAAACACATTGATACCCGATACCATTTTTTGAGAGATCATGTGAAGCAGAAAACGATGAAATTGGAGTATTGTCATCCTATGGAACAAGTGGCGGATATTTTCACAAAGGCATTGCCGACAGATGCATTCAAACGACTAAGAACGATGCCCAAAATGAAGCCGATTTTGATTTGAAGGGGAGTGTTGGACACGGTGGTGGATTGTGCAAATCCAAAACTGTGTAAGGATCTCTTGTGCTAGTTGTTGATAATGTGTGAATGCCGCATATGCTAGCTGTGGTGTTGAGATTTTTTTTCTAAGTTTAGATTGCTAGCTGGGTTAAGATAATAGTAGATATTATTCTGGATTTCTTCTATGTTTAGCTGCCCCTAGGATGTATCTAGACAGGGATAAATTAGTCATTTCACCTAAGTAGAAAAGCCTATAAAAGGCACCACTGTACTCGTTCCAATTCATTCAAATAAACACACAGTAATTCAGTAGGTCTCTCTTCCTCTTTAAAGTTTCAGTTTTTTTTTATGGTGGCTGCACTCACACGTCAGCAAGAGTTGGGGCTTTAAACCCAACACTCCTATTGATAAATTAGCATGTTAAGCTAGTTTAAAACCGCATTTCCCGCCAACATCTCACGTTTAGCCATATAAACGGTGGGCCCCTCCATCATGAATCTCATCTTGTGTTAGAAATCAAGCTAGTCTACTGATCAGGATGGTGATAGTCTGATAGTTTGATCCAACCTGATGATGGTCTGATCTTCACGCCAGGTGATCTTCATGGTGGGCCCCTCCATTACGAAGATTACCTTGCGCATAAATTAAGTTGGCCTACTCATCAGGTTGGTGATGGCCAACCTAATGAATCAATTGGCCTAATCTTCATGCCAGGTGATCTTCATGGTGGGGCCCTCCATCATGAAGATCACCTTGAGAAGAAATCAGGTCGATCTACTGATCAGGCAAGAGATGTCCGACAATTTGATCAGCTTGATCTTCACGCCACTGATCTTTATGGTGAGCCACTTGATGTAGGACGTGGCACAGGTACATTCCTAGCATGGTTGGACCAAAAGAAGGTGAACCGTAAATTAGCCATAACTTCTGATCTGGGTATCGTTACAGGACACATATATAACCTATCAATCTTTAATGAAATGGGCCATCTGAGGTGAATCGACTCACAAAGTAAGTCGTATCTATCCATTTCGTCAGAAAACACCCATTTTCAGCAAAAAATAAAATAAAATAAAATTTTAAGAAAAAATTACTATTTTTAGTATTTCAGATTTTTTAATATTTTTTATCTTTGGAGTTCTAGATTTTAGTTTTTTTAGAAATAACTTGTAATCATGCTGGGACTCTTCTAACAAAAGTTTGAAATTTTTAATTTTAGAAATTAGGCTTTAGAAGAGTTTTAATTAGTAGAAAATGAATTTTTATTAGATTAAAATTTTGTAATTTTTGGTAATTACGAATTTTGGGTTTTTTTTTTTCTATATTAATGGTGTAACAAGGATATAGTATAGATATCAGACCATTATCAATTAATCAATTTATGAATTTTATAGAATTTGTTTCTATTTTTCTTATTTTCCCTTCATGGATTTGAGAAGTCTATGTAAGGAGTCCGAAGAAGCCCCGTAGATTCTGAGTAGTTATACTTAGAAAGTCGGTGATGGACCTCATCACGTTCATCCCTGTGTCACCGCTCCATCATGAAGATCACCTTCAGCAGAAATCAGGTCGATCTACCGATCAGGCTAATGATGCCCAACGGTCTGATCCAACCTGATAAATCGATCTGCCTGATCTTCACGTCAAAAGATCTTCATGGTAGGGCCCATCTTTTGCACGGCTCAGATTTTCTACACATGCGACAATTGGCAGGAAAGTTAGGGTTGTGATTATTTCTCAAAAAATATGTGAACATCCAAGGCATGAAACTGATAAGAAGTGGTTGGTCTTAGAGAACTCTTGGTGAGATTGAGAACATGTATTTCTCATCTTTAGCCGTTGAATTATGGGTGATGAAGCTGAAGGTGAAGAGTTCATCAAAACACTCTTCTAAATATTAACCGTTTGATCAACGGGTTTAAAAATGTACATTAGGGATTTTTTAAATAAAAAGAAAAAACCCAATCAATAATCTCACCCGTCTATCTATTAGCTAGGCCTCATCATGGATTGCTTAAAATTCTGAATCTGAAGAATCAATTTTGTTTGGTAATCTTAGGCATCAATTTTGTCGGGATGGATTCATAAGCTTTTGGAATGGTCTTCTATCAAATGCGTTTTGGACTTAATAGACGGTTCAGATCAATTTATTGGACTGTCCACGTGAATCAATGCAGCTAAGAGCACTGGAGCATTTTCCTTCTTCTTCTTCTTTTTATTATTATTATTTAATTGTATTTGTCCTTTTCTTTTATAGAAAAGGCCAAAGGGGACAGGTGGGGCCCAGCTGGCTCACGGGCTGAGTTTGCGAGCCAGAAATTTGAAGGTCAAAATCAGCCACGTTAGGAGGATAACGTGTTACGTTCCAAGGACGTGTGTGCCCGTTAGCATGCGTACTGTTGTCCCTCCAATGTGTCACATGTACAAAACATATGCACCATTCAGAAAGTGGCCCCATCATGGAGATCAACTGGCGCATTAATCGGGCCGATCCAATCAGTATATAGCCCACGCATGTGTCTGGTTGGATCATCCGCCGCCACCCATTGATTTTGATGTTTTCTAATGTTCATGATCGATCATTGACATCCTGCATGCAAAGAATCCTCGGGCTTTCAATAGCATGAGTGGGCCATGATCCTAAGGCGACTATTGTGGTATTTCTTTTCCTGACCATCTATTTGCAAGCAACTAATGGAGCTGGATTGAACATTTTAGAAAGGGAGCACCTTCTTTCTTTTTAGTAAGGGAGGTCACCCTCGTCAAGTAGGTCGATTAGTCGACGCGTCTTATTACCAAGATTGGTTGATTGGTTTAGTTCGGTCATTAGGTTTCCTTGATCAGGCCAACTTCCTCAAGTACATGCTCCAGCTTGTTGTTCAAAAGAGTGTACCAATGGAAGTGACTTTCTGGATGTCGGTTGGTACGATGATCTCGGTCTTAGTCGTCCTCGTTCTTTCTTTTGGCATTAACGTCGAAGGGCCCCCTTTTTTCCTTTCGCTTCCTATCCTTAGTCGAGTAATTTCCTCTTCAAGCACCTCTTCATAAACTAAACAGGTCATCGGCATTAAAATATTTTTTAGCTCGATTAAGTACGTCGGCGAGGGTGGTCGAGAGATTCTTACCAATAGAGAATAGGAAGTTTCCTTGTTTGAGGCCGACTACCATGGTGGTCAGATCTATCTGGTCGACGGAATAATCGTCGACTGGGACAGTTTCAGCATTGAAATAGATGAGGTAGTCTTTTAACAGCTCATTCTCCCTCTATTTGATCGTGAGAAGATGGCTTTCTTCTGTCTCTCCCACCAATGAACTATATGAGGAAAGCTTTGCTGAGCTATGAGAAGGAACTGATGGAACTCGGCTTCAACTGTCTGAACCACTGCCTAGCAGCTCCTGCTAAGGTCAGGGAGAATGCTCTACATATTATGGGGCCCGAGGCGCCATGAAGCTCAATCTAGGATTTGAAGGACTCGATGTGCTCGGCCAGATCGACGGTTCCTAAGTAGGGAGTCATCCGCAACATGCAGAACTTGGATAGAAGCGGAAATGCCATAATGTCATTGGTGAATGGTGGTTTGGTTTCTTCTAACATGGCATCTACTGAGGTCTGCACTCGGGCACAATAGGCTTGTCTTATGTCATTGATCTGCTCTCGAATTTTCCTGAGTTCTGCCTCCCAAAGGCCTTCATTCTCGGCTACTGTTTTGGGGGCTTTTCCATAGCTCTTCCTCTCTGGCACGGAATGCAGGTCAAGAGGTTGCTTATTTCTTTTTGCATTGACTGGTGCTTGAGGTGGTGCAGTGGTAGCACCCTCATCTGCATCGTGACCGGGGGGTGGATTCTAGTCTCTCCAGGAGTTGCATGAGTTGATTCATGTTTTTATTCAGGGATTTGAGTCGGTTATCCAAGGAGACTAATCGATTGCCCCGGGTGCGGGATCGAGGAGCGGGCGCTGTAGGAGTAGAGTCAGCCCGCTGCTAGTAGAGTTAGGCCCCCTACTCGATTGATGATTCAGGAAGAGTTGGGATGGCTATAATAGATGATTCAAGAACAGCTGGGATGGCTACATCAGATGATTCAGGAAGAGCTGGGATGATTGCAGCAATGACAGCTAAAGCTTTCTTCTTTCCTTTCGCCATTGTAGTTTTCTGGTAAAGCATGAACCACTTTGATGTCGTTCTCACAGATGATACCAAACTGTTGATGTAAAAATCTATTCCACCCTTTTTAGACATTTGAGTACCTGCACAGGAAGAAGACAAAGGAGACCCTGGCTAGAGCAGGGGACCCTCCGATGCCAAGGTCAGGTTAGGAATTTGGGTCTGGTAGTATCTAGGGGTTTTTAGGTGAGAGATTATGCATACCTTCCACCATTAGAGATGCTCTTATTTATAATTAAGGAGAGATGATGACATAGGGGAGATCTTCCTATTGTAGAGGGAATCGAGTCCCGGATATGTCGGGATGACCTCCCGAGATCCTAAACGAAGATCTGGGGAGATCCGTATTCCGATCATGTCATAGTTGTCCCTGAGATCTTCGGTGGAGATCTCGGGCTCATCTTTAGGATAAGACCTGATTAATAGGAACCGAGTGCGGTGTGTAGTAGGAGGTTGATGCCAACCTGACCACAGTGGTAGTATGACGACTTGGATTCTCTGGCAAGCCCTGACCCTTCTCACTGTGTTGTATAGATTGCTGACCTGCCGACCTACCCTCATGTTAGGACAGTGAGATCGAGCTCATTTCCTTAGTAGAGTTCGGATGAAATATGTTGTGGGGGTTGAGCTTAAGAGTCTGAGGTGGTATTGGCCGACCTAAATACTCGGATGAGATTCAAGCCTCCCATTATCATTGGGTAGATGGTCGACCTGCCTTCATACGTAGTAGATGACCAACCTCTCTTTGGCAGAGGAGATCTTAATTGGCCATTAGGGAGTTCATTGGTCATGACCGACGCTGGCCAACCTTATGTCCCGCAAAGATGTCCAAGCTAACCTATTCTCTTTAGCCAGTCCATTTTTACGTATAACATAAACGATGCTCAGTATAATCAACAAAGTAACACATAAAATTAGAGAATAAAAATAAAACGAGAGATAAATACCTAAATCGCCCCATATGAATGGATGATCTAAGCAAATGGTCAACAAAATGTAACCCGAATATTTTATCTTCCAAGTAGAAACTTGGTTGATCTGAATCTAACAACGGAATGTTATGGATATTTATCTTACTCCTATACATACTGCAGTGACAATGTTAGGTAGTAGCAATTTAATCTCAACCTCAAATGTTCTATAACATAGCAATATAGAAAGAGATGAACTAAAACTAAGCTAAGATTTTTTATTTTTTTTTAAGTAATAAATGTAAAAATAGATTATGTTTGGCATGGGCTTCCAGCTCTTCATCGCATTCTCATTTTATAGCTTTGGGAAGCAGAAAAACTCTCGTTGAGTTTTCTTGTTCATTCAGAATTCTTCGTAACTATGGCGTTCAATTGTTCTCTGATTGTAACACCCTGTACTTTTCAGTATTCAAGTGTTACCACTTAAATCAAATTTAGCACAATCACGTGTAAGAACACATAATCCATAACCCATACATCGCTTGCTTAACCACGATTCGCCCACCTTAACCAACTCACTCGAGATCAACCTACCCTTGAGCGGCCCTTGACTTCTCAGCGAGAGATTGTACCATTAATGATCATTCGACTCGCAATCGAGGTGCGTGATATTGCACCTAAAATACCTCAAATCGAGTTTGGCCCTAAATCAATACAAACAATCTTCATCATAACCATACAATAAGGCCAAGCATGCAATCAACATCAAAGTCAGCCCGTCTACTTAAATTATTCATCAATCCAACCCTTTAGTATAATCTCCACCCATTGATTTTCAAAATGAACCACTACATCATTAGAGAAACATTGGATTAATCACCGCACATCGGATCCACAGCTCTGATGGGACGAATAGTCACTTAATTGAATAAGTTAGCCATTAGGTTATCGTCAATTCTGAACCTTAGGTCATAAGATCCACCATTCATTAGGGCCTAGAACACTTGGGACACACTACTCGATTATCGAGACATTAGACCTATCCTGGGACATCACTTAAAACATGCCCTAAGAACCTTTGTCAGCAATGATTAAACTTGAAAACATCTAATCGTTGAATGAAATCCCCACTTATATATTAAGCAATCCATCCGTTATTATTTGAAATAGACCACCACATCGTTAGAGAAAACTATTTTAGGCCACTTGATCACTAAACCTATTGATGATTTTCACCTAAGCTAGGCTGAGAATCCTAGGAATCATTGATGATCATTTTGGAATTGATCTGATTCATTCATTAGGCTCATAGCGTATCATTAGACAATATTCACTAAGTGACCACCTAATCCAGAAATTCTAAAACCATTGATGGTCAAAATTGATAGAATCTAGAAGCTAGATTGACATAACTCAACATTTAAGGTCCCGCCACCTGATCATCAAACCTAGGCTATCAGGTCACCACTTCAACCGTTGAATCTTTTCTAGGTAGGCCTAAGACCCTTATAACCATGGGTGAGAAGATTAAATGCAATATGGCCATCAGATCGATGAAAATTTACAGTTTAAGGATGAAATGTGTAGCAGCCGAAATTCTCGAGAGATGCCATTGGACCATGAATACCAACGGGATAAGTGGGCCCCGCAGTGATCTGGGGTCCCATCCAATCCATCTAAACAGACTGGATCACCATTTTAACTGGACAAGAGGAAAATGCCATGAGAGGCTTTGTCTTCTTCTCCGTTGGGCCGATAAACCCACCACGCTGGATTGGGCCCTCATCATGATCAGAGACGTTTTTCTGGGGGATCTCGTGGTCAAGAATCCATCCCTTATGATGGATGGGCCCCCATGCACTTAGGAAATCAAGTTGGGGGCGCAAATTCAACACCCTTGGTCAGCCGTTAGATGCGTCATGCGAGCGCTTCTCTCTGCTATAAAAAGAGAGCGCTCGTCTCGAGATTTCCACCAAGTAACCAGGAGAAAAGAGAGAAAACAGGAGAGGATAGAGGGCGAGAGTACGAGTGCTAACGCTGAGCTCGGTGTCGCACTGCACCGAGTCGGCCCTCCCAGCTCGATTCGGGTTGAGTTGGGACAAGCCCAAAGGCTCTATAGGAAGAAAAGAGAGAGAAGGAGAGAAATAGAGGGAGAAAAGGAGAGTGAGAAGATGGTCATGCGTCCATTCAGCTCCACCAAGTTCAACAACTCGTGGTGCAACTCAGTTGGATTTAACCAAACCCCATCCGAGTCCAAACTCTGCTGGACGGTGTTGGGTTGCTGGTCCGTTCACAGGGTTGGGTTACAAAAGAGTCTCGACCTTACTAAATACCGGATGGTCCAGATTGTTGGATGTATTTGGCAGAAGGAAAGAAGATGAGGAGGAGAAGAACGAGAAGGTGGGGGAGTGTGTTCAAGTTTGGGAACTCGAATCGTGACCTGAGTCAGTGGTTTGTGACTCACTAGTGCGATTGGTTGAGTTGCTAGGACAAGCTGGCCGAGTTGGGGCCATGGTCAGACCAACTTGGGCACAGGCCTGGTTCGGCCCAGTTCATGCTAGGGAAGAAAGAGGGAGATAAAGAGAGAGTGTGTGGGTGTATGTGCGAGTGGTGGCTGTGCCGCACCCACGGTTGAGTCCTAACTGAGTCAGCCGATTTGGGTAGTCGGATTAGGTTTGTTTTGTTACAGAAAATGGAGGTCGTGCTAGTTTAGTTATACCAGATCAGTTAGTCAGGTGAGCTCTAGACCCAAAAAAATGAGTTAGCTCAGTTTATGCTACTAACTACCAAGTTGACTCAATAAAGTTTGTTGAGTCTAGCAACCAAATGACTAAGTTGGGGCTGGTTTACTCCAGCAACCTTGCTAGACCTGTGGGCTTGTGTAGGGATTGGAGGAGAAGAGAGGAGAGAAGGAAGAAGAGGCTAGGTGTGGCGGTCGCTTACCACACCAACACAACTCAGCCGAGTCGATGAGTTGAATCGGGACCGAGTCAAGGTCGGTTTGGTCCAGCACGTTGTAGCAGACCAGGCCTTCTCACTAGATCGGGCTGAGCCCTGCGAACAAATCAACTTAGCTATGCCAACTTCCCATCTTTATACATTTGAATTGTCAAAGTTGAATTATCTTTATTTTACTATTGTTAGGAATTATTAATAGACATTATTAATTCTACTACTCGATTGCTAGTATTAGATATTCACATTTATTATTATTAATATTATTCTTATGTTGTCATTAGTAGATTATTTATTATAAGATTAGTGTTAATAGTATTAACTGATAATTATTACTTATCATTACTCCACTTCTAATATTGTTTTAAATTAATTATAGGAATTAAATTTCAAACTCTACGCCAAATCCTAAAATTAGATTAGTGGATAAAACCCTAAATCTAAGTAATTTAAACCATAAGTTATGATCCTAACTGTAGATAGTGTATAAAACTTAAATCTGACCATTCGAGTTGATTCACTTCTTTCACCGGGTGGAGTTCTATTATTGATGGGTTTATTCTCTATGATATTATTATTATAGGTTCCTTTTACTATTGTTATTACTATTATGAGTCACTATTAGTATTATTATTCATTGTGGGTTGTTATTAGATAATTTAATATAATATTAGCCATTGTAATATTCCAAAAATTAATAACTAATTTATTTATTAATTTTAATCATTTTTTATTCCCATTAACAATATCATTAATGGCCACACAAATTAGAGTCCAAATTCCATAATCAAAACCTAGAATCTAAGCATAAGACTAAACTTTAGGGTGAAACCCTAAACTTAAGTGATTCAAACCTTAGGTTAGAACTTTAACTAAAAGCAGTGTGTAAAACTTGGATTTAACCATACAAAATTTATAATTCATGGTAAGATTCGGTGCTAAGGACACAAGCACTTAGCGAAATTGGAAGGTGATTTGGTTCATCAGGTGATGATTTCTTCCCATTGAGCTTTCCATTTTCTCATTAGCTCAAGTGATAGTGTTTATTTTAATTTCGGTTGGTAATTGATATCTTTATCTTATAATTGTATGTGCTAGTTGTTGGAATTAAATGCTAGATTACATGCTCAATATTTATCCTGTATATTTTCTTATGCTTGGGACTACTTGTAGACTGCTTATAGAACTCAAACTGGTATATCAATCAGTGGGAAACCCCACTTATAAATGTACACTCATACTTGGGATGTAACTTGATTGATTATGTTTTTAATGGGCCCTCAATCTAGTGGTTACTTGAATGTTGTGAATATTAAAGTGAGCCTACCATCCATGGGTTATTGTATTTGTCGTAGTTTTTGAGAATGTTCGTTTTATCGCATCTATTTGATATTTGCCCTATGCGGCTTCGATTTAATATTTTCCCTATATGGTTTCGATTTGTTATTTGCCTTATGAGGCTTCAACTTAGTATTTGTCATATGTGGTTTCGATGATTTATTTCTACATAACTATACGATGGTAAGTTCCATATATTGAATTATGATTGGCCACTAGTCGATTGGGTTTCATTAAGCATCTTAAGATGGTAGCCTCATGAGTTAGGGATGGTGGTATGGGACCTATGCTCGAGCTATTGGCTTATACTAGGTGACGAGCCCCCCGTAGTGACCTTGAGCTTTATTAAACCGGCTGGTTGTAATTGGATAATTAATAACTTGACTAATTTACATTCATGACATATTGACGATGACGGGTGGATATTTCTGGATGTTGTAGCACGTGCCCTCCGGATTATTAGAGGTATCGTTTCGCTAGCTGTCAAACCATCGACTATTGATTTACATACGTGATGTACGATGGGTAGTCATTATGCGGTACATGATGTACACACGTGATATGCTTCGCTAATGGCCAGCCTTTGCATGAGTGATGAGCCCAATTGCCGACTGGATGAGTATCCCCAGGTCGATGATGCATTCACGCATCCATGCATTTAATAAGACTGCATCATGTATTATTTTGAATGCCTTTCATTATTACTATGCTTACCTAATGCAGCAGTGTGTAATCTTAAGGGGAATTCACACTGAGCTGGTCACTCATTCATCAAATATATAACCATACAGGTAGCACAGGTGGCCTAGATGATATTCATGTTCATATCGATAAGGAGCAGGGTACAATTGTCGAGGATGCATGATTGTATTAACAAGAGTTGCTACGTGATTTTACAGCTCCAGATTTATTATAATTTACTTTGTTTACATGCGACATTATTTCATTTTGTAATTAAAAGTATTGGGACATTAGTTTGTATAAGTCATTATGGGCAGCCGTTCGTACATTCTAAATGTAAATGCAAATTATCCTTTGTTGATTTGTCCATCTTCTGCCTAAATGCTAACTCTAGTAATATATATATATATATATATATATATATATATATATATATATATATATATATATATATAATGTGGCTCTCTATAGGTTAACACTCGGATTTTTAGGAAATGAATCATATACTCGAGTCCTGAAAACACGGGGCGTTACACTGATCATCCCAGCTTAATCAAAAGATATAATATCATAAACTATTTTCAATTCTTTTGTCAGTTTTATTTCATCAGATTTCATCACAAATCATTTTTAGATCTCCCCCATTTGTAACCATAAAAATCTATAGATATGATGGAATTGGTTCTACTAAATCTAAATCAAGTCCTAATCCATTAGTTCACATTCGCTCACATATTAGTCCGGTCTTCGAATCTTTGTAATTGTCCCAGAAGTTCTAAATGTTTTTAGGAAAATCTTTCATTTGGAAACAACCGTAAAAGATGGTATTTCCAAACATATTCAAAATTGTAATAAAATTCTTGCTTTAATGAGTATTTTATAAATGTACTGAGCACCCTACCTTAGTTACACACCATACAAATTAGAACCACCTGTCATTTGATATTTCACTTTATCTGCAAACAGGAAACGGATTGGCTACTTGGCTGATGGCCGATGCTTTATGGGCCCCTCCATGATGTATGTGTTTTATCCATGTCGTCCATCTATTTGTATAGATCATTTTATGGTACAAGATTAAAAAAAAAAAATGAGATATATCCCAATTTCAAGTGGACCACATTATAGGAAACAGTGTTTAATGAACGTTGACCATTAAAAAATAATTAGGGGCTATAAAAGTTTTGGATCAAGCTGATATTTGTTTTCTCCTTTCATTCGGGTCTGTATGACCTAATCAATAGATTGTATGTCAAATAAACAGTACAGTGTGTTGGGGATTTGAGCTGTGGAATCACACAGATCTAGATCTAGGATAGCAATCCAATGGTACCAAGCACACACAAGAGAACACGGATTTAATGTGGAAAACCCTTGCGGGAAAAAACCACGGCACAAAGCGACAGAATTCTACTATGAAAATAGAAATTACAAAGAAAGAGGACTTACCTGATTCAAACAACCTCGAATCTCACCGTTGCTCACCCTTTAGAAACCGTAAAACCCTTTTAGGAACCCTTGGAACTCTTTTAGAAAGCATTAGAGTACTTTAGAATAGCCTTAGGGACCCCTGTTTATAGTTTAGGAAACTCCACTTATGCACCTCCTTTGAAAAAGTCCGGAAACCGCTTCGAATTTAAGCAGTCCGCGCAGGATCTGCGTAACCTCGACTAGTCGAAGGAGGGCCTCGACTGGTCGAGCAACCCGCTTGACCGGTCGAGCCATCCCCTCGACTGGTCGAGCATCCCGGACACCTAAAACATGTGCTCACTGGACTTTGAGTAGAGCAAGCCTGGACCGGTCGAGTGGACCCTCGACCAATCGAGTCAGGCCCTCGACCGGTCTAGCGACCCAAATCATTAAAGACTTCAACAGGTCTGACAACAATCTCCACCAAGTCTTTAATATTCAATCGTGTATCTTGCTGCCCTCTTCTCTTATCTCTGCATCATAACTTCTTGTGCACACTCCATCTTTCTTTTCCACCATCGCCAAGCCCAGAGAAGTTGCACAGAACTTGAACTTCTCTTCAGGAACATTCTAGATGAGCATGTCTGTCAGATCAGAATCCACGTGCTCTCAAAAGGAAAGACGTAGTCTTCTTACCATCTCACTGCTACCCAATATTGTTTGTCGGGGTATTTGCTCACAACACCGATAGCCTGTGAAATAACCGGTTTAATCCAGACCACAACATACACTGTCAACCGCATTCGAACAAGGCTCATGAGATATCCTGTTTTTCCTCATCTGTTTTGGGACATGTCCTGAGGAAAACTTGAGAAGAGACGTGTAGGGAACGCTCTCCAGCTTTACATGGTCCGTCACCTCTTTGATCAATACCTACCCAAGGTATTTTGCCTAAGATAACCAAAGCCTACTCCTCCTTCAGTCTCAATTAGGGGTGTACACGGGTCGGGCCGAGTCGAACTGGCCTTAGCCCGTCCAGGCCCGTTCAATAGCCACACAAGGCCCGAACCCGACCGGGCCTAGTCACCGGGCCAACATCTCTAGCTCGAACCGGGCTGACGCGAGTTCGGGCCGAGTTCGAGCCAGTTTCGAACCTTCGAGTTCGAGCTAGTTTCGAACACCGAGTTCGGGCCGCCGAACCTTCTGACAAGTTCATGGGAAGGGCTTTGGCGTGTAATCCGCGTCCCATTACAAATCCCTCGATTAACGGTTTAGATAGTTGAACTATAGACTCCACAAAAAAATCTAACTAATCGGACATTTACATACATTTACATACATTTGACAAAGCATAAAATAAAACATTTTATACAAATTAAATGCAACCATACACGGTCGAGCGTCAGGCCGGGCCGGGTCAAGCCGTAGTCGATTTCGGACCGAGTCGGTCAATCCAGGGAAGTATCCGAACTCGGCTTGAACTCACTTTCGGGCCAGAAAATTGGTCCGTCTGACCCGAACTCGGTTCCTGGGTCGGGTCGAGTCGGACTTTTTCGGGGACCGGTCGAGCAGCTAACGCCAGCCTGGCCGGTGTGTACACCCCTAGTCTCAATGCCGAGAACCATCTTTGCAGCCCCCCGATCCTTCATCCTGAATGTCCTACTTAACCGAGTCTTTAGTACATTAATTTCAGACATGTCATAATTAGCGATCTACATGTTATCAACATACAATACCTGACCCATAATGACGGAATCAAACCATTACCTAGGCGACAGGTCATACCACGACCTCCGGCAAAGTCTTTCTCAACCCCTTTAATTTCGAACCACTCTAGTTGCTTCATGTAGATCTACTCTTCTAATTTCCCTTACAGAAGTGCAGACTCTACATCCATCATTCCAGCTTAAGATCACATTAGCCAACCAAAGCCAATCATGGATCTAATAGACACTTGTTATACCGTCGGCGCGAATATCTCTGAGAAGCTGATCCCTTCTCTCTGAGCATAATCCTTCGCTACCAACCTCGCTCTGCATCTATGTTGTATCCTCCTGAAGATCCACCTGCATCCAACCGCTTTCCGGCCCACCGGAAGCTCCACCAACTCCCATATGTCGGTCTAGTATAACGAGTCCATCACATCGCCCATAATCACCTTCCACTTCTCAACACTTGGCTTACCTAGAGCCATCTGAATAGAAGACGAATCCCCTACGATATTGGAGTCGTCCATGTACATCACCGATATCTTGCGATTATGATATGTGATTCTTCTCACAGGTGGCTGCTCCACCTACTCTGTATCCTTGTTCATGCGTCTCAGCCTTCCTGCCCTGCCCGCTCATGTGGTCATACCAGTATGCCATACACGTGCAGAGGTGGAATCCGCTACATCCACTACAACTCCACCTTTTGAAATGCTCCCGATTAACCTGTGCAAGTTACTGAGTCGTTGCGCTTTCATGATTACCCGTGCCCCCTTAGATACTTTAAGGACACCATCAATACATGTGTACTTGCATCCTTTTGCCTCAAGTACACCAAGAGAAATTAGATTCTGCTTCAAATCAGGAACGTGTCTGACATCAGTCAAGGTATGCTCCACCCCATCAAACATCTTAATGAACATTGTACCAACAACCACAACATTATAGGCAAAGCCATTGCCCATAAACACCTGTCCACTATCGCACTCTCTGTAACTGGTGAACCAACTCCGATGAACAGTCATGTAAAAAGATACTCCTGCGTCTAGCATCCACTTGTCCTTACGATCATCGTATGGCCGTCTGATCGTAGACACAGACAAAACATTACCATCACATCCACTCGATCCATCTGACATGGCAATATTGGCCTCTCTGTACTAAGCCTCAGAATCTTCTCTCTTCGATTTAGGATTTTCACAATCCTTCTTCACATGTCCTTCCTTCACATAGTTCCAGCACTTCACATTTCCCTTGCCCTTACCCTTAGATTTGGATCTAGAACATGAAGAACCTGTACCTTGTTCAGAATTCCTACCCCTTGTAACCAGTGTATCAGAAGATATCCTCATGTCGACGTTAAGCTTTCTCATAATCTTCCCTTAAAGGGCTGAGATAACGGTATCGACACTCAAGGTTTTATTCGTGGAGCACATTGTGTCCTTGAATGACTCATAAGACACCAGAAGAGAATTCAGCAATATACATTCTTGTTCTTCATCTTTTATCACTTCCTCCATATCCAACAATTTGCAAACTTATTTATTAAAGTTGCTCATGTGAGCCTCCAGATCTCCACCCTCTGTCATCTCGAAGTTATACTACTGCCGCTTCAAGTGTAAGCGATTTTCAGAGAATTTTTTCGCATAGACATCCTATAACTTCACCCATAACTTAGCCACAGTTTTCTCTCTCATGACGTTGTAAAGGCCTCATCCGTGAGACATAAACGGATCGATGATAAAGCCTTCTTATCAAGAGTATTTCATTCATCATCAGTCATAGTAGACTTTCGCTCCTCAAGAGCACCATCTTCACCTTCCTTGATTAAGGAACTCATCACCTTGATCTTTCATAACTCAAAATTATTTTTTCCTGAGTATTTATCAATATCATACCTAGTGCTTGCCATTATTACTAATCCCTCAGATTCAGATCTGTGCCCCAACGATTGCTCTGATACCACTTGTTGGGGATTTGAGCTGCGGAATCACACAGATCTAGATCTAGGATAACAATCCAATGATACTAAGCACACACAAGAGAACACAAATTTAACGTGGAAAAACCTTACTAGAAAAAACCATGGCACAAAGCGATAGAATTCCACTATGAAAATAAAAATTACAAAGAAAGAGGACTTATCCAATTCGAACAACCTCGAATCTCACCCTTGTTATACCCTTTAAAACCCCTAAAACCCTTTTAGGAACCCTTGGAACTCTTTTAGAAAGCCTTAGAGTACTTTAGATAGCCCTAGGGACCCCTATTTATAGTTTAGGAAACTCCACTTACGCACCTCCTTTAGAAAAGTCCGGAAACCGCCTCAAATTCACGCAGTCCGCGCAGGATTTGCATAACCTCGACTAGTCGAAGGAGGGCCTCAACTGGTCGAGCAACTCGCTCGACCGGTCGAGCCATCCCCTCGACTGGTCAAGCATCCTGTACACCCAAAACATGTGCTCGCTGGATTTTGAGTCGACCAGGCCTCGACCAGTCGAGCCAAGCTCTCGATCGGTCGAGCGGCCCAAATCATTGAAGACTTCAACAAGTCTGACAACACAGTGGGCCTCAAAGGATTTTAACGGTGGATATCCAATCACTATTGTTTTCCCGTGGTGTGGTCCACCTGAGATTTATATCCCTCTCATTTTTGGGATCAAGCCCTCAAATGATCAATAAAAATGTATGAACAGAATGAATGAAACACATACATCATTGTGGGGCCCACAGAGCACCGACCACCAACCACTGGGCTGGTGACGGGGGAGTCGTTAATCCATTTCCCTTAAAACATGTGTTCCATACCATACCACCACGTATTATCAGTAGGCAACATGTCTTGAAGGATAAGTATAAGGGCCCGTTTGGACTGGGGATTGAGAGGGATTCGGACAATTTAACAGAGGTTGCAGAGTCAAATCCCACGGCGTAAGGGCGACGTCTTGTTTGGGCTGGCGACTGGATAAGAGCGAGAGGTGGCCCACCGACTGTAAATACGATTCTGTAATAATTAGGCACCGACTGTCAGCACATGACAATTTTTTATTGGTCAGAAAGGTGACCCAAAAACGGGTGTGTAAACAACGGTGGCCCACCTTAATGAGAAGATATATCTAGTCCATGTGGAATAAGCTTATTCTACACGAGTTGCACGTGGGGTCCACCGTGGGATGTTTGTGTGGCACACAACCTGTGCATCAGAGATGCCCCTCCATTAAATCTGGGCCCTCCAAAAATAAGGCATACCCAATTATCATATTGGCCATTTATTAATATGGATGTTTTTTGGGGGTTGTCCATTGTTTTCTACAGTGTGGTCCACATAATAACATGCTTGGTTTTCGAACATCCTATTATCATCATAGGGCTTAGTAAATGTGATGATTGGATTTCATTCACATACGGTGGGCCCACACAGTGAATAAGAATAAGCTGCATCGTACAAGAACTAGCTGAGGAACGTGAACGGATTGGCTACTGCCCCTGCCAGCAGGCAATGGCTAGTGGTCGGTGATCTGTGGGCCCCACCATGATGTATGTGTTTCATCCATTCTGTTCATCCATTTTTACGTATCATTTTAGATCTTGATATCAAAAATGAGATGGATACAAATCTCAGGTGGACCACACCACATGAAAACAATATTGATTGGATATCCACCATTAAAATCCTCCTAAGGCCCAATGTACTGTTTATTTGACATCCAATCTTTTGATTAGATCATACAGGCCCAGATGAAGGGAAAAAACAAAAATCAGCTTGATCCAAAACTTTTATGGCCCCCAAAATGTTTTTAATGTTCGACGCTCATTCAACACTGTTTCCTGTAATGTGGTCCACTTGAGATTGGGATATATATAATTTGTGGCATAATAACTTAAAATGATCTATAAAAATTGATGGACGGCATGGATGAAAAATATACATCATGTAGGGGCCCACAGAGCACTGACCACCAGCCATTGGCTGGTGTCTGGGGGAGTAGCCAATCCGTTTCGCTGAGGAACCGGCCTCTCAATCTCTCATGTGATGTGACACGACTTATATAATACTCGGGCTGCCCTGACGCTTAATACGCAGGCACTCAGAAATTGTAAACTTGGCATGGATTGAGCCAAGTTAAACCAACGAAGTTGTGGAAACTACTGTCTCTTAAGGCACATGCTCGATATCGGATTGGTCAAACAATCCTAAACTCCGATTCGTCGACAATTTTTTAAACAAACAGGACCATTGGAAAATTTTCATTTTTAACCATCCAAAACATAACAATCAGATTCTAATATAACAAAAAATGTGCAATCTAAACTGGATCCATAATTTTGGACGGTTAAATTTTAATTATTTATATCTCATA
This sequence comes from Magnolia changhungtana, assembly GCA_030180095.1. NCBI lineage: Eukaryota > Viridiplantae > Streptophyta > Magnoliopsida > Magnoliales > Magnoliaceae > Magnolia > Magnolia changhungtana. The sequence continues at coordinate 40,394 of JASAUF010000462.1, read as the reverse complement.
TATGTAATTTCTAAGTGTCTGCGTATCATTCTTCACACTCAGCTAGAGTACCAAATCTTTTCTCCTGACGAATAACAACTGTCACTGGTTTTTGAGAAATTTGGGACTGTGGACCCTACCTTAGCTGTTTTTAGGAAACACTACAAACTTAGTTTTGAAACTTAGACCTGCACGTGCGGAGACCTAATTTGAGGATGAAAATACCCCTCCTTTTTCCATACTCTTTTCACTGCATTGCTTTCAACGATGCTTTCACTCACCTTAATGAAAAGATAGTGCTTCTAGCCCTACATTTTCTTGGAACAAAGAACTAAATTACGATGGGTTTTCTTCTCATTTTCCTAACTGAAATCTCTTGAAGCATCTAGATATCCATTTAGATATCATTATTCTATATTTGTCATTCTTCATTTTGGCTAGGGTTACATGAAATCCCACGAACTGGTTGCATCTCCTTGAAAAGGTTCAAAATATTTCCTTACTCCAAAGCACCTCTCTTCAACCTGCATTTGACCGGTACTGTAGCAGTCGGAAGTACAAATCTTGAAAAAAAAAACGTTACGCTCGTACAATGTCATTGCATGCGAAGTTCGGTCAATTCAATATGTTAGGCTTAGTCAATTTTATGCATTAGGCTTAGTTAATTTTATGCGTTGATCGATCGAATCCATATCAAACTCAATCAATTCAATTTGAAGCTCCCTCAATTCAATTTAAAGCTCACTCAATTCCATGTTAAGGCTCACTTGATCTCATGATAGGCTCGCTGAATTCCATGTTTACCCTGCTCAATTTCATGCTAGGATCGCTCAATTTAATGTTTGCCCAGCTTAATTTCATGGTAGATAAGGTCAATTTAATGTTTGTCTTGATAAATATCATGCTAGGATCGCTCAATTTAATGTTTGCCCAGTTTTATTTCATGGTAGATAAGGTCAATTTAATGTTTGCCTCGATAAATTTCATGTTAGGTGATGTTTTATTTAAACCAATATGATTTAAATGATTTTTAAACTCGCAAGTATACGAATCAGATGTAGATATGGTACGTATTACAAGATCGTTCCCACGAGGACTGGTCGTCACAATACAAATCTATGATTCTCCTTAACTAATCCAACAAATAATAGAGCGAATTACTAAGCACAATTCTATGGAAAAAAAAAAACAATTGAGAATAGGGAAGAAAATTCAATCAGAGAGAGAGCACTAGGACTTTCGAATCCACCCCTAATTATCCTAACCCTTGTTTTGTCTGTTGATTCACCATAATCTAGATTGATACAACTTATATAAAGAAAGTACAATCTGTGTCCTTAGTCGGGCATACAGAATGTCTAATCTCCTAAAGCAATGCAATGAATAACACATTCTATGTCCTTGATTCGGCACATAGAATGTACAATTCATTAAAGCACCCTGTTTCTTCCTTTATAGGAAATCTGTTCATGATCAGACACAAGTACCTAGAATAAGCATCCAGACAACATCCATATATAGACTCTGGTCAAGTTCATAGATGGAGAAGTACAGAATTTAATCCAATCCAGCACGCTAGAGAAAGAAACAAACCAATCTAATTAAAGTAAATTCAACATATAAGAATGGATATTCAAATTAGGGGTTTCATCTCAACCCTAGCTGAGAGATTAGCAAGCCATGAATTCAAATAAAAAGAAGGAAAAATAAAATATAAAGAAATACATCTCCCTTCTCTTTCTTCTCTTCCTGTCTCTCCTCAAGCGCTGGATCTGCTCTCCCCAGCTATGGATGCTTTTTCATCCATGTTTTGCAACTCTTTTTATAGCTAATGGAGTGGCTGGAGTGGTGGAAATTGGATTTGGAAAGTTGTCGCATGCGCAGCGAAAGCCTTTTAGCAGCCAAGTTCGGGGCCTCGAAACACGGCACTTTCCTCATTCAAATTCCAAACAAACACCGTCCCTTAGGACTTTCTTGGGTCCTCTACATGATGGATGGTTCAGATCTACCATATGATCAAAGATGGTGGCCCACAACCGCTTGGAAAACCGGATTTCCTAATATGTGTGAAACCTTTCGCACCCTTTCGCTGTCGTGATCGGTGGGCCCCACAGAAGTATTTTCTGGAAAATCTACCCCGTCCATTGGATTCAGGACGAAATTTTAGTCAAAAATGGGTAGTTTTGAATGTTCATTGACACGGCACAGAGAAGAAATCACAAAAAGATCAGTTTTGAATGTTGCAGGGCAGTCCGTTTGTGGCCTCTGTACCGCACACGTGTACATGTATGGATGCAAACTATCAGCATGGTTTTGAAGGGATTTCCCCCTCTACAATATGGACAGATTGGATCGTCCATACGGATGATGGTGGTGGCCCACCAGCGTCCGTAAAACGGACAGTGTTCGTACGTTACGTGGCTTGAAAACGAAGGAAGAAGGAATTTTCCTTCTTTCCTTTTTTTCTTCGGTCAGAGACGGTCAAACCGTCATGCGTTTACCATGCACGGCTAGTGCACTTGTGCACTATGCACACCCGTCTCATGTGGGGTCCACATATGATATTCGTGATAAATCTGATCCATCCATTTAATTGATCTCCCCATTTAAGGCATTGAATCCGAATTTGAGGCATATCCAGATAGCAGGTGGGTCCCACTTAATGAATTAAGGGATTGATCTGGCTGTTGAGCTACTTCCCGAGATATCCAATGGCTGAAATTTTACGTGTACGGTTAATTTATGTCCTCCAGGCCATGTATGAAATTTCGAGCTAATCGGATGGCGAGAACCATGTGATCTTGCATTCTTCACCAATTTCGGGCCCTTTTGGCTTGCTTTACTCAGATCCCAGGCGTATAAATTCTTCATTATTAGTTCTCTGGAGTCCATCCCGTGCTCTGGTAATTTCGGAACGTCAAATCCATGCTTTTAATATCATTTTTCAATACACCCTCCTGATTTCATCCTGTAATAAAAACACAATTAAAATATGGCATTAAGCATTATCATGTATGTAAAATTTGGTAATAGTCGGGGTCTAATATGCAATATTCGACCCTCATCACAACCCCCAACCAACATTTTGCTAGTCCCGAGCAAAACATGCGAAAAATAATTTCAGAAATAAAGGACAAGTCATGTAAACTTGAGTAACTTGTGAACAGATAGTTGAGATGTGAGAATTCTAAAATTCATGAATGGTGAGTGGAATTTTTCTCCTAGAATCAAGCTCACGGTAACTTCATAATCAAATTTAAAATATTAATCCATTAATTAGAACAATTCTAAACATTGAGTTCCATGAGTGTATAGTGTAATCTCGGCTTACAATCATTAAAAGATTCAATTGTCAATTTCATGATATCATTAGTAATTAACAACAGAATTCATGACAACCAAAACTTGAAACCAAAATATGCCAATAGATTAACTTTTCAGTCTACCAGCCTTGGATATTCTTTATGAACAATAACGCAAATGAGGGGAATCAAATTCTCACCTATAGGGAGCAAACCTATGGTGAAAACTTGTCACCTAACTCTTTTTTTTTCATATGTCAACTATGGAGAATCAAATCTACACCTATAAGGAGCAAACCTATGGTGAAGATTATGTGACTTACCCTTTTAATTCTTCTTTATAACTGATACTTAACAAAAAAAAATAAATTTCAAGCTGATTCCATTCATGCTTAGAGGTTACCAAGTTAATCATTTAATGTGTAAGCGAGATGTGTCTTGTGAAATCATGACTCACTCAATGCTTAAAACTTCTAATCATGGGTTAACAATTCAAACTTAACTTTGAACTCTAACAGATGGTTGAATCCAAGAGTTGTAAATTACTAACATTCTGTATCTTGTAATGTTAAAATCACAACTATCTTTCAACATCACTTTGACTTCATAAAAATTTCTGAAAATTTTAAAAATTTTTATTAAAAATTTTCACAATTTCTGCTCAATTTTTATAATTTCTGCTCAAGACCAAGAAAATACTGATTAGGTAACCTAATCTCCCACCCCCAACCTAAAATCTACATTGTCCTCAATGTAAAAGAAATAATCATGCGATGCACATGGGACAACGAAAATAAAAGAGGAATGGGGGAAAGATAGTACCTGGACGGAGAATCAAGAGGCTTCCTCAAAAAATATTAACGTAAAAGCAGGTCAGCACAAGAGAGACATCAACAAAAAAAAAACAAAAAATAGGAAAAATAAAATCCTAAAAAGAAGATCCTACCTATACCACTTTCGCAGGTGCTCTCGATTACATTTAGCGTATGCAACAAGCCTTTAAACCCCTAGTGGACGAGTTGTAGTCTCGTGAGGGTTTGCAGTAATGTTACACACAAACATTGAACTAACTAACTAGGAAAATGAAATGGAATGAAAAGCTAGGTTGCCTCCCAGGAACGCTAAGTTTAACGTCTTCAGCCAGACAAGAACGGACCATGAATTAACTAATCTTTATAACCAGGGTCTGCCAAAGAAATTACCTCAACACCTTAATTAACCAATCCCAGACAAGTGATGTGAGTTCCCATGAACTGTGCTATCTGAAATGAGGTAACTGATACTATCATCAAATAATTTAAGGACTTCTGCTCGAACGACTTCTTCCATGTTAGGATCATGCTTCCTTTGCATTGCATACGACATTCCCGCAGCATGATCCATACATACAGTGGGGCATACTCCCTGTATTTCCGCTATCTTCCATTCAATTGCTGCCTTATATGCTTTAAGAACATTAAGCAACCTGCTCTCCTTTGCCTTCTCAGAGTTAGAAACTATGTTGTCAGGCAGAGTCTCAGAGGGACCTAACAATGCATACTCGAGATTTTCAGGTAATTGTTTAATGTCAGGATTAGGTGGTTTTTCAACAGACGGAACCAATTTGGACTTAGAGGGTGGAAGAGGTTCCGCTTTCGCTTTCCATTTTGAAGTCTCCATTATAGGAGTAGAATCGAGCAATGCATTGACTTCGTGGATGGGACTATCTATGTCAAAATCCATGTCATATTGTGTTAAGCAGGTCTCAAGTGGATCTTCAAAAGATTTACAAAAGGAGTCCTACACTAGACTCTCGATCATGTCCGCTTCAAATATGTCTTCCAAATCTGCGGATTGTTGTCCAGCATTAAAGACATTGAGTTTAATATTCATGTTACCAACGGACAACTTCATAACTCCATTCCTGCAATTTATAATAGCATTAGATGTTGCCAAAAATGGACGACCCAAGATGACCGGGATCTGACTAGTCGGATTCCGGACAGGCTGAGTGTCTATAACGATGAAATACACAGGAAAATAAAACTTCTCAACCTGGATTAGCACATCTTCAATAACACCCCAGGGCACCTTGACAGATCTATCAGCTAGTTGTAATGTTACTTTAGTCGGTTTCAACTCACCAAGTCCTAGCTGCTCATAAACCGAATATGGTAACAAATTGACACTCGCCCCTAAATCAAGCAATGCTTTCCCGATCTTATGATCTCCTATGACGCAAGAATTGGTGGGAGCTCCTGGATCCCTAAATTTAGGAGGGGTGTTATGTTGAATCACGGAGCTGAGTTGCTCTGCAAGGAAGACTTTCTTATGAACATTCTGCTTACGCTTTTGAGTGCATAAATCTTTAAGAAACTTAGCGTAAGCAGGGACTTGCTTGATAGCATCAAGCAACGGAATGTTGACTTGCACTTTTTTAAACACATCCAAGATTTCGTCAAAGTTGTTTCTTTTCTTTATTGGTGCCAGACGTTGAGGAAAGGGTGCTTTGGGCACGTAGGGTGGCACATTAGTGGCTCTTGGAGAGTCAGAGAGCTTTTGGACTTTGGATGCATTAGTGTGTCTCTCTGCTTCATCTTGATCTTCCACTTTAGAATTTGATTCATCCCTAGGCATCTCTATTCTGTTGTCAATCTGTTTGCCTGACCTAAGGGTAGTGATCGATTTGGCTTGCTCATGATATTGCCCTTAGTTGGAATTAGAGCCAATCTCATACTGTCCCTTTGGATTAGCCACGGGTTGGCCAGGGAACTTACCTTTCTCTCTCTCATTCCATACGGTAGCTAGTTGACCCAATTGTACTTCCAGCTTGGCAATGGATTGCGCATTTGCTTGTAAGCTTTGCTGGTTGGCTAGTAAGGTTTGTTGGGTGTCTTTTTGGAATTGGAGAGAACTCTGCATAAAAAGATTGAGTGTTTCTTCAAGAGATGGTTTCCGTGATTGTGAAGGGACTTGTTGATATTGCAGAAACTGTTGAAGTTGTTGATTGCCAGCTTGAGGGTAAGGTTGCATGGGAGGATTTTCGGATGGTCCTCCTTATTGTGGTCCTTTTGCCCAAGAGAAATTTGGATGCCTAGCCCAACCTGGGTTGTAAGTTTCTGAGTAAGGATTATTCTCAGGTCTTTGAAAAGTGTTCATTGCATGTACTTATTCAGAAAGAAGGTCCGGGGATGCTTTGCACCGATGGACAAGACTGCATAGGATGGGCAGGACTAGAACATATGGCACATGCCTCAACTTGAGCTGTTTGTGGAGGTCCATTATGCAACATCAGAGCATCAACCTTCTTTGTCAGGCCATCAATCTTGGCATAGAGATCTGGCGTGACTCCTATCTCATATATACCACCTCTCTTCTGTGGTTGGGGACTTCTGTCACCTCTATTTGAATAGTCCCATTGCTGAGAATTTTCACTCAAGGTTTCAAAGAAATTCCACGCTTCGACATCACTTTTGGTCATGAATGACCCTCCACTGGTGGCATCAACCATGCGACAGTTTTGGGGTGTCAAACCGTCATAGAAGTATTGAACCTGTTGCCACTTTTCAAAACCATGGTGTGGACATTTAAGAAGCAAGTCCTTTCATCGTTCCCAACATTCATGAAAGTGCTCGCCCTCTTTTTGTGTGAAATTAGTGATTTCTCTACGGAGAGCATTAGTTTTGTGAACTGGGAAGAATTTGTTTAAGAACTTTCTAGACAGGTGATCTCATGTAACGATAGATCCAACTTCTAGAGAATTCAACCATGCTTTCGCCTTATCCTTCAAAGAAAAAGGAAACAGGCGTAGGCGAATCGAATCGTCTGAGAAGTTTTAGAACTTAAAAGTGGAGCAAATGTCTAGGAATTCTTTCACATGATGATATGGATCCTCCTTATCTAACCCATAAAAGGATGGCAACAATTGTATGACCCCAGGTTTAAGTTCAAAGTGTGTTGTCGTAGTGGCTGGCAACACTATGCATGAAGGCGCATTAAATTGGACAGGATCTGAATAATCTCTGAGAACTTTAACTTCATTCTCATTTGCCATTTCAACTGGATTTTTTCTTAATCTTCTACGAAGTGTTCTTTCTATTTCAGGATCAAAAGGTGCTAGTTCTATATTTAGAGATCTACGTCCTAGCATAAACTAAGTTACTACAATGTAAGAAAGAAAACTAAACTAAGATGCAACCTAAGAGAAGTAAAACTAGAACAAGATAAAATTATGTAAGCAACGATCGGAAGAAAGAACCCGAAAAAAATGAGACAATCAATGTCTGAAGAATAGGGAGCTCCTCCTTCACTTCCTGTAAATAAAATAAACAAAATAAATTAAATTTCCTAAAATAATGCTAGAAAAATCCTAAGCAACGGTTAATTTCTAAAAAAGAAAGCTTCTAATCTTAGAAATAAAAAGCTAAGTTAGTTTCTAAAAAGGGAAAAATTTCTAAAACTAGAAAATAGAAAGTTACTTGAAAGAAGAATCCAAATCTAAAAATAGAAAATTGAACAATTCAAAAAAAGAAATTCTAGAATTAGAAAATTTTTAAAAAGTAAAATCCTAATTCTAAAAATAGAAATTAGAAAGAGTAGAGAATTTAGAACGGGATTACTGAAAAGGCCAAGCTATATGTCCTAGAGGGGGGGGTGAATAGGACTATGCCAAATTTAAAAATAAATCAATGAACTAAAGTAAATCAATACCCTTACAATAATGAATCAATTCACAATGCTAAATATAAATCACCTTGATAAATAATTATTGAGAGATTGATACAAATTCAGTTCTAAGGACAACCTTACACCATAATAAACAAGGGCTTATGGTAGGACAACCTTATTTCTAGAACCTCTTTTGAATCAAGAACTCAATGTTAATATAAGTAAATGAAATAGCAAGGAATTGAAAATAAATGCGTATAAAGATCTAAATTATTACAACAATCCCCACACTTGCTTGAAAATGTAAATAGTTACAACATTCACATCCACTTGTACATTCCACACAATCGAATGATAAAAGATATGAAAATTAATCAAGCATTCAATCCACAAGACAAAGAGTTATAGTGGTTCGCCTGTGTGTACACCAACCTGCTTTTACAACAAACAATGACCACACGTAATGCTACTCCACTCCTAATATCCTCACACAGGGATATTAGCGTTCACTATCAAATAGGTTTTCTCAGGTTCACCAAAAACCTTTACAATTGTGTCTTTTTCACTTGGGCTTACACAATTCAAAAACCCCTTTTTCTGAGTTTTCTGGTTTTCCTCAGACAACCAATACAATGAGATTTTTCTGGCTCAATCTCAAACAAAACCAATACAATGAGATTTTTCTGGCTTAACCTCAAACAAAACCAATAACAAATGAATTTTACAGAATTGTAAAATACCTGGATTTTTCCTTTAGCAGCCCGGTAGAACCAATCGGAGTAGATGAATGAATATCAAAGTTCAATTTCCAATACTCTCATTCATAGGGTTCTAAATTCTAATAGATTTTAGATTTTAACTTGTTGGGCGTAACTATATTTGATTTTGATTCCAAGAAGAAGGAATAATATAATTCCTCTTTTCAAATAAGATTGGAATAGAGAAACAAAATCAAATTAAATAAGCTAGCAAAAAGGAATATTAAATAAGCACAATTTAGCTTAAAATAAACACAGACTTATCTCAGAGTGATTACTTGAAAATTCTTGAAAGGAATGGAGTTCTGAATGTAAAAACTCTGAAATTCGTGTTCAATTTATAGAAGAAAAAATCGTTCCTACGACTGGTCTTAGAAACCTAGGACTGGTCGTGGTAGCTCTATGCATTTTTGAAAAATTGAGCGCGATCTTTGAAAACCGTTCTACGACTGGTCGTGTGTACCCTACGACTGGTCGTGGGACACCTACGACTGGTCGTGGGACACCTACGACTGGTCGTAGGACCATGAAATAGGTTGCTGGAATTTCAGTCGTAGCTCCACGACTGATCGTGGACGAGTCGAAGCCAACCTACGACCGGTCGAAGGACCACCAGGACTGGTCGTGGGCGTTCCAAAAAAATCCGAAAAATCTTCAACAAATTAGGACTGGTCGTGGAATTTCTTGGACTAGTCGAACCAATGCTAGGACTGGTCGAACAAGAGCTAGGACTGGTCTTGGAACAGACTAAGCTCATGTAGAATAAACATTTGTTTTATGTATCCAAAATGACCTACTTAAAGGGTCAACCTAAGGTCAATCAAACCTGAAATATGACGTATGGACATTGAACTTCAACCATTCAACGAATGTAGATTGTTTGAACCAATATCAGTCTTGAAGTCTTGAACAATATCAGGCTTGAAGTCTTGAACAATATCAGGCTTGAAGTCTTGAACAATATCAGGCTTGAATCTTGAGATCTTCAACATCTTGAGCTTCATCTTGTAGCTTTTTGAACTTTAACATCTTGTGCTTCAACTTGTAGCATTTTGAAGTATAAAATCATCATACCAGCACAAGACACAGATAGATGTTTTGGCACATCAAAATTTGACAACCAAAGGAGTATGAGACCATAACACTTACAATTACCAAATTAGAAATTTTTGTCAGGACCCTACAAAATAGGAAATAGGTTAGTTTCTAAACAAAAACTCTAATCTAAAATTAGTAAAATCCTAAGACTATGAATTATGATAAGAGAGAATCTTAAATCCAATTTGGATCGAAACAGTCCCCGGCAACGGTGCTAAAAACTTGATGTTTTATTTAAACCAAGATGATTTAAATGATTTTTAAACTCGCAAGTATACGAATCAGATGTAGATATGGTACGTATTACGAGATCGTTCCCACGAGGACTGGTCGTGACAATTCAAATCTATGATTCTCCTTAACTAATCCAACAAATAATGGAGTGAATTAAATCTATGATTCTCCTTAACTAATCCAACAAATAATGGAGCAAATTACTAAGCACAATTCTATGAAAAAAATAATTGAGAATATGGAAGAAAATTCAATCAGAGAGAGAGCACTAGGACTTTCGAATCTACCCCTAATTATCCTAACCCTTATTTTATCTGTTGATTCACCATAATCTAGATTGATATAACTTATATAAAGAAAGCACAATCTGTGTCCTTAGTCGGGCATACAGAATGTCTAATCTCCTAAAGCAATGCAATGAATAACACATTCTATGTCCTTGATTGGGCACATAGAATGTACAATTCATTAAAGCACCCTGTTTCTTCCTTTATAGGAAACCTGTTCATGATCAGACATAAGTACCTAGAATAAGCATCCAGACAACATCCATATATAGACTCTGGTCAAGTTCATAGATGGAGAAGTACAGAATTTAACCCAATCCAGCACGCTAGAGAAAGAAACAAACCAATCTAATTAAAGTAAATTCAACATATAAGAATGGATATTCAAATTAGGGGTTTCATCTCAACCCTAGCTGAGAGATTAGCAAGCCATGAATTCAAATAAAAAGAAGGAAAAATAAAATATAAAGAAATACATCTCCCTTCTCTTTCTTCTCTTCCTGTCTCTCCTCAAGCGCTGGATCTGCTCTCCCCAGCTATGGATGCTTTTTCATCCACGTTTTGCAACTCCTTTTATATCTGATGGAGTTGCTGGAGTGGTGGAAATCAGATTTGGAAAGCTGTCGCACGCGCAGTAAAAGCCTTTTTGCAGCCAAGTTCGGGGCCTCGAAACACGGCACTTTCCTCATTCAAATTCCAAACAAACACCATCCCTTAGGACTTTCTTGGGTCCTCTACACGATGGATGGTTCAGATCTACTATATAATCAAAGATGGTGGCCCACAACCGCATGAAAAACTGGATTTCCTAATATGTCGAAACCTTCGCACCCTTTCGCTGTCGTGATCGATGGGCCCCACAGAAGTATTTTCTGAAAAATCCACCCCGTCCATTAGATTCAAGACGAAATTTCAGTCAAAAATGGGTAGTTTTGAATGTTCATTGACACGGCACAGAGAAGAAATCACAAAAAGATCAGTTTTGAATGTTGCAGGGCAGTCCGTTTGTGGCCTCTGTACCGCACACGTGTACATGTATGGATGCAAACTATTAGCATGGTTTTGAAGGGATTTTCCCCCTCTACAATATGGACGGATTGGATCGTCCGTACGAATGATGGAGGTGGCCCACCAGCGTCCGTAAAATGGACAGTGTCCGTCCGTTACGTGGCTTGAAAATGAAGGAAGAAGGAATTTTCCTTCTTTCCTTTTTTTCTTCGGTCAGAGACGGTCAAACCGTCATGCGTTTGCCGTGCACGGCTAGTGCACTTGTGCACTATGCACACCCGTCTCATGTGGGGTCCACATATGATATTCGTGATAAATCTGATCCTTTCATTTAATTGGTCTCCCCATTTAAGGCATTGAATCCGAATTTAAGGCATATCCAGATAGCAGGTGGGTCCCACTTAATGAATTAAGGGGCTGATCTGGCTGTTGAGCTACTTCCCGAGATATCCAATGGCTGAAATTTTACGTGTACGGTTAATTTATGTCCTCCAGGCCATGTATGAAATTTCGAGCCAATCGAATGGCGAGAACCATGTGATCTTGCATTCTGTTCCAATTTCGGGCCCTTTTGGCTTGCTTTACTCAGATCTCAGGCATGTAAATTCTTCATTATTAGTTCTCTGGAGTCCATCCCGTGCTCTGGTAATTTCGGAGCGTCAAATCCATGCTTTTAACATCATTTTTCAATACACGCTCCTGATTTCATCTTGTAATAAAAACACAATTAAAATATGGCATTAAGCATTATCATGTACGTAAAATCTGGTAATAGTCGGGGTCTAATATACAATATTCGACCCTCATCACTAGGATCACTCAATTTAATATTTGCCCAGCTTTATTTCATTGTAGATAAGGTCAATTTAATGTTTGCCTCGATAAATTTCATGTTAGGATCGCTCAATTTAATATTTGCCCAGCTTTATTTCATGGTAGATAAGGTCAATTTAATATTTGTCTCGATAAATTTCATGCTAGGATCGCTCAATTTAATGTTTGCTTAGTTTTATTTCATTGTAGATAAGGTCAATTTAATGTTTGCCTTGATAAATTTCATGCTAGGATCGCTTAATTTAATGTTTACCTGGCTTAATATTATCTTATGCTCGCTCAATTTACAGTTTGATCATTCAATATTCATGCAATGCTCGCTCAATTTAATGTTTGCCCCGCTCAATATCATCTTATGCTCTCTCGATTTAATGTTTGCTTGCATAGTTGAATTTATAGTTTGTCCCGCTCAATTTTCAGTTTGCACCATTCAATTTCATGCTTGCTACGCTAATGTTTCAGATTTTCCCGCTGAATTTTGCAGTTTGTCCCGCTCAATTTTCATGTTTGCCCCGCTGAATTTCATGTTTGTCTCGCTCAATTTCAGGTTTCCCCGCTCAATTTCAGGTTTCCCCTACTCAATTTCTAGTTTTCCGCGCTGAATATCATTTTTTCCCCGCTTAATTTCATGTTTGCCCTGCTGAATTTCTAGTTTGTCCCGCTGAATTTCATGTTTGCCCCACTGATTTTCTAGTTTGTCACGCTGAGTTTGACATTTTCCGGTGAATTTCATGTTTGCCTCGCTCAATTTCCAGTTTAACCCACTAATTTTCTTGTTTGCCCCACTAAATTTCATGTTTGCCCCGCTCAATCTTCAGTTTGCCCCCCGAATTTCATGTTACCCGCTAAATTTCATATTTGCCCTGCTCAATTTTCAGTTTGCCTAACTGAATATCTTGTTTGCCCTACTCAAATTGATGATTTGCCCCGCTGATTTTCAGATTTTCCCGCTGAATTTTGCAGTTTGTCCCGCTCAATTTTCATGTTTGCCCCGCTCAATTTTCATGTTTGCCCCGCTCAATTTTCATGTTTGCTTCGCTGAATTTCATCTTTCCCCGCTCAATTTCAGGTTTCCCTCGCTCAATTTCTAGTTTACCCCACTGAATATCGTTTTTTCTCCACTGAATTTCTAGTTTGTCCCGCTGAATTTCATGTTTGCCCCACTGATTTTCTAGTTTTCCACGCTGAGTTTAACATTTCCTGGGTGAATTTCACGTTTGCCCCGCTCAATTTCCAGTTTGACCCGCTAATTTTCTTGTTTGCCCTGCTGAATTTCATGTTACCCGCTAAATTTCATATTTGCCCCGCTCAATTTTCAGTTTGCCCCGCTGAATATCTTGTTTGCCCTGCTCAAATTGATGATTTACCCCACTAATTTTCATGTTTGCCCCCCCCCCCCCCCCGAAGTTCTAGTTTGCCCCATTGAATTTCTATTTTGCCCCGCTCAATTTTTAGGTTGACCTACTGAATTTCATGTGTGCCCCGCTCAAACTGATAATGCTTCCCTCGCTCAATGGTAAGATAGATAACGTCACAAGATTAAATAAGCACCACTTGAAACCATTCGTTAACGATGAAGGCCTGATCTGTATAAGATCTGGTTGTTTTTTTTTAAAAAAAATATAAACGCGTAGCTTACTGTTCATTTCCTTAAGCTCTTTATCATCCTCATCTATAATAGAAACTGAGTTGTCGGTCCTTCATTATTTAATTGAGTTTTGTCATATGGCAAAGTTCCATTGATTTACGATTCACTGATAATGTGTTATTGTATTAGTTTTCAGATAATGGCTACAAGAATCATTTGCTCTTTTGGTGGGGAGTTAGAATTTGAAAACAAGCGATACTCGTACACGGGTGGAACATCAAAACAAATAACGCTACGTCTCGAGACTACGTACGAGGAGCTTCGATCTAGAATTTACAAGATTATTAAGAGCATACCAGAAGATTGTGATATTAGGATGAAAGTATTGAATCCTTGCACAAATGAATCAATGCCTCCAATCGAAATTAAAGACAACGATGACGTTAAAGAGTTCTTGTCTTACCAGTTTGAGCATTCGGAAAAATTCATCCTGTTAGTCATCGAAACAATGCAACACATCAATACCACAACATATGTGGACAGTGTGGCTGAGGAGTATGGCGTGAAATTCAAATACAATCCTTCTCCATTACAAGTGACAGTAAGCGATGATCAATTGCCCGAGCCGCCGCAAACATCAAATGTCGTGACTAGCCAAGTCAGTGGTGCACTTGACATTAACAATAATTATAAATACAAGACACTGTCGTTAGCATCAACAGCAAATCTGCCATCATCATTGACCATCCCATCTGTGCGTGTAAACGACATTCTGCTTCGAGACCTTTCCGAAACATCAAACCTCATGACTCGTCAAGTTCTAGCACTGTTTGATGATGATGCACTCACCAATGCAAAAATGTTGGAATATACTGATTTGTTATGTGAACCGATCGATATAGTTGTTTGCCAAATGTTTAAGGACAAGAGTCGGTGCCAGTATGTGTTGAGCCAATTTGCAATTCAGAATAATTTCCAGTATAGAATAATATACTCAAATCCTAGGAGATTTACCATGGTGTGCTTTGAAGGTGCATGCGAATGGAGGGTTCATACATCTCGGGTGAATGATGCGGGTATATTCAAAATACGGACTTATACATCAAAACACATGTGCGGCATGGCATGAATGAAGAGTGATCACCGGTAAGCCAACAGTAAGCCAGCGTGTGATCTGGTTATTAGCTGCATTGAACAATGCCTAGGGTTGAGGCTACGTGATATTATCTTCGCAATGCAAGAGAAATATAATATTTGTATCAGTTATTGGAAGGTATGGAAAGCTAGGGAGCTTGCAATTAATCACGTGATGGGGTCTTACGAAGACTCTTATAATCAACTCCATTTGTATTTACATGAGTTGAGGAGGGCCAACCTATGGACAGTTACTACCGTACTTGTTAACCAACAGACTTGCAAGTTCGAGAGATATTTTATAGCTCTCGGACAATGCATTCGAAGTTTTCAGAAATCATTGTGGAGGTATTAGCCATTGACGGGACACACTTAAAGGGCAAAAACAAGGGTGTTCTACTCATCGACACGGCTTTAAATGGGGACAATTATATATTTCTAGTTGCGTTTGGCATCGGGGAATCAGAGAACAGCTGTAGTTGTAATTGGTTCCTTACCTACCTTAACGATGTGTTAGGGTCTGTGGAGGGTCTTATCATTATATCCGACCGACATAAAAGTCTAATGAAAGAAGTTCCCCAAGTCTTCCCGCGTGCAGTCCATGGGTATTGCGCGTACCACATCTACAGAAACTTGGTGGACACTTTTAAGGACAAGTCGTTGGAAATGTATTACTGGAAGGCTGTGAAGACTTGCAGGAGGGCCCGAATTTGAAAAAATAATGCATGATATCGAAATGTCTAATCCCCCAGTACATACATGGCTGACAGAAATCAAGTACGAGAGATAGGCATCTTCGCACTTTCCAAGAAGAAGATTCAACTTGGTCACGACAAACATATCTTAGTGCGTTAATGCCCTTTTCAAAGAAGCATGCGAATACCCCATTACGAAATTGATAGAGGTTGTAATATTGAATATACAAGAATTATTTTATAAGAGACGAGAATCTACAGCATCATTTGTGGGTCCATTGACACCATTGTCGAAGAAACAGATAAAGGATATTGTGCAGAAGGCGCGAGATGTTCGTTGCCATGCTATTTCTCGAGATGAGTACTATGTTGTTGAAGATTATAACGATACAGTAAAGCTCAGTGAATTTTCATGTACATATCGTGAGTTTGGGGTGAAGGGGTACCATTGTATGCATGTCCTATCAGCCTGCATAAACTACAATCTTCCTCACAATTCATATTGCTCCTCATTCTACAGGGCGCATAATTACTTGGCCACGTATAGTGAATCGGTGTATCCAGTATGCGACAATAGCAAGTGAAAATTTTCAGTGGGGATGAAGGAGTATTGTGCACAGATTAAACCCCCAAGATAGAGGAGGTCAGCTAGAAGACCCAAAAAGCTTAGAATTCCATCGCGTGGAGAGGAATCGAAAACAGTAAAGTGTGGGCGATGCAAACAAACCGGGCATAATCGCCGGTCGTGCAAGTTTCTGAAACCCGGTGTATAGCATATCGTGTAATTTATGTACTTTGGATGATACATAGTTTGTAATTATGCCACATATTCAATTTATGAGGAATTTCTAACAACCAGCATACCAAAAAGGTGAAAAGGCATATAAAAAAATGAACTATTATAAATACCTCTCTCTTGACAAATTTAACAAAAGCACTATCTTTAATGTATTATAAAAGGAACAACAACTTAGCACAATAGCCCATAACGACTTGTTCTTCTCATGGGTCCCATCATGTTCTGATTTTTTGTTTCGTATCCAAAATTCCAAGCTTTTCAAGGTCCCATCATGTTTAGATTTTTAAAATAACCCCCAGTTCAAAGATTTTTCAATGACAAAACTGCAAAACTGTCTAATCAAATCATAATATAAAAACTTGGAAAAACTCAATCAATCAGGTATCATCAACATGTCATATCGCTCAATCTGGGAGCGAGATTGTCGTGGCGTAATGCACACCATTGAGCGCCATCAACATTTGAAATGTTCGTTGAAATTGAGAACATGCAATATAACATGAAGTGTATAAATAAATTTCATCATAACACCACATACTGTAATCAAAATAAGTACCCCAAGTTTGGATACTAAAATCAATGTCCCTTGCATCAATCAAAGTAAAATTCATGCCATTATCTAAAGAAACCGTTTGAAAATAATATCCGATAGGCTTGGCATCCCAAAAAGATAATTGATGCACAAGCCAACAGACATGACTAAATCTAGTCTACCTGTACAGACCGACATCCGATGGAGCGACATCATCACGCCAGTAGGTGATTGTGACAATAAGGGTGTCAATCATACGCTCGACCCGCTTGATACCCTTCTGGATGGCCTCAGAAACCAGCTCCAATCGCGTAAGTCGTCTGTCCTGCTCATACATGTACCTAATAATGTATGCCCTGCGGTTACGGTATGGCATCCTTCGACTGGTATGACCATATGAGGGTCGTGGCACCTCACGCTACTCTCCCTCCGTAGGATAGTCGGTGTCGGCTGCCTCTGTCTCAGCCACGTCTGTCTTTACAGCCTCTGTCTCCGCTGCCTCTGCTTCTATCTCTCTCATAAAATCTTCACGGTGCCTTACTGGTGTTGATGCCCCTTTCATCCCCAGTTTCATGCGCTTGATGTTGTTTTGTGTAAACATTTTTATGGGTCTTAGTTGGTCAGTGGTGGGCATGAGGCCAACATGATGGAAGAGTAAATATAATAGGTGTAGGAATGGAATGGCCGTGCTTATCATGGTCGCTATGCAGTCGGCAATTAATTGAGTAATGATGATGGGAAGACACAGAGGAATACCATGATAGATGTTGTATAGAATATCTCACATATACGAAGTAATGTCAGACTTATTCGAGTCCCTCAGATAAACATTTGAGCAGAAGATACTGTATAGCACCTTGTACTTGTCTTCTAGGTTCGTTGCTCTCAGTGCATTATGAAATGTCACGCCCCAAACTTAGAAACCGGGCTCACAAAATTCCCGATCACCGAATCTGGCGCCGACAGCCTCCGTAGAAACCCATTCTTAGCTCCCAGCGCCCATACGCCAGGTTCCGATCCTAGGATGCTACAAGGAGGATTTTCAACATCAGTTTAATTCGTCATAAGCATAACCAAAGGCATAACCCACAAACAACAACCAAAAACTCCATCACATTTTCACTATGATCAAAAACTTTACAAGTACAATGAGCATAAAGGGAAATACAATGATGATAGACAAAAGGCTCCAAAAAGATCTGTTCTGCGCTCCTGCCTCAGCGCTGCTGCGTCCTCGCGTCACCTGCATGCAACGGTCGTGCATAAGCTTATAGAAAGCTTAGAGGGTGGTGAAAGTGTGTGTGCAAGGTAGTAATGCAGATATACAGTATCAGAGTAATGCGGAACATGCTGGTGAATCCATGAACATCATTAGCCGTACCGAGGCTGTGCGATGCAAGGCATGAATGATGTCGGCCGTACCAAGGCTATGCGATGCAAGATGCAAGTCAAGCATACAAATCCTCATCTAAGTCCACATATCAGTACAACACAAAATCTGGGATATCACCGGGGTCTAGTACACTCTAAACCACATTGTCGCCCCATCGCGCGCAATGAGGTAAGTGGAAGAGACCTCACTACCCGCCTGCCAATATCGGGCGCGGCTCGTCGATAGCGGTCCCATTCCTCGAGCTGGTCAGACTCAGCCTAGTATTGCCCCCTCCTCTCGGGCGGGTAAGGCCGTACCCCCTTCCAACCGACCACGACACAGTGGAAAGCGCAGCCTCCTGGTAATCGGCCATCGACGCTCATGCACCCACTCGGTCTAGACGTTGGAGCAACCTCTTGGTACCATAAGGGTTTAGGGACTTTCACCCAGGGATATCTATAGCACCCCATGTAGAACAAGATTTTCGGTATCCACTCCTGCCAACCACGATATGCCTGTAGAGGCTACGGCCCTAATGTCGCTAGGCGTACAGTAACCATATCACATTATGCGAATGCATGAATCACACTATCCAGTCATGCAGCAATCCTGCGCATCTCGTGCGCTTATGTGGGGCAACCCTGCCTAACCGGGAGCCCCTAAACAATCGCCTCAAGGCATATGCTATGATCAGTCACTTCTCATATCAAGCATACATATGATGCGTATGATCATGAATCATGGGACTATACTAAACATGTTATCTGGGATAGATGTTGTTCATAAGGAGATGGGCCTAGACGGCCTACAAGTATGGGCCTAACAATGGGCCCTAAGGAGAATCATAATGCGGACATTTAACCAACATTATTCGACAATGTGGACGTCAAACCAACATTGCTCCCAAGGCATTGCCCATCGTAAACATTATTACATGAACCAGGTTGGGGTTACACATTGCAATGAGCCTTAAGTTCATCCCATTGGGCCTTAGATACATCAACTGGGCCATACCATGTGGGCCTTTCATTCGTCAAGTGGACCACATCAATGGGCCGCACCAATGGGCCTTATGCGCATTGCAATGGGTCATAACCCGTGAGCCTTAGATACATCAAATGGGCCTAGACTCATGGGTCTTATATGTAACAAATGGACCACACCAATTGGGCCCCATATGTACATCAAATGGGCCTCAATCCATAGGCCCTAATACATCTCAATGGGCCTTAACCCATGGGCCCTAGAATACATCAAATGGCCTAATGACATGGGCCTTGCATCCACATCAAAGTGGGCCCCAATGATCTACCACAAATACATTAAGATGGACCTCAAAACATGCCAAAGTGGGGTCCACTTGGACTAGGGATCTAGCTCATCATTAGCTCATGCCATAAAATGATCTTTCAAAATGGATAGACGGATTGGATGCAACCCATGTATCTGGTGGGGCCCATGAAAGCCCGCCATCCGGTGTATTAGCTAATATAATATAATATATTTGTATATATATAATATATATACATGTAATTAAATAGAGGTACACAGTACAATAATATATATATATATATATATGTATGTATAAATATATATACAATAATATATATATATAAATACATATACATATATATATATACACACACACGTGCACATACACCACACGCACACACACCATGCACACGCACGCACGCACACAAGCATGCACCCACGCACGCACACCATGCACATACACGGTGGGCTCCACCGTCCAGCGGACGGTGGGATAAAACACATGAATCATGTGGGCTCCACGTGGGGCCCACCGTAGTGTTTACATGCCATCCAACCCGTTGACAAGGTCACTCGGACCTGAGTGAAAGGAAAACACAAATTTCATCTTGATCCAAAACTTCTGTGGGCCCAAAAAGTGGTTCAATGGCAGACCTTCAACTCACACTGTTTCCTTTGGTGTGGGCCGTCAGAATGGTGGATGGGCCTGATCTTTGGAGGGGGCCCACCTCAGGAGGTGGCCCACCCAATGAACGGCTGGGATGACACATATACATCATGGTGGGGCCCACGGCTAGAGGCCGTGGTGCTGCTGCCGTCCGTCGTCCGCAAGCGGCTGGCGCAGGCAGCGCCTGCCCTCCTCTGACAGCGGCAGCGCTGCTTGTTTCCTTCTTTTTTTTTATTTTCTGGGAAAAAAATATGTGGGGCCCACTACCGGAGAATCCACTCCGTCCAGTGGATTCTATGGCTCGGAATACACCAAACCAGTCTAATATTGGGTATTTTTGGCGTATAGAAACAGAAAGGTGGGCCTGAATAGCCTAGAACAGTAGAAAATACAGTTTCATATGGTATGGTCCGCCTGATTTTCAGATTGACCTCATTTTTCGGCTCAACGCCTAAAATGAGCTAAAGAATAGGATGTTCGGCGTGGATTGAACTCATATATCAACGTGGGGCCTATATAAGTGGTCCACACAAGAGCTTGAACCAAGCTTATATTTGTGTTTTTCAAATGACGTCCAGCGTCCAGGGACGCTGGATGGTTTGCAGTTCCAAGTGCACAGGAAGTGGGCCTACTCAGGTGGGCCGCCAGATGATGGATGTTGTCAATCCAACACATATAGAGTGGGCCCCAACTACAAGTGACTTGGGTTAAATACATACTTCATGGTGGGGTCCAAGTGGGTCACACGGCCAAATCATCACACAAAACATAAAAGAAAAGGGGAGAGAGAGAGGTAGAGGGTGGGACACGAGTGATGGAGGGGCCCCGACACTATGGGCCCTCCCTTGCAACCAATCATACATCAAGTGGGTCCCATTACACATGGGCCAATTAAATCAAAAATCCAACGGTGGAGGTCCCTTCTCCACTAAAATGAACGGTCTAGATGACCCTAGGTATAGAAGAAAATAAACATCATGATGGGGTCCATGGAGAATGGCCCCATCGTGGAATGATCATGATTATCCTAGTGGGCCATTGGCCACATCTTAGGGTCCCAAGTGAGATCCAAACCATTGATCGGTTGGCCTCACTTGGCCCATCTTAAAAACATGAAAAACTACTCTTATCAAGCACCCACCGTTCGATCTTCTTGCTCCTATGGGTTCCTTAGCTCCTTAGCTTCGATTCCAATGGAGGAGATGAGGAATGGATGGCTATGATGGAAGATGGAAGGGTAGGAAGAGGTGGGCCACACTCGTGGTTTTTGGGAGAGATGAGAAGGGCTTGGACGTGTGAGGATTTGGAGTTGCTTGGAATGGGTTTTGAAAAAGAGAGAGAGAGAGAGAGACTTGTAAAGGGAGAGATGGTAATGGATGTGGTGTGATGGGTGTAAGAGACTTTTTGACTTTTGGGGTAAAAGGTGTAAGAGAGGTATGGGCTTGTAAGAACTTTTTGACTTTTGGGGCTTGCTTAGGGAAGAGTGTGAAGTGATGTGTACTTGACTTGATGGGATTGATTGATGTGACATCTCGTTGAGATTCTCTTGGGTTTAGCAATGCACGGCGTTTTCCTCGCACCGAACGCTGGCCCACATCTCCTGGTCAGAGTATCGCCTCGGCGCGCGAGTCGCGGCATCGGAACTGCGGCGACAGTGCGGTCGCAATGGTACAAGTCTCGGGTTGAGTCGAATCATATTAACGACGTGTGAATCAAGGTCGCGCGTAATGCAGGTTAAGGGTCGAAGGTTGCTGGAATTCGACCAGAAAGACCGCGGGAACCTACGGAACGGTACGGTCTAAGATATGGGTCTTACAGCTCTCCCCTCCTAATAAAAATTTCGTCCTCGAAATTTACACAATCATCGCAACTAGTTATAACTTGTGAGGAAGAAGAGACATAATATCATTATATAAAATCAGAAATAATATACAAAATACATCACATGATCAACCATCAAAGAGATGGGGATAACGCTCTCGAATCTCTGCCTTGCGCTCCCACGAAACCTACTCAACAGAATGGTGACCCCACTGAACCTTCACCAACGGAATGACCTTGGTCCGGAGGACCTACTCCTTCTGATCCAGGATACGAACAGGCTGCTCAATATAGGAAGCGTCCTCACGAACCTCTAACGGCTACCAATTAATAACAAATACGATGTGTGACCCACACTTCCTCAACATAGAGACATGAAAAACATTGTAGACGATAGACAACTGAGATGGCAAGGCAAGCCGATAGGCCACGACACTAACGCGCCTAGTGATCTCAAAAGGTCCTATGAATCTCGGGGCAAGCTTGCCCTTCGCTTCAAAACGAACTACACCCTTCATGGGTGAGACCTTAAGATACACATGGTCCCCTATTTCAAACTCCAAGGGACGACGCCGATGATCAGCAAAACTCTTCTACAGGCTCTGAGCTGGCGCATCCTCTGCCTGATGATATCAATAGCCTCTGACGTCTCCTGCACAAGCTTGGGACCTAGGAGACGACGCTCTCCAACCTCGGTCCAACAACTCGGTGATCTGCATGGTCTGCCATATAGTGCCTCAAAAGGAGCCATACCGATAGTCGCCTGATAGCTGTTGTTGTATGCGAACTCAGCCAATCGCAGATGCTCATCCCAGCTACCCCCGAAATCAATTGCGCAAGCCCGAAGCATATCCTCAAGGATCTGATTGACCCTCTCGGTCTGGTCTTCGGTCTGCGGATGGTACGCGGTGCTGAGCTGTAAATCAGTCCCCATCGCTCTCTGGAAGCTCCCCCAAAACTGAGACGTGAACCTCAAGTCTCGGTCCGAAATGATCGAGACTGGAACACCATGCAGTCTCATAATCTCTTCGAGGAATAACCTCGCAAGCCGATCCATAGACCAAATCGCACGAATCGCGAGAAAATGTGCCGACTTCGTCAGATGATCTACAATAACCCAAATAGCGTCATGACCGCGCTGAGTCCTCGGCAAGCCCATAATGAAATCTGTCGACACGTGCTCCCACTTCCACATCGGGATACTCAACGGCTGCAATAGACCCGGGGGTCTCTGATGATCGGCCTTGACACGCTGGCATGTGTCACACTCGGCCACAAAACTAGCGATCTGGCGCTTCATCCCTGCCCAAAAATATTGTCACCTCATATCACGGTACATCTTCGTCGAGTCAGGATGGACAGAAAACCGCAATCGATGTGCCTCAGTCATAAGATCTCTGCGTAACTCAGGGATATCCGGGACACATAATCGGCCTCTGAAGCGAAGTCCACCATCTGTACCAATCTGCCAATCTTCCTGACTCTCAGATGCTGCATCAGCCATATAACTCTGCAACAACCCATCAGCCTGCTGAGCCTCGATCACCCTTGCGACAAGAGAGGGTTGAATCGACAGGCTCGATAACTGCACGATAGAAGACTGCAGGCCGAACTCAAAATCATACTCTGCCACATCCTCAAGCATCCGCCACTCCTGAATCATCATATGCGCCACCAGGCCTCGTGGCTGACGGCTGAGGGCATCCGCCACCACGTTCGTCTTGCCCGGGTGGTACTGAAGATCGAAGTCATAGTCCTTCAGGAGCTCCATCCAACGTCTCTGCCTCATGTTCAACTCAGACTGCGAGAAGAGATACTTCAAGCTCTTGTGGTCGGAGAAGAGCTCGAACCTGACCCCATAAAGATAGTGCCTCCACACCTTCAGTGCGAAGACAACTGCAGCGATCTCCAAATCATGCGTGAGATAGTTCAGCTCATGGATCTTGAGCTGGCGAGACGCAAAGGCGACTGGTCTCCCGTGCTGCATCAGGACAGCACCCAAACCAATATGCGAGGCATCAGTAAATACAATAAATCCGTCACTCCCAGAGGGAAGAGTGAGGACAGGAGCGGACGTCAGACGGTCCTTCAACTCCGTAAATGCTCGCTCGCAGGCGTCGCTCCAAATAAACTCCGCGCCCGCTGCAATACGAGAGAAGCCCTCAATGAAACGCCGGTAATAGCCCGCTAAACCAAGGAAACTGCGGATCTCGGACGCAGTCGTGGGCTGGCCCCACTGACGCACTGCCTCAACCTTCGAGGGGTCCACTGCGACGCCCTCCCTCGTCACCACGTGACCGAGGAACTTCACCTCCTCCTGCCAGAACTCGCACTTCTCCAGCTTCGCATACAGCTGGTGTGCGCGGAGGGTCTGCAACGTAACCTCCAGATGCTGCTCGTGCTCCTCACGGGTCCTCGAATAGATCAGAATGTCGTCGATGAAGACTACAACAAACTGATCGAGATAAGGGCGGAAGACCTCATTCATCAACTGCATGAAGACCGCGGGTGCATTGGTCAGTCCGAAGGACATGACCTGGAACTCAAAATGACCGTAGCGCGTCCTGAATGCCGTCTTCGGAATGTCCTCCTCTCGGACCCGAATCTGATGATAACCGGAACGCAAGTCAATCTTCGAAAAGAACTGTGCACCCTGCAGCTGATCAAACAAATCATCGATCCTCAGGAGCGGGTACTTGTTCTTAATCGTGACCTTGTTGAGCTCGCGGTAATCTATGCAGAGCCTCAACAATCCATCCTTCTTCTTCACGAAGAGTACCGGCGCTTCCCACGGTGAACTGCTCGGACGGATAAAGCCCAACTCACGCAACTCGTCCAACTGCTTCTGCAGTTCCCGCAACTCCAACGGTGCCATATGATACGGAGCCTTCGAAATAGGCGCGGTACCGGGCACAAGATCAATCTGAAACTCGGTGAGTCGGCGAGGCGGTAATCCCGGAATCTCCTGAAACACATCGGGAAAATCGCAAATGATCGGCAACTGATCAATACAAGCGGCAACAGGCTCCTCAACTGCACAAGACATCATGCAAGACAACGGCTCTCCTCGGGGCTCAGCAACGAACTGGAACTGCGGCAAGCCTGGTATATCGAATGTGACGGTTCTCGCGGAGTAGTCCAAGATGGCGTGGTACTCGGCAAGCCAATCCATGCCCAAGATGACATCGAACTCGGACATCGGTAACGCAAATAGATCGGCAGGCAAAAAGGTATCCCCGACTAGAACGGGGCAAGACGAGCAAAATCGGCCCAACACTACAGTCTTCCCCAAGGGAGTCGATACTGACAGACTCTCATGAGTAAACTCCAACGGTAAGCCAGTCGATCGGCAGAAACTCTCGGCCACAAAAGAATGCGATGCACCAGAATCAAACAACACACGTGCAGCGCATGAAGAGACTAAAAGCATACCCTCGACAACCCCTCCAGATGATCGGATCTCGCCGAGCCGCGTAGAACCCAGCTAACTGAGCCGGGCCGGGAGGTGCCTCCCCCTCGAACGTGCTCCGCTTGTGTGTCGCCGAGGTGGTCGAAACCGCCGCCTCTGGCTGCGCGTGGTCTCGAGGCCGGTGCCGATGCCGGCCGAGGTGGCCTCGTGGTGGGGGCCACCGTCGCCGCCGCCGCGTGGAGGTCTCTGCCACCGTGGTGGAGGCCGCCGTGGACCTCTCATTGCGGCCGCTCGCCGCTATGGGGCCTCTACTGCCGCTGCTGGGGGCTGGGACACTCCCACATACGGTGCCCCGTCGCACCGCACCCAAAACAGGTGCCGGTGAACTGCCTCGAAGGTGGTGCTGGAGGTGCTGCTGGTGCTCAGAAGGCTGGGCGACCTGTGCGCCTCTGCTGCTGTGGTCGATGCTGCTGCGAGTCACCTGAAGGAGCGGGCCTCTTCCGGTCTCTCCTCTGACCACGATCGGACTGAGAATCGGCCCACTCAGCCTCATAAATCTGGGCCTTCCGTACCACTCCCTCGAAAGTCGAAAGTTCATGCCCAATGACACGACCTCGGAGACCGTAAAGCAAGCCGTCCTCAAATCGATGGGCTCTCCGCTCCTCGTCGTCCACTAAGTAAGGTGCAAATCTAGACAACGCTACAAAACGGGCCGCATACTGAGCCACAGTCATATCGCCCTACACCAAGGCCTCGAACTCCAACGTTCGCTGTCGTCGGATGTGATCAGGAAAATACTGTCGGTCGAACTGATCCACAAAATCATCCCATGTCCACACAAAATCAGCACCTGCTGCTAGGGAGACTGACGCCCACCAATGCTCAGCCTCACCATGAAGGAGAAATACAGCTAATCGGACTCGCCGCTCGGTCGCACATCCCATCATCTCAAATATCTTCTCCACATCGGCCCACCATCTCTCAGCTACCGCAGGGTCTGGCTCACCCTGGAAACGCGGGGGATTGAGTCGTTGGAACTCCCGAAGAAGGGCACTCGCGTGGTCCTGCTCGGCCTGCTCCGGTGAAACAACAGGTGCTCGCCCCCGCCCTCAGGAGTGCAACCGTCCACACCTGTAACATCTCGCCGCAATCGGGAGGCACTCACGGATACGGTCGGGTCCGCACCGGTCTCTGGTGGAGGAGCAGCATACTCAGGATGGGCAGTAGGAATCTCTGGTGGTGGAATGGGCATCGTAGGTGGTAGTGCGGGAGTCTCAGGCGGTGATGCGGGAGTTTCAGGTGGTGGTGCGGGCGCCGATCGGGTTACTCTCTGGCGTGCCATGTCCTACAGGAAGATCGAAGGTGCCTATCAACTTAGAAACTCTCGAAGGTACGCACGTTAATGGTCGGTAATAAAGATTGCTAAGTTATCCAGTCTTGGGACTTAATCATCATAAACTCTTAGCAGACATGTAATGTTGTTCTTGGTTATTCCCGA
Organism: Magnolia changhungtana; assembly: GCA_030180095.1. Classification (NCBI taxonomy): domain Eukaryota; kingdom Viridiplantae; phylum Streptophyta; class Magnoliopsida; order Magnoliales; family Magnoliaceae; genus Magnolia; species Magnolia changhungtana. The sequence goes on along the minus strand of JASAUF010000462.1, from coordinate 13,460 downwards.
GTTATGCTCTGATACCAATTTCTGTCACTCCCCAAACTCGGAAACCGGGCTCACAAAATTCCCGATCGCCGAATCTGGCGCCGACAGCCTCCGTAGAACCCCATTCTCGGCTCCCAGCGCCCATACGCCAGGTTCCGATCCTGGGATGCTACAAGAAGGATTTTCAACATCAGTTTAATTCGTCATAAGCATAACCAAAGGCATAACCCACAAACAACAACCAAAAACTCCATCACATTTTCACTATGATCAAAAACTTTACAAGTACAATGAGCATAAAGGGAAATACAATGATGATAGACAAAATGCTCCAAAAAGATCTGCTCTGCGCTCCTGCCTCAGCGCTGCTACGTCCTCGCGTCACCTGCACGCAACGGTCGTGCATAAGCTTATAGAAAGTTTAGAGGGTGGTGAAAGTGTGTGCGCAAGGTAGTAATGCAGATATGTAGTATCAGAGTAATGCGGAATATGCTGGTGAATCCATGAATACCATTAGCCGTACCGAGGCTCTGCGATGCAAGGCATGAATGATGTCGGCCTTACTAAGGCTATGCGATGCAAGATGCAAGTCAAGCATACAAATCCTCATCTAAGTCCACATATCAGTACAGCTCAAAATCTGGGATATCACCGAGGTCTAGTACACTCTAAACCACATTGCCGCCCCATCGCGCGCAATAAGGTAAGTGGAAGAGACCTCACTACCCGCCTGCCAATATCGGGCGCGGTTCGTCGATAGCGGACCCATTCCTCGAGCTGGTTAGACTCAGCCTAGTATTGCCCCCTCCTCTCGGGCGGGTAAGGCCGTACCCCCTTCCAACCGACCAAGACACAGTGGAAAGTGCAGCCTCCTGGTAATCTGCCATCGACGCTCATGCACCCACTCGGTCTAGACGTTGGAGCAACCTCTTGGTACAATAAGGGTTTAGGGACTTTCACCCAGGGATATCTATAGCACCCCATGTAGAACAAGATTTCCGGTATCCAATCCTGCCAACCACGATATACCTGTGGAGGCTACGGCCCTGATATCGCTAGGGCGTACAGTAACCATATCACATTATGCGAATGCATGAATCACACTATCCAGTCATGCAGCAATCCTGCGCATCTCGTGCGCTCATGTGGAGCAACCCCGCCTAACCGGGAGCCCCTAAACAATCTGCCCGAAGGCATATGCTATGATCAGTCACTTCTCATATCAACCATACATATGATGCGTATGATCATGAATCATGGGACTATACTAAACATGTTATCTGGGATAGATGTTGTTCATAAGGAGATGGGCCTAGACGGCCTACAAGTATGGGCCTAACAATGGGCCCTAAGGAGAATCATAATGCGGACATTTAACCAACATTATTCAACAATGTGGACGTCAAACCAACATTACTCCCAAGGCATTACATGAACCAGGTTGGGGTTACACATTGCAATGAGCCTTAGGTTCATCCCATTGGGCCTTAGATACATCAACTGGGCCATACCATGTGGGCCTTTCATTCATCAAGTGGGCCACATCAATGGGCCGCACCAATGGGCCTTATGCGCATTGCAATGGGTCATAACCCGTGAGCCTTAGATACATCAAATGGGCCTAGACTCATGGGTCTTATATGTAACAAATGGGCCACACCAATTGGGCCCCATATGTAAATCAAATGGGCCTCAATCCATAGGCCCTAATACATCTCAATGGGCCTTAACCCATGGGCCCTAGAATACATCAAATGGCCTAATGACATGGGCCTTACATCCACATCAAAGTGGGCCCCAATGATCTACCACAAATACATTAAGATGGACCTCAAAACATGTCAAGGTGGGGTCCACTTGGACTAGGGATCTGGCTCATCTTTAGCTCATGCCATAAAATGATCTTTCAAAATGGATAGACGGATTGGATGCAACCCATGTATCTGGTGGGGCCCATGAAAGCCCGCCATCCGGTGTATTAGCTAATATAATATAATATATTTGTATATATATAATATATATACATGTAATTAAACAGAGGTACACAGTACAATAATATATATATATGTATGTATAAATATATATACAATAATATATATATATATATATAAATACATATACATATATATATACACACACACGTGCACATACACCACACGCACACACACCATGCACACGCACGCACGCACACCATGCACATACACGGTGGGCTCCACCGTCCAGCGGACGGTGGGATAAAACACATGAATCATGTGGGCTCCACGTGGGGCCCACCGTAGTGTTTACATGCCATCCAACCCATTGACAAGGTCACTCAGACCTGAGTGAAAGGAAAACACAAATTTCATCTTGATCCAAAACTTCTGTGGGCCCAAAAAGTGGTTCAATGGCAGACCTTCAACTCACACTGTTTCCTTTGGTGTGGGCCGTCAGAATGGTGGATGGGCCTGATCTTTGGAGGGGGCCCACCTCAGGAGGTGGCCCACCCAAAGGAATGTGGGATGACACATATACATCATGGTGGGGCCCACGGCTGGAGGCCGTGGTGCTGCTGTCGTCCGTCATCCGCGGCGGCGGCAGCGCGGTGCCGCCTCCTCCTCCTCGGGACAGCAGCAGCAGCAAGAAGAAATGCCGCTTTGTTTCCTTCTTTTTTTTTAAATTTTCTGGAAAAAAATATGTGGGGCCACACGGGAGAATCCACTCGTCCAGGTGGATTACTATGGCTCGAATACACCAAACCGGTCTAATATTGGGTATTTTTGGCGTATAGAAACAGAAAGGTGGGCCTGAATAGCTTAGAACATTAGAAAATACAGTTTCATATGGTATGGTCCGCCTGATTTTTGGATTGACCTCATTTTTCGGCTCAACGCCTAAAATGAGCCAAAGAATAGGATGGACGGCGTGGATTAAACCCATATATCAACGTGGGGCCTAAATAAGTGGTCCACACAAGAGCTTGAACCAAGCTTATATTTGTGTTTTCCAAATGACGTCCAGCGTCCAGGGACGCTGGACGGTTTGCAGTTCCAAGTGCACAGGAAGTGGGCCTACTCAGGTGGGCCGCCAGATGATGGATGTTGTCAATCCAACACATATAGAGTGGGCCCCAACTACAAGTGACTTGGGTTAAATACATACTTCATGGTGGGGTCCATCCAACTGGGCCACACGGCCAAATCATCACACAAAACATAAAAGAAAGGGGGAGAGAGAGAGGTAGAGGGTGGGACACGCGTGATGGAGGGGCCCCGACACTATGGGCCCTCCCTTGCAACCAATCATACATTAAGTGGGTCCCATTACACATGGGTCCATTAAATCAAAAATCCAACGGTGGAGGTCCCTTCTCCACTAAAATGAACGGTCTAGATGACCCTAGGTATAGAAGAAAATAAACATCATGATGGGGTCCATGGAGAATGGCCCCATCGTGGAATAATCATGATTATCCTAGTGGGCCATTGGCCACATCTTAGGGTCCCAAGTGAGATCCAAACCATTGATCAGTTGGCCTCACTTGGCCCATCTTAAAAACATGAAAAACTACTCTTATCAAGCACCCACCGTTCGATCTTCTTGCTCCTATGGGTTCCTTAGCTCCTTAGCTTCGATTCCAATGGAGGAGATGAGGAATGGATGGCTATGATGGAAGATGGAAGGGTAGGAAGAGGTGGGCCACACTTGTGGTTTTTGGGAGAGATGAGAAGGGCTTGGATGTGTGAGGATTTAGAGTTGCTTGGAATGGGTTTTGAAAAAGAGAGAGAGAGAGAGAGAGAGAGACTTGTAAAGGGAGAGATGGTAATGGATGTGGTGTGATGGGTGTAAGAGACTTTTTGACTTTTGGGGTAAAAGGTGTAAGAGAGGTATGGGCTTGTAAGAACTTTTTGACTTTTGGGGCTTGTTGGGGAAGAGTGTGAAGTGATGTGTACTTGACTTGATGGGATTGATTGATGGTTGATTGATGTGACATCTCGTTGAGATTCTCTTGGGTTTAGCAACGCGCGACGTTTTCCTCACACCGAACGCTGGCCCACATCTCCTGGTCAGAGTATCGCCTCGGCGCGCGAGTCGCGGCATCGGAACCGCGGAAACGGTGCTGTCGCAATGGTACAAGTCTCGGGTTGAGTTGAATCAGATTAACGATGTGTGAATCAAGGTCATGCGTAATGCCAGTTAAGGGTCGAAGGTTGCTGGAATTCTACCGGAAAGACCGCGGGAACCTACGGAATGGTACGGTCTAAGATATGGGTCTTACATGAAAGTGCCCTGGTTTGTCAATTAGCGTCAGTATTGAGTTGGCTAGACAGAGAAGCTTCATAGGAAGATCAATCAACTATCTGCCTCAACTAGATGTGTGCCCGAACTGACCACAGGTAAATTTAAGCCTCACATCCCATGTCCCAAAACACCAAGTGAATAAAACCCTTAAAATTTATTAGAATATCATAGGGTTTTTTAGTCAGAAAACTTTTTTAAAATTTAAAAAATCTCTAAGTTTTTTAATTCTATTGATTTTATCGATATACTGATCGATATTATCAACATGCGTTGTCGATGTCCTTGATCACTAAACAATATCATCGAAATGAGGACAAAATATGTCTAACAACCACATACTCATCTGGACAAAATTATTGATGTATCGATATACCTATCGATATTATTGATATTCAAATCTTGAGTCTATCGAAGTTGACTCGATACAATCAACAGCAGAGAAAACGAGTCCCTGTTTTTACTAAAAAAAATCATTAGATCATCGATATATCGAGGTCATCCTCGATATCATCAGAATTCGAATCTCAATGATATCGGAAGGCCTTCAATGATATCGGTCTTGGACTCTCAAATATCTAGCAAATATTTCAAGATAATTTATCTTTAATCGAGGGTCCCTCGAGAGAATTGATATTCAAATATCGATGATATCGATACAGTATCAATTGCATCGAACAAGGACATAAACTATCCAGCAAGCTTAATAGAAAATCCGTTGGATTTATCATGCATCAACACGACTATCGATATCATCGTCATTCAAATTTCGATGATATCGAAGGTCCCTCGATCATTCCTTTGAAACTTGAAATATTTCATAGCAAGTCTCTCTCATTTTCAAATGTCGAGGAATCGAACCTCGTATCGATTCTATCGGAGTTCGAAATTTGATGATATCGACACCTGTCTCGATTCTCTCGACCAGTTGGCAAAAGGTTTTAAAAGTGTATGACATTGAGTTTGTGTCACAGAGCGGCCAGTCGATGTAATCGAGAGTATACACTCGATGATATCGACCCTGCTCGATGATATCGAACTCTATCATAAATGTGACCGTTTTATATCCATTGCAATCTTTTGCCTATATAAAGAGGACTTATCTATTGTTGCTGGTAGAGAAAGAAGAGAGTGCTTTTGAGTGTCTAACCTTAGATCATATAACCAAAGCCCTTTCTCTCATGGGAGTTCATCCTCCAATCCACCCTTATCATTGATATTCAATAGAGTGGATTGGGGAATGAACTTCTGCATTCAAGAATCCTCCAGCTACCACCTTAATGGCAAATCATTAAGCTGGGATGCCTTGAATGCATAGATGATTGGAATCACTCTATCTCCTTATAGGAAAATATTTGAGAGTAGGATTCCATCATAACCTTAACCCAACCTGTCGCCATGCATTGGTACATCTTCTGAGTTGCGGATCAAGGAAGCTGAAGTTCTTCATCAAAGGAGGAGATCTTCAACAAACACGCTAAAAGGTACTCATCTGCTTATCTGTAAGTTATTAGAGTCCAGAGGACCCTTGTGATTATTCCTTTGTAGGATTGGTTCTAAGGTGTTTCTCACCCCTTGCAAGTCCTCTAAGAGGCCTCCGGCGTGAGTGTACGTAGTAGGTGTGTTGTGTTGAGCCTTGATCTGTGGAGAGCATAAACAGTTAGGGTCTTATGGAAGATCCTTGGCAAATGTGCCTAAAAGTGGGTGCGTTGTGTTGACCCTTACTCGTGAGAGCATAAACAGTTAGGGTCTTGTGGAAGATCCTTAGCCAGTGTGCCTAAAAGTGGGTGTTTTGTGTTGACCCTTGCTCGTGAGAGTATAAATAGTCAGCCTAGGTGTAGGTTGTAAAGGTTAAAGGTGAACCTGATTTAAAACCTTGGGTTTGGGGTGAACCGTGTAAAACCTCCTTAGTGAAATCTAATACACTCAAGGGTTGAGTGCGGTTATCGGGAGTGGAGTACACAAGTAGTCGAACCACTATAAAAATGACTATATTTGAAATCGTTATTGTCTTTCATTTGTTTATGTGATTTCCTTAAATACTTTCATATCTAATTATATGAGATCACACCTCACACACATGCACAATTATATCCATCATAAACTAGTTTGCATATTGTTAATTTCTCAAATAGTTTGTGATTAGATCTTCTATCGGGCTTGGAATCCAGTAGAGTTACTCTTGAGTACTCCTAGTATATGCTTGTTGTTAGGATTAGAGTGATAAGATTTTAAATTATTATAAAATTATTAAAAAGTCATATTCAACTCCCCCCCCCCCCCCCCTAGGACATATTGGCATATTTCTACTTCTACTAAAGCGGTATTCACAACAATTTCAATTGGTATCAGAGCGGGTCTCTCTTTAAGGGCTTCACCGCCTAGAAAGTGATCTTGACTAAAGTTACGAATATGGCCAAAGGAGAGGGCTCATCGGTCCCTAGACCTCCAGTATTTGATGGATCAAATTATGTATACTGGAAGGCTAGAATGCACTACTTTCTAATATCTTTGGATTATGATATTTGGGATAAAGTTGAAAGAGGATATGTGTCACCATCTAAACAAATAGTACTTGACAATGGCACAACTACCACAAAACCAAAATCCAAAGAAAAGTGGACAGCATTCGATAAAGAAAACCAAACTGCTGATGCTAAAACTATGAATGCTATCTACTGTGTTGTGTCCCAAGATATTTCCAATCAAATCAGTATGTGTGGGACATCCAAGGAAGCATGAGATTTGTTGGAAATAACCCATGAAGGAACAAACACTATGAAGAGATCAAAACTACAACTCCTAACATCACAGTTCGAAAGTCTCAGAATGGAAGAGCATGAGAACTTTATGGAGTTTTTCACAAAACTAAATATCATTTGTAACTCCATGGATGGACTAGGTGAGAAAGTTCCAGTACCAAAAATCTATAGAAAAATTCTATGATCACTACCGAAACAGCTCAACCTTAAAGTAACAATCATTGAAGAATGTAGGAACATAGATGAAATGAAAGTAGAAGAGCTGGTAGGTTCCCTACAAACATTTGAACTACACTTCAAACAAATCCAAAAATCCAAAAATACTGTCCTCAAAACTTCAAAGAAAATAACAAATGAGGACATTGAAAGTGAAAGAGAAAATGAAGATGAGGAAGTGGCTTTGTTGGCTCAACGATTCAGAAAGTTCTTTCAAAGAAATCATGGTCGTCCATTTAAAGGAAGAAAGATGGACAACAGACCTTCTACAAGTAAATTTAGTAAAAAGACCAAAGAACCACAATGTTATGCCTGTCAGAAGTTTGGACATCTATCTACTGAATGCCCAAACAGAAAAACTAAGGGCAAAGCAATGGCTACCACATGGGATGATACAGAAGAGTCAAACTCAGAATCTAGCGACTCAGAGAGCGATGGAGACCATAAATCCTTGAAAATTCTTATGGTCTCCACTACTCCAATCATTCCCAGTGAAACTGAGAACGAGGAAGAACCGCAAGTCACTAAATCATTTCCATCAGACAATGAAGAAACTAAAAAGGAAGAAGAAGATGAAGAACATAATAAACTACAAAATGCTTACAATCAACTTTATATCCATAGCATCAACATTGTTAGAAGACTTGGAATATCTGAAAATAAAAAGGAATTGCTGCAAAAAGATTTGGATAAAACTCTGGAAATTAATACACATCTAATCAATGACTTACAGCAATATTATTTAGATAATGATAAACTTGAAAGAATCAACACCTTCCTTAAAACCGAGTCTGAAAAACTAAACAAATGAGTTGAGTAATTAAAAGATAAAAATATGCTCCTTTAAAATGAAAATCATATACTCCTGTTTGACTTAGAAGAGTTCAGAAAACTCGCTAAGGTAAATTATAAGTTTTCCCAGAGTAGTGAGAAGTTAGAAAAACTCTTAGGTATGGGAAGACCTGGAAAGGACAAGAGCGGTTTAGGATATGAAAATTATAAATCTAAATCTGGAAATACAGCTCAAAAGACTGAAAAAGTTGCTGCTTTAGGAAACAACACAAGAAACATTCCTGTTTATCATATATGTGGTGATTCTGGACATTACGAGTTTGAATGCATATCTTCTCAATATAATTCTAGAAAATTCAAACTAACCAGAGAAATACAAAATGTCAGGAGTCCACCTAGGAATATGAATAGAAGAAACACACACACATCACCGTCTAGAATGATAAATGAGAAAAATGAACTTACCACAGTTAAAAACCTTGTCACAAAATGGATAATAAAAGAAAAGAAAAATTGCCTTGTTACTCACTCAAATCATACATCAGGCAATGATACTAAGTGGTACCTAGATAGCGGTTGTTCAAGAATGTCATAGGTGACAAATCCCTTCTTTTTAACTATTCAAACCTTAATGATGGGATAGTCACCTATGGAGACGGAAGCACTGCTAAAGTAATTGGACAGGGAATTATTAAAGGAATAGATCTGCTCAAAGATGAGAATGATTTTTGCATAAAAGGATTAACACATAATCTTTTAAGCATTTCTCAAATATGTGACAATGAGCATGTAGTTACATTCAACAAAGAAAAATGCGAAATCCTAGACCTCTCAGGAAAAACAGTGATGAAGGGTTCTTGCACAAATAACCAATGCTATGTCATCGAAGGTAAAGGAAAGGATGATCCCTGTGCCTGGAAATATTGAGCATAGATGAACTAGTCCAGATCATGCATCAAGATCTAGATATTCACTGAAATGATGCAATTTTGCTGAGCTCCAAAATGCTATATCTGAGGTCCCTCACCTCAAATCCTTTTTATACATAAACATTGTGTTGTTTATAATTTTGGGTTGTACAAAACTTGTGCAAAATTTTACAATGTATACTGATCGATTCAAAGATATATTTCACTATACAGGAAAGTTTGTCAAAATGCTAAAAAATTGAAAAATATGTACCTTCAATATGTCCATCGATAGGTCACGATTAAATTGATTAAGGACGATATCATCGACATCTCTTTAGAATTTAAAAAGTCACGTAATCAAAAATGTTATCGAAGATATCCTCAAAAAAATCGAATAGGGCATATCGATATCATCGAAACAATGATCGATAATATTGAACCTCACCGCCCGATACAAGGCCGCGAGCAGGAAAAATCATTTCTTGGCCTTCCTGCTCGATTTTCTCTGGGATTCTCTTCCATGGCTCTCATCATACGTCAACCGCATGCTATCTAAAGTGTTCAAACTCAGGAAATCTCTAACACATATTCTTGATTCCTCAAAGTATACCTTGTTGTGTTGAGTTCCTCCCTTTTAAGGAAATTTTTTTTTGGTCAGTTGACATGAGGAGGCTATTCATGAAGATGAAGATGAAGAAATGGGGGAAGGCACTGCTCCAACTGGTGTAGATCCGGTAAAATCATAGTATGCTCCGGAACCAAGTGGTTCGGCCCCAACTCAGCGTGTCAAGTTCCACCAAGACAAAGTTGGTGCGATGCAGCGTGGTTTAGCTTAGATAGAAGACAAAGTTAGGGGGACATGATACGAGATTTTCCGCACTTGAAAAGATGATGTCTAGCATCCAACAGTCAGTCCAGCAATTGATCGACTTGTTTACCTGTCACAGAGATGATGCAGCACCATCATCATCAGCCCCGTAGTAATAATGGTCTTCATGCCATCTCAACACTCTGATTCTCAGCGCAACGTTAGGCATGGGTATCTTTTTTATTGCCCTTCGTTTTTACGTGTGTATGAGATGGCTATTCAATTGACAAATCTGACAGTCTTTTTTATGTGTTGCTACCCATGATGGGGACTTGTTCTCTTTTGATTTTAACATTTTACTACTGCCAACCTTGGGCAGTATATGTTTTTTTTAGATATTGTGGGCCATGGCTAATTATAATTCTCACATCTTGGTTGCCCTGTTTTATCTCATGATCTTTGCAAATGGTATGTGATGCATTTGATGTTGTGTTTATCACACTATCTTACTTGGTCTGCTCTGCATACATTGGATCCAAATATAAGATGTCTAAATTCACTGCTTTAATCATTATTCATCTAACTTTTCTATATGTATGCTTTTTGAATGGTGGTTCTCCCTAAAGCTTCAAACTTTAGTCAATATCAACTGTTATACCTTTGCTAATGACTGACAAAAAATGGGAGAATAATTCAAACACCCCGACGGAAAAATTGTGTATATCTGTCTATGAATGGTGATACAGGTGTTAGGGGGAGCTGTTGCAAGAAGAAAGGGAGAGTCTTGCTGGTAGGGGGAGCAGCTTCTAAATGTTTGTGTATATGAACTAGATAGCATTGTACAATTGTGTAAAGTTCATGTACACACAATTTAGGATGTCAGTATAGAAGTTGTTTTAGGGTGTTTTGGTGTTTTGTCACGTAATTGACAAAGGGGGAGATTGAAAGTGCCCTGGTTTATCAATTAGCATGAGTATTGAGTTGGCTAGACAGAGAAGTTCCATAGGAAGATCAATCAACTATCTGCCTCAACCGGATGTGCGTCCGAACTCGCTACAGGTAAATCTAAGCCTCACATCCCATGTCCCAAAACACTATGTGAATAAAACCCTTAAAATTTATTAGAATATCATAGGTTTTTTTAGTTAGAAAACTTTTTCAAAATTCAGAAAATCTCTACGTTTTTTAACTCTGATGATTTTATCGATATACTGATCGATATTATCGACATGCGCTGTCGATGTCCTCGATGACTAAACGATATCATCGAAATAAGGACAAAATATGTCCAGCAACCACATACTCATCTAGACGGAATTATCGATGTATCGATATACCTATCGATATCATCGATATTCAAATCTCGAGTCTATCGAAGTTGACTCGATACAATCAACAACAAAGAAAACAAGTCCCTATTTTTACTAAAAAAAATCATTAGATCGTCGATATATCAAAGTCATCCTCGATATCATCGAAATTAAAATCTCGATGATATCGGAAGGCCTTCGATGATATCGGTCTTGGACTCTCAAATATCTAGCAAATATTTCAAGATAATTTATCTTTGATCGAGGGTCCCTCAAGAGAATCGATATTCAAATATCGATAATATCGATACAGTATCAATTGCATCAATAAGGACATAAACTGTCCAGCAAGCTTAATAAAAAATCCATTGGATTTATCGATGCATCGACACGACTATCAATATCATCGTCATTCAAATTCCAATGATACCGAAGGTCCCTCGATCATTCCTTTGAAACTTGAAATATTTCATAGCAAGTCTCTCTCATTTTCAAATGTCGAGGAATCGAACCTCGTATCGATTCTATCGGAGTTCGAAATTTGATGATATCGACACCTGTCTCGATTCTCTCGACCAGTTGGCAAAAGGTTTTAAAAGTGTATGACATTGAGTTTGTGTCACAGAGCGGCCAGTCGATGTAATCGAGAGTATGCACTCGATGATATCGACCCTGCTCGATGATATCGAACTCTGTCATAAATGTGACCATTTTATATCTGTTGCAATCTTTTGCCTATATAAAGAAGACTTGTCTATTGTTGCTAGTAGAGAAAGAAGAGAGTGCTTTTGAGTGTCTAACCTTAGATCATATACCCAAACCCTTTCTCTCATAGGAGTTCATCCTCCAATCCACCCTCATCATTGGTATTCAATAGAGTGGATTGGGGAATAAACTTCTGCATTCAAGGATCCTCCAGCTACCACCTTAATGGTAAATCATTAAGCTGGGATGCCTTGAATGCATAGATGTTGGAATCACTCTATCTCCTTATAGAAAAATATTTGAGAGTAAGATTCCATCATAACCTTGACCCAACCCGTCGCCATGCATTAGTACATCTTCTGAGTTGCGGATCAAGGAAGCTAAAGTTCTTCATCAAAGGAGGAGATCTTCAACAAATGCGCTGAAAGGGACTCATCGAGTCCAGAGGACCCTTGTGATCATTCCTTTATAGGATTGAGTCTAAGGTGTTTCTCACCCCTTGCAAGTCCTCTAGGAGGCCTCCGGCGGGAGTGTACATAGTAGGTGCATTTTGTTAACCCTTACTCTGTGGAGAGCATAAACAGTTAGGGTCTTGTGAAAGATCCTTAGCCAATGTGCCTAAAAGTAGGTGTGTTGTCTTGACCCTTGCTCGTGAGAGTATAAACAGTCAGCTTAGGTGTAGGTTGTAAAGGTTAAAGGTGAACCTGATTTAAAACCTTGGGTTTGGGGTAAACCGTGTGAAACCGCCTTAGTGAAATTCGGTACACTCAAGGTTGAGTGCGGTTACCAGGAGTGGAGTAGACAAGTAGTTGAACCACTATAAAAACGATTGTGTTTGAGATTGTTATTGTCTTTCATTTGTTTATATGATTTCCTTAAATACTTTCATATCTGATTATCTAAGATCACACCTCACACACATGCACAATCATATCCATCATATACTAGTTTGCATATTGTTCATCTCTCAAATAGTTTGTGATTGGATCCTCTACCGGGCTTGGAAGTCAGCAGAGTTACTCTTGAGTAATCCTAATATATGCTTGTTGTTAGGATTAGAGTGATAGGATTTTAAATTATTATAAAATTATTAAAAAGTTCTATTCACCCCCCTCTAGGACATATTGGCATATTCCTGCTTCTACTAAAGCGGTCTTCACCGTAATTTCACATTACCGTGATACCACTCCACATTCGGTCTGTTACAAAAATAGTTGGTCATTTTTATCCGTACATTTGGGTCATCAATGTTATGATCAGTCAAGCCTCGATTTATGGCTAGAATCCCTAATAGCTGTGCAATTATCCCAGGATTAATGGTGGTGGAGGTCTCTCCTATGGTCACTTGAAATGAAGTAGGGTGCATTACCAGTGAGTGACAATATGATAGAAATATGATCACTTGCTCATTTCTAACTATCCCTCCAAAATTTAAGAGGTTACTCCTCTCAACTTTCTCTAAAATTTGTAGAATCCCAAATTGCTGGTTACACACTCGATCGACCTTTTTCTCATATACTATTTTTCGGACGCGATATTTGTCGTACATGTTCACAGGAGGAGGAGAAACCTGTGGGATCAATTGTTCTTGTTTGATCGGTAGAGGGGGATCCTAAATGGGAGCACTCTTTTGAGTACGAGCTCGCCTAGCCGGCGATTCGGTTGGGGAATTCGTTCATCTGCTCGTTAGATCTATGTC